>JALAZF010000935.1:0-600000 GCA_022829125.1 Lathyrus tuberosus | reverse complement strand
GGATAAATTGGTTTAGAAAAATGGATATGGATATTAGGAAATGAAGGTGGATAAGAACATGGTTTAGCAAATGGATAGCCAAATGAATCCAAAACCAATCCCAAACCTTTTCACGAGCCTCTGATAAAGTGCATATAACTACCACTGAATAATCTTGCCACTGAAACAAAACATCTGAATCAAACATCCTCTAAATCTTTGATCAAGTGAATCCTCACATGAACCCTACTTGATAAACTGAAGAATCTCACCACAAGGCATCTTGACTTTGAACATTCACAGATCAAGGAACACAAGATGACCTAACTTGAAGCTATACCCCCATCTTTGAATGCACGTTGATACTCTTCTGAATACAGAAGATTAAACCAAAGGAAGATGCCTTGATCACATGTCATTATGCAATATGCAATGCAATGCTTAATGTTTTATTTTTCCATGCTTGAATGCGATGCAATTAAATGAAAGCTCATGCTAAATGATATGGAAAATGAGAGGGCAAATTTTGGGGTATTACAGCTGCCCCTATTCAATCACTGTAGACCTGAATGGATGATAGCGATTGCTGTCAGACTTTCAAGGTATGGAGGGATTGAATACCAAAATAACCAGAAAATTTGCACTCGGTGGAGAAGAAGAAAAGGGATATAAACCCAACCAAATGAACTTTGCTTGTAGAAAACTCTGATGATGAAGAAAAACACTGGAGATATGTCTTTTGTACGACGCCAGACGACTACTGGCTTGCCACACTTTGGGTGGACTTTAATAATGTCTTTTGTACAAAGCCAGACGACTACTGGCTTGCCATACTATGGATGGACTTTCAACAATGTCTTTTTGAACGACGCCAGACGACTACTGGCTTGCCACTCTATGGATGGACTTTCAACAATGTCTTTTTGAACGACGCCAGCCGACTACTGGCTTGCCATACTATGGATGGACTTTAGCTGCTCTGCCATTCTAGACAATGGACTTTTACCAATTCGTGTTGGATTTCTGCCAATCTGTCGTTGGACTTCAATGATTACCAAACCGGCTTTGGAATCTCAAACTGGCCATCTTCAGATGGACTTTTGCAGCTTTGCCAAACTAACATTGGACTTCGATGCTTACCAACCCGGCTTTGGAAGCATTGCCAAACCAACGTTGGACTTTGCTGAGAATATAGTTGTTTATCACCATCCCACCTGCTGGAACAATATAAACTACTGTATATAAGGATCATCCCACCTGCTGGGAAAACCATCTGCAGTACTATCCCACCTGCTGGAATAATATGAACGATTTTCTGTATGATCATCCCACCTGCTGGAACACCCATCTGCCATACTATCCCACCTGCTGGAATAATATGAACGATTACCTGTAAGATCATCCCACCTGCTGGAACAATCATCTGCAATACTATCCCACCTGCTGGAATAATATAAACAACTGTATATATGATCATCCCACCTGCTAGAACAATCATCTGCAATACTATCCCACCTGCTGGAATAATATGAACAATTATCTGTAATGATCACCCCACCTGCTGGAACAATCATCTGCAATACTATCCCACCTGCTGGAATAATATGAACAATTATCTGTAATGATCACCCCACCTGCTGGAACAATCATCTTCAATACTATCCCACCTGCTGGAATAATATGAACAAACTGTATATGCCAAAAATAAATTGGACTTTGAGTTGTAAATGAGCAATGCTGAGAATTACACCACCGACTGGGTAATATCATATGCTGACACTTTGCTGAGGAAGAGATCCTGTTGATCCATATGCATCTTGTGGGGAGAACCACAACTCAGCTGGGGAGTATAGCTGACAAGATTCACTGCTGAACTCTGTGGGGAATACAACTAGAGATACGATCTTGCTGGGAATCAGGGCTACTCTGCCGGAGATATGTGAATCCTAGTTGGAAGACAATCCATTGCAACTTGCTGGGAAAGAGTCCCTGGAGATCTGCCGGGGAAACCCAAATCAATTCCACGGTAGTCTGCTGAGGAATAAGACTGTCGAGCTTAGGATGAGTGCCACAATGTCCCACGCTAGGCACTTTCTGTTTGACGATTCCGTTGGGGATGATGAGTTTATAACGAACTCTGCTGGGGAGAATTTCTTTAAAGCGTCTCGTGCTGGGGATACCTTTTAAGAGGATTTTACAGAAGACCAAGTGTCCTTAAACTCTACTGGGGATAATAGATCTGGAACATCTTCAGCTGGGGAAATTCAATATGCCCCATGTTTGGGAGGTTCAACAACTTGCTTTTGCCCCAGATTACGCGGCTGATCTGAAGAAAACGTCATAAGAGGATTTTTCAGAAGATTAAGCATCTTCAAACTCCTGGCGACTTCACTGGGGATTGACCATTAACTTCGGTGTCTATGAAGCATTTCTGTTGGAGAATTTGCATCCGTTATCGAAACAGAAAAGCTGGTAGCTGTTGGAAGTACTAAATGAGAATCGACTTAATAAGATACAATAATCCTAGTTGGAATAGACTTGTCGATATCGAATCGTCGTGAGTGATCGTCGGCCGAAGATGGACTCAATCATTAAACATTGCTACAAAAGGTGACTCGGGGACCTTTCCTGAACTTGACTGCCCCCAGTCTTCTGCATGGGAATAAATAATTCCTCGTCTAGAAGACATGATCCCTGATCTCGAAAAGGCTTCAATCTTGTTTTTGAGCCTAGTATGAGGTTGCTGCCTGTAAACAAAGGATGTGCACGTATGCCCCGTGCTGGATGACTTCTGCAACTGAGAAAATCCAACTCTGAACCATCACTTGTTGGGGAGAAAGGTCTTGATTCAACTCTTGCTGGGAACGTTATTAATGAAGCATGCTGAAGACGGGGGACCACAAATGCCTTGGATTGGAATACCCCTTTTATTTTAAACCTTTTGGTTGATTGGCTGCATATGCGTGAACAATAGTTTTTCACTTACCCAGACCGACATGGTCCACCAAAAGAAATTGTCTCAAGAGGATTTTACAGAAGACTTGACATCCAAAATGCCTCAATGTCTTCCAACTCTTGGAGAGATTCGTCGGATCTCGAAGTCACTGGCTCCGACTGTATAGTCTACAGAGGAATTCGCCTTGAGAAGATTCATGAACAATATCACCGTGGGATATTCTACCTCGATACTTTCAACCTTGGATAGGCTGATTAGCCGTCTAGATGAACTAACTTCTCCTGCTCTTGGGATGGCCTGCCCCAGTATGAACCTCGAAGTAGTTTTGCCCCTAACTACTGATCTTCGAAGGAAAACCAATAATGCCTGCATTTGTAGGGATTTGAATCTCGAAGTAATTGCCCCAGTTTGGCTGAACTTTGAAGAGATTTCTCGACGTGATTGGCTCAGGTTGGCTACACCTTAAAGAGATGATTCGACGTGATTGCCACAAATCGACTACGTCTTAACACAACTTGTTGGGAAAGCTCTTGCTCAACAAAGTTTCATGAGGAAGTACCACTGGATGTGGCTGTCCTTCGGGAGTTTCAGGATTCTCAACTCGGCAAGATTAAGCTTCTGGACTGAATTTCCATATGTAAACTTCTTTTGATGTCAAACAAATGTATGCAAGCAGAAAATGTTTTAGTCTGAGAATGAAAATTCTAATGCAACACACATGTTAATCTTGAAGTTTTACTGAAAAGATGTCGCAAACCCTTTGTGAGCGGATCACGGGTTAGGATACGACATTAATTTTTGAATGAAAGAATACAATGCACATGCAACACCAACAAAGATCTTTTAGCACAACTCATAGGAGTCAGGAACGCTATCTCTTGGTAGTACGCTTTTGAAATAAACCCTGTTTCAATTAGGACTTTTGAGGGTTGTATCGTGGCCTGGTTCACGGTTTTGAGAAAAATGGTTTATGGCTCAAAGTTTATTGGTGCCCACCCACTCTTCGTGATTTTCTCCAGTCCTAAGTTCAGCTAATTTGGCACGAGCGCTCATCTCTCAAGAAGATGTTATGATCTTTAAGGAACCCATGCATCTGATGGTTTGACACCTAATGAGGCTTTGGAGTAACAGTCACCCCTTTTGTCTTTTGTTCGTAGTCACACGACTTTGCTCTTTCTTTTGAGGATCTTCTTTTGTAATCCTCTTGTTTTTCGCTTTCGCATTGTTTTGCCTCTTTTTTTTTTATCCCTAATTTTTGCCTGGACTGATTCTTTTGAATCTTTCGATTTTGAAATCCAGCGGGATGCCCTAACTTTTGCCGAAGTCGCTTGTTTTCAAGTTTCGACTTAGCGGGCTTTTTCTTTCTTGTTTTCTTTTTTTTTGAACAAATCGTGTGACACTAGCTTGTCTTGACTTGATTGGAAGGGTCGTGACTGCCTCACTCTTTGATTGTTGATGGATAACCATTGTGGTTTCACATCTCTTGACCTCTTGATGGTGGAATAGAAGGTAATGGATCCTCAGATGCACACTCCTTTTGAAATTTGAACGCTCGGTCAAATTAACTGACGTCTACCTTGCCCCTGGGTTAAATGTGAGGGTTTTTTCGTACGAAAGAAACTCCTTCTTCAAGGCTCAAAGGGGTTAACGAGGGTCTATCTCCCTTATATCTCTAGTGTTTGGGGGGTTGAAACAATGCCTGTACATCCTCAACAGGGTTCTGTTCATAAGCACACAATTAGAGATTTTTTGCGTTTTCATCTCATCATCCTCCCTCATAGAGTTTAAGCAAGATAGTTGGTATCGCAATGCACATATGCAAACTTATGAGTGAATACGAATGGATTACTTCAGGAAGAACATGCGCATTGTATTATGATTGTCATTCAAAAAACAAACTAGCTCTTACATGCAGACAATGTTTAAACAAACAAATAAAAGCTACATATGCAAATGCAGTAAAGAAGCTAAATGATTATCCTTGTTGAGGAGGCTTGATTCCGTCTAGACTTGTTGCTTTTGACGACATACTCGCAATTTGAGTGCTCACTCGGGAAGCTTCAGTTGATGCGCAAACCATCGGCAGTGAATGTAATGACCCCAACCTCGACTAAATCTTGCACATTATGATGAAAGACTCGACACCTCTCAATAGTATGTCCAAGGCCACCTGAACGAAATTCACACCGGGCACTAACACTATATCCAGCTGGGCTTTACTGGAGGGGAACCCATTGCACGAGGTTCTACCAGATTAGTTTGAGCAACTGTTAAAACAACATGGCATAAGACATAGGCAGTTGATTACCTTGATGGCTACATCTATCATGGTAATCATGGATCCATCCAAGATCTATCTGACGTTGGAGGACCTTTTGTACAAAAGAGCATCCCTGATTATTTATCGAGCAGGTCAGACAGGAATTGTAATCGTGCCGTGGCAACTCGTGGTGCTAGCTTTGCCTTTAGTGCATCGCCACTAAGTTGACATTCATCGCACGGATGTCGTGGTTCTGAATGATGTTAGGATTTGTATGAACCATGTTGACCCAACAGATTCGGTGATCTTGGATCCAACCGAGATCCATCTGTTCTTGTAGAGCTGATTGCACCACGGAACACCCTTGACTGTTCTTTAAGCAGATATCACACTGGTGATAATTATGAGGTGGTACATGACCGTACCCGCTCTATTGGCAATGCATCCTAACCAGATTGGTTCCCAATAGGAGTACATCGTGAATCTGATAACTGCGGCCAAATCCTTCCTCTATCAAATTTACTGCGGCCTTCTCATGCTGTGGCAACGGGTTTGTCTGAACATTCGGATTATTATCTTTGAAAGATAAGACCCCGTTCCTGAAAAGCTTCTGTACATCAGATTTGAAGCTGAGACAGTTCTCAATGTTGTGCCCTTGTCCTCCTTGATGGTAAGGGCAAGTCTGATCCGCTTTGAACCAAAAAGGCAGATTTTCCAATACTGTAAGAGGAGACATGGTTTGGACATGTCCCTTGGCCTGTAAAAGTGGATATAGCTCTGTGTACAACATGGGTATAGGGTCAAACCCTGGTGGTCGTGTTGTACGGTTGTTGTTGTACTGTAGACAAGCCTGCTGAAGAGGCTGTTGTGTCCTTTGTTGGAACGGTTGTTGACTTGGTTGGCTCTGAGCAACTTGAGGTTGATAAGTTGGAATCGGCGCTGGGTCGATAGCAGGAGTTACTGCTGCTACTGGTTGATACCTTTGCCTTTCCTTTCCTAGAGAGATATTACCAATATCTTGCTCTTTTTTCTTTTGGAAAGCACTATCGTATCTTTTGGTACTGCTTGATGATTTTGTTCCCTTGATCAAACGTACCTCTCAGACTGCTTCCTCAAGACGTACCCCCCATGTTTACCATTTCAGTGAAGTCGCTGGGCGCACTTGCAACAATTCGATCATAATAAAATGAGCTCAAGGTTTTCAAAAAGATCTTTGTCATCTCTTTTTCCTCAAGAGGGAGACAAATCTGGGCGGAAATTTCATGCCATCTCTGAGCATATTCCTTAATAGGGTTTCCTTGTCCTTCTGCGACAATGCTCTAAGTTAATCTCTGTCTGGTGCCATGTCCAGGTTATACTTATACTACTGAACAAAGGCAGTGCCAAGATCTCTAAAAGTAACGAACTTGGTGCCGTTTAAACCCATGTACCATTTGATTGCGGCACCGGTTAAACTATCTTGGAAGTAGTGGATCAGTAACTGTTGGTTCTCTGTCTGAGTTGACATCTTTTGAGCGTACATCACCAAATGACTTTGAGGGCAAGAGTTGCCCTTGTATTTTTCAAAGTCAGGCACCTTGAATTTGTGCGGGATTTTCACATTAGGGACCAGACAAAGGTTTGAGGCGTCCTTTCCAAATAAATCCTGACCGCGAATGGCAAGCAGTTCCTTCTGCATCTCCTAGAATTATTCCTGGAAATCGTTCATTCTGTCGTACATACTTTCGTTTCCACCAAAAGGTATCTGGGGAATCTGTCCTTCCGAGACACTGTGTACCATGGGTTATGGTATAGTCAATATGGTAGTGACTCTTGGTGCTTCCCTATCCCCAAGTTTGTAACCTTCAGGAGTTGGTATCATCACTCTTGCGTCTTCACTTTCCCGAAGTTTGTAACCTTTAGGCCCAGCGGTTCCTGCTGCAGTTTCTGGGTTATCCACGACCGGCGGAATATATCCTTCAGGGATAAAGTTAAGAGGTATGCCCCAAGGACGATCTTTAGGCATGTTGTACCGAGGATCATACTTCTCCACTATGGGCGTGGATGTGATCTCTGAGATTACAGTCCTTTGTTGTTGTATCTGAGCTGCTTCCAGAGATTGCATGCCACTGTGAAGTTTTCTCAAATCTTCTTTCAGAGCGTCGATTTCTTCTCTCAGCTCTCTGTTCACTTCCTCGAGATCATCCATTTTCTTTTGTCGATTCGCCTGAGTATTGTACGAATGAGACAGTTTGACTCTAGAATCGTGACATGAACGTGAGATTCGAAGGTAAGAAGAATGCGTTATGTGAGAATGATGAATGATATGCAAGGATTAATTTTTTTTGTTTTTAATCAAAAAGAAACTTCAACAAATAGATTGCAAATATCATACAGTGGGGAGACCCCGTTTTATTTAATTTGAAAGATTGCAGAAAGGGAAATACAGTATTTTACAAAGTGCTATAAAATGAAAAGTCTAAGCTTATGGATCTTGAGTCCTTTCTGAAGAGAGCTCAGGTGCTGGTTTTGATATCTTTCTCTTCTTTGGTCGGGGCTCTTAAGCCATTGTCGGGTTGGCAATCCTTTGCCAAGTGAAAGGGGTAAGCATTTTCCTTTGATCCTCTATAGCATGCTGTTCTAGAATCTCGATCAGAGCATCCTTTTCTTTTAACGGCTCCTGAACCTTGGTACACTCTACATTGAGGATGCGGTATTTGTTTTTCCAAGATTTCTTTTCCCGTCGAACGTTGTTGAGAGTGACCTGGAGTTTTTTCGGATTAGACATAAAATAAAGGACAAATTCCTTTAACGGAAGAACTTCTTGACGAGGGTAAGGCATCCTCAGCTTGAGGGCTCTAGTTTGTACCTAGTGGAGATAAGGTTCCACAGAGACACAATCTGGTTTTCCTAGAGACTTTCTTCCTTTCTTGTGAATATGTTTCCAGGCATGCACTATTTTTGTCTTTAGTGCCCTGTCATTTTCTCCTTCCTTGAAGAAAAGACCTTCCAGGTGAACATTACGCGGGATATGTCTCATCGGGTATCCGAGTTGACGACGAACTAAAACTGTATGATAGTTGATTCCTCCTTTAGTTCCTATGATGGGTACATTAGGGAAGTTTCCAAAACGGTCGATGATTCTTATCCCGTCATAGATCCAACTGTACCAATCTATGTCAGAGTTAGTAAGAGACATGATTCTCTGTGACCAACGTAGAGTACTCTTATGATCCCAAAAAGCAGCAGACTTAGGTAAATGGGAAGTGAACCATTTGTATAGCAGAGGTACACAACATGTGATCATTCCTCCGCTGTATAAATTCCTTAAGTGTACAGAATGATAAGCATCTGCGAGCAGGGTTGGTACGAGGTTTCCAATCAGAAATATCTTAACCGCGTTGATGTCAACGAAGTTGTCTATGTTGGGAAAAAGGAAAAGCTCGTAGGTGAGTAGGACAAAGATATCTTCAAAAGCAGTAACGTTCCCTATACTGGCAAAGTACAGTACTTTCTCTAACAAATACTTGGCCGGTAAACCTTGGATTCCATCCTTAGTGGTCATATGAGTCCTTACTTCTGACTCGTCCAAATAGATCGCTCTTGTAATGGTTTGATTCTTTGGAATTTCTTCCAGTCCAAAAAAGGGAGCTTGGTCAGTGATGGGTAAATCAGTCAAGTGAGAGTACTCCTCCAGTGTTGGTGCTAGTTGATAATCTGGGAATGTAAAACAATAATAAACCGGATCGTAGAATTGAATCAACGTAGACAGGATTCCTTCAACTACATGGACCCTTAACAGAGACAGCAGTCCTCCGTACTTAGCTCTGAAAGCATCAGGGTTGGTGATCATCCTTGACAACCCTCTTAAATTCTCTAGTTTTGGATCCTTGAAGGTGTACTTGTGCGTCTTTCTTCTACCGAAATCCATAACGCAATCTTTTTCTCTGATATTTGCAATCGTTGTTTTAGTTTAATTTTGAAAAAAAAAAGGACTAGAAAAGAAGATTTTTTCTTTGTTTAAAAGTCTTTTAAATGAATGCATGAATGCAGCACACAAAAACATAGAAAAAACATGGGTTCAAAGGTTCAGCATCATGAGCATGGAGTCAAGGCTCTACCAATCCCCAAAGGTTGTACTATGGTGAATTTTTGTACCTGTTCTCAAAATCATTGACCCCCCTTGGGATGACAACAGCAGGCTAGTTCACCCGAGTGAGCTGTAGCATCTTAGGGTAATCTCAATTAAGCGTAGTATCGCGTGACAACTATTTCTGATAGCTACCGCACTACTAAATATCCACATGGTTACTGTATACTAAATCCTCAATTTCATGGATACCACAATTGAACAATCTGCTTTCACAACCGAAGTCGTTAGACATTGAATCCGCAAAGGGTATCTCCACTGATTTGATGGTCTACCGGGACAGCTTATTCGGGATTCACTCCTTCTAAGACCGCCCGTCTCTGCCATCACCTATCTTAGGTATCACTTATACTTTACACATGCGGCATCACTCGCATTCCCATTAGCAGAAAAATAAACACGGATATCAAGTAGGAAAAGCGATATATATATATATATATATATATATATATATATATATATATATATATTTATTCCTAAGACTAACATCCTAGACCTCTTAGGAACTATAGTCCTAGTCCTAAACAAACAAAATGACTCCCTAGCAGAGTCGCCATTTTACTGTAGCGTGTGATTTTTGTTGGTGACGCGACCACCTTATCCCAAATGGGTTTCCTCCTCACCGCAAGGTAGGAGGGGGTGCTACTTTCGGATTTCTTATTTATCCCGTGAAGCTGGAAGGGAAAGGGGAGCTATCTAAAACTAACCTTGCACGTGAGTGTTTAACTGAACAAACGCTTAAAGAGATTCGAGGAGTTCTTAGTCAGGTTATACAATGGGAAGTTGCCAATTACCCATCCTATATGTGGTTATCCACATGTTGTTAGTTTTAGGTTCTGCTTTGTACTTGTTGGTGTTTATCCGTTAATGGATTGGGAAAGTTTCTTGGGAAATATGAGAGAGAGAGAGTGGGTTTGTTGATTTTTGGTGAGGTATTGGACCTCAGTTTTTGACTGGTATGCAGGTACTGGACCTAGAGTTTTGGAGTGGTGTGCTCGCTAATATTTTTGCAATCTTATGCCTACGTGTTCCCGTTGAAGGTAAACAGGGAAATCAGAGCAATCGTAGTTTCTCATATTCTACGGGAGGAAAATATGTTTTGGTGTCTTGTTCAAAGCCCAATATTGAATCTAAAAGGAGTATTTGTGTCTTGTTCAAAGCCCAAGATTGAAGCTAAAAGGTTTGACTGAGAGAGAATTTGTCATCTCTAAAGGGAGATATCTCGTCTGTTTATCACAACTGTGGGGTGACTGATTATAAAGGAGGATTACTTTAACTAGAATATGAGAATCCAGCAATGCCATAATTTCCTTTATAGGGGATTTATCCTGAAGGAGAAAACTTTAACTTAGATGTAGAGCAATGCCATTTTTCCTTAGGAGATTTCATGCTAAGAGAGGGGCAGTGGCATGGATGTAAATAATCCATAGGATTGCCGCTTACAGCAAATAGATGAAAGAAGGTAGTTTACCAGGATAAGAGATGGACCACAGCTTGGATATTTGAATCGACAAGTGTGCCATTTACAGCGGTTATCCAGGAGTTAAGGTTTGTTTTGATTTTCTGTTTTGGAAGAGTGATAAACAGAGAAATGTATTCCTACAGAGAGATTTTGATTTCCTCTGAGGGGATGTTTGATTTTTACGTGCCTTGATCAAAGCCCAAGGTTGAAGCTAAAAGGTTGATTAACTTTACTAGGGAAATCTTTATACAAAGCCTAAGAGGAGGCTGGAAATGACTGACTTAACGAGAGAGTGTTTATCTGTCTTGTACAAGGCCCAAGATTGAGGCTAAAAAGAGACTGACTCTTTGGGGGATATCGTTATACAAAGCCTAAGAGGAGGAAAAAAGTTGTTCTGACTCTGCTTAGGGAGATTAATTCATAAAGCCTGAAAGAAGGTTGAGAGGAATAGACTCCGCTGGGGAGATATTTATCTGTCTTGTACAAAGCCCAGATTGAGGCTAAAAAAGAAACTGACTTTGTGGGAAAGAAATCTTTATTTATCTTGTACAAAGCCCAAGATTGAGGCTAAAAAAGAATTTGACTCTACTGGAGAGTATTATATGTCTTGTACAAAGCCCAAGTTTGAGGCTAAAAGGGGTTGACTCAACAAGAGAGTGTGGAAAAGTGATTGACTCAACAAGAGAGTCTGAAAAGGTTAGCTCCGCCGGGGAGAATCATTGTACAAAGCCCAAGAGGAGGCTGTCTTCTTCCAAGGATTATTGAGATCCCGAGGTAGGTCCAAATGGGGAATCAACTCTTACTGAGGGTTACAGAAGAGTTGAGATACCAGATGCCTTGAGGTTCTAATTTGGGATAGTGTTATATTAATGGTAAGCTGACCCTGGCTGGGGATTTTTAGGAGAAAGATTGGGTTTTAACGTTACTGGAGATTGAAAATGACCAGGGTTTTCTCTATGTCTGTAAGGAACTTGAGAATGTATTTGAGATCCAAGAGGGGATTTAGACTATCCAATTCTACTGGTGTGGAAGAGTTTATCTTTGTATGATGCCCAAGAGGAGGCGGGTGTTTTAAGGGATGAGAATCAACCCTAAATTGGTTTGATGTTTTGACACTAGAAAGACTGCTCTATCAAAGGATGACTAGGTTCTGTCTTATACCTTTAAGAGGTCTTCTGGGTCCTTGTATTAAGCCCAAGAGAAGGCATGAGAACTTTTAAGAAGCCGGAGGGTCCTTGTACAACGCCCAAGAGGAGGCGGGGAATGCTTTTAAGATGCCCGTGGGTCCTAAACCAAAGAAAAGTCAAGAGATACTATTCACCGAGAATAGATCATCTAGTGAACAGTTCTGAGATTAGAAGAAATTCAAAAGATGTTATTCACTGAGAATAGATCACCTCTGGGGAGTAGAATTTCTTTGACAATTTCTAGGGGTGACAATCTGAGAAAAGTTTCACGAAGAATAATGCCTTTCTCTTTGTTCCATATTGTATAAGCCCAAGAGAAGGAAAGACTGTATCTGGAAATCCTATGGGGATCTAGTTTTGACTGTATTTAAGAGTGACCAACAGGCTTTACCTAGTTCTAGACCTAGTTTCCAGGGAAAACTCTAAGCATATATACTAGTATATATACAGTTGATATATGACGAGTATTTAAAAGGATATGAAAGAAGGACTTACAGGTGCGCAAGCTTCCCATAATACAGTTATATATATTAAAGCTGATAAAATAAAGCTTATATAAACTTACAGGTGAGCAAGCTTCCATGCTGTTCAAACAAATATATATACATGTATATGTGCAAGTACGTAAAAGAAAGCTGATAAAAACTTACAGGCGAGCAAGCTTCCATTGTAACAGCTGTATGGTTAGTTGTTCAAGAAATTAAAGAAAGTTTTGACGACAACTATGGATTTGAACCTAAATCAAAAGGGAAGTTATTTTTGAAAAGATTGTTGGGGCTTATACTCAAGGAGAGGCCCATATGATGAACAATAATCGTACCATTGTTTTGTAAACTGTATTGGGGCTTATACAATGACTGAGGCCCAAAGAGGTCTTACAACTCAAGGAGAGGCCCAAAATGTTTGAAAAAAGAAAAGAGTGGGACTTACAACACGAGGGTTGGCCTAGTTGATTTTGTTTCAAACTGGCGATCGCGCCGAGGTTTTGAAAATACAGTGGGTCTTATACAATGACTGAGGCCCAAAATTATTTTGGTATTTACAAAGGGGGTTGGGTCTTACACTCTATTAGAGGCCCAAAAGTGTTTTGAAAAAGATTTGTTAGTGTGAAAGTAATCAAAACCCTATTTTGTTTTTCGAATGTATTTTAATTGAATAAAAATCCAATAAAAATGATCAAAATTATCAAAAAATTATAAAAAAACAAGCTGTGGCCTTGGATTTATGTTTGAAAAATCAAGTTTTAATCATGAAATGATTTGAAAATCATTTGAATTTCAAAATCAAGAGAAAGAAATATTTTTAAATGTTAAAGAAAACAAATAAAACATAATTCTTTGCAAAAATACTAAATATGTGAAATAAATAATATTTTTGTGAAATTTTCATGGCATAAAATATTTTAATATTTTTGTGAATTTTCAAAAAAAGAATCAATAAAAAATAATTAAAATTGAGAGAGAAATTAATTTTTCAATTAATTTAAAAAACATGAAAATAGCAAAAAAATGGCAAAATGTGAAAAAATACCAAAATGGTCTAGGTGGGGTTTGAACCCATGACCTCAGACACAAACACATGCGCGCGCAACCACTGGGGTGGTGATACATCCATGTACCAAAACCACCCCATTAATACATATGGGATGCCAAGTTTTCAGGCTTGGCCAAGGCAAGGCAAGGCAAGTTCTTGGGCCAAAACGTGAAGGCTGTAACTTTCTCAAATTCTCCATGGATTGGGACAAAATTTAGGTCTATCTTGCCTAGAATTTCACAAGGAATCCAATGGTTCCCTTGGTTTTTTCAGATGAGGTCCCCATTTTAAAACCCGATAGTAGTTTTGAAATAGGCCACAATTCGCATTTTCTATGCTAACACATCATACACACACTAATAGCATGGCCAATTGGTTTAAACACAACATATATAACATGTATCAGATGTTTATGATTTGTGGACCTCAAAGCAATGCATAATTCAAAGAGTTCAAGTTTTCATGCACTTACCTCTTGGAGCATTTTGTGCTATCTGCCAAGTTACTTGTGCCAGAAGTAATTTGATGCTTTGGACACTCTCAATTGATCCCTTTGAAGCTTTTAGGATGATTGGAATCGGCTAGAAACCTCAGGAACAAAAACTGGTCCTTTCTTGCAAAAGGAGCAAAAATGACCAATATGGCAACTCTCTCAAATGGTGTTCTAGATGAGGGAAACCACTTGGGACAGTTCAAGGATGATATTTGAAGTGTGCTTGAGGTTTTATCTAGTTTTGAAAGTGACTGAATCAAGACATGGCTTGAAAAATGCAAAACAGTCAAGATTTGAGGTTTTGGAGGTTGACTTTTTTATTTTTGTGTTTCAGGTCACAAGTGAGTGTTTAGACAACTTAGATATGATATTGGATGTGTTTGGATCATAAGCTGTGGTGGAATTGCTCTCTAACTCAAAAACTCAGAGATGACTTGCTAAAGAAGGCATTTTTGGAGTGAAAGAGAGAATTTGAGGAAAACATCAGTTGTAGTGCTTTGGTGTACTCAAACTGAGCACAAATGAGCTCTATTTATAGTAGAGTAAGTTTGTTTTGGGATCAATAGTGAATGGCAACCACAGCAGAGGTTTGGCCAATGTTGGCAAATGAGAATCCAAGTCTCCTCTAGCCATTGACTTGAGGTTAGGGCACAGGCCTATGGTCCTTTGATTCAGAGCTTATTCTTTACTCATTCATTTAGGAATATGTCAGTCCATGCCACCTTGGTGTATCCATTAAATGCATTGAAACAAAATTGGAGTATTGGCACCTTTTTAGCCTTTTTAGGTTTGTTATGGCTAAGTGTAGATTCTTGGACTTGGGAGGCTTGGGGACCAGATCATCCCCCTTGGATTTGATCCTCTGATGTGTCCAAATTGATGACAAGGCTTGGAGTTATCAGATTAGACAAATCAAGCAAACATGCACAATTCTGCCTTGTAAAAACTAGTTCATGATGCCATGTTCCAAGGACTATATCTCCCTGCTCAACTTCAATTTGGAGATGATCTGGTACTTGTTGGAAAGCCCTCATGGCATACTTCAAATTTGTTGTTCACCCCTAGACCTGGTTTGACTTGGATCAAGGTGAAAAATGTCCCTACATTTTGGAAAAAGTAAGGCAGATTCTGACTTTTGTTGGAAATTTCACTAAGTGTTGGAAAAAGTGTCATTTTCATGTTTTTGTCATTTTGATCAATCCATAACTCAAAATCCATAAAGAATTGGAGTCTGAGGTAGTTAAAGCTTTGTAGAGTGTAGCAAGACCTATAAATCCAGGTTTGGACCACCCAAAATGGTTGCTTGGATCTCAAGTTGTGGTCCTTGGAAGTTGGTACCAAAACCACTTTTGTTCCATAACTTATAAAAATTTTGGTTTTTTATGGTTGCCCCTTTTACAAGAAACCTCACTTTTCTTTATTTTTCTTGATGAATGATGATCAATATCATAAATTAACATTATTTTTGACTTAGGGGAACCATATTTGTGAAAAATCCCAAAAAGTCAAACTTGATTTTGTGCACAGTTGACTTTTTATCGGATGGAATCCAAACTGTGCGATCCTTTGTGCAATCAAGTCCTTGACCTAAATAAAACCAAATGGATGGATTCCATAGGTGTTATATGGTGTATTGAATCATTTCCCAAGGTTTGGGAGCATGTCTTGGTCAAAAGTCAAAGGCATAGTTGACTTTTTCCTCAAAACCCTAATTGTGGTCCAGATGAAATTGAAACTTGTGAATCAAGCTTTTTGAATCAATCCATTGTTGCAAATGGATCAATGTAATATACTTGAGGCCCTCAAATCATGTCTTGAGGTCTTGGCTCATGTTTTGTCCCAGAAGTCAACTTAGGGGTGAATTAGGTCAAGAAACCCTAATTCCTGATTTTTGATGAATGAATCCCCTGCGGCCAAATCAACTTAATAGTTGGGTTCATGAGGTCCCTTGGAGTATCTTGGGTTGTAGTTTGAAGTATTGGCTCATGCCCAGAGGAAAAATTCCATCTGGAGGCCTTGGTCGACCAAAACCCTAATTTGGTGACACTGTTGATCTTGAGGCTTGATCCACTTGGGATGTTGCACTCCTGTTCTTGATTCTTGATGGGGGAGTCTTCTTGATCCCTTATGGGTGTTGAAGAGGTTAGACAAGTTGAAGATTATGTCATTTCTTGATTGATCCCTTTCCCGAATGCTCTAAGAGGGCCCAAAAACCCTAATTCTTGGTTGTGGTCAATGCTCAACAATCCTTGAGGAGATTGATGAGGTATGCCAATATATCCATATTGTGATGATGACTTGCACAATAATGGGAAATCTTGGTGGTCAAAATTTGGGGGTATGACAGATGCCCCTATTTAATAATCTTGGACCCGAAGGTGTGAATGGCGAAGGTATTCGGGCATTCGTGGTGCAAGAGGATTAAATATCGGAATACCCGAAATTTTGACAGTGGTTTATGAATAGCAGTTTGCTCCTCCATCTTCTTTTGCTAAGCAATGATGCTTAGAAAATGGGTAAAACTTCCCCTCGATCCTGGTCTTCAACCATGGAACTGGTCTTAGTTTCTAATATAAACTTCCCCTCGATCCTGGTCTTCAGCCACAGAACTGGTCTCAGTTTTTGATATAAACTTCCTCTCGATATTGGTCTTTAGCCACGGAACTGGTCTCAGTTCCTGATATAAACTTCCCCTCGATCCTGGTATTCAGCCACGAAACTGGTCTCAGTTTCTAATATAAACTTCCCCTCGATCCTGGTCTTCAGCCACAGAACTAGTCTCGGTTTCTTTTGTCAATAAACTTTCTTAACAAGGGACGCTAGTTGTAGTGGTTTTCATCAAACTTCTCTCCGGGTTTACTAGGGAGATGCCATTTGATGGAATATATTCGATGTTAGACTTGCTGGGGAAACCCATTCGTTTGAGCTATAGAGGTGCACAAACTTCTCTGTTGGAGACACCATTTGTTGACTCTACTGGGGAAGACGAGTCTCTTGAGAGACTGCTTCTTGCTTGGGGATAACACATCATACTTTCCTTTGAGATCTTCTTAGAGAAATGCCATGTGATGTAATCCAATTTTGAGGTGCTGATGACTTTATAATCATTGACTCTCTTGGGGAAAATCAATGTGTTGCTGAGAGTCTTTAGTTGTGAGGCTTTCTCTGGGGATTTTCCTTAATCCGGGAAAGCGAAGATATCTTCTTCAATGGTGAAAAGTGACGTTTGTCGAATGTCTTCTTGCCTTTCAGAGGTGCAAATTATCAAAGTGGTCGATGACCATTTCTAATCTAGAAATAAACTGGAGGGAAAGAAATTTGTTTGAACGACACATTTCCTGACGAGGAAAGAACTGACGACTCGATTGACAAGACTTTTATCACTTGAGGATAAGACTGACTAGAGCGATAGTGATGCAATATGATTATGATTGCAAATTAAGCATGCATGATGTATGTATGTTATGCTGACAAAACTGACACGACATACAAATTAGTGGATGAAATAGTTTAGAAGAGATAGTCCATGCGGGGAAAAATGTTGGTCGGGCTTAGGAGGTAAGAAGTCTGCCGGGGATGTCAGATGGAATATTCGCATCTGACACAGCCGATACTTCATTTAGGCATACTGGTTTAGAAGGAGTACTTTGATTCTGCACTTTGAGGTTCAATCGTTTTTGGAGAAGCGATTGATGTTCCTTTTGATGTTCAAACAGTCAAAAGAAATTGCCATCTTTACTTTAAAAGCAGAAAAATTTAACAAGTAAATTCATTTTTGTTTTATTTCAAGAATAGTTGATCATGTTAAAATGTCGTTCTGTAAAGCTAAAACAAATAAGAATTGCAAACAAAAGCACTAGGGCTCAAATTTTATTGATAGGATGGAAATCAGCCGAACGCGTGATCCCACAGAGTATTTCTTAACTACATCAACATTTGTAGGGTAGGCAAATTCTTATCCATCCATGGTTGCGAGTCTCAGGGCGCCGCCTGAGAAGGCTTTCTTGACCACATAGGGGGCATCATAATTCGGAGTCCACTTGCCCCGGGAATCGGTGAGAAATAGTTGTATCTTCTTGAGCACAAGGTCTCCTTTCCTGAAGAAGTGAGGTCGAACTTTTTTGTCAAACGCTTTCTTCATTCTTTGCTGATACAGTTGACCGTGACATAGAGCTATTATTTACTTTTATTCGATCAAGTTGAGATTGTCATGTCAACTTTGACACTATTTAGCTTCTGTTATCTTAGCTTCCATTAATACCCAGATTGAACGGATCTCTACTTCTATGGGGAGGACTGCCTCCATGCCATATACTAGAGAGAAAGGGGTTGCCCCTGTTGAAGTACGGACAGATGTCCAATAACCGTGAATAGCAAAGGGTAGCATCTCGTGCCAGTCTTTGTAGGTTACAACCATCTTTTGAACGATCATCTTGATGTTCTTGTTAGCTGCTTCTACCGCTCCGTTCATCTTAGGTCGGTAGGGAGATGAGTTATGGTGTTCGATCTTGAACTCAGCGTACAACTCTTTCATCATCTTATTGTTCAAGTTAGATCCATTATCAGTAATGATCTGGTTCGGAACACCATAACGGCAGGTGAGATTGTTTCTGATAAAGCGGACTACCACTTGTCGGGTTACATTGGCGTAGGACGCTGCTTCAACCCACTTGGTGAAATAGTCAATGGCTACCAGAATAAACTGATGTCCGTTTGAAGCCTTGAGCTCGATCATGCCAATCATGTCGATTCCCCATATAGAAAATGGCCACGGAGAAGAAAGAACTTTGAGATGCGTAGGCGCTACATGGATTTTATCTGAGTATATCTGACACTTGTGACATCTCCTCATGTACTTGTAGCAATTGGATTCCATGGTTAACCAATAGTACTCGACTCTTAGAATTTTTCTTGCCATTGTGTGTCCGTTGGCATGAGTGCCAAAGGATTCTTCGTGAATTTATTTCATCAGTAGGTTTGCTTCTGGTCTGTCTACACATCAGAGCAAGACCATGTCAAAGTTTCTCTTATATAGAGTGTTACCGCTCAGGAAGAAGCTGTCAGCCAATCTTCTGAGGGTCTTTCTGTCTTTTCTTAATGCCCCAGGTGGGTACTATTGTTTCTGAAGGAAGCATTTTATATCGTGATACCAAGGTTTGTCGTCTATGACTGCTTCTATTGTCAAGATGTAGGCGGGCCTCTCAAGGCGCATTATGTCGATCTTCGGGACGTCATTCCAGTGATTAACATCAATCATGGAAGAGAGAGTTGCTAGTGCATCAGCCATGTGATTTTCTTCACGAGGGATGTGATGAAACTCAATTCTGTTGAAGAATGGCAACAACCTTCTCGCATAGTCTTTGTAAGGAATCAGTCCTGATTGGTATGTGTTCGAATCTCCTTTGATCTAATTGATAACCAGGGCTGAGTCTCCAAACACATCCAAGTTCTTAATTCTCAAGTAAATTGCTTCTTCGAGATCCATGATACAAGCTTCGTATTCGGCCTCGTTGTTTGTGCACTTGAAAGTCAGTCGGGCAGTGAAAGGAATGTGGGTACCCTAAGGTGTTATGATGATTGCCCCAATTCCGTTTCCCTAGATCTTAACGGCTCCGTCAAAAATTAGTCCCCATTGGGAACCTGGTTCTGGCCCTTCACTGGGTAGTGGTTCATCGCAATCCTTCATTTTTAAATACATGACATCTTCGTCTGGGAAGTCAAATCCGACTGATTCTTGATCGTCAATCGGTTGATGAGCCAAATGATCGGCTAAAATACTTCCTTTAACGGCTTTCTGAGCATGGTACTCTGTGTCGTATTCTGATAACAACATTTGTCAACGGGCGATCCTTCCCGTGAGAGCAGGTTTTTCGAAGACATACTTGATCGGATCTATTTCTGAGATTAACCAAGTAGTAAGGCGAATCATGTACTGGAGAAGACGTTTGGTAGCCCAAGCCAAAGCACAACAAGTTTTCTCAAGCATAATGTACCGAGTCTCGCAGTCAGTGAACTTCTTGCTCAAATAGTAAATGGCAGACACTTTCCTTTTAGTTTCGTCTTGTTGGCCAAGTACACAGCCCATGGAGTCTTCCAAGACTGTTAAGTAGATGATCAATGGTCTTCCCTCTACTGGAGGAGACAGAATAGGTGGATTCAACAGACATTCTTTGATACTTTCGAATCCTTTTTGGTAATCTTCCGTCCATACACAGTCCTGATTATTTGTGTAATTTGAAGATTGGCGCACATGTCGCGATCATGAGGAATATAAATCTGGAAATGTAATTCAAACGTCTGATAAGTGCAAAATGTACCTATTTTTTTATATAAGTTTTGTTGCACTTATCGTTACTTTGTGTTAAAATTGGTTGAATAAACCCCACTTTATGTGTAAATACGTTTACTTTAAGTTTTCGTGTGTATATTGCGTTTTCTTATAAATATCATTGATTTTAATTGATTTTATCTTATTTTTGTAGGTATTCCAGCAATGGGATTTTACCATTGTTGAATAGAGCATTGAATAAGCTTTCCAACGCTTCGAACCGGGCGAAAAACGGAGTTACAGTTCAAAAGTTACGAATAAAACACTGCAGAATTTTTTTGCTGTTCTGGTGTGCTGCGCCCCTGCAGCGCCGGGCGATGCAGGGGCGTTAGAAAAAATTGAAATATGAATTCTAGGAGCGTTCTAGCAATTTTGGCTAGCGCCGGGCGACCCAAAACACCGTCGGGCGATGCAGGACTGCCAGAAACACCATTAAAGGGCCAAAAACACAATTTTTAGGTTATGGTTTTGGGGTTTTGTGATCCCAACTCCATCAAACTTCATTTTTCATTGAGTAACTTAGAAAACATCTATGGAGCTTGCATACGGATGAACCAGGGTGGATTGATCGTCGACCGGCTCTGACAATCCGCGAGATGTTTGGTTCAGTTCTCTTCTTCTTTGTGTTTTCTTCATTTGTTGGGTTGTGTATATGTATTTGCTATAAACTCATGTATATTTGTCGCCCATGGCGTTGTATGAAATATGCTTTACAAATCTTTATTGGATATTGTCTCTGATTTTTTCTTTATGCGCGGGGTTTGGGTTGCGTTAGAGATAATCCTCGCAAACTTCGATTAGCGATGATTGTTGGTTAGTTTTTCTGGATTCTAGAGATAGATTTAGGGCTAACAATCTTTAATAGGCGTCGAATCTTAATGCCTCTGTGCCTTGAGCTAGCATGTGAAAGTATCGGCAATGGTAACACGGTTGTTCTCTCAACTTTGCGTTAGACATAACCTGTGTTGTGAGCGATACTGGGTGATATTAAGGAGTATTGCATGTGGAGTATAATTGGTCGGTAAGTTTAAGTTTGTGAGGAGTCGATTATATGCAGTGCCTGATAAGTTGCTTGTCGCTGAAGAATGAATTTCTTTTTATGTTTTAATGTTTACTTTTCTATTTTTATTGCTTCAAACCATTTAAACCCAAACTCATCAACGCGAGAGACTATCGAACGACATTCTTTCCCTCGAACCAATCTCTGTGGACACGACATAAATCCCGGAGGGAATTCTTCCGAAAATAAATTATTTTTGCTTGCTTGCGCCTATGTTGCAACCGAAAAAAATGGCGCCGTTGCCGGGGATTGGTTCTTATATTGAATAGCATTGCAATAGTTTCTTTGTTTTTGAGTTTTATATATATCGTATATATTATCTGTTTCCATTATGTTTGTTCAAGTGTTGTATACATTTTTTTCACGTAACCGTTTGTTCATATGTTTGGTTAGGACACTTGCTTTTGGTTTGCACGGTGAGACATCACCATGGCATGAATGGAGGAAGTTACTAGCTAAGCACTGTAAAGGCATCGAGCTTACGACGTAAAATAAGCATGTTTTTTTTTTTGTTGTTTATTTGTTTCATTATTACTTTTTCATTTTAGCTTAGCTAGTGTGGTGAACATTCATTAACCAAGTTGTACTCGGATTTTTCGTAAATTCTCAAATCTTCACTTTACAACTTGTTTAATGAATTTTATGCCAGTTTTTCAGTTTTTTAATATTAATAGTTTTCGTGTTTGTCAATGAACTTGTTTTGAGTAGCTTGAGAAAATTTGGTGGTTGTCCATTTTTTATCATTTCAACTTGCGGACGTATGGTAATGATTTTGTTAAGTTTTGTACGCGTTCGAGGTATGTGTTTATCGCTTTCTTGACTTTGGCATATTCATGATACTTTGGCTCTTTACAAACTTCCATGCCATTCATTCTTTTATATACTTGTTCGTATGTGAATCACTTTAGTTCCCACCTTTTTGTGAGGTAGCTTTCAATTGTTCATATATGCACGGAGTTCCGACATTCTTGTTTAACTGGATTTTATTATGTTGAATCTTTTGTTTGTATTGATTATATGAATGCATGAAAAGGATCAAGGCACTTGTTTCATTTTTAGCACAACTACCTAGCCAAATAGTCAATTCACCTTGTGAGCGTGTGATCTTTCGTAACCCCTTTGAGCTTTTTGATCCATGTTTTATTTGAACTTAATGCTTGTCTATGAGTATTTAGTTCATTTATTTTTGAATGGATTTTGTTTTTACTTCAACCCTCAACTTTTTGTGTTGTTGTATGAATTTTTACCTTCCCTTAGAAAGTAGGGAGTATTCACATGATGATGTGGTTGAATTCAAGTTGGGGAGAGAATGATTGTTTACTCATTGGTTGGTTTCTATGAGGTTGAAAAAGAAAAGAAAAAAGAGAAAAATATGAAATAGAAAAGAAAAGAAAAATGTGAAAAAGAAAGAAAAAGAAAATCCTTGAAAAAGGAAACAAAAAGAGTTCAATAATTGTGCTAAATAAGTATTGTGTTGTGTGTAACGCTTGGGATGAAAGAAGAAGTTCGATTGAAATTTTGTGTTTGAACTTTTGTGAGCTTACACTCCCTTAGGTTTAGGCAAGTTTTTGTTTCGATTAGCTTTAGGAATTGCCCCATGTTTGTTTACCCGACCATGCTACAGCCTTAAAAGTCCTTGTGATTCTTGCCTTTGTATGTTCAATATGAGTTGTGGATGAATGCATAATTTAGTCATTAGTTTGCATGATTGTTGTGTGAGTGATAAGTACCTTATTTTGTGTTTTTCATCTACCGATGATTGTTTTTGCTAGGTGTGATTCACATTTGAACTTGTGTTGTTTTAGAATTTTTGGCATGATTTTTGTATTTTGCATTTCTTTTGTGACTATGTTATCGTCGTAGTTTAGTGGTAAGTATTTACTTTGTGTGTACCATTTTTATTTAAACCATTCATTTGTCCGATTTTCAAAACCTGTTCATTCGTGATTCTATGGTTTTCTCTCTGTTTCTTTGAGTTGTTTGATTTTTGTTTGCGGACAAACAATTATGTAAGTTGGGGAGAGTTTGATAAGTGCAAAATGTACCTATTTTTGTATATAAGTTTTGTTGCACTTATCTATACTTTTTGTTAAATATCATACGAATAAACCCCGCTTTGTTTGTAAATACGTTTACTTTACGTTGTAGTTTAATTGAGTTTAATTGATTTTATCTCATTTTTGTAGGTATTCCAGCAATGGGATTTGCCATTGTTAGATAGAGCATTGAATAAGCTTTCCAACGCTTCGAACAGGGCAAAAAATGGAGTTACGGTTCAAAAGTTCCGAATAAAACAATACACAATTTTTCTGCTGTTCTGGTATGCTGCGCCCCTGCAGCGCCGGGAGGTGCAGGGTGTCGCACCGGGATTTTCATCCAAGTACAAACGCGAAAGTGGCGCAAAAACAGAGTCGCCAACAATGTGTATTTATCCCAAGAGAGGGAAAGGGAACACTCCATAAACCTGAGGGAAGGAAAGAACATGGTCTCGCGACCAAGAGAAATGGGTAAGGGAGTCGGTTACGCGAGGGGAAGGTATTAGCACCCCCACGCGTCCATCGTACTCGATGGGATCCACGCTTGTTGTCTCGATCAAAGGGTGTCGTCGTCTAGAGCTCCGCTGCTGCTGGAAAGGAAAAGGAACGGGAACGAAAGAGAACGAAGAAACGGAAAAGAAAAGAAAAGGAAGTGACTCGATAGGACATCGGCGTCCTAGGCCTACGTATTCCCTTTGTGCAATGGGAAAGTCAGAGTCAACGTAGTTCGACGGACTACGGGGAAGGTTGCTCGTCGAGATATCGTATCTCGTGCCTACATATCCTCAATCGGACGGGAAAGAGGAATCAGAGCAAACGTAGTTCGACCTAACGAGGTCGGTGAGTGTTTTTTATGAGCGACGTTAAGTTCGCGTCCGGTAGTTAGGGTCGAGGCCTGTTTGTGATTAAACGGAACATAACGTGCTCTTTTCTGAAAATGAGTTTAGAATTAACAAATCCCGAAGGATGAAAAGGTTTGAATTTGTTTTGTTCTTTTTAGACAGAAGTGTTTTGATTATTTTGCGTTTATAACAAGTATTGCACTAAAGTCTATGACATAGGAATGAATGTGTCGCATGGTCGTCCTAACAGGAAGTATGCTAAACACTCTAGAAAGGCGAAGGGAAGCCATTCTCCTTCCCTTTCCCATGTACTTAAGGCTCATGGCGTACAATACTTGTGCCTTTATTATGTGTTTTTTATTTTCTTTTGAGATGAAAAAGAGAAGACTCAAAAGAAAGAAGACTCTAAAGGGAAACTAGC
The DNA here is from genome assembly GCA_022829125.1 of Lathyrus tuberosus. Taxonomy (NCBI): domain Eukaryota; kingdom Viridiplantae; phylum Streptophyta; class Magnoliopsida; order Fabales; family Fabaceae; genus Lathyrus; species Lathyrus tuberosus. The sequence continues at coordinate 575,314 of JALAZF010000935.1, read as the reverse complement.
TTATTCCTAATGTTGTCATGCAAAGGAGGCCTTAAGGTTAGTGAGGTACAAGAGAAACCTAAGCCTAGAAAGAAAGAGGGATAGCACTACCTAATGCTTATCCTACCTCACTTTAATCAAAGATTAAATATGAGCTAGGATCCCTAAAGGGTGTGAGAAAGCTGTACACAAAGCATTATATCATGCTATTCACAAACACACAAGAGAAAGTGAAAGAGATAAGAGAAAAGAGATATGAGTATGGATAAGCATCCACACTCAAGACTTACCATAGCCCCTACACAAAATGGTTAGTACCAAAACAATTCAAATATTGAAGTACAAGTAAAAAGAAGGAAGCAAACAAGTCCTAATGTTCTAAGGAGATGCTCTAAACATCAAACAAAGGTCAAGCTAAGAAGGAAGAAGTCCTAAGGGTTAGGAGCCATCCTAAGTCTGTAGGTATATCTTAAGGGATCCTATTAATGTAAACATGCCATATGAAATCAACCAAAAGCAAACTATGCACCAAACAATCATGCAAATGCAATGTGTGCATCACTTATGAAAAATGAATGCTTATGAAAGGTAAACATGTATTAATGCATGAACATAAGTCAAGTTCAGAATTAAATGACATCTATGAATGCATATGAATGTCATTGAATGATCATACAAGTCTTGGATGCAAACATTTAAATAAATGAGGCACAAAGAATTGAACAAACACAATTGTAATTCAACAATGATGCATACTTGTAATGCAAGTCAAAGATAAAGATGAAATGAGGTCACACATGTCTAATGGACACAAATCAGTAGTATATGATGTATAAAGTGTAATTAAGAATACAAGAATAACATATAAAGTTCATACACAACTCATGTCATTTGGAAGTTAGAAGAGAAGTAAGTGCTAAACTAGCTCAAAGAAGTGCTCAATCACTAATGTACTTTTGAAGTAAATGAAAGATGAAATCCAAATGGATCAAAGGCATATTAGACATGTCAAAGTCAGAGGCTATTGACCTATAATAGGTCTCATACAAGTTCTAAAAAGAAAGAGAAGAAGTAGATCACACAAGGTTCAAACAATTCTTAACAAACAAAGTTCACTTTGGAAAAGACAAATCAAGTTAAAGTTTTGTGAAGTATGCAAAGAAATTATATGCAATATGGTATGGGCAAGTGAATATGTATGTCTTGGCATATCATAGATCATGTGCAATGAGATGGGATGTGAATTAGATGCATCGCTTTGATCATATTACACAAACAACTCAAGTTAGAACCAATTGGATCACACAAACAAAGTTTACAATTCATGGGTTTTCAAACAAGTAAAAATGAAGTTAGGAGTCACATGAATGGTTAGAGATGACCTAAAATAGAAAGTAAGTCAAGTTTGGATGGATTTTAAGTCATACAAGTCTTCATGAAGATATGGCATGCAACACATAAGACAAAGTAGACAAAGAAAAGTCAAATATCAAATGCCAAACCATGTTCAATCAAGTATATACAAATCAATCAAATTTAGGAATGCACAAGTACCATGTTGAATGGTTACACAATGAACATAAAGCCCTAGTACTTGCACTCTAAACATCTACACAATCAAGGTGTACTTTAACAATTAACACAAGCATGATTAAATGTTGTAAAAATTAAAAGGAAAAAAGTGAGATGGAGTGTAATAAGAGGCTAAACAATATGCAAAATAATGAGAAAAAATTCATTTGTTATCATGTTTAATCAAGAGCTGTAACATGCACTATAGTCATTGAACAAACACATACAAGATGACATTCAAAATCCAATCAAAAATCCCCTAAAATATCCTATAAAAATGAATTATGATCATTGACATGTCCTAACATCCTATACCAAATGCCATGCAAAAATTCTTCTTCTAAGTGTACCTAAAAAATAAACTACCAAACATGTATTAGAAAGAAGGTTCACACAAATGCACTTAAATGAAAATTCATTAACAATATGGAAAAAACAACAAATCAGCAATTAAAATTCATCAAAAATTCATTAAAGGCGTTAAGATGACACATTAATATTTTTGGAAGTTTTTCATATTCACAAGTATTTTTAAAAATGCATTTCAAACATGTATGTAAACAAAAAAACAAAAATAGCAAACAAAGGGAGGGGGTGCAATCAGTAAGATGCCTCAGTTATAAACATGCATTGGGCTTAAACCAAGGGGTGTGCATAGCAAGAAAAGCCCAATCCACTACCACGTGTTCAGATGGGAGTGCATAACATGCCCATCAGTCAAACATTGACTCAATACTAACCATTGGATGAAGTCAGCTCATGATCATCAAGAAAGTACACACATCCAACAAACCACATTGCGTGCTCATGACAAGATATGGTGTTGCAACCACATGCAAACATCAAATTAAAATTAAATCAGAAATTAGAAGCATGTGAGGGACGCGTGGTTCATTAATTTGGTGGCATGCTATCATCCCTTGGATCAAAAGCATCTAACGCCCATGACTTAATCTGAGCATTGGTTAGGGTTCATGGATGGTGGCCGGACTGGTCTCTCCGGTCACTTTCTCCATTGACCTCTCCGCCGTAGAAAAAATTTCAGGTGACCAAAAACACATAAATCATACATCATTCTCTTCCTCTCACTACGTAGATCAAGATATTCGAATCCAACAAGTTTTGCCCTAAAATTTCAACTAAGCATCTATGATGCCTATCAACTAGCCGGATGTTACATTGCTCCTAATGAGCTTCAAAATCAACAAAAAAACAAGCAAAACAAAGTGATTCGAGAGTAAGAAGTTTTGAATCAAAACCTGTTCTATTGACGAACTCTTTCAACCCAAGAAAACCAGAGGAGTATGTTCTTGCTCCTTGAAGTTGATTTTGGCCAAATAAAGGTTGTGAACTACTTCAGATGAGTGAAACTTGATGTGAAGAAATTGGATAAGAAAATGAACTTGAAGCTTCAATGCTGCTAGATCCAAAAACTCTTGATGATGATGATGAATCTTGCAGAAAAATGAACTATCTTGTAGAGAAGATGAACACGAAAGAGAGTGATGCCAAAGCTCAGAGAGAGAATGTGAAGTTTCAGAGAAAGATGAAGTGTAGAATGAGCCAAAAATCCCTTTTGATTTCTGTTAGAGGTACTTAAATATCTAGAGTTAAATGTTAACCAATACAGTTAACTGTTAGAACTCTGATTAGGGTGAGTGAGTTAACTGAGTGAGGTGAGTCAAATTAGTTAGGGCACGAGTTAGGGTGTTTTTGTTAGAGTGTGGTGAGATCATGGAGTGTTATGGTGGTGGTTTGATGAGAGGTGATGATGTACTGATGGTAGCAGCAATCCTTGCTCTGCAAGTTTCTCTCTTTCTCATTTGTTTGGACATACATGGCAATGAAAGTACATGAGCATGGTATGTGCACAAGAGCTGGTTTGGCTTATTAAGGCAAATATGACATGGGGTAGATGATGGCTTGCGCATGATGGAAAGGAAAGTGCAAAATTTAATTTTGGTTTAGCTTACTTGATAATGAAGAAAACAGATGTAGGGATGATGACTTTGTAGCCTTAGCTTTCCATGATCATAAGATAGAAATGGTTGGTTAAGGGCTCTTTGGAAAGAGGATATGTAACACAAAAAAACTGGAGTGGGAACCAAAAATAATGGAAACCTCTAAAGTGTTTGAAATCACTCATGACGACCTGTGTGCACAACTGATGTAGCAGGTCAGCCTGACCTGGCCTGACCAGGTCGTGTACGTGTGGAAAAATCAATGAGAGGTTACCCACTTTGAGCCACCATAACTCTCAAAGGAATTATCAAATGCAAAAATGTTGAACACCAAAGTTGAAGAGGAGATGGAAATGAACAAAAGTCATGTTGAACTAATTTCCATTTGGAGTATCTATCATGGATAAATTTGTCTCTGAACTTGGGCCCAACATGCACACCAAGTGTTTGTTGAAATGACTGCGTGATGACTGGTCATGACTTGTCAATTTGCCTTGATTTGTCTCAACTTTAATCGATCATATCTCTCTTAATTTTGATCCAATGAGCATGTTCTTGGTATGTTTTTGAAGCATGAAATGTGAAATTTTGATAGGCCTCCATAACCTTTGAGTTTGAATCTTGGTTCATGGGAAAAGAATGCTCCAAAGATGGTCCTTCCACTTGACAAAACTTGCCATAAATGGAAACCCTTCATTACTATTTTTGGCAACTTTGCATATTTCTTGACTTTTGATAAATCTCTTGATAATTCTTGATCAAACCCTCACCAATGATCATATTGGACATGAGGAACATGAATTTGACCTTAAAAGGTCAAGAGTTGACTTTTTCCTCTGCACAGTTGACTTTTCTCCAATTCTCCTGATTCTTAATCAATTGATCAATTGAAACCCTTCCAAATAAAATTAATGGACAATTATTCATCCTTAGACCCTTGAGGACGTGTATAATACCATGGAATCAATTTTTGACCAAAAAAATCAGAAATAAACTGATTTTATGGCAAACCCTAATTTTGACCCCTTAGTCTAGGAGAAATCAGCACATCCTCCAAATCCAAATTCCTCTGAGTATGATGTATATCCTCTCTAAAAAGGATGAGATGTGCCATTTCAGAATGATAAAAGCTCAAAAATCTTGCCCATTGGGGTGTTACACTTCAGAATTCCAAAACCCTAGTTTGCACTGGTTAGAAGAATATGACTTACTTCAATCTTCTATTGAATTCTCATCTCTTGATGTCTTGAAGGCTAAAATGAAATGAATTGAGATGAGAGGAGCCCTTGTGACTTATTTGGAAACTTTACTCTTGTCCTTTAGCTTTAAATTGCCCATATCTTGAAATAATTGATCCCATGCCTTACAACCAATGATGCATATATGATTTTGTATGACCTATTATAAAATGCAAATGAATGAAGCATAAGCCAATTATTGAGCAAAATAAGAGGGCAAATTTGTAGGTATTACAACTGCCCCTATTTAATCAACTGTGAATCTGAATGGATGAGAGCAACGGCTGTCAGAAATTTATGGTACATAGGGATTGAATACGAATTTAACCAAAAAATTTTCGCTCTATGAGTAAAAAGAATGGATATATGACAAATACAACAGTTGTGGGAAAATATATTTGTGGAAAAAAAGTCTGGAACCAGTGAAATCCAAAGGGTTCCTGTTGGGAACGGTTGAAGTCTAAAGTATGTCTGTCGGGAATGGTAAAGAGGGCCTATCGAGAACGGTTAAGGTGCGCCTGTCGGGAACGGCTAAGGTTGAAACCTAAGATCACCTATCGGGAATGGTGAATGGGCTCGTCAGGAACGGCTAGGTCTAAAACTCAAAAGTCACCTGTCGGGAACGGCTAAAGTTGAAAACCCATGGCTTACCTATCGAGAATGGTAAATGGGCTCGTCGGGAACGGCTAGGTCTAAACCTCGAAAGTCACCTGTCAGGAACGGCTAAAGTTTACAACCTATGGCTTACCTATCGGGAATGGTAAATGGGCTCGTTGGGAATGGCTAGGTTTAAAACTTAAAAGTTGTCTGTCGGGAAAGGCTAAAAGAATCCGATCGGGAATGGTTCCTAAGAAATGAGGTTGACCTATACGTCTATCGGGAATGACTAAAGTTCAAAAATTAGAAGGTACCCATTGGGAATGGCAGAAGGAATCCTATCGGGAATGGTTCCGATTTGCCTGTCGGGAATGGCTAAGGGAATCCTATCGGGAATGATTCCAAAAACACGGTTAAGATGTAAGATCAAAAGATTTACAAGCCGAGGAATAGGACTCTGTGGGGAGAAAAAGGGTGAAACCCTGGTACTGCTTTGATACGTTTGTCAGAGAATAAACGAGGCATTCTTTTCGGTTTTGTCAATATGATTGGGCTTTCGCACGAGGTATCAAAACTAGCTTATGCTTCGCATGCATATGTTTGAATTTTTCCATGGCGCAATGCTCCATCTCAAATGGAAATGCTACGCGTTTTGAGGATGCAATGATTACTATATGTAAAATGCAAGGAGGCCCCTCAGCAAAATAAATGCTGAGGAAAACGAAGGCAACTCCGCCGGGGATAACAAACTGGGTTGTCCTTGTGGTCGCAAACCGTGCTGAGGAAACAACCATTGATCTGATCTTCTGGCACTTTGTGGAAAAATATCAACTCAGTTGGGGATAACATTGACACAATGTGGTCTTTGAACTGCCAAACTTGTTGAGGATTACGGTAAGGAATGATGACCTTGCTGGGGGCTTCATCTGAACCAACCTGCTTGGGCGAGAACTATAACCATAAAACTCCGCTGGGGAAATGACAACCTTCTGACCTGGCTGCTGGGAGTTGAGATCAAACGAACTCTTGTTGAAGGAGGAAATACCTGCTGAGGAATTGATGTCAACCATACTTCTGCTGGTGATGACAATCTCAAAGAAAAACTTTCTGTTGAGGGACTCCTTTCTGCTTGGGGAGAATCATCATCTGAGTTTTGCTTAGAGAAAACAGCCTGAAGACATTACATGCTATTGACGGGCTAACCAGCAAACACAAACACCTGTAAACAAAAAGATATACACACATGCCCCAGGGTATCATGGTTTTGAATTCACCATCCGAAACACCTAGAGTTTAAGGCAATCTTAATTGTTTTCTTTCGTACGCATGTCATTGTAGAGCCTCAATGTTTTCAAATGCAATGTTTATAAAAAATTCGGACGTTTTTGCAAACAAAACAAACTGTAAAGGAAAACAAAGAAACATATATCCTGAATAACGAAGATTTTATTGATTGAAAAGCCTGAAAATAGGCGTTTACATCAGGAAGCAATTCCTGAAAAGAAACTATCCTAATGGCAATGTAGAAAACGGAAATCCATTGACTTTCGACCCTGCTATGGTTCATATGTCTTCAAGACTCTCCAAGTGTTTTGCCTTCAAAGAGGAATGATTGGGCTGATTCCTATCCTTCAAAATGCCTTTTGTTGAAATGTGATGGGATACAGATTACTCAGATCGCAGCCTTTCGCTAAATCCCTCTTCTGCCTGGATCGCCCTTTTTGGGTTTTCAATCCACCGGGATACCCATTTTTGCCTAAGTTACCCTTTCGGGTTTTCAACTTACCGGGTGTACTCAATTTTTTTTTAATTTTATCCCTAATTTTTGCCCGAACCTCTTTTCCTTTTTTATGGTTCGCCGGAATACCCTTTTTTGCCTGGATTCTCTTTTTACTGTCCAGCGGGTCTATTTATGCGAAGTATTTTTTGACTGCATCTGAGTTCACAGGTGACAGAAAATCCTCACCGTCCATAGTTGTAAGCATCAAGGCTCCGCCTGAGAAAACCTTCTTGACAACATATGGACCTTCATAATTCGGAGTCCATTTGCCCCTGTGATCTATATTAGGAGGAAGAATCCTTTTCAATACCAGGTCGCCCATCTAATAATTTCGAGGACGCACTTTCTGATCGAATGCCCTTTTCATCCTTCTCTGATACAATTATCCATGGCACACTACTGCCAATCTCCTTTCTTCTATGAGACTCAATTCATTGAACCTCTTTCGAACCCATTCAGCCTCATCAAGCTTGACATCCATCATGACCCTTAGAGAAGGAATCTCAACTTCAACCGGTAGAACTGCTTCCATACCGTACATGAGAGAAAACGGGGTTGCCCCAGTAGACGTACATACTGATGTACGGTACCCATGCAAAGCGAAAGGCAACATCTCATGCCAATCCTTATATGTCACAACCATCTTTTGCACAATCTTCTTGATGTTTTTGTTGGCTGCCTCGACGGCACCATTCATCTTTGGCCGTTACGGAGAAGAATTGTGATGTTCTATCTTAAAGCTCTGGCACAGCTCTTGCATCATTTTATTATTGAGATTAGAACCATTGTCAGTGATGATCCTCTCGGGTACCCCGTATCGACAAATAATCTCTTTCTTGATAAACCTGGAAACTACTTGCCTGGTGACATTTGCAAACGAAGCAGCCTCTACCCACTTGGTGAAATTGTCAATGGCCACTAGAATAAAACGATGTCCATTAGAGGCGGTGGGCTCAATCTTACCGATCATGTCAATGCCCCACATAGCAAAGGGCCAAGGAGAACTCATCACATTCAAAGGATTCAGTGGCACATGCACTTTATCAGCGTAAATCTGGCACTTGTAGCATTTTCGAGCATATTTAAAATAGTCAGCCTCCACGGTCATCCAGTAATAACCAGCTCGCAACAGTTTCTTCGCCATGGCATGTCCACTAGCATGGGTACCGAAAGATCCTTCGTGCACTTCTTGCATTAATATGTCTGCTTCGTGTCTATCCACACATCTGAGCAAGACAAGGTAAAAATTTCGTTTGTACAACACACCACTCTCATCCAAGAAGAAACTGCCTGCCAACCTCCTCAGAGTCTTCTTATCATTGTTGGATGCCCCAGCCGGATACTCTTGACATTTCAAAAAATGCTTGATATCATGATACCAAGGCTTATCATCGGTCACTGTATCAGCAACAAACATGTGAGCGGGTCTATCAAGACGCATCACATCAATTTTGGGTATATGATTCCACCAATTCACTCGAATCATATAAGATAACGTTGCCAAAGCGTCTACCATTTGATTTTCATCACGGGGTACATGATACAGTTTTACTATTTTGAATAAAGTCAACAGTCTTCTCGCATAGTCTCTGTAAGGAATCAAGTTAGATTGATTGGTGTGCCAATCTCCATTGATCTGATTAATCACTAGAGCAGAGTCCCCAAATATATCAAGAGTCTTGATCCTTAAATCAATGGCTTCTTCAATACCCATAATACAGGCTTCATATTCGGCTTCATTATTGGTGACATCAAATGTCAGTCTAGCAGTGAAAGGTATGTGAGAACCCTTCGGAGTTATGAGAATTGCCCCAACACCACTTCCATTCACATTAACAGCCCCATCAAACATCAGCTTCCACTTTTCATCAGGATCTGGTCCTTCATCGACCAGTGGCTCTTCGCAATTTTTCATTTTTAAATACATGATGTCCTCATCAGGGAAATCAAACTTCATAGGCTGATAATCGTCAATTGGCTGCTCAGCAAGATAGTCAGACAAGACACTGCCTTTGATGGCCTTTTGGAAAGTATACTGTATCTCATATTCGGTCAAAACCATCTGCCAACGAGCAACTCTTCCAGTGAGAGCTGGCTTTTCAAAAATATACTTAACTGGATCCATCTTTGATATCAATAGAGTTGTGTGAGTCAGCATATATTGTCTCAATCGCTTAGCAGCCCATGCAAGTGCACAACATGTCTTCTCAAGCATTGAGTACCTTGACTGGAAATTTGTGAATTTATTGCTCAGGTAGTATATAGCATGTTCTTTCCTACCTGTCTCGTCGTGTTGACCGAGAACACAACCCATTGAATTATCACGTACGGACAGATACATTATCAGTGGTCTCCCTGGAACTAGAGGCATAAGAATCAGAGGCTTTTGCAAATACTCTTTTATTTTATCAAATGCCCTTTGGCAATCATTATTCCACCGGATTGATTGATCTTTTTGCAACAATTTGAAAATTAGCTCGCAAGTAGCAGTAAGGTGAGAGATGAATCTAGCAATGTAGTTCAATCTCCATAAGAACCCACGGACATGCTTCTCTGTTCTGGGCTCCGACATATCTTGTATTACTTTTACTTTTGCTGGATCAACCTCGATTCCTTTTTCACTGACAATGAAGCCTAACAGCTTACCAGATCTCACCCCGAAAGTACACTTATTCGGGTTCAGCCTTAGTCTGAAATGTCTCAACCGTTCAAAGAGCTTTTTCAGATTCACCTAGTGCTATTCCTCAATCTGCGACTTAGCAATCATATCATCAACATAAACCTCAATCTCTTTATGAATCATGTCATGAAAGAGTGTCACCATAGCACGCTGATAAGTTGCCCCCACGTTTTTCAAACCAAAAGGCATCACTTTATAGCAAAACGTACCCCATGGGGTAATAAACGTCGTTTTCTCCATGTCTTCCGGTGCCATTTTTATCTGATTATAACCGAAAAAGCCATCCATGAAAGAAAATACCGAGAATTGAGTTGTATTATCTACCAACACATCAATGTGTGGTAATGGAAAATCATCTTTTGGACTTGCTCGGTTTAAATCACGGTAGTCAACACACATCCGAACCTTACCATCTTTCTTAGGCACCGGCACAATATTTGCAACCCATGGCGGATAACTTGTGACAACCAAGAAGCCTGCATCTAAATGTTTTTGTACCTCCTCTTTGATCTTGATGGACATTTCTGGCTTCGTTCTTCGGAGTTTCTGTTTGACAGGCGAACATCCTTCTCTAAGAGGCAATCTATGCACCACAATGTCTGTATCCAACCCCGGCATATCTTGATAGGACCAGGCGAAGATATCGACATATTCCCGTAGCATTTCAATCAACTCTTTCTTCACATTCTCTGTCAGGCTTGCCCCTATTTTGACTTCTTTCTTCGCATCCTCGGTGCCAAGGGTTGATAACTTCTATTGACTCTTGATGAGGCTGAATAGCTCTTTCCTCCTGTTTCAATAATCTGGCAAATTCTTCGGGAAGTTCACAGTCTTCTTCATCCCCCTCTTCAGCTTGGTAAATTGGATTATCAAAGTCATATCGAGCCATAGCAGAACGGTTATCGACAGAATCTGGAGGATTGTATTGCATGAATGATGGTTCATGCTTTATTTTAGAAATAACTTTTTTTGAAAATAAAGAAAACTATAAAGAAAACATTGCCATTTTTATTTGAAACAAAATGAAAAGTAAAATGAAAGGCAGGGAGCACAATTTTGAATACAAAAACGTCCTTTTATTGATGATAAACTTGCATATGAAACAAATATGGCCCTACAATGAAATCACTAGGCCTTGGGCAGAGCCTAGGATTTTACATGCAGCATGAAAAAACAAAGAAAATTACTCTTTCTGCAGGGTAACTTGGATGACGTCTTCAGAGAACCAGTTGTTTAGCTTCTGCCCCGGGACACATGGGAGTACCCAATTGTCCATATCGTAGTCGCTGTCTCCATCGTCTTCATTTGTAGCATAGACTTGACCATGATTGATGATTCCCCCACTAGAAAAAGTGACAGGTCCCTGACGCTCTTGACCTTTTGGCAAATGAATTCGAGGAGGCTGATAACCAATTCCACATTTATCCTCTTTGAAAGGCAACTCAATCAACTGACCCAACCTTCAGCATGGCCCGACTGTACAACTTCAAGAGCCTGTTTGTAAGAAGCCATGGAAGTCCCCGCTTTTGCTTCACTGGAAGGAGGGTCATTCTCAATATTCACTGTTTTGAATGCCTGACAAAGAGTTTCATGAATCTCGCCATCCATTTCCACATATTTGAACGATGACAGACGGCTGACAAATATATCCTCCTCTCCGCATACTGTGACAACCTGACCATCCACGACAAACTTTATCTTCTGATGGAGTGTTGACGAAACGGCCCCAGCAGCACGTATCCATGGACTCCCTTGCAAGCAGCTATAAGCCGGCTGGATATCCATCACATAAAAGACCGCATCGAAAACCTGAGGTCCAATCTTCACAGGAAACTCTACTTCTCCAAAAACTGATCTTTTGGAACCGTCGAAAGCGCGCACCACTAAATCACTTGGTCAGAGTACAACCCCCTCAACATCCAACTTTGCCAAAGCTTTCTTCGGCAGCACATTCAAAGATGAGCCCGTATCCACCAACACATGGGACAAGACTTCCCCTTTGCATTTCATAGAGATATGGAGAGCTTTGTTATGATTTCTTCCCTCTGGCGTTAGGTCAAAATCAGTAAACCCTAACCCATTATAGGCATTGACGTTAGCAATAACACCCTCAAGCTGGTTCACCGATATTTCTTGTGGAACATACGCCATATTCAAAATCTTCAACAAAGCATTACGATGTGCCTCAGAACATAACAACAATGACAAGATAAAAATCTTGGAGGGAGTTTGATGCAGATGATCCACTATTTTATAATCGCTCTTTCGGATAATCTTCATAAACTCCTCGACATCCTTTTCAAAAGAATTACCTAGCTCCACCCTTTGCACGGGCTCTTCGTTTACAACCTGCTTTCCTTTGGCTTTCGCCAAAGCTTCGACATCATCATTTCGGAGTGTCTGTGGTGCAAAAAGCCTTCCACTACGGGTAAAACCACCCATTCCTCCTACATTTCCCACACTTGAACCAGTTTCCTTAGGAATCTCCACTTCTTGCTTCTACCCTTGATAATAAACATCGGCTCCATAATGCCATGGTATTGCTTTTGTGCTCTCGTATGGCATAGGACCCAGAATAGTTATAGTCACAAGAGCTACTTGTTTAGGTACAGGAATCTGCGTTGGTGCAGGCACTGGAATTTCTGCTGGAGTAAAGTAGAAGTAATTGTTGAAACTGTATCATCCTTCTTTTTCATTTGATCAAACTGTAAACAACCTTCGTCTATCATGCTTTGAAGGCCCTTCCTCAATTCATCACAACCATTTACCGCCGTGAAACATTCCGAACAGTTTTCCAGAAAACCGGGGAACACACCTCCTTTCAACAAACGATCTTTCATAACTCCCAAAGGTGTTTTGACATTATTAACATCTTCCACCAGATTCAAACCTCTATCCTCTTCGACTGCATTGACCTTTGGTCCGCCAAGCGGGGGTATGGGGTTTTGAATCACGTTTGGATTAGGAGCGAAGTTGATAGCTTTTGAATCAACAAGGTGTTGAACTACATGCTTAAAAGCTTTGCAGTTCTCTACGTTTTGGCCGGGCGTGCCCGAATGGAATTCACATTTTTCGTTTACATCATAGCCATAAGGCAACTTGCCTTGTGGTGGAGCCAAAGTCCTCAATTGTTTCAACTTCAAACGAAGGAAATTCTGCAACATCTGAGAACATGTCATTGGTAAAGTGTCAAAGTGACGATCACTCATTCTCTGTCTAGGTTGGTATTGTCTCTGAGCTTGTGGCTGAGACCCGGTAGCCGGAACCAGAATAGTCACAGATGCTGCTTGATGGTATGAGCCCTGACGTCCTTTACCTTTTCCTCCTTGTCCATACGCAGCGTTGTCTCACCTTCACGTTTCCTCGAACCATTTCCAAAAAGCCTCTTTGCAGTGGAAGAGGTAGCCCCACTTCCATCTTGAATTTTCCCTGATTTCAACAAATTTTCAATTCTCTCTCCAGCAATTACAATGTCAGAGAATCCAGTGGACGGGAAACTAGCCAAGCAATCCAGATATGGGCCTTGTAAAGTATTCATAAACATATCAACCATTTCCCTCTCCATCAGCGGGGGTTGTACTTGAGCAGCTAGCTCACGCCATCTCTGTGCGTACTGTTTGAACCCTTCTTTTGAATCCTGTGTCATATTCTGTAATTGGGTACGATTTGGAGCCATATCAATATTATACTGATATTGTTTCAAGAAAGCGTCGCCTAAGTCCTTCCAGTTTTTGATATATGCTCTCTCTAGCTTCATACACCATTCTAACGAAGCTCCCGATAGACTATCCTAAAAGAAGTACATCCACAACTTTTCATTGTCAAAATAAGTAGAAAACTTCCTGAAATACGCCTGAATGTGAGTCTTAGGACAGGTACTGCCATTATACTTGTCGAAAGTCGGAGGCTTAAACTTTGGAGGGATCCTCACTCCCTGCACCAGCCCCATGTCAGCAACATTAATCCCCATGGAATTTTGACACTCCATGGCTCTTACTTTCTCAGCCAACTCTTCATACCTTCTGTCATCATTATGAACTCCCATGTCAGCATTTAGTATGGAGAACTGATCATCTTGATGGTCCTCTACATGTTGATTATTAACACGACCAATACCAACAGGAATTCCTCCAGGAGGATCAACTGCCACTCCGCCAGAAGGATTGTTAACATTGGGGATTTCCACTTCCAATCTTTGAACTGCAATCCTCAAGTCTTGCTTCCCCTGGGCTATGCCCTGCATAAGGTTTATGAACTGCTCCATACGGGTCCTCATTTCAGTGAGTTTTTCCTGCACCTGTTCCATGATTCTGGCTTGATTTTGTCGAGTCGTGTAACGATGAATATTGAACTCAGCTATTCTGCCTGCAACCAAATAAAGGTTAGAAACTCCCTGGGACGAGTACCTGTTATGCAAAATGATATGTTATGAAATGTATGCAAATGTCATGTTTAATCACTTCCAGGGCATTTTACACCCTGATTCCAGTCTTAATCACAAGAAGCGGATCAATATTGTTAAGAGAAATTCTTTGAGAAGAAACATGCTGTGATAAAGTGTTGTGATAATGTTCCAGTGAACATAACACTACTAAAGAACCATTTCTGAGTAAACCAATAATTTGAATTAACAGAGAGCCAAAAGGTGCCGAAGCATTCTACAACGAGTTTTCAAACTGGAAAAACATCAAGAAAATGGCTCCATCAACAAGCTTGATGGTAACCACACTACATCAACAAAAACTACATTAGGAAAATGAAGAGAGAACTATCAATAATTTAGCTCCAAATCTTTCAACTGCTCGCTAGAATGCCTGATTTCTTCAAAGAGTATTCTGGTGCGCTGATGACTTGGTTTTTCAATCATTTCCCAAATCAAAACATCCCTCTTCTTCAGAGCTTCAGCTAATGAATCCATGTGCATTAAGAGAGCCTCGTCATCACTCACCTCTTTAGGCCTTTTCACACCAGCTCATACTTTAAGCTCTTTCATCTCTGCCATAGCCTCTTCAAGTTCTTTCTTGGAATTTTTCAACTCATCTCTAGCCTTCTTCAACAACTCTTGGCTTTTACCGAAGTCTTCACGATGCTTTCTTCGTTGTTCTTCTGCTACCTAAAGTTCATTGTCTCTGGTCTTTAACTGCTCTCACAGTTCTGCATTCTCAATTCTAACTTCGTCCCATGCCCGCTGAAGTTGAGTAAGCTTGGCTTTTGTTTCAGCCAAAGACTTTTTAGTCTGTTTGTGAGTCTAGGTGGAAACATCGGCGGCCATACTTGCCTTTTGATAATGCCGGGATCTGTCAGCAAAATCTTTTTCATTCTTTGTCAAGATCTTCATTACGTCTTGGGCTTTCCCTTCTAATCCTTTGTTGGCATGTAAAGCGTCTTGAAGACGGCTGCTCAAATCAGAATTCTCCACTCGAAGCTCTTTCACCAAGGCTTGCAATTTTTTGAATTCTTCTATGGTGACAGTATTTCCCTCTTTCTCATTCTCAGGATACAAAAGGGGTGCCTTATCAAAAGGTAAGTGAAAGTCTTCAACCCTCTTCTTCACCCAATCTTCATACGCTGGATAAGCCCGATTGTTGGGTTTGCCTAGAGCGACCTTTCCTTTCTTTAGTACACTGGCCCAGGCCTCATAAGTCTTTTGTGCCGTTTCCAAACCATCTAATGTGTGGAAATACAACGACTCTTCTACATCCCTCTTAATGGGCGGACCTATCAGAGCGTACCCAAATTGTCTAATGGCCAAAGAAGGATTATAATTGATTCCTCCCTTTCTTCTTATCAATGGAACATTAGGGAACTCACCACAACTATGGATAATGTTCTTGCCAAGTAGCCCATGGTCTATCCATATAATGTTCTTGGCAACTAGTCCCATCAACGCTGACTTCATTCTAAAGAACTTTTGGAATCCACAAAAGCACCTGACTGCGGTAGGCGATTTGCAAACCATTTATAAAACAAAGGTGCGCAGCAATGAACCACCCCTCATCTTTTCTTTTCATTTCTATTGTATAGGGAATAATGAAGATCTCCCAACAGGGTTGGCACTGGATTTTTCATCATAAAGATCCTAATGGCATGCACATCAACAAGGTCGGGCTCGTTGGGGAACAAAACAATACCATATACGCAAATGGCCAATAATGCATTGAAAGAAACCCATTTTTTTGTCTTTTGCCGTCTCCTGAGCTATCTTTATTAGATACCCCAGCTTATAACCTCGGCGCTTTCCTTTGTTGGAGATATTGGCCTCTAGCTCTGACTTGCTCAAATAAAGAGCACCAGCCATCTTCCCAAAGTCCAGATCGCCTCTAGAACCAAAGAATGGAGGATCTTCCTTGATAGAAATCCCTAGAATTCTGGAATACTCCTCTAAGGTAGGTACCAACAGATAATCCGGAAACACAAAGCATCTCAGAGGAGGGTCATAGAACTGCATCAAGGTATGAAGACCCCGGTATTCGTAATCACTAAGATTGTGAACAAAAGATAAAATTCACCCATATTTTTCTGTGAAAGCCTTCAACACATCAGGGCTTGCCATTCCTTTCAGGATAGTAATAGGGCCTAGAGTAGGCGTGAGGAATTTGTAACCAACGATGTTCTTCTTCCCTTTAGTATTCATCCTTGTGAGAAACCGGCGACTGGAATCAAGAGTAGAGTATGAACCTGGAAATAAGTAAACATGTATGTTAGGATATGTAAATGCAATGCAAAAGACATGGGATCAAAGTACCGCATGTTTGTGCTGGACTGTGAACAGTGCCAGTGTAGATCTGCGAATATTATAGAACTGTGGACAAGAACCATCTGAATATAGTAGGATGAATCCTCTTTTTGTGTAATAACTCCAGAAAACTGGGTATGTGGGAGGTTATGGTTACCAGCAAACCTGCAAACACCCGCCCATTCTCACACGTGGGTACTAAAAAGACGAGGATCCTCAGTATCCCGGGCTCTCAAGTCGAGAAATGATGATACGTTCACCATTTCTGGTTTAGCATCATCATCAATCGAGGAGGCCTCAACTGATTCCCCTCAAAAAGGATATCCTATAGCAAGTTCCCAGCATTGGGTCCTCGGATCGAGAAGTGTAATGGGTTTGCCATTTCTGGTCTGCCATTATACAATCTCGGGAGGAGTACCGTAACTGAGTCCTCGGGAATGGTCACCAGAGTCGACGGTTCCTCAAGAGAATAACTAATGGCCTGTATAAACATACAGTAGCAGATAGCTCCTGATAAAACCTCGTTTGGTTGTGGGTCTCGTGAACAACAATACGTGGTCACCACCACGCAAGCCTCACGACTATCCACTCTAATACCTATGTATATGCTCAAGCCTGGGTAGTGGGCTTATCTCTCAGATCACCCAGCCCACCAAACAGAAAAACAATAGCAGAATAGTCCAGCACATGACAGTAATGAAATGAAATGCAATAAATGCGGTAAAATACAGTAAAACAGTAAAATAATAATAGTAAAATAGTAAAACAGTAATATACAACAAACAAAGCACCACAATAAACACCCAATGAAAATAAACAGACAAGTGCTAGGATTGACTCGCATAGGGAACCAGAGATTCTGGGTTCGATCCCCAGCAGAGTCGCCAGTTGTCGCTCCCGGGATTTTCATCCAAGTACAAACGCGAAAGTGGCGTGGAAGTAGAGTCGCCAGCAATGTGTATTTATATCAAGATAGGGAAAGGGAACACTGCATAAACCTGAGGGAAGGAAAGAACATGGTCTCGCGACCAAGAGAAACGGGTAAGGGAGTCGGTTACGCGAAGGGAAGGTATTAGCACCCCCACACATCCATCGTACTTGATAGGATCCACGCTTGTTCTCTCGATCAAAGGGTGTCATCGTCTAGAGCTCCGCTGCTACTGGAAAGGAAAAGGAACGGGAACGAAAGAGAATGAAGAAATGGAAAAGAAAAGAAAAGGAAGTGACTCGATAGGACATCGGCGTCCTAGGCCTACGGATTCCCTTTGTGTAATAGGAAAGTCAGAGTCAACGTAGTTCGATAGACTACGGGGAAGGTTGCTCGTCGAGATATCGTATCTCGTGCCTACGTATCCACAATCGGATGGGAAAGAGGAATCAGAGCAAACGTAGTTTGACCTAACGAGGTCGGTGAGTGTTTTTTATGAGCGACGTTAAGTTCGCGTCCGACAGTTAGGGTCGAGGCTTGTTTGCGACTAAACGGAACATAACGTGCTCTTTTCTGAAAATGAGTTGAGAATTAACAAATCCCGAAGGATGAAAAGGTTTCAATTTGTTTTGTACTTTTTAGACAGAAGTGTTTTGATTATTTTGAGTTTATAACAAGTATTGCACTAAAGTCTATGACATAGGAATGAATGTGTCGCATGGTCGTCCTAACAGGACGTATGCTAAACACTCTAGAAAGGCGAAGGGAAGCCCTTCTCCTTCCATTTCCCATGTAATTAAGGCTCATGGCGTACAATACTTGTGCCTTTATTATGTGTTTTTTATTTTTTTTTTGAGATGAGAAAGAGAAGACTCAAAAGAAAGGAGACTCTAAAGTGAAACTAGCTTGTTCCTAATGTTGTCATGCAAATGAGGCCTTAAGGTTAGTGAGGTACAAGAGCAACCTAAGCCTAGAAAAAAAGAGGGATAACACTACCTAATGCTTATCCTACCTCACTTTAATCAAAGATTAAAGATGAGTTAGGATCCCTAAAGGGTGTGAGAAAGCTGTACACAAAGCATTATATCATGCTATTCACAAACACACATGAGAAAGTGAAAGAGATAAGAGAAAAGAGATATGAGTATGGATATGCATCCATACTCAAGACTTACCATAGCCCCTACATAAAATGGTTAGTACCAAAACAATTCAAATATTGAAGTACAAGTAAAAAGAAGGAAGCAAACAAGTCCTAATGTTCTAAGAGATGTTCTAAACATAAAACAAAGGTCAAGCTAAGAAGGAAGAAGTCCTAAGGGTTAGGAACCATCCTAAGTCAGTAGGTATGTCTTAAGGGATCCTACTAATGTAAACATGCCATATGAAATCACACAAAAGCAAACTATGCACCAAACAATCATGCAAATGCAATGTGTGCATCACTTATGAAAAATGAATGCTTATGAAAGGTAAACATGTATTAATGCATGAACATAAGTCAAGTTCAGAATTAAATGACATCTATGAATGCATATGAATGTCATTGAATGATCATACAAGTCATGGATGCAAACATTTAAAGAAATGAGGCACAAAGAATTGAACAAACACAATTGAAATTCAACAATGATGCATACTTGTAATGCAAGTCAAAGCTAAAGATGAAATGAGGTCACACATGTCTAATGGACACAAATCAGTAGTATATGATGTATAAAGTGCAATTAAGAATACAATAATAACATATAAAGTTCATACACAACTCATGTCATTTGGAAGCTAGAAGAGAAGTAAGTGCAAAACGAGCTCAAAGAAGTGCTCAATCACTAATGTACTTTTGAAGTAAATGAAAGATGAAATCCAAATAGATCAAAGGCATATTAGAAATGTCAAAGTTAGAGGCTATTGACCTTTAATAGGTCTCATACAAGTTCTAAAAAGAAAGAGAAGAAGTAGATCACACAAGGTTCAAACAATCTTAACAAACAAAGTTCACTTTGGAAAAGACAAATCAAGTTCAAGTTTTGTGAAGTATGCAAAGAAATTATATGCAATATGGTATAGGCAAGTGAATATGTATGTCTTGGCATATCATAGATCATGTGCAATGAGATGGGATGTGAATTAGATGCATCACTTTGATCATATTACACAAACAACTCAAGTTAGAACCAATTGGATCACACAAACAAAGTTTACAATTCATGGGTTTTCAAACAAGTAAAAATGAAGTTAGGAGTACCATGAATGGTTAGAGATGGCCTAAAACAGAAATTAAGTCAATTATGGATGTATTTTAAGTCATACAAGTCTTCATGAAGATATGGCATGCAACACATAAGACAAAGTAGACAAAGAAAAGTCAAATATCAAATGTCAATCCATGTTCAATTAAGTCTATACAAATCAATCAAAGTTAGGAGTTAGGGACCTATAATTTGGCTTTAGAAGACCTATAAGGATGCCTAAACATGTACACAAATGAATG
Source organism: Lathyrus tuberosus (assembly GCA_022829125.1). Classification (NCBI taxonomy): domain Eukaryota; kingdom Viridiplantae; phylum Streptophyta; class Magnoliopsida; order Fabales; family Fabaceae; genus Lathyrus; species Lathyrus tuberosus. The sequence goes on along the minus strand of JALAZF010000935.1, from coordinate 555,352 downwards.
CACAAGTACCATGTTGAATGGTTACACAATGAACATAAAGCCCTAGTACTTGCACTCTAAACATCTACACAATCAAGGTGTACTTTAACAATTAACACAAGCATGATTAAATGTTGTAAAAATTCAAAGGAAACAAGTGAGATGGAGTGTAATTAGAGGCTAAACAATATGCAAAAGAATGAGCAAAAATTGATTTGTTATCATGTTTAAACAAGACCTATAACATGCACTATAGTCATTGAACAAACACATACAAGATTACCTGGAAAAGCCAATCAAACACCCCCTAAAAAATACTATAAAAATTCATTATGATCATTGACATGTCCTAACATCCTATACCAAATTCCATGCAAAAATTCTTCTTCTAAGTGTATCTAAAAAATTAACTACAAAACATGTATCATAAAGAAGGTTCACACAAATGCACTTAAATGAAAATTCATTAACAATATGGAAAAACATCAAATCAGCAATTAAAATTCATCAAAAATTCATTAAAGGTGTTAAGATGACACATGAATATTTTTGGAAATTTTGGATATTCACAAGTATTTTTAAAAATGTATTTTCAAACATGTATGTAAAAAAAAACAAAAATAGCAAACAAAGGGAGGGGGTGCAATCAGTAATACGCCTCAGTTATAAACACGCATTGGGCTTAAAACAAGGGGTGTGCATAGCAAGCGAAGCCCAGTCCACTACCACGTGTTCAGATGGGAGTGCATAACATGGACATCAGTCAAACATTGACTCAATACTAACCATTGGATGAAGTCAGCTCAAGATCATCAAGAAAGTACACACATCCAACAAACCACATTGCGTGCTCATGACAAGATATGGTGATGCAACCACATGCAAACATCAAATTCAAATTAAATCAAAAATTAGAAGCACGTGAGGGACGCGTGGTTCATTAATGTGTTGGCATTTATCATCCCTTAGATCAAAAGCATCTAGCGGCCATGACTTAATCTGAGCATTGGTTAGGGTTCATGGATGGTGGCCGGATTGGTCTTATCTGCCGTAGACAAAATTTCAGGTGACCAAAAACACATAAATCATAAATCATTCTCTTCCTCTCACTATGTAGATCAAGAATCCAACAACAAAACTCACAAATAACACATGAACACAGAGATTCGAATCCAACAAGTTTTGCCCTAAAATTTCAACTAAGCATCTATGATGCCTATCAACTAGTCGGATGTTACATTGCTCCTAATAAGCTTCAAAATCAACAAAAAACAAGAAAAACAAAGTGATTCGAGAGTAAGAAGTTTTGAATCAAAACTTGTTCTATTGATGAACTCTTTAAACACAAGAAAACCATAGGAGTATGTTCTTGCTACTTGAACTTGATTTTGGCCAAATAAAGGCTGTGAACTACCTAGATCAGTGAAACTGGATGTGAAGAACTTGGAGAAGAAAATGAACTTGAAGCTTCAATGCTGCTAGATCCAAAAACTCTTGATGATGATGATGAATCTTGTAGAAAAATGAACTATCTTGTAGAGAAAATGAACACGAAAGAGAGTGATGCCAAAGATCAGAGAGAGAATGTGAAGTTTCAGAGAAAGATGAAGTGTAGAATGAGCCAAAAATTCCTTTTGATTTCTGTTAGAGGTGCTTATATATCTAGAGTTAAATGTTAACCAATGCAGTTAACAGTTAGAACTCTGAATAGGGTGAGTGAGTTAACTGAGTGAGGTGAGTCAAATTAGTTAGGGCACGGGTTAGGGTGTTTTTGTTAGAGTGTGGTGAGATCATGGAGTGTTATGGTGATGGTTTGATGAGAGGTGATGATGTACTGATGGTAGCAGTAATGCTTGCTCTGCAAGTTTCTCTCTTTCTCATTTGTTTGGACATACATGGCAATGAAAGTACATGAGCATGGTATGTGCAAAAGAGCTGGTTTGGCTTATTAAGGCAAATATGACATGGGGTAGATGATGGCATGCGCATGATGGCAAGGAAAGTGCAAAATTTCATTTTGGTTTGGCTTACTTGATAATGAAGAATAAAGATGTAGGGATGATGACTTTGTAGCCTTAGTTTACCATGATCATAAGATGGAAATGGTTGGTTAAGGGCTCTTTGGACAGAGGATATGTAACACAACAAAATTGGAGTGGGAACCAAAAATAATGGAAGCCTCTAAAGTGTTTGAAATCACTCATGAAAACCTGTGTGCACAACTGATGTAGCAGGTCAGCCTGACCTGGCCTGACCTGCTCGTGTGCGTGTGGAAAAATCAGTGAGAGGTTACCGACTTTGAGCCACCATAACTCTCAAAGGAATGATCAAATGCAAAAATGTTGAACACCAAAGTTGAAGAGGAGATGGAAATGAACAAAAGTCATGTTGAACTCATTTCCGCTTGGAGTCTCTATCATGGATAAATTTGTCTTTGAACTTGGGCCCAACATGCACACCAAGTGTTTGTTGAAATGACAGCGTGCTGACTGGTCATGACTTGTCAATTTTCCTTGATTTGTCTCAACTTTAATTGATCATATCTCTCTAAATTTTGATCCAATGAGCATGTTCTTGGTATGGTTTTGAAGCTTGAAATGTGAACTTTTGATAGGCCTCCATAACCTTTGAGTTTTAAGCTTGCTTCATGGAAAAAGAATGCTCCAAAGATGGTCCTTCCACTTGACAAAACTTGCCATAAATGGAAACCCTTCATTACTAGTTTTGGCAACTTTGCATATTTCTTGATTTTTGATAAATCTCTTGATAATTCTTGATCAAACCTTCACCAATGATCATATTGGACATGGGGAACATGAATTTGACCTTAAAAGGTCAAGAGTTGACTTTTTCCTCTGCACAGTTGACTTTTCCCCAATTCTCCTAATTCTCAATCAATTGATCAATTGAAACCCTTCCAAATCAAATTAATGGACAATTCTACATCCTTAGACCCTTGAGGACATGTATAATACCATGGAATCAAGTTTTACCCAAAAAATCAGAAATAAACTGATTTTATGGCAAACCCTAATTTTGACCCCTTAGTCTAGGTGAAACCAGCACATCCTCCAAATCCAAATTCCTCTGAGTATGATTTATATCCTCTATAACAAGGATGAGATGTGCCATTTGGGAATGATAAAAGCTCAAAAATCTTGCCCATTAGGGTGTTACACTTCAGAATTCCAAAACCCTAGTTTGCACTGGTTAAGAGAATACGACTTCCTTCAATCCTCTATCGAATTCACATCTCTTGATGTCTTGAAGGCTCAAATGAAATGAATTGAGATGAGAGAAGCCCTTGTGACTTATTTGGAAACTTTACTCTTGTCCTTTAACTTTAAATTGCCCACATCTTGAAATAACTGATCCCATGCCTTACACCCAATGATGCATATATGATTTTGTATGACCTATTATGAAATGCAAATGAATGAAGCATAAGACAATTATTGAGCAAAATAAGAGGGAAAATTTTGTGGTATTACACAAGGGCGGTAGAAAAAAGTGAAAAATGAATTTCCAGCAGCGTTCCATGATTTTTGGCTAGCGTCGGGCGCCCAAAACGCCGTCGGGCGGTACTGGACGGGAAAAAACACCATTTAAGGCATAAAAAATCATTTTTTAGGTTATGGTTTTGGGGTTTTGTGATCCCAACTCCATCAAACTTCCTTTTTCATTGGATTAGCTTAGAAAACAACATGGAAGCTTGCATACGGATGAACCGGGGTGGATTGATCGTCGACCGGCTCTGACAAACCGCGAGATGTTTGGTTCATTTCTCTTATTCTTTGTGTTTTTCTTCTTTGTTGGGTTTTGTGTATGTATTGACTTTGATGTCATGTATATTTGTCGCCCATGGCGTTGTATAAAACTTTCTTTACAAATCTCTATTGATGATTCTCTCTGAATTTTGCTTTATGCGCGGGGTTTGGGTTGCATTAGAGATAATCCTCACAAACTTCGATTAGAGATGATTGTCTGTTAGTTTCTGGATTCCAGAGATAGATTTAAGAGCTAACAATCTTCAATAGGCGTCGAATCTTAATGCCTTCGTGCCTTGAGCCAGTATGCAAAAGTATCGGCAATGGTAACACTGTTGTTCTCTCAACTTTACGTTAGACATAACCTGTGTTGTGAGCGATGCTGGGTGATATTGAGGAGTATTGTAGGTCAAGTATAACTGGTCGGTAAGTTTAAGTTTGTGAGGAGTCGATTATGTACATGCCAGGCAAGTTTCTCTATTTGAAGAATGAATTCTTTTTGTTTAATGTTTATTTTCTGTTTTTAACTTAAACCAATTCTAAAACCAAACTTATTAACATTGATATTGTCAAACGACAGTTCAAGAACCGATCTCTGTGGACACGATAAATTCCCAGAAAAATACTTCCCAAACTTTTGTTGCTTGCCGCTTTACCGCTCCAACAACGTCCCAAAAATCCTCTGACTTGTTTCTCAGTCCTTGGAGAAGGCATTTCTTGAATGGCCTTGACTTTGTCATGATCAATCTCGATTCGTTTCTGGCTGATGATGAATCCTAACAGTTTTCCAGAGCGGACACTGAATGTGAACTTGTTAGGATTCAAGCGGAGTTTGTACTTTCTCAGACGCTCGAATAATTTTGACAAGTGGGTCACATGCTATTCCTCTGTTTTAGACTTAGCAATCATGTCGTCGACATACACTTTGATTTCTTTGTGCATCATGTCGTGAAACAGAGTTGCCATGGCCCTTTGATAGGTTGTCCCGGCGTTCTTCAAACCAAACGGCATTACCTTGTAACAAAAGGTACCCCATGGGGTGATAAACGAAGTTTTCTCCATATCTTCTGGCTCCATTTTTATCTGATTATAGCCCAAGAATCCATCCATGAAGGAGAATACTTTGAACTTTGATGTACTGTCTACCAGCATCTCTTTGTGCGATAAGGGAAAGTCATCTTTTGGACTGGCTTTATTCAGATCCCTGTAGTCTACACACATTCTAACTTTTCCGTCCTTTTTCAGAATTGGAACTATGTTGGCTAACCATTGAGGATATTCTGATGTGGCGAGGAAATCCGCGTCAATCTGTTTCTGTACTTCCTCTTTGATTTTGATGGCCATGTCCGGATGAGTCCGTCTCAGTCTTTGTTTCACTGGAGAACATTCTGATTTCAATGGTAAATGATGTTCCGCGATGCTGGTATCCAACCCTGGCATATCCTGGTAGGACCAAGCGAATACATCGGGAAACTCTTTGAGAAGCTTTATCAAATTTTCTTTGACAGTCGGACTGAGTAGTGCCCCAATCTGGACTTCTTTTCTCTCTTCTTCAGAACCCAAGTTGACCGTTTCCAACAGCTCTTTGTGATGTTCAATGGACCTTTCCTCTTGTCTGAGTAATCGGGAGATCTCTTCTGGAATTTCTTCGTCTTCTTCTTCTTCTTCAGCTTCGAATACCGGGAATTCAAAGTTGGGAGAAGGCATTGGATTGTATGTTTCAATCGGGTTTAAGACAAGCAATCTACATGACGTGATGATTGTTTTTTAGAAGAGATAGAGAGAAATGCAAGAGTGTGTGCAGTGTATTTTCTGAAAAATGCTTGTTTTATTTATCTTGAGCTGTTTTAGGATTCCCATTTTCTAGAAAAAGTGAAAAATGAAAACAATAATTAATACGAAAATTACAGAACAATGTTTATTTATTTATGATTTGTCGATTCTTGAAACTACGGCCCTATAAAACAAAACTCTGTCGCTTTGGGAAAAACGAAGAGGGACATTTACAGAATGTGATCCCTATAAAAACATCTGTTTCACCAGGGCTAGGTGAAAGGTTAAAACAAAGACGACAATTAATTAGACTTATGAACGACTTTCGGGACATCGACAACAACCCATTGGCGACGAACTCCTCCGTGAATCACAAAGTTTGGTACCTTTTTTCGTAGTTTGTCCTCAGAAATGACGTTGATTTCTGGCGGAGCATGATCGTTGGAGTCTTCCTCCCATGCAGAGTTGTCTTAGACGAACTCTTCTGTTGTATCTTGCACAGTGTTTTCACTCTCCGGTGGATCTCCCCATCCAGTTGGCTGGATGTCTTCAAGCCTGATACGAAAGCTTTCAGGAGCGGTATACTTGACCAAGAAGTCGTACTTGCCGCTCGGTTGTCTTAAAGTGTCCCATACTTTAGTGGAACTGGAGGAGTCATCCCTCTCAATGACGTTGACCTCTGGAAAAGCATAATTGATGAACTCTTGCCCTGCAATCTTTGCAGATTCATCGCCGTGCTAGATATATTCGGAATGCCCTGAGTAATAATCCCATGATTTAGTGGGGACGCATGTATTCTTTTCAATGATGCTCAACTGGTAAGCATCGTTTGGCTGACTCTTTTGCCCCAAGTCTTCTGGGTACGACTGCCAGTGAGGCGAGTCATCCATTGGGTCAAAATAGTCATAGTCAAAGTTGTCTTTCATCGGAGTGTCCTCCTCTAATGAGTTGGGCGGAGCACGGCATCCTTCCGGATCATAATCTCCGTATATCATTTTGACATCTGATCTTGGTATATATCTCAGACTTTGCGTGGGATAGCAGAATGGCCTACGCGTTTCTTCCTGAGACATATAACCATCTTCTTTGAGATATGACTTCCACTCTTTATCTGCATCGGAGGAGTCACCCTCGTTGATGGTATGTACTTCTTGAGATATTGGGTGAAGTAAACCTCCACTGTGGAAAAAGTCCTGAATGGGATAAAAACTTTCATCGTTCTTAGTCTGGATACAGGTTGAGGAAAAACCAAGACCTTTCTTTGTCTTGTTATTCGTAGGAATTATGAGCTGTCCCCATCCTTTTGTGTCGTTACTTTTGATCACTTTGAGAGCGTCATTGTATGAGGAAATCGACGTCACTCTTTCTGATTGATTCTCATTGCTCACCGAGAGTGCTTGGAATTGAGTTCCAACTACTTCCTCAGGTTCTACATAGGATGATGATAAGTTGCTTACGATTAAGGCTTGCTCTCCATATACTGTGACTAGCTTGTCATTCTTGACGAACTTCAGCTTCTGGTGAAGTATTGAAGTGACTGCCCCAGCCTCGTGTATCCAAGGTCTTCCTAATAAACAACTGTAACTTACCCGGATGTCCATGACCTAGAAAGTGACTTGGAAAGTGTGAGGACCAATAGTTATGGGGAGGTCAACTTCGCCGATAACAGTTTTTCTGGATCCATCGAATGCTTTGACGATGACCTCCCTGCCTCTTATTGGAGATCCTTGAAATGATAGTTGCATCAGAGTAGATTTTGGCATAACATTTAGAGTTGATCCGGTGTCTACCAATATACTGGCTAAAGCATCGTCCTGGCAGTTGGCTGTAATGTTAAGCGCCATGTTATGATTTTTGCCTTCTTCTGGCAGTTCTTCATCACTAAATCCTAAGTTGTTGCAGGAAGTGATGTTGGAGATGATACTGTCAAATTGTCTTATTGTCACATCTTGTTCCACAAAAGCTTGCTCTAAAACTTTATGTAGAGCTTCTCTGTGAGCTTTAGAGCTGAGCAATAGAGATAGCACATAGATTCTCGAAGGAGTTTGTAACAGTTGGTCAACAATGTTGTACTCATTTTTTTGGATGAGCTTCAGCATCTCATCGTTGTTCTTTGAAAGGTCGGGATTTCTGGATTGACCGACTGGTTGACTGGAACTTTTGTTTGGGGTTCCTTTTCTCTGGTGGGTTCTCCAAATCCTCTGTTGAAGATCTGACCGCTCCGTGTTACACGACTGATGTCTGCAATGTTTACGAAGAAGGGTAATGGAGTTTCCTTTCCATTCACAGTTGTTGTTGCCCATACTTGTAAGGGATATCCTTATCTGATTTGTACGGTATTGGTCCCAACAGATAGATAACTACAGGAGCCTTCTGATTTTTCTGACCATCGTAGGGAGCCTATATTGGTTCAAGGTTGAAAATCCTTCTACTATCAAGAGGAATTCTTGATTCACCGAGTAGCGGGATGATGGTACAAACGTCTTTGGTATTCCCATGATTGGAGATTACGACAACGTCTTTGATTTGATCAGGGAGATAGTCTGGCATCACGTTGATCGACCCAGAACTTGAACATGGTCGAATCTCTTTGTGATCCGACAGATTTTGAAGGGCTGCTCACACGAGGTAACTTCCTTGGTTATTTTTTGAGCAAACTCTACAGCGTTCATAATTATGTGGTGGCACCTGGCCACGTCCGCTTTGTATGCAATGACCCTTACTAGATCTGTTTCCATTGATCGGACATCCTGACTTTGATGCCTAGTAGGGTTTCCGTCAGTCATACTGACTTGTTGTGTGTCTTCATCTAAGTAGATCGGAATCCACCAGTGGTTCAACAAGTGTTGAAGTGTTCTTTGGACAAGTTCACATCCTTGGTCATCTTCACGACACACCTTACGGTTCAGATAATCATGTGAAGCCAGAAAACCGAGCCTGACTTGTTTAGCATGTAGTTCTACCAGGCTGGTATTCATCAAGCGTATGTCGAAGATTTGAATCATATTGACTTGATGGCTACATCTATCATGGTAATCTTGGATCCATCCAAGATCCATATGTTGATGGAGGGCCTTTTGTACAAAAGAGCATCCCTGATTATTTATCGAGCAGATAGACAGAAATTGTAATCGTGTCGTGGAAGCTCGTGATGCTGGCTTTGCCTTGAGTGCATCACCACTAAGTTGACATTCATCGCACGAATGTCGTGGTTCTGAATGATGTTAGGATTTGTATGAACCATGTTGACCCCATGGATTCGGTGATCTTGGATCCAGCCGAGATCCATCTATTCTTGAAAGAGCTGATTGCACCACGGAACACCCTTGACTATTATTTAAGCAGATATCACACTGGTGATAATTGTGAGGTGGTACATGACTGTACCCGCTCTGTTGGCAATGCATCCTAACCAGATTGGTTCCCAATAGGAGTACATCGTGAATCTGATAACTGCGGCCAAATTCTTCCTCTATCAAATTTACTGTGGCCTTCTCATGTTGTGGCAACGGTTTTGTCTGAACATTCAGATTTGTATCTTTGAAACATAAGACCCCGTTCTTGACAAGCTTCTGTACATCAGATTTGAAGCTGAGACAGTTCTCAATGTTGTGCCCTTGTCCTCCTTGATGGTAAGGGCAAGTTTGATCCGCTTTGAACCAAAAAGGCAGATTTTTCGGTACAGTAAGAGGAGACCTAGTTTGGACATGCCCCTTGGCCAGTAAAAGTGGATATAGCTTTGCGTAGAACATGGGTATAGGGTAAAACCCTGGTGGTCATGTTGTACGGTTATTGTTGTACTATGGACGAGCCTGCTGAAGAGGCTGTTGTGTCCTTTGTTGGAACTGTTGTTGACTTGGTTGGCTCTGAGTAACCTGAGGTTGATAAGTCGGAATCGGTGGTGGGTTGATAACAGGAGTTACTGTTGCTACTGGTTGATACCTTCACCTTTGCTTTCCTTGAGAGATATTACCAATATCTTGCTCTTTTTTCTTTTGGAAAGCACTACCGTATCTTTTGGTACTGCTTAATGATTATGTTCCCTTGATCAAACGTCCCTCTCAGACTGCTTCCTCAAGATGTACCCCCATGTTTACCATTTTAGTGAAGTCGCTGTGCGCACTTGCAACCATTCGGTCGTAATAAAATGAGCTCAAGGTTTTCAAAAAGATCTTTGTCATCTCTTTTTCCTCAAGAGGGGGACAAATCTGGGCGGCAATTTCACGCCATCTCTGAGCATATTCCGTAAAGGTTTCCTTGTCCTTCTGCGACAGTGCTCTGAGTTGATCTCTGTCTGGTGCCATGTCCAGGTTATACTTATACTGCTGAACGAAGGCAGCGCCAAGATCTCTGAAAGTAACGATCTTGGTGTGGTTTAAACCCATGTACCATTTGAGTGCGGCACCGATTAAACTATCTTGGAAGTAGTGGATCAGTAGCTATTGGTTCTCTATCTGAGTTGACATCTTTCGAGCGTACATCACCAAATGACTTTGAGGGCAAGAGTTTCCCTTGTATTTTTCAAAGTCAGGCACCTTGAATTTGTGCGGAATTTTCACATTAGGTACTAGACAAAGGTCTGTGGCGTTCTTTCCAAATAAATCCTGACCGCGAATGGCATGCAGTTCCTTCTGCATCTCCAAGAATTGTTCCTGGAACTCGTTCATTCTGTCGTACATACTTTCGTTTCCACCAAAAGGTATCTGGGGAATCTGTCCTTCCGAGACAGTGTGTACCACGGGTTGTGGTATAGTCAATACGGCAGTGACTCTTGGTGCTTCCCTATCCCGATGTTTGTAACCTTCAGGAGTTACTGTCACACTCTTGCGTCTTCGCTTTCCCGAAGTTTGTAACCTTCAGGCCCAGCGGTTCCTACTGTAGTTTCCGGGTCTTCCGCGAACGGCGGAATATATCCTTCAGGGATAAAGTTAAGAGGCATGCCCCAGGGACGATCATTAGGCATATTGTACCGAGGATCACACTTCTCCACTATGGGCGTGGATGTGATCTCTGAGATCACAATCCTTTGTTGTTGTTTCTGAGCTGCTGCCAGAGATTACATGTCACTGTGAAGTTTTCTCAAATCTTCTTTCAGAGCGTCGATTTCTTCTCTCAGCTCTCTGTTCTCTTCCTCGAGATCATCCATTTTCTTTTGTCGATTGGCCCGAGTATTGTACGAATGAGACAGTTTGACTCTAGAATCCTGACACGTACGTGAGATTCGAAGGTAAGAAGAATGCGTTATGTGAGAATGATGAATGATATGCAAGGATTAATTTTTTTGTTTTTAATCAAAAAGAAACTTCAACAAATATATTGCAAATATCATACAGTGGGGAGACCCCGTTTTATTTAATTTGAAAGATTGCAGAAAGGGAAATACAGTATTTTACAAAGTGCTGTAAAAGAAAGGTCTAAGCTTATGGATCTTGAGTCCTTTTTTAAGAGAGCTCAGGTGCTGGTTTTGATATCTTTCTCTTTTTTGGCCGGGGCTCTTGAGCCGTTGTCGGGTTGCAGTCATTTGCCAAGTGAAAGGGGTAAGTAAGTTCGTTTGATTCTCTATAGCATACTATTCTAGAATCTCAATCAGAGCATCCTTTTCTTTTAACAGCTCCTGAACCTTGGTACACTCTACATTGAGGATGCGATATTTTTTTCCAAACTTTCTTTTCCCGTCAAACTTTGTTTAGAGTGACCTGGAGTTTTTCCGTATTAGACAAAAAATAAAGGATAGATTCCTTTAACGGAAGAACTTCTTGATGAGGGTAAGGCATCCTCAGCTTGAGGGTTCTAGTTTGTACCTAGTGGAGATAAAGTTCCACAGAGACACAGTCTGGTTTTCCTAGAGACTCTCTTCCTTTCCTGTGAATATGCTTCCAGGAATGCACTATTTCTGTCTTTAGTGCCATGTCATTTTCTCCTTCCTTGAAGAAAAGACCTTCCAGATGAACATTACGCGAGATATGTCTCATCGGGAATCCGAGTTGACGACGAGCTAAAACTGGATGATAGTTGATTCCTCCTTTCGTTCCTATGAGGGGTACATTAGGGAAGTTTCCACAACGGTCGATGATTCTTATCCCGTCATAGATCCGGTTGTACCAATCTATGTCAGAGTTGGTAAGAGACATGATTCTTTGTGACCAACGTAGACTACTCTTATGATCCCAAAAAGCAGCAGACTTAGGTAAATGGGAAGTGAACCATTTGTATAGCAGGGGTACACAGCATGTGATCATTCCTCCGCTGTATAAATTCCTTAAGTGTACAGAATTATAAGAATCTACGAGCAGGGTTGGTGCGGGGTTTCCAATCAAAAATATCTTAACCGCGTTGATGTCAACGAAGTTGTCTATGTTGGGAAAAAGGAAAAGCCCGTAGGTGAGTAGGACAAATATATATATTCCTAAAACTAATATCCTAGACCTCTTAGGAACTATAGTCCTAGTCCTAAACAAGCAAAATGACTCCCCAGCAGAGTCGCCATTTTACTGTAGCGTGCGATTTTGGCCGGTGACGCGACCACCTTAACGTAAATGGGTTTCCTCCTCACCGCAAGGTAGGAGGGGGGTGCTACTTTCTGATTTCTTATTTATCCCGTGAAGCTAGAAGGGAAAGGGAAGCTATCTAAAACTAACCTTGCACGCGTGTGTTTAACTGAACAAACACTTAAAGAGATTCGGGGAGTTCGGGGTCAGGTTATACAATGGGGAGTTGTCAATTACCCATCCTATATGTGGTTATCCACAGATTTTTAGTTTTAGGTTCTGCTTTGTACTTGATGGTGTTTATCCGTTAATGGGTTGGGAAAGTTTCTTGGGAAATATGAGAGAGAGAGTGTTGGTTTTGTTGATTTTTGGTGAGGTATTGGACCTCAATTTTTGATTGGTATGCAGGCACTGTGTGCTCGCTAAGATTTTTACAATCTTATGCCTACGTATTCCTGTTGAAGGTAAACAGGGAAATTAGAGAAATCATAGTTCCTCCTATTCTACGGGAGGAAAAGATGTTTTGCTGTCTTGTTCAAAGCCCAAGATTGAAGCTAAAAGGAGTATTTGTGTCTTGTTCAAAGCCCAAGATTGAAGCTAAAAGGTTTGACTGAGAGAGAATTTGTCATCTCTAAAGGGAGATATCTCGTCTGTTTATCACAACTGTGGGGTGACTGATTATAAAGGAGGATTACTTTAACTGGGATAGGAGAATCCAGCAATGCCATAATTTCCTTTATAGGGGATTTATACTGAAGGAGAAAACTTTAACTCAGATGTAGAGCAATGCCATTTTCGTTAGGAGATATCATGCTAAGAGAGGGACAGTGGCATGGATGTAAATAATCTAGAGGCTTGCCGCTTACAACAATTAGATGAAAGAATGTAGTTTACCAGGATAAGAGATGGACCACAGCTTGGATATTTGAATCGACAAGTGTGCCACTTACAGCGGTTATCCAGGAGTTAAGGTTTGTTTTGATTTTCTGTTTTGGAAGAGTGATAAACAGAGAAATGTCTTCCTACAGAGAGATTTTGATTTCCTCTGAGGGGATATTTGATTTTTGTGTGCCTTGATCAAAGCCCAAGGTTGAAGCTAAAAGGTTGATTGACTTTACTGGGGAAATCTTTATACAAAGCCTAAGAGGAGGCTGGAAATGACTGACTCAACGAGAGAGTGTTTATCTGTCTTGTACAAGGCCCAAGATTGTGGCTAAAAAGAGACTGACTCTTTGGGGGATATCATTATACAAAGCCTAAGAGGAGGCAAAAAGTTGTTTTGACTCTGCTTGGAGAGATTAATTTATAAAGCCTGAAAGAAGGCTGAGAGGAATAGACTCCGCTGGGGAGATATTTATCTGTCTTGTACAAAGCCCAAGATTGAGGCTAAAAAAGAAACTGACTCTGTGAGAAAGAAATCTTTATTTGTCTTATACAAATCCCAAGATTGAGGTTAAAAAAGAATTTGACTCTACTGGAGAGTATTATCTGTCTTGTACAAAGCCTAAGATTGAGGCTAAAAGGGGTTGACTCAACAAGAGAGTGTCGAAAAGTGATTGACTCAACAAGAGAGTCTGAAAAGGTTAGCTCCGCTGGGGAGAATCATTGTACAAAGCCCAAGAGGTGGCTATCTTTTGCCGGGGATTATTGAGATCCCGAGGCAGGTCCAAATGGGGAATCAACTCTTACTGAGGGTTACAGAAGAGTTAAGATACCTGATGCCTTTATGTTCTTATTTGGGATAGTGTTATACTGATGATAAGCTGACCCTGGCTGGGGATTTTTAGGAGAAAGATTGGGTTTTAACTCTACTGGAGATTGAAAATGACCAGGGTTTTCTCTATGTCTGTAAGGAACTTGAGAATGTCTTTGAGATCTAAGAGGGGATTTAAACTATCCAAGTCTATTGGTGTGGAAGAGTTTATCTTTGTATGATGCCTAAGAGGAGGCGGGTGTTTTAAGTGATGAGAATCAACCCTAAATTAGTTTGATGTTTTGACACTGGAAAGACTACTCTATCAAAGGATGACTAAGTTTTGTCTTATACCTTTAAGAGGTCTTCTGGGTCCTTGTATTAAGCCCAAGAGAAGGCACGAGAACTTCTAAGAAGCCGGAGGGTCCCTGTACAACGCCCAAGAGGAGGCGGGGAATTCTTTTAAGAAGCCCGTGGGTCCCAAACCAAAGAAAAGTCAAGAGATGTTATTCACCGAGAATAGATCATCTAGTGAATAGTTCTGAGATTTGAAGAAATTCAAGAGATGCTACTCACCGAGAATAGATCACGTCTGGGGAGTAGAATTTCTTTGACAATTTCTAGGGGTGACAGTCTGAGAAAAGTTTCACGAAGAATAATGCCTTTCTCTTTGTTCCATATTGTATAAGCCCAAGAGAAGGAAAGACTGTATCTGGAAATCCTATGGGGATCTAGTTTTGACTGTATTTAAGAGTGACCAACATGCTTTACCTAGTTCTAGACCTAGTTGTCGGGGAAAACTCTAAGCAGATATACTAGTATATATACAGTTGATATATGACGAGTATTTAAAAAGATATGAAAGAAGGACTTACAGGTGCGCAAGCTTCCCACAATACAGTTATATATATTAATGCTGATAAAAACTTACAGGTGAGCAAGCTTCCATGCTGTTCAAACAAATTTATATGCATGTATATGTGCAAGTACGTAAATTAAAGAATGTTTTGATAACAACTATGGATTTGAACCTAAATCAAAAGGGAAGTTGTTTTTGAAAAGATTGTTGGGGCTTATACTCAAGGAGAGGCCCAGATGATGAACAGTAATCGTATCGTTGTTTTGTAAACTATACTGGGGCTTATACAATGACTGACGACCAAAGAGGTTTTCTGTACAAAGGGATTGGTCTTGCAACTCAAGGAGAGGCCCAAATGTTTGAAAAAAGAAAAGAGTGGGACTTACAACACGAGGGTTGGCCCAGTTGATTTTGTTTTAAATTGGCGATCGCGCCGAGGTTTGAAAATATAATGGGTCTTATACAATGACTGAGGCCCAAAATTATTTTGGTATTTACAAAGGGAGTTGGGTCTTACACTCTATTAGAGGCCCAACAGTGTTTTGAAAAAGATTTGTTAGGGTGAAAGTAATCAAAACCCTAATTTGTTTTTCAAATGTATTTTAATTGAATAAAAATCCAATAAAAATGATCAAAATTATCAAACAAGTATAAAAACCAAGTTGTGGCCTTTGATTTATGTTTGAAAAATCAAGTTTTAATCATGAAATGATTTGAAAATCATTTGAATTTGCAAAATCAAGAGAAAGAAATATTTTTAAATGTTAAAGAAAACAAATAAAACATAATTTTTTGCAAAAATACAAAATATGTGAAATAAATACTATTTTTGAGAAATTTTCATGGAATAAAATATTTTAATATTTTTGTGAATTTTCAAAAAAATAATCAATAAAAAATAATTAAAATTGAGAGAGAAATTAATTTTTCAATTAATTTAAAAAACATGAAAATAGCAAAAAAATGGCAAAATGTGAAAAAATGCCAAAATGGTCTGGGTGGGGTTTGAACCCATGACCTCAGACACAAACACATGCGTGCACAACCACTGGGGTGGTGATACATCCATGTATCAAAACCACCTCATTAATACATATGGGATACCAAATTTTTAGGCCTGGCCAAGGCAAGGCAAGGCAAGTTCTTGGGCCAAAGCGTGAACGTTGTAACTTTCTCAATTCTCCATGGATTGGGACAAAATTTAGGTCTATCCTGCCTAGAATTTCACAAGGAATCCAATGGTGCCCTTGGTTTTTTTAGATGAGGTCCCTATTTTAAAACCCGATAGTGGTTTCGAAATAGGCCACAATTTGCATTTTCTAGGCTAACACATCATACACACACTAATAGCATGGCCAATTGATTCAAACACAACATATATAACATGTATGAGATGTTTATGATCAATGGACCTCAAAGCAATGCATAATTCAAAGAGTTCAAGTTGTCATGCACTTACCTCTTGGAGCTTTTTGTGCTATCTGCCAAGTTTCTTGTGCCAGAAGTAATTTTATGCTTTGGACACTCTCAATTGATCCCTTGGAAGCTTTTAGGATTATTGGAAACAACTGGAAACCTCAGGAACATAAACTGGTCCTTTCTTGCAAAAGGAGCAAAGTGACCAATATGGCAACTCTCTCAAATGGTGTTCCGGATGAGGGAAACCACTTGGGATAGTTCAAGGATGATATTTGAAGTGTGTTTGAGGTTTTATCTGGTTTTGAAAGTGACTGAATCAAGACATGGCTTGAAAAATGCAAACAGTCAAGATTTGAGGTTTTGGAGGTTGACTTTTTTATTTCTGTGTTTTAGGTCACAAGTGAGTGTTTAGACATCTTAGATATTGATACATTGGATGTGTTTGGATCATAAACTGTGATGGAATTGCTCTCTAACTCAAAAACTCAGAGATGACTTGCTAAAGAAGGAATTTTTAGAGTGAAAGAGAGAATTTGAGAAAAGCATCAGTTGTAGTACTTTGGTGTACTCAAATTGAGCACAAATGAGCTCTATTTATAGTAGAGCAAGGTTATTTTGCAAGCAATAGTGAATGGCAGCTGCAGCAGGCCTTTGGCCAATGATGAGCAAAAGTCTCCTCTAGCCATTGACTTGAGGATAGGGCACATGCCTATGGTCCTTTGATTTAGAGCTTATTCTTGACTCATTCAGTTAGGAATGCGTCAGTCAATGCCACCTTAGTGTATCCATTAAATGCATTGAAACAGAATTGGAGTCTTGGCACCTTTTTAGCCTTTTTAGGTTTGTTATGGCTAATTGTAGATTCTTGGACTTGGGAGGCTTGGGGATCAGATCATCCCCCTTGGATTTGATCCTCTGATGTGTCCAAATTGATGACAAGGCTTAGAGTTATCATATTTGGACAAATCGAGCTAATGTGCACAATTCTGCCTTGTAAAAACCAGTTCATGATGCCATGTTCCAAGGGTTGTATCTCCCTGCTCAATTTGAATTTGGAGATGATCTGGTACTTGTTGGAAAGCCCTCATGGAATACTTCAAATTTGATGTTCACCCCTAGACCTGGTTTGACTTGGATTAAGGTGAAAAACTTTCCCTACATTTTGGAAAAAAGTAAGGCAGATTCTGACTTTTGTTGAAAATTTCACTAAGTGTTGGAAAACGTGTCATTTTCATGTTTTTGTCATTATGATCAATCCATAAAAAATTGGAGTCTGAGGTAGTTGAAGCTTTTGTAGAGTGTAGCAAGACCTACAAATCCAGCTTTGGATCACCCAAAATGGTTGCTTGAATCTCAAGTTATGGTCCTTGGAAGTTGGTACCAAAACCACTTTTGTTCCATAACTTAGAAATGTTTTGGTTTTTTATGGTTGCCCCTTTTGCAAGAAACCTCACTTTTCTTGATTTTTTCTTGATGAATGATGATTAATATCTTACATTAACATTATCTTTGACTTAGGGGGACCATATTTGTGAAATATCCCAAAAAGTCAAACTTGATTTTGTGCACAGTTGACTTTTCATCGGATGAAATCCAAACTGTGAGATCCTTTGTGCAATCAAGTCCTTGACCTAAATCAAACCTAATGGATGGATTCCATAGGTGTTATAGGGTGTTTTGAATCATGTCCCAAGGTTTGGGAGCATGTCTTGGTCAACAGTCAAAGGCAAGTTTGACTTTTTCCTCAAAACCATAATTGTGGTCTAGATGAAATTGAAACTTGTGAATCAAGCTTTTTGAATCAATCCATTGTTGCAAATGGATCAATGTAATGTACTTGAGGCCCTTAAATCATGTCTTTAGCTCTTGGCTCATGTTTTGTCCCAGAAGTCAACTTAGGGGTGAATTAGGTCAAGAAACCCTAATTCCTGATTTTTGATGAATGCATCCCCTGAGGCCAAATCAACTTGATGGTTGGGCTCATGAGGTCCCTTGGAGTATCTTGGGTTGTACTTTGAAGTATTGGCTCATTCCCAGAGGAAAAATTCAATCTGGAGGCCTTGGTCGACCAAAACCCTAATTTGGTGACACTGTCGATCTTGAGGCTTGATCCACTTGGGATGTTGCACTCCTGTGATTGATTCTTGATGGGGGAGTCCTCTTGATCCCTTATGGGTGTTGAAGAGGTTATACAAGTTAAAGATCATGTCATTTCTTGATTGATCCCTTGCCCGAATGCTCTGAGAGGGCCCAAAAACCCTAATTCAGGGTTGTGGTCAATGCTCAACAATCCTTGAGGAGATTGATGAGGTATGCCAATATATCCATATTGTGATGATGACTTGCATAATAATGGGAAATCTTGGTGGTCAAACTTTGGGGTATGACACATAACCAAGTCTTTGAGGTGACCTGATGAAACTTGTCAAACTTTCTCTTGCCATCAGGTATTCATTATCAGTCTCCTTATCTTCGACAACTGCTTTTACTTCTTCTTCGACTTCATCTGGGTTATGAAATTCAGCATCACTATGTTCCACCTCAACAAGAATGTCTTCCTGTTCCAGCTCTTCTTCATATATCTTGGTACTTTGATCATCGTCATCATTTTTCTTGAAAGTCGTCTCAGCTTCTTTGAAAGCTACATCTCGACTTGTGATACACCTCTTGTGACCTAGCTCTTGGTACCACAACCTATAACCTTTGACTCCTTCAGGGTATCCAAGGAACATACATTTTAGAGCTCTAGGTTCAAACTTGTCTTACCTAATAAGAGCATTAGCTAAGCAGCCAAATACTCTATGTCTATCGAGATAAGGTGGATGTCCCGACCAGACTTCTTTAGGTGTCTTCATTCCCAAGGCAGTCAAGGGACACCTATTTATCAGGTATGTTACAGTCAGAACAACTTATGCCTAAAACACTTTCTTCAATCTTGCATTACTAACATGCATCTAACTCTTTCCAAGATGGTTCGATTAAAGCTTTCAGCCAAACCATTTTGTTCGGGAGTTCTTGCAGCAGTTATGTGCCTTGCAATACCAGATGCAACACAAAAGTTGTCAGAAGCCTCATTGCAAAATTTAAGACCATTGTCGATCCTCAACCTTTTGACATTCATGCCAGTTTGGTTTTCGACCAGATTCTTCCAACTTTTAAAATTTTCAAAAGTTTTATCCTTAGTCTTCTGGATGAATAGCCATAACTTTATGGAATAATAATAAACTATGGTTAGGAAATACTTTGCACCTGAGTGTGAAGGATTCCTTACAGGCCCCCAAAGATCAGCATGAATGTAATTAAGGGATCCACGTGTTCTTTGTTTACCTTCGTTAAACTTCATTCTACAGGATTTACCAAATATACAAGGTTCACAAAACTCTAGTTTTTCGACCTTGTCACTGCACAACAAATTTTGTTTTGACAATTTGACCATACCTCTTTCATTGACATGAACAAGTCACTTGTGCCATAGCTCAGTGTTCGACACAGGTTTCGTGGATGCTACATCTGCTGAACCACTTACGACCTCTGCCTCCAGGGTATACAAGCCTTGTTTCTTCACGCCTCTCAAGACTTCGGTCGACCCATTCATTATCCTTAGGATTATTTTCTATCATTTGAAAACATATCCTTTCTTGACAAATTCATTAAGAGAAATCAAATTCCTCTTAAGACTAGGTATAGAACTAACATCAATTAATAACCTTATTGACTCATCATGGAGCTTGAATCTCACAGATCCAATACCTGTAATTTTGCAAGCTTTTTTGTTTCCTTAAACACGTATTTGTTTAGAGTCATGTGCCAAGTACAACCTGAAACCATAATCAACTCTGATGGTGAGAAAAATACACAAGAATAGGGGGTTAAATTGTGTTCTCCAATTTGCGTTTTTTTTGAACAATTTAGATTCTAAACAATCTGTTCATATTCTAATAATATGAGTGCGGCAGAATAATAATCAAAAGCATGTAAATGACAAATGAACACACAAAAATTATCATGCTTCCCCTCAAACAGTGAGTAGTTCAGTCCCATTGCAGCACAAGAGATTTTCCACAATAATCAAATAATGATTACAAGTGCTTATGCCCTCGAGCATAAGACGTTTCTTTTTTCTGATTGTTAGGTGCAGATTTGACCTAAAAATGAACTATCTTTCTTGGCACTTTTTCAACTCAATTCTCATGTTTTCATTGATTTCACTCATGATTATTGTTATTCTTCTAACATTGAGAATATACCTTTGGTGCTTGTATTGTGTGTGTTATTGTGCAGGAAAAGGCACTAATTGATCAAAGTTGTAAGACACAAGAAATGATGCAAGCTGCCAAAGAACAGAGGAAGGCATCAGTAAGTTCGCTTTGCGGACTTGAAAGCGAGTGCCAGCGAAGGTTCGTTTTGCGAACTCTGGCGAGGTCTCCAGCGAATGGTCCCAGAATGTGGCAGGAGAAAAAGGAGCTAAAGTTCGCTTTGCAAACTTCAAAGCGACTGTTCGCTTTGCGAACTATCCTTCACAGTACGAAGTTATGCAGAAATTTTGTGGCGGTTTAACTGTTCAGAGGCACCTCAGGTGCCTAATTTTGACATTCGCTGTGCGAATGAAACGTTCGATTTGCGAACTTGTAATTTCCTGAATGTAGTATAAATAGATTTTTCACACTTTTGAGAAATAGAATTAATTTTAGAATCATCAAAACTTGTAATTTAAAGATCAAAACTTTACATCTCTTCATTTTCAAGGGAGAGAAGGTAAGAGCTTCAATCTCTTGTTGGATTTGGATGTAATCTTTTGATACCTTATGTATTTCATCTAGTGTATGTTTGTGAAATGAGTTTTGATTCTCTATTGTTGGTTGTCTTTGATTATTTATTTGTGGGTCTTGACAAAACCTATCTATAATCTTTGGTCTTAGATTTTCAACTATCATTGAGCAAGCTTTTGACATGGGTTTGTGATTTGATATTCATTTGCATCTCAGCTTTTTAGCATTATGTTAATTGTTAGTTTGAATAGCTTCTAGTAATTAATGCAATAAGAGAACGTGATATCGCTTGACAAACGGTATCGTGAGGGTGCGTGAGAATAGTGATGAAGAAAGATTTTCACATTCATTTGGCAAATTAGTTGAATGCATGTAAAAAGGGTTAAGCGTATGTACGTATTCTGATCATTGGCTTTGTATTTGAATTACTCATTAGTTTGATATGGATGTTATAGTAATATCTGTTGAGTTTAGATGTCAGAAATGGATATAGGCTTAACATTCATGTAGGTTCTAAGAACTTTGTATTGATTGATAATGTGCGAGAGCAATTGTTGATCGATACAAAATCACTTCCAACATGCGGGGACTGAGAGGATATGTATGTCGTGAGTGATATGTGATGATATTAGGCGAACACTTGATTTATGTATAAAATGATCAAAAGAATGCATGTGTTATCAATTGATGAGATCCAATTCCAACAAGGCTCAGTTTATAATTTAGTCTTTACTTTTGGTTCCTTTTAAACCAAAACTTTTGAACCATAAGCTTAGAAATATAGATACCGTTGAACGACATTCTCTATGGCATCCAATCCCTTTGGATACGACAACCCTCGGGAATTCTTTCAAATATAATTTTTGTTGCTTGCCGCTGTATTAACAGTTTAACACTGACCTACAACCTAAGATTTGCTTTCTTAATCAGCACATGATCAAGACTTCCTGCTTAGATACTCAGATCCTAAGATTTTTTGGCTCAAACTCACAGCCTAAGACTTGCCTACATAGATTCCATGAATCCAAGACTTCCTGCTTAAATCCCAATGATTCAAAACTTCCTTTCTTAGACCTATAGTCTAAGAATTCCTTGCTCTATCAACACCTGATCAAGACTTCCTGCTTAAACCCCTCAAATTCAAGACTTTCTTCTTATACCCTCAAGTACAAGACTTCCTGCTTAGACTCATAGTACAAGACTTTCTTGCTTATACCCTCAATTACAAGACTTCCTTACTTAATCAAAAACTTGATTAAGTCTTCAATGATCAAGCACATAGCAAGATACTTACTTGGATCAAGCTCACAACAAGAGACTTTGATGCTCAAGCACATAGCAAGAGACTTTCTTTCTAAACTACTAAACAACATGTTTAGCAGAATAGACAACAAGGTGTACTTGATATACAATCAGAGATACAGGGAAATAACTATAATAAAGATCATAGCACTTAAGATTTCTAATATTCATTGTTTAAGAAATCTTAAGGCTTTGTACAATTTACAACAGATAACAGAAACTATGCATACTCAATGTTGTTGATCTTGTTATTCTTCCATTTTGATAGAAGCGTGAAACACTCATTATTCTGCTTGACCCACTTTTTTTTCCTTGTTAATTCTTCATATTGAATCTTCAACTTCTCAAATAGCAGATACAACAAAATAGCTATTGGAAGAGTTTCATACCCCAATTTTGTCTGGGCATTTTAAAATTTTCATTTATCTGACTTTATTTTCAGTTTGCATTGCCTGCACCACATAACATCCCTTTCATCATGAATAACACCTAAAATTATTGGTCAGAATGAATTCTTGGATATACAGACAGACTGGTTGAATTGTTTCTCAAATTGTGCATAAAATCTGTGGATGAGAAGTTTTGAAATCGAGCCTGCAAACGTCATTTATTTTATTGTATGTTTCGTGTAGTTTAACCTAGCGTGCGCGTCTTATTTTTTGATGATTTTTTAGCCGCATTTTGATCAGCCTGAGCCTTTTTACTGGTCCGGATTTATTTCAAAATCTTACCAAACACTGTCAGTTTATTTCGCGTTGATCATTTTAGTGCAGTCAGCTTATTTTTTTCCGGCACTTGGGTGCCCGACTTTTATTCATTTTTCAGCCGTTTTATTTTTATCTTTTCGTCAAAATGTTCAAAAGATAAAATAGAATTTTTCATGTTTGCATTTTAATTTTATCATGTGCATTTAGAAAGATGTGAGTTTGATTTGATTTAATTGATTTAACTTTATTTAAATCAATTAAATCATCTAGATGAAGCATTTAAGGCATTTTAAATTGTATTTCATTGTGTGTTTCTTTATGTGCTTCTTTGATTTAATCATATCCATCAATTTCAAATTAGTCAAAGGTCCATTTTAAATATCCTTTTCAAATTCTCCTATCCAATAAATATATATATACATATATATATATATATATATATATATATATATATATATATATATTGAATTAAAAATATTGTTTTCATGAAAACTAGCATTCTAATAGGGTACTCTTGCTGGCACAAAAGAATTAGAAGAACCCCCCCCCACAAAATATCTCCTCTTTCTACTGACACTCGCCCACTTTGAGGATTTGAGCAATTTGAATAAAAAAAGCGTTGAGCTTAGGGGAGGACAAAATTCCACCAACCGACCCTACCAACCCAACCCATGCAAACCGAATGCATTTCGGTCGGGTCAAATTCAGATTTTGGGTCTAGCAGATGGTTCATTCGGCTTTTACTGGATAGTAGCAGTTATGATCGGTTGGACAAATTCAATCCAACAAAAACCGAACCCGACCGGAATATGATTATATTTTAGTATTTTTCATAATGAGTTGAACTCAATAATTTTAGAAGCCCAATAAATACACTCATTAGGTTTAGCCAACACATATAATGAATAAACCCTAGTCGCTTTACCATTCCAAGTTTGTTTTTCCTGTCTTTTATCTCACGATGAAACTAAGCAAAGGTAAATCAATACTCAGTTGACTCATTCCTCTCTTCTCTATCTCATGTGAACCATTATTTGTTTTATTTTGTTATCTTAATCTGTTAATTTTATTTTGTACTTATGTGTTTAGCTTTCAGAAGATGTGAATCCTTCCGTAAGATGAAGAACATGAAGAGGTTTCAATAAAGTTATTTAAATATGAAGAGGTTGTTAGGAGAATTTGTCTTTAAATGATTATCATAACTAATACCCAATTTTAATCAAAGTGAATATTTTACTCAACTTTTTATTTTTGAATCTGAAATATTAAAGCTAATGATTTATTAATAAGGATGAGATATTAGCCACACAAATTGCAAAAATTTAAAAATCTTTGATTCAATTTCTTTAAGTAGATCTGTGGGTTAAACTAATTTTAAGACACAAGCTTTTATAGAGATTCTTAAACTAATTTTGATTAAAGTTTTTCATAAGTTTCGGAAGTTAGTTTAAAGAGTTTTATTAGTTTTGGTGTGTTATTACTTAAATACTGTTTGTGTATTTTTAACTCCCACTTATTAGTTTTGTTGAGTTTATTGTAATGAACTCATATTTTTTTAAGTGTTTCTAACATCCTATACCTTTCTTATTGTTTATTCTAGAAAATGAAGTTTGATCAGCATCTATACTTTGAACTGTAACCTTGGATTCTTTGTTTATCTTACATTAATGAATTTAATAACTGAGTTTGTAGTTATTATGTGATTTTATAATTTTATATCATTTCAATTATTTGTTGCTTTGAGAACATTTAATATACCTTACAATATGTTTGCATTGCTCATATTTATATGAAGTTCTTTAATTTTGAGTAAATTGAAGTAACTCAATGTTTAATAGCTTACACTTACAAATTTCTCCGCTACAGAAAAGTGGCGACTCTGTTGGGGATCTCTGGTTCTTAGCGGGTTCAGCCTACTTTGATTTATTTATCGCTTTTTGTTTGATTTGTTTGTCATTGATTGTTCTGTTTAGGTGCTTTGTGATCTCTGTGTGGTTAGATAAGTCCTATACCGAACTTGAGTGCACTTATGATAGGAGGGTGATATAGTCTTGTTCGGCTTACGTAGAGTATTCCTTACTAAGATGACTTGAGATCCCCCGCTCAGTGGAGGCCCCTTTGGGATTACTGATGTCATACGCGTAGTCGTATTTGGCATTACTTTTTCCAACCTGGGAGCTCGATAAGCTGAGGACCTTAGAACCCTTTAACCCATCTTAGCCTTTTTAGGATGTGGTGCGGTGGCTGTTCAGTTGTAGACTTGAATTAGTTGTTACGCGATACCACTCTCAGACGAGTTTCTCTTGAGAATATTGTTGGCTGACGAGTAGTCGTTTAAGTCGATAGTATTCAAAATATGGAATCACAACTCTGGCCACTTTTTAGAACCTTGTTCTACAGGTGTATATGAACCATAGTACATACCATTGTGGATTGGTTCTTACCTTTGGCTCCATGCTAGTGACTCGAAACTTTGAACCCGTGTGCTTTGTGTGATCTTGTATGTGGTTGCTGCATGCTTGCACTCATGCATTCATTGACATTTTGTTTTAATCAGTTCTCAAGGATCTTAGAGATTTTCCTTTGGAAACATCCCATATATTGTTAATCATGGACATTGGAAGGAGACATACTCAAAAGTACGATTTCTGAGCTCCTGATCTTAGTGATTTGAAAAAGCTAGCGTCTTTGGTAGTTGATCATGCAAACTTCAGATCTTATCATGAGAGGCATCTATCTATTCTTTCTTCCAACATTGAAGACAGAATTCTGAACACCCTTGTGCATTTCTATGATCCTATCTACCGATGCTTTACTTTTCTTAATTATCAGCTCGTGCCTACCTTGGTGGAGTATGCTTATTTGTTGGGTATATCTGTTTCTAATAAGGTTCCTTATACTAGTTTGGAGGAAGTTCTTAAGCCAAAAGATAATGTTGCAGCCACCCATTTGACGAAATCAGATATAGATGTTAACCTTATGGTCAAGGGAGGCATCAAGGGTTTGACTTCTAAGTTCTTGATTGGGAAAGCTACTTTATTTGCTAATGTTGGTAACACATTGGCGTTTGAGGCTATATTTTCTTTGCTTATCTATGAACTAGTATTATTCCCTAACTTTGACAACTTTGTTGATGTTAATGCTATTAGGATTTTCTTGATTGGGAACCCTGTTTTGACTTTACTTGGTGATACTTACTTCTCCATCCATTATAGGACTCCTAAGGGGAATGGTACCATCATTTTTTGCACACCTCTGTTGTACAAGTGGTTTATTTCACACTTGTCACATTTATCTGCTTTCAAGGAGAACAAGAATTTTTTAAGGTTGTCTCGGAGGATCATGTCCCTTACTCATGCTGACAATACTTGGTCTTCTTCTGTTTATGAGAATGTCCAGATTATTGATAGTTGTGGGGAATTCTCTAATGTTCCTTTTCTTGGCACACAAGGTGGAATTAAGTACAACCTGAGTTTAGCTCTCTGTCAGCTTGGTTATATGTTGAAGGATAACCCTAAAAATATTCTATTAGAGGGTTTGTTTTTCCAAGGAGGAGATGACTCTTTTGGTTTGAGGGGAAGAATGGCTCGTGCTTGGACTAAGATTCATATGATGGGTAGAGGATAGCTTGGAAGACAAGTTTACGTTGCCTTTGAACCTTATACGCTTTGGGTGAAGGAGAGAGCTAAGGAGCTCAAAATGCCTTATCCTTTTGAGAAACTCATGTCTACAATGGTCGCTACACCGCTCCCTATTCCCTCTGATGATGTGAAGACTCTTCAAGATGCTTTGGCCAAAATAAAGGAAGAAAAAGATCTTAGGGAATCCAAGTTTCGCGTTTCAAACCTTGAGAAGTTAGAGTTGCAAAAGCAGATGAATGAGAAAGATGACTTGATTGAGTTGCTTGAGCAACGTGTTGTGATGAGACATGGAGAGGATTTATTTTCCTCTACTACTTCATCATTGCATCCTCTTACTTCTGGTGCTTAGAAGGGTATTACGGATCAGCTCATGTTATAGAAGACCGTCATGAAGGACAACTATGAGAGAGAGAGATTAAGAGACTCCGAAGGAAGTATTAGCTTGGATCGTCATCAGATGCTCCTTAGGATCCTTAGGATCTAGCTTTTTCTTATTGTATTTTGATCATTTGTAACTTGTACTTCCAAGTGTAGCTCTTTCTAATATTTAATAAAATGAGATGTTTATCATTATTTCAAAAAAGTGTTATTTCTTTACGATGTTTGCAAGTGCTTTATATTTTAAAGATCCTTGAAAGCTGAATGAAACATTTGCATTTTTGCATCATTGTACATTTTTCTGCCTTTTTCCAAGTATCTTATGTTTCTTTTGCTCTTCATTCAGCTAAGCTATCGCACCAATATAATACTCGAGCTAATCTGAAGAAAAAGATGGATCAGTTGCAACAAGAGAACCGTGAGCTTTGTGAGAAAGTAACAACTCGGAAGGATAGTTTGGAAAGACTCACTGCATGTAAGACAAAAGATAAAACAATTTTTTTGTGTGGAATTAAACTAAATAGTTCTTCAAAAACGTATAGTGGTAACTGATTACCTCCTCACAAAAAAGCTGAATGAAGGAAAACGTGTAGGTATGTAACCAATTACCAAAATAGGGGTAACCGATTACCACACATAAGAAAACAGTAGCTTCATAACTTATAGCAGACAATGAATTTTCTCACTCTACCATTTGGACATGTTATAGATTATAATAAGGCAACTTTGTATAATACATATTGTAATACCCTAATTTTTACCCCTAAGATCCCACATGTTATCATTTGCATCTCATACCACAAACAAGATCACAAGCTTTGATTCTCTTACTCTCCTCTGTAGGTTTGCTCTTGAGGGAGATCATCAAGCACCCTTGTTTTCCTATTTGCTCGATAATTATTTACGTTTATGTTTACTAACCCCTAATTAAAATCCAAAATTATGTTTGTTTTTCCTTTACTAACTTTTTCAGGAAGAGGTTGGGATTAAGAATGTCAAATACCAGTTCCTCAACTCGAATGAAATTCATCGGAACAAAGTCAAAGTTAATCTGCAAACAATTCAAAATCATTTGATCAAGAGTTTCCCAAGATTTGATTGACTATTATTCAAAAGACTCAAAGGTTCATGTGTTTATTTCCATGTCTTCTTTAACAAGCAAAAAGAATAGAGCCACAACCACAGCAGTGCAACAAAAAAGGCAAATTTTCAAAAATTTTGTTGTGTTAATTGATTAACACTATATGGTTAATCAAATAACCACGCGCAAAATTGTGAAAAATGAGCCAAATTCAAATTATGCAGCATTTTGGCACCAAAATTCACTTGTTTCATCATGAGAATATTCTAGATCATCTCTGAAATTCTGGTATCAGATATGTGATGTTAAGTGAGATGTCACAACATCAATATGTGTTGTATGAACAAGACAGTAAAAGTAACAGCACATAAAAGCAATAAATAAACACAGAAAATTGTTCACCCAGTTCGGTCTAACAACCTACGTATGGGAGCTACCAAGAAAGGAAGGAAGTCCACTATTAGTAGTATCAATTCATAGACTCTATAGCCAACACACTAGTTGACAATATACTCACTTAATCACTACCCAATGACACTTCTATCTAAGACATACTCTTAGATATGAGACACCTCTCACTCCCCCTCAATCACAGCAGTGATAACAACTTACAATAAAGAAAGTAGAAGACACACTTCAACGACAATACCTTGATCTTTCTTAAAAGCTTCAACCAAGAACAATACACTCGTGCTTAAAAGCTTTGAGTGGATAAATTACAACTCAACTAAATCAGTCCAATTCAAACATCAAAACAGATGAATGAATGGCTCACAAAAACAATCACAAACCCTAAAACTTGTACACAGCACACACAATCCTTATTCTCCACGCTTCCAAGTAGGGTTGAGACTTCTTTAAATAGAAACAGATTCTTGGGCTTGGGCTCTGCGAAAAACTCATATTTGATTCACAATAAAAGAAGATTTTATCTTCAAATCTTTTCACCCTAAATAGAGAAACAGCCGATTGCATCTGAATAAATCTTCTTCAAGAATTCCGCCTGCAATCTCTCAAAACATAACAATTAATAAGCAGCCCTAAAACAAGTAGCAGACTGGACATGATGTTCTGTCAACAGATGTTAAGACATCAGTCTTGACATCCTGCACAAAAACTGCAAAACCAAATAACACACCACATGCAGAATGTTAGAAGCACATGTTAAGACATCAGACATGACATCTTTAACCAACACATTGTTTTACCAAAATTCCTGCCAATAACAGAACTAACTATCTGCCCCTTTGGCTAATTTTGGCTAAAACAATATCAGCACACATCAGAGATACCAACAGCAGAAACACACCACACAAACAAATCTAACATTCTGAGTTAAAACAACAACCAAGAAAACCAGCTTCACAACAAACAAAACTCAAACTCCCCCTCAAGCCAACATCAGAACATCATAGAAACATCCACTATAGCAACAACAATGCCCAACAATGCCAAATAACTCTCCCCCTTTTTAGCCATAATTGGCCAAACGACCACTACCAATGTTCTGACACTTAGTCAAACATGCTCAAGTACCAAAAACTGTTGAACACAGCTTGGAAATAGTGACACATTACTCAGAAGAGGTGCACAGACACCAACCAACTTTGACTGACCAGGCGATACAAACAAGGGTTTCCATCTGAATTATAAAAATTACACCAAACTGCTTCTTGTCACAGCCAATACTGAGAAGGAAACATGAGACAGTCCTCCAAGACAGTTGAAACACACAAGGGTCAGTTGAAGCAAGACCAGAAGAACAAGAACACACAGCCAAAGGAGATGAAGTCCAAGGAAATGACCACAGGTGAATCCTCTGCAGGGGCAACAAGGACAGGAAGAAAAACATAAACAAGGATGAAGACCACCAAGAAGGCTCATGTGCAACTACATGATTCTGAGGATGAAGCAGATGAAGATTGGGTTAATTTCATTAACTCAGGTGGTTGGAATGAATAGCTGAATCCAAACATGAAAACTCCTTGCTTGTAGTTTCAAAAAAAATTGTAATAATGAGTTCTTCCATCAATAAAAATATTCTTGATTGTTTCCAAACATTCTTATTTTGTCAATTTCACCAAACACACATAAGACACCTGCACCAAACATCACCTTCCTGCACACAAAAAATCCTACAAATCCTCATATATGCAAATCCCTAATTTGCTTCTTAAATTTTCAAATTGATTTGCATCTAAGGCCTTAGTAAAAATATCAGCTAATTGAATTTCAGTAGCAACATGTTCCAAAGCAACCACTTTATCTTCAACCAGATCTCTTATAAAGTGATGACGTATGTCAATATGCTTAGTCCTGCTATGTTGAATTGGGTTTTTAGAGATATTGATAGCACTCAGATTATCACAATACAATGTCATGACATATTGCTTAACATTGTATTTAGTTAACATTTGCTTCATCTAAACTAGTTGTGAACAACTACTTCCTGCTGCTATGTACTCAACCTCAGCAGTAGAGAGAGACACATAGTTCTGCTTTTTGCTAAACCACGAGATAAGATTGTTCCCTAAGAAGAAGCATCCTCCTGAAGTACTTTTTCTATCATCAGCACTCCCTGCCTAATCAGCATCACAATATCCACTCAGTTCAGTGCCTGATCCATGACTGTATAGTATGCCATAGTCACTAGTACCATTCACATATTTCAAAATTCTCTTCACTTGATTCATGTGGCTAACTTTAGGTTCAGATTGATATCTGGCACAAACTCCTACAGCAAAGGAGATATCAGGTCTGCTAGTTGTGAGATACAGTAGGCTTCCAATCATGCTTCTGTATAGGCTTTGATCTACACTCACTAGATGTTCATCCTTGGACAGCTTCAGGTGAGTAGGAGCAGGTGTCCTCTTGTGATTAGCATTCTCCAGACCAAACTTCTTGACAATGTTCTTTGAATACTTGCTCTGAGAGATAAATATGGAGTCCTCCATTTGTCTAACTTGCAGACCCAGAAAATAGCCGAGCTCACCAACAAGACTCATCTCAAACTCAGACTGCATCTGCTTCACAAAATGTTGAACCATTGCTTCTGACATCCCACCAAACACTATGTCATCAACATATATTTGAGCTATCAACAGTTTTCCTCCTTCCTCTTTGACAAACAATGTCTTGTCAATTCCTCCTTTTCTGTAACCATTCAGAGTCAGGAATTCAGTAAGCCTGTCATACCAAGCTTTAGGTGCTTGCTTTAATCCATAAAGAGCTTTCCTTAGTTTGTAGACATGGTTAGGAAATGTAGGATCAATAAACCCCTTGGGTTGATCTACATAAACTTCTTCATTTAAGTACCCATTCAAGAAAGCACTCTTTACATCCATCTGGAATAACTTGAATTTGAGATTATAAGCCACACCTAAGAGTAACCTGATAGATTCCAGTCTGGCCACAGGAGCAAAAGTCTCATCAAAATCAATTCCTTCTACCTGAGTGTAAGCTTGGGCAACCAGTCTAGCCTTATTCCTTGTTCATCAGATTTATTCTTGTAAACCCACTTGTTGCCAATCACATTTATTCCATCAGGCCTTGGTACAAGATCCCATACTTCATTCCTTTTGAATTGTCCCAGCTCTTCTTGCATGGCACTAATCTAAAATTCATCTTTCAAGGCTTCTTTAACGTTTTTGGGCTCAATTTTGGATACAAAGCAAGAATTTGACACAACTTCTCTTGATCTAGTGGTAACTCCTGAGTTTGGATCACCTATGATAAGCTCTTTTGGGTGGTCCTTTTTCACTCTGATGGATGGTCCCTTGTTAGATTGCTCAAGTTCAGGTTCAGCAGTAGTAAGACTGGGATTTACATTTCTGTCTTCAGCTTCTGTTGATACATCATCAACAAATGTTCCAACATCATCCAGGACATCAGCATCTTCCTTCATTCCATTGTCATCAACTACCACATTTATAGATTCCATCATGACTCTGGTTCTGGAGTTGAATACCTTATAAGCTCTGTTGTTAGTAGAGTATCCCAAAAAGATTCCCTCATCAATTTTAGGATCCATTTTCCTCCTCTGTCCACGATCTGACAGAATATAACATTTACTTCCAAAGACATGAAAGTACTTCACACTTGGTTTTCTTCCCTTCCATAGCTCATACAAGGTAGCTGAAGTACCTCTTCTCAAAGTAACTCTGTTGTGAATGTAGCAGGCAGTATTCATAGCTTCAGCCCATAAATGGTAAGGAAGCTTTTTGGCATGAATCATTTCTCTAGCAGATTCTTGAATGGTTCTGTTCTTCCTTTCAACAACTCCATTTTGCTGAGGGGTAATAGGCGAAGAAAACTCATGACTGATGCCTTCAGTAGAACAATATTCAGCAAACTTTCTATTTTCAAACTCTCTCCCATGATCACTTCTTATTCTAATGACATTGCTCTCCTTTTCTCTTTGGAGTCTCTGACAGAGATCTTTAAACACATCAAACACTTTTGTTTTGTCTTTGATAAAATTCACCCAAGTGTACCTGGAATAATCATCCACAACTACATAGGCATATTTCTTTCCACCTAGACTTTCCACCTGCATAGGCCCCATTAAGTCCATATGAAGAAGTTCCAACACTTTAGAAGTAGTGGGATGTTGAAGCTTCTGATGTGACATCTTGGTTAACTTCCCTATCTGACAGTCTCCACAAATTCTTCCTTCTACAATTTTGAGCTTTGGGATTCCTCTTACTGCTTCTGTAGATATGATTCTCTTCATTCCCTTCAGATGTAGATGACCCAACTTTTGATGCCATACTTTGACTTCATCTTCTTTTGTAAAAACACATGTGGAGGAACTTGAGTCTTGTGACACCCATAGGTAACAGTTGTCCTTAGACCTAGCACCCTTCATGATAACTTCACCTTTCTCATTTGTGACAATGCACTCAGTTTTTGTAATATTAACTATGAGTCTTTGATCACATAGTTGGCTAATACTGATTAAATTTTTTGTCAACCCCTTGACTAGCAGTACATCATTAAGTCTAGGTGTACCTTCACAATTCAGCTTTCCCACACCCTTGATTTCCCCTTTGACACCATCACCAAAGGTTACATGGCCAGAAGAATGAAGTTTAACATCCACCAGCAAATTCTTCACTCCTGTCATGTGTCTTGAACAGCCACTGTCAAAGTACCAGTCTTCTTTAGTGGAGACTCTAAGATAAGTATGAGCTATCAAGCTGACAACATCAGTTTTGGAGACCCATTGCTTCTTTTGCTTGATTACTTGATTACCTTTATGAATAACTTATCTGGGTGCACAATTAGGAGTACTCTTAGGATACCCATGCAACTTGTAACAGACAGCCTTTATGTGTACAAAGCTTCCACAATGATGGCATCTCCAGCGCCTGAATTTCTTCCTAGAGGGAGTCCTGTCAGGATGTTTCAACATCTGTTTCAATATCACTAGCTTGGGACTAGGAATAACATCATTTGAAGCAGATCCACTGTTGAACCCCAACCCACTTTTGTCTCCTGCATTTCTTCCAACATTAAGAATCTTGTCTAGAACATTAGTTCCACTATTCAGCATTCTGATAGACTTGGACATATATTCAAGTTTAGAGTTCAGCACAAATACTTCATCTTCCAGCTTGGCAATGGTTTCCAAATGCTCTGTCTTTTCAGCCTAGAGTTGAGCAATAATCTTCTTCTGCCTCTCCCCTTCTTGATAGGCTTCTACACTTTTAATGCATAGCTCTCTATAAGAATCGGTAAGCTCATCATATGTGCTCTCTTCATCCCTAGAATCATCATCAGATATATACCTACCAGTCAATACCCTAACATGCTTGGCAGTCTCTTCATCTTCCTCACTTTCAGTATCAGACCAAGACACAGATAAGCTCTTTTTCTGTTTCTTAAGGTATGTAGGGCATTCAGCTCTGATGTGACCATAACCCTCACAGCCATGACATTGGATTCCTTTGTCATAATTAGGCTTCTCCTCAGTTATTGTTTTCTTCATCTGATTACCTGACCTGTTGATGTCAGATGTGATGTTCTTGACATTAGGTTTATAGCTCCTGTCCATTCTATTCAAAACCTTATTAAACTATCTTCCCAGCAGAACAATTGCATTGGATAACTCTTCCTGAGTTTCAGGACCACACTCTTTCTCATCATCTTCTGTACTAGACACCAAAGTTATGCTTTTGACCTTCTTTTCAGATCTGTCATTCAGCCCTAATTCAAATGTCTGAAGGGAACCAATCTATTCATCTACCCTCATCTGGCTGATGTCTTGAGCTTCCTCTATAGCAGTCACCTTCATTTCAAATCTACTGGGAAGAGATCTGAGAATTTTTCTCACCAGCTTCTCATCAGACATCCTCTCTCCTAGGGCACTAGAAGCATTTGACAGTTCAAGTATATTCATGTGAAAGTCATGAATGGTCTCTTCATCTTTCATCCTTAAACTTTCAAACTTTGTTGTTAGCAGCTGAAGTCTTGACATCTTGACCTTGGAAGTTCCTTCATGAGTTATTTTCAGGATATCCCAAGCCTCCTTAGCCACTTCACATGTGTTGACCAGCCTGAAAATGTTCTTGTCAATACCATTAAATAAGGCATTCAAGGCCTTAGAATTCCCAATAGCAAGTTCATCTTCTTCCTTAGTCCACTCCTCTTCAGGTTTCAGCTTTGACACACCATCTTCTCCCACAATGACAGGATGTTTCCATTCTTTCAAAACAGCCTTCCAAGCCCTGCTGTCTAAAGACTTCAAAAAAGCAACCATGCGAGGTTTCCAATAGTCATAATTTGATCCATCTAGAATAGGGGGTCTATTCACAAATCCACCACTCTCCTTGTCCATTGTACCAAAAATTAACAGCCTTAGATCTCACCCAGATACAGAGCAGGATGACCTGCTCTGATACCAATTGAAATTCTGGTATCAGATATGTGATGTTAAGTGAGATGTCACAACATCAATATCTCTTGTATGAACAAGACAATAAAAGTAACAGCACATAAAAGCAATAAATAAACACAGAGAATTGTTCACCCAATTCGGTCTAACAACCTACGTCTGGGGGCTACCAAGCCAGGAAGGAAGTCCACTATTAGTAGTATCAATTCATAGACTCTACAGCCAACACACCAGTTGACAATCTACTCACTTAATTACTACCCAATGACACTTCTATCTAAGACACACTCTTGGATATGAGACACCTCTCACTCCCCCTCAATCACAGCAGTGATAACAACTTACAATAAAGAAAGTAGAAGACACACTTCAACGACAATACCTTGATCTTGCTTAAAAGCTTCAACCAAGAACAATACACTCGTGCTTAAAAGCTTTGAGTGGACAAATTACAACTCAACTAAATCAGTCCAAATCAAACATCAAAACAGATGAATGAATGGCTCACAAAAATAAACACAAACCCTAAAACTTGTACACAGCACACACAATCCTTATTCTCCACGCTTCCAAGTAGGGTTGAGACTTCTTTAGATAGAAACAGATTCTTGGGCTTGGGCTCTGCGAAAAATTCAGATTTGATTCACAATAAAAGCAGATTTTATCTTCAAATCTTTTCGCCCTAAATAGAGAAACAACCAATTGCATCTGAATAAATCTTCTTCAAGGATTTCGCCTGCAATCTCTCAAAACATAACAATTAACACGTAACCCTAAAATAAGTAGCAGACTGAACATGATGTTCTGTCAACAGATGTTAAGACATCAGTCTTGACATCATGCACAAAAACTGTAAAACCAAATAACACACCACATGCAGAATGTTAGAAGCACATGTTAAGACATCAGACATGACATCTTTAACCAACACATTGTTTTACCAATATTGCAGCCAATAACAGAACTAACAATCTGATTTTAATTTCCCTACATAATCATAATTAATTCCCACCATACACCCTCATTAATCACCACTTGATCTTGATTTTGCCTCCAAAGTCAAATTCTAATCCTAATTTTGGTTCCAAATCAAGCTCCAAGCCACCAAAATTTCCAAGCCTAAATTCTGTAAATAGAGGCCTCATTTCATTCATTCTACAAGATTTTGATAGCCAAATTCACCTTGTCAAAATTCTTCCTCATTCCCATTTTTCTTCATCTACCCAAATTCACCAAAGCTCTTTATTCCATTAAAAGTTAGTAAGCTTTTCATTGAAGCTTACTAATCTATGAGCTTAACCTCCATCAAAACTCTTTTTCATCATCAACTGTAGATCAAGGCTTTGGAGTGTGGTTGTTGAAGTTGATTTGAAGCATTTTCATATTTAAAGTGGAAATTAACTTGTTCCACCATTGTTGTGCTTGATTCATCTTCCACAATGTGATATCTTGTTGATTCTTGTTGCTTGATCTTTGGATCTTGTAAATTGTGTTCCATTGATGTTGTTTGCTGTTGTTTTACTTGAATTTTCGTGCACATTTGCATCCTTGATCAAGAGCTGTTTGAAGAAATAACTGATCAAGGATTTTGCATTTTTCAAATTGATTTTTTGCTGTTTTAGCAGGTGTAATTGATTAACCTCCTGGTGTTAATCAATTAACACCTGTTTCTGCGTTCTGGAATTGCTATTTTCATTGTGCTAATTGATTAACACAAGGAGGTTAATCGATTAACAAAGTCCAAAATGTGTTTTTTGGCTTGTTTTGGGACTGTTTTGAGTTATTTCCTTTCTTCTTCCATTTGTTTTGGTTTTGCATTGTATTGTAGTGTTTGTTGATCAAATTTCTCTTTAAATTCCATGGACTTATGGTGATATATGAGGTTGGATAAACCTTCATTGGTTCAAATCTATCTTTAAGTGGGTCATTGGATTCATTTTAGGTGCTTTGAATTAATGATAGGTTTAGTAACTTAATCCACCAATAAGAGTGATGGAACTTAAAGAAGGAATTATTCAAATATTCTAATTCAATTTGGCCTCCCTTCTCTTTTTCTCTTCTTCTTTTTCTTTTGATCAATGAAAAGCTTCAATATCATTGGAACTTATTTTAAGTTCTTGATGAAGATGAGATCGTTACCTCTTTTCTTTTCGTGCGGTATTTCTTTCGGAGAGTGATCTACATATCATTTCTCTAGCATGCATTTGCACTACCATTGTTATTGAACGGCCTCAGATAGTCATGGTTTCTATATAAGTCCGATTACGATTGATTAACATAGCACTAAATTGGACCCGAAATCGGAAAACCGTTGTGTTTTGAAAGTGAGTTATCAGTCTCCTACTCTTCTATGGCGTAGTTTGAAATAGATTGGATTTCTCTTGTTACCCGTGGGGGTTAGTTAGCATACTCGTTGATTTTATCCGAGTTGGAGCCTTCCCCATGGTAATGTATGAGACCATGTTTTCATTTTCATAGATGATTAGTTGAGCATTTCCCAAAAAAATTACAAAACCTGTCCACTCATTTTGGATCACTATTGCTCTATATTGTATATTAATTGTGCTATGTTTATGCTTCATTCTTGCTCCCTATCTCTCTTTATTTTTTATGCTTTATGTTATCATATAATATCAAATTATTTGTTTATGTTTCCGCCATTTTCCCTTTGTCCACTTGGACCATTTGTTTATGTTTATGCTCTATTTCTTTTGTCCATTTGGACCAAAAACATTAATAAAGGCTTAAACCCCTAAAAAAATTGTTCTCTTAATTATGGACTATGGTTACTATCATTTGCATTGGACATGGAACTTTGGACTTAGAACTAGGATCTTAACCTATGCTTGGAAGTTTGTGATGGTAAACTTTGGATTTTGGGTACTTGGAGTTCTCTTTTGATGACCTATCTTGATCAAGGCCTAATCTAAAGGAAAGAGCACTTATGTTATGGAGCTTGCTTTTGTGGTTAGACCGTTCTTATCCTTAGCTTTTATTTTTATTTTTTTGCTTTAGGATAGTCACTGCTTCTCCACCCCTTCTTCAATTTTCAAATTCTTCTCCCTTTTTCAAAACCTCCTTTTTTTCAAAACTTAACCCTCTTTCATAAAAAAAACATTGACTTTGTTCAAGTGATTTTCAATTTTGTTTTCTTAAATAAATGTCAATCAATGTTAATCATACTTTGACTAATTTCAAAAAGACAAAAAATACAAAAACTCATTCAAACTTTTTGTGCCTTTCTGCACCTTTTCTATTTAAACTTTTTTTCAAAAAGTTTAGACATGAGTCATTTTCATAGTAGAGATGTAATTCTCCTATTCCCCATAGTATTTAATATGTTGACATTTTCCACTTAGATGTTGAGTGATAGACATGTTGATTTGTATCCAAGCAAAAATTCCTCCATCTTAAGATAATGCAAATGTTGTTTTCTTATACTTGTAGGCGACTAGTCGTAGTTTTCTCCTTAAAATGACGACTTGTCTTTACATTTAAAATCAACCATAACAAACCAATTTTTGTTATTTGTACCACAAACTAAGAGGTTTTGATCCTATATGTCGCTCCCGGGATTTTCATCCTAGTACAAACGCGAAAGTGGCACCAAACAGAGTCGCCAACAATGTGTATTTATCCCACGAGAGGGAAAGGAAACACTGCATAAACCTGAAGGAAGGAAAAAGCATGGTCTCACGACCAAGAGAAAGGGTAAGGGAGTCGGTTACGCGAGAGGAAGGTATTAGCACCCTCTCGCGTCCATCGTACCCGATGGGATCCACGCTTGCTTGCTCGATCAAAGGGTGTAAGAAAAGAATGTTGGAAAAAAGGAACTGAAAGAAAGAAAGAGAAAGATAAAGAGAAACAAATGTAGGGAAAATAAAAGAAGTGCTCGCATGGGCCCTACCCCACTGCCTACGTATCTCATCGGGAACATGAGAATCAGAGCGACGTAGTTCCCCTCACTAGGGATGGATTGTTTGTGCTTTTTTTAAGGAACGGCTAACGTTCTAGCTCAGGTGTTGCAGGCTCGCTGGTCCGAGTGCGTTACCATCTTGCAAGAGAACGAGTAGGAGCGCGTTCGTGCGTTGAGAATGAATGAGATGAGAAAAGAATTCCCGAAGGAAAAGACGTTATTGTTTGTTTTTGTCTTTTAAGAGTTTTTTCATTTATTTGCATATGACAGTGTATCTGAATCTTAGTCATTGGAATGTGTACATTCTCACATTCCAAGATGGAATGGGTAAGAAAGCACACTAAGAGTGAAGAAGACCCCCACGTTTAGTTCCAATTGTCAAGGTTCAAACACACTAGCATATTTGTGTTTATTAAGTGTTTTAGTTGATTAAGAAATGAAGAAGTGTTTTTTATTTACCTCCAACAAGTATTGCATTTAAGTCCCTCACACAAGATCAAATGTTTAACACATTGACCCAAGATGGGTTATATGCTATACATTTTAAGATTATAAGAGAAGACCCCTTATAATCTTTTCTTTATGTGAAAGGCCTAAATGCAATAAATGCCTACCTTTATTAGATGTTTTGAGTTTCCTTTAAGATGAGAAGAGAGACTCAAGAGAGAAGAAAGGTAAAATCTATGTGGACTAAGACTCAATCCTAATTGATTAGTTAAGGGAGTGATTCTAATGGTTTGTGAGGTTTCAACCTAAAGTCTAAAGAAAGAATGAATTAAACAATTCACTTCTAAAGTAGAAGATGAATTGTAATTCACAAAGGGAAAGTGATGAGTTATTAAAAGAAAGCACATAAGTGCTTAACAAAACACCAAATGGAATTGTAAAAGAGATGAAAGGAAAGAAGTTTGAATATGGATTCCTTATCCACATCCAATTGCAACTTACCAAAGCCCATGCATGGTTAGTAAACATGTACAAGAAGTGTAAGAAATAAAAGAACATTTAATGCACTATAAACTCAAAAGAATTAGATGAGAAATCAAATTCTATCAATCACAACCAGAATGTGCATCATATGGAAAACAAATGATTATCATCAAGCAAGTTCAAGTGAACAACCCACAATCATCATCCATGGCATTAGAACATGCTATCATAAGAAAAAGGGAAATGAAAGATGAAAAGAAATGAAAGAAACATGCATGAATGGAACATGTGGTCTAAGGATCAGAATTGAAATGAAATGAAAAATGATTCAAAAACATCTCACAAGTGTTCATGTATGACACATCAAGATATGTAAGAAGTGGTAGAAGAGGTAGCATTGAAATGGAAGTCAAAAAGAAGAAGAGTGCAAACACAACATGCTAAAGGAGCACAAGGTTCAAATGAAAGTCAACATGCAAATATGACATATAATATGTACCAATGACCTATAATGTCAAGTGAATAGTTCACTAAAGTATGCAAATGATCATGCAAGTATACATA
This sequence comes from Lathyrus tuberosus, assembly GCA_022829125.1. Taxonomy (NCBI): domain Eukaryota; kingdom Viridiplantae; phylum Streptophyta; class Magnoliopsida; order Fabales; family Fabaceae; genus Lathyrus; species Lathyrus tuberosus. The sequence goes on along the minus strand of JALAZF010000935.1, from coordinate 515,191 downwards.
AAAGAAATCATGTAAACATGCACAAAGATTACAAGGATGTGACATATTGTAATGCTTCAAATGAAATGCATTAAACACAAATTAAATGGTCTCATGAAAATTATGAAAACATGGTATTGAAGTTCACCAATCAGATATGAATCACATATCAAAGTAGCATGCAAGAAACCAAGGCAAAATGATGTCAAACAATGCACTTAGGTCAAGTAGACATATCATACAAAGTAGCAGAAAAATGAACACCAAACATGCCATAAACTGACTTAAAAAAACAAATAAAAATCACTTAACATACCTCAAGATGATAATGACTCAATGCAAAAAGAAGAGCATCAAAACAATTTTTAATGATTGAGAACAAAAATGCACAAATTTATGTATCACATTAAGCATGCATACAAGTAAAAATCAAAGAAAATTATGGAACAGGGGCAAAAAGGTCATAAAAACAAGAAATAACATCATGAAAAAATTTCTAAATGTTTTAAGAAGGCTCATGAAATTTTGTGGAATTTTAGAATGCCATTTGGTATTTTTAAAAATTAAAAAGAAAACGTGTAGCAAAAATAAAAAATGAAAAAGGAAATGCAAAATGAATGGGGGTGCATGCCTAGTAATTATTCAGTTCAAAATCATTGGGCCTTAAAACAGGGGAGGTGCGAATAGCAATCTGGTCCAAAGTCCAAGTCTACGCAAAACACACTAGTAACCATGCACTTCAGTCAACAAGAATTGACTCGTTAACAGCCATTAGATCAAGTCAAGGTCAAGCCAAAGTCAAAGTAATCAGATCAAACGCTCACACACGCACGTCCACGTTCCATACCATACACCACACCACACCATGCTTAATTGAAATCAGAAAAATGGTACATGCCTTGCACATGCGTTTTAATGCGTTGTCATGCTCTTAGCCACACGATGAGAAAAAAACAACGGACAAGATTAAAACATGGCAAAAACCCTAGCTCTAACAGTCACCGGCCGGAGAGGACCTCCGGTCACCTTCTCCGGCCAACAGCCACCACCTGCAAACTTCAATTCCTCCAGAAATTCACAATACGTACACCAATCGAAAGCTGAGCTCATGTACATCATGAATCTAACACTATTTTTCACATAACATACACGTATAACACAAACCGATCCAAAACAAATTGCCCTAAAATCACATCTAAGCTCCTAAAGAGCCTATCAACTAGACAGAACTCACGCATAGCTCCTAATAAGCTCCAAACATCATAAAACAAGCTTAAATCACAAGAATACAATGCATTAAAATTGAGTGAAATAAACCTGAAATTGATGAGGCTTCGGGGTGCTCTTCAGAAAACCAGAGATCCTAGCTTCTCCTTCAACCTTGAAGCTTCACAAACTAAGCAAAATAAATGCTATAACTCGTTGTCTTGAAAGCAGGGAGATCCAATGTTGAACAACGCTTGCAGCACTCTTGAGGACTGTGCTGAAATCTCATTCAATCCAATGCCATTGATGATGATGAATTGAGGTGGATGAAGATGAATGATTCGTGCACAGAGAGAGAGAGAAAAAGCTCAGGGAAGATTGAGAGAGTGAGAGTGTTCTTGAGAGTGGAAATGAAAAGTGAAGTTGAAAATGAATTTGTGAAGAGAAGTTTTGTTTTATAGTGAGCTAGGAAGTGAGTTGGGAGACTGAGTTGGGTGAGTTCATTCTAACTAACTGAGTCAGTTAGTTAGAGGCGAGTTGACCTTGGGTTTTTTATGGTGTGGGTGATGCTTAGAGTGTTATGGTGAGGATGAAGAGAATGAAGCTGCAGCAAGCAACTTGTTATACAAGTTTGTATTCTTTCCACTTCTATGCATGAGCAACACACGTGACCTGGTGAATGTAAAGGTGTTTGGCTAAATGAAGCAAAGGTTGGTGAGTGTGATCAAGCATGCGCAAACTAATTCAATCAACAATAAATTCCACTTGCTTTTTCTGGTTTTATGTGACAGTTGAAGACAAATGAAGATAGGGTTGCTTGAGGATGCATTACTTCATGAAATGTGGATGGTTTGGTGAGTTCACGGGTTCATTTGAAAGAGGGTACATTGAGGAACAATATTGGTTTGAAAATTGAAGTGAAATGAGGTCTCAAACATACCTAAAAATGACCACAAACAGATGGACAAAGAACTGGTACATATGCGTACGAAGCAAGTCATGGCATGGCAAGTGACATGCATGGAAGTTCAGCCTAATCAACCTATCTTGAGACCACTATAACTCACTCATACTTGATCAACTCAAAATTTTCTCAACATCAATATTAAAGATGACACTACAAAGAACAACTTTGATGTTGAAAACTTTTCCATTTGAGGTTTTTATCTTGATGAAAAATGGGTGTACATTTGGCTCACCAACTATTTGAGAAAATGACTGCGCGCGTGCCCTGAAAATCTTGGTCATGACCTAGTTTTGAACCTACTTTGCTCAAACTTTGATCAATCATATCTCACTCAATTTTTATCCAATAGAGATGTTCCACATATGGATGTGAAGCTTAAAACAAGATCTTTTGTTGTGGCCGAGTGGAATTTTCATTTGGTGCTTCAATTTTGAATGGCCTTGGTTCAAACTCTGATGCAAAATGGCCAAAACTTGCTATTTTTAGTAACCCTTCTTCTTCCAAAAATGGAAACTTTCCACCTCTTGATTTTTTCATGATTCCTTTGGAGTTTCTTGACCAAATTTTGTACATTGGACACATATGACATGAATTTTATGGATTTGGCCTCAAAAAGTCAAGAGTTGACTTTTTCCTCTGATTATATGATTTGGCCCCAATTTTCCTGATTTTTTATCTTTCTTCCAATTGAACCACTTCTAAAACCAATTGAGAGGCAATTTTCCACATACATACACTTAAGAACATATAGAATACCATGACATCAAGTTTTGTCCAAAAAATCAAAGATATCCTGATTTTATTAGAAACCCTAGTTTTGGTGCCCACCTCCTAGGAGAAAAATGTGCAGTCTTCAATTTCAAATTCCTCAGAGTATGTTGTGTATCCTCTTAAAGGATGATGAGATATACCATTTGAGGATGATTTTTGATCAATGAGCTATCTCTTTTTAGGGTTTTCCTTCAGTTTTTAAACCTCTTGCATAATGAAAGATGTAGTGCTTCAATCTCCCATTGAATCTCTCTTCCTTGAGGTTGTGGATGATCCCTTGAGATAGTATGAGACATGAAAGACCTTTTGGCTTGCCTTAAGGAAACTTGATTGACTTTTTTGTGCTTTGAATGATCCCTTGATTGTCCACCTTCCACCTGATCACATGCCCTGATGGTAAGAAGGATGCTATGCTTCATTTTTCTATGTCAAATGCAATGTAGTGTTAATGAGGTGGATATGATATGATAAATGATAATGCCATGCTATGATGACAAAGAGGGAGAGCAAATTTTGGGGTATTACAGCTGCCCCTATTCAAGCGCTGTAGACCTGAATGCCTGAAAGCAATTGCTTTTGGACTTTCAAGGTATATAGTGATTGAATACCAAATATAACCAAAAATTTGCTCTGGATGATGAGGAAGAAACCCCCCGACATTGCTGGATTGAATCTTCAATGAAACCTTGTCGGAGAAATCTGTCTTTTGAACGACACCAGACGACTACTGGCTCGCCGCATTACTGGTAAACTTTAACAATGTCTTTTATACAACTCCAGACGACTACTGGCCTGCCACACTACTGGTGGACTTTAGAAATGTCTTTTGTACAATGCCAGACGACTACTGGCTTGCCACGCTATTGGTGGACTTTAATAATGTCTTTTATGCAACTCCAGACGACTACTGGCCTGCCACGCTACTGGTGGACTTTGATAATGTCTTTTATGCAACTCCAGACGACTACTGGCCTGCCACGCTACTGGTGGACTTTGATAACGTCTTTTGTACAATGCCAGACGACTACTGGCCTGCCACGCTACTGGTGGACTTTGCAGCCTCGTGCCACCCAAAGACGGACTTTTGCCAATCCACTGTTGGACTTTTGCCACCCGAAGACGGACATTTGCCAATCCACTGTTGGACTTTTAGAATTTTCCACCCTTAGATGGACTTTTGCCAATCCACTGTTGGATTTTTTGGCTGCTTTGCCACCCGAAGATGGACTTTTGCCAATCCACTGTTGGAATTTTAGAATTTGCCACCCTTAGATGGACTTTTTGCCAATCCACTGTTGGACTTTTAAAATTTGCCACCCTTAGATGGACCTTTCGCCAATCCACTGTTAGACTTTTATAATTTGCCACCCTTAGATGGACTTTTGCCAATCCACTGTTGGACTTTTGCTAACGTCTTTTAAACAATGCCAGACGACTACTGGCTGCCACACTACGAGTGGTCTTTCGCAAAATTCCAATACTGGATTACACTCTGCATCCGTGTCAGACATCTCTGCCGACTTTGCTGAGGAACAATGATCAATGACTTGACTTTAGAGGTTCCTAAGAGGATAGTATCTCTGCTGGAGAATGAATGAACAATCCGTCTGCTTCGAATTGTCAAGTTTGCCAAAAATAAAATTGGACTTGAAGAATAATAAATCTGCCAGTAATCACTTCATCTGCTGGGGGAATGAATTCTGGTCACAGCGATTCCGCTGGGGATGAGAATTTCTTTGCATGGCGTCTTGCTAGGGAAGAAAAGTCATAAAAAACTCTGCTTGGGGATCTATCCAATCCAAGACCCTTTGTAGGGGTTATCAACCTTCTGACCCGGCTGGGGAAAGAATGTACCATCCTTGTTGAGGAATAGATTCTGCCGATCTTATAAACCTCTGCGGGGAGAAAAACAACTCAGCTGGGGAGTATTGCTGACAAGATTCGATGCTGACCTCTGTGGGGAATCATTACCAGAGACACAATCTTGCTAGGGATCCGGGCTACTCTGCCGAGGATATGCAAATCCTGGTTAGAACATTCCACTGCAACTTGCTGGGAAAGAGTCCTTAGAGATCTGTTGGGGAAACCCAAAGCAAATCCACGGTAGTCTGCTGAAGAATATGACTGTCGAGCTTAGGATAAGTACCACAATGCCCCATGTTAGGCGAGCTTCCCTTTAGACAATTCCGTTGGGGATGACGAGTTTATAACAAACTCTGCTGGAGAAAACTGCTTTTAAATGTCTCGTGCTGGGGAATGCCTTTTGAGAGGATTTTACAGAAGACCAACTGTCCTCAAACTCTACTGGGGATGATCAACACTTCATGCTGGGGAAACAAACATGCCCCATGCTTGGACAAACCAACAATTTGTCCCCGAAGAGGATGTCATAAGATTTAGCCTCTTCAAACTCCTGCGACTTCGCTGGGGATAATGACCATCAATTTTGGTATCGGCGAAACCACTCTTTTGGGGATCTTGTGACCGTTATCGACACAGAAAAGCTTGTAGCTGTTGGAAGTACTGTATGAGAAAATCAACTTAATGAGATATGACGGTACCCAGTTGAACTTAATTCACTGATATCGACCCGTTATGAACGACCGTCGACCGAGCGATGAACGTCGACCTCCTTACCCGTAATTGCCCCAATCTTTTGCGTGGGGTAGGTGATTACTCGTCTTGTGCTTAAAATCATCTGTACCTGCTACCTGCAACAAAAGAATATGCACACATGCCCTGAATATTGCGTGGCTAGAATCCACCATCCGGGAGTATTCAACATTCAAAGTAATTTCAAATGTTTTTTCTGCGCATGTTATTGCAAGGCCGCCATGTTTTCAAATGCAATGTTTTATCAAAAATTAGGACGTTTTTGCAAACAAAGTAATAAAACAAAAATAGAAGGCTTTTTATTGAAATTCAATTTATTGACTGAGAGCCCAGAATAGGTAATTACATCAGGAAGCAATCCCTGGAAAGAGGTGATCGCTGAAAATTGAGAAAAGAAGCTATCCTAACGGCAATGTGAAAACGACATCCACTGAGTTTCCATTCTGCTATGACCAGTATGTCTTCAAAACTCCCCGACCTTGCCTTCTGAGGAATGATCAGACCGATTCCTATCTTTCAGAATGTCAGTTGTTCAAACGGTAATGGGGTACAGATAACTCAGACCGTAGTCATTCGCTTAAATCCCTCTTTTGCGTGGACCGCCCTTTCAGGTTTTCGATCCACCAGGATACCCTTTTTTGCCTAAGTTGCCCTTTCGGGTTTTCAACTTACCGGGTGTACAATTTTTCAATTATATCCCTAATTTTTTCCCGAACCTTATTCTGTTTTTGGTTCGCCGGGATGCCCTTTTTTGCCTGGATTTTTTATTTTTATTATCCAGGGGGTCTATTCATGCGAAGTATTTTTTGACTACGTCCGAGTTGACAGGGGATGAAAAGTCTTTGCCATCCATGGTTGTAAGCAATAAGGCTCCGCCCGAAAAGACCTTTTTAACCACGAATGGACCTTCATAGTTAGGAGTCCATTTGCCCCTGTGATCTGTACTGGGAGGAAGGATCCTTTTGAGCACCACATCTCCGACTTTGTAAACCCGATGACGCACCTTTTGGTCAAATGCCTACTTCATTCTGCGCTGGTATAATTGCCCATGACATACAGCCGCCAATCGCTTTTCCTCAATAAGGCTCAGCTGATCAAATCTGGACCGTACCCATTCAGCTTCATCTAGCTTAACATCCATCATGACTCTGAGGGACGGAATCTCTACTTCAACCGGTAGCACTGCCTCCATACCATATACAAGTGAGAATGGGGTTACCCCAGTGGACGTGCGTACCGACGTTCGATATCCATGCAAAGCCAATGGTAACATCTCTTGCCAATCTTTGTACGTGACAACCATCTTCTGCACAATCTTCTTGATATTTTTGTTGGCCGCTTCGACCGCGCCATTCATCTTTGGACGGTACGGAGAAGAATTGTGATGTTCGATTTTGAAGTCCCGGCATAACTCAGCCATCATCTTATTATTCAAATTAGAACCATTATCAGTAATGATTCTTTCGGGAACTCCATATCGGCAAATGATATCCCGTTTTAAGAAACGAGCTACCACTTGTTTTGTAACATTGGCATAGGATGCAGCTTCAACCCATTTGGTGAAGTAATCAATTGCCACCAAGATGAAACGATGACCATTAGAAGCTGTAGGCTCAATCTTCCCGATCATATCGATGCCCCACATGGCAAACGGCCAAGGCGACGACATGATACTCAACGGATTTGGAGGCACATGCACTTTATCTGCATAGATCTGGCATTTATGGCATTTGCGGGCATATTTGCAACAATCTGACTCCATAGTCAACCAATAATATCCCGATCTTAACAACTTTTTAGCCATTGCATGTCCTCCGGCATGGGTACCGAAAGAGCCTTCGTGCACTTCAATCATCAACAGGTCTGCTTCGTGTCCATCCACACATCTAAGCAGGACCGTGTCAAAATTTCTCTTATACAGCACGCCATCTTTGTTCAAGAAGAAACTACCAGCTAGCCTTCTCAACGTCTTCCTGTCTTTGGACGATGCCCCGGGCGGGTACTCTTGATTGCTCAAGAAGCATTTAATATCATGGTACCAAGGCTTGTCATCGGACGTTACGTCGACCGCAAACACAAATGCAGGTCTGTCAAGGCGGGATACTTCAATCTTAGGTACATGGTTCCATCCTTGCACTTTGATCATGGAAGACAAAGTGGCCAAGGCATCAGCGAACCTATTCTCATCTCGAGGAATATGGTACAGTTTCACTGTTGTGAAAAATGTCAGCAATCTCCTTGTATAATCTCTATACGGCATTAGATTTGCTTGGTGCGTGTACCAACTCCCTTTCACTTGATTTATTACCAAAGCTGAATCACCGAATATATCAAGGGTCTTAATCCGTAGATTAACCGCCTCCTCGATCCCCATTATACAAGCTTCGTATTCTGCTTCATTGTTGGTGCATCCGAAAGTTATTCGGGTAGTGAAAGGCATATGAACACCTTCCGGCGTGATAAGAACTGCTCCAACTCCGCACCCATTAATATTGACAGCCCCATCAAACATCAGACTCCATTTGGATTCAGGGTCTGGCCCCTCCTCCGGGAGTGGTTCCTCGCAGTCTTTAGCTTTGAGAAACATGATGTCCTCATCAGGGAAGTCAAATTTCATGGGTTGGTAATCATCAATCGGCTGTTGCGCAAGATAGTCGGACAAGATACTTCCTTTGATGGCCTTTTGGGAAGTGTACTGAATGTCATACTCTGTCAAGACCATTTGCCACCGTGCAACTCTGCCTGTCAGTGCTGGTTTCTCGAAAATGTACTTGATAGGATCCATTTTTGAAATCAACAAGGTTGTGTGCCTGATCATATATTGCCTCAATCGCCTAGCGGCCCATGCAAGTGCACAGCATGTCTTTTCAAGCATGGAGTACTGGGACTCACAATCGTTGAACTTTTTGCTCAGGTAGTAGATAGCATGCTCCTTCCTACCTGTCTCGTCATGTTGACCGAGAACACAACCCATGGAACCTTCAAGCACTGTCAGATACATTATCAGCGGTCTCCCTTCAACTGGAGGCATTAGAATCGGAGGTTCCTGCAAGTATTCTTTTATCTTATCGAATGCCAATTGGCAATCGTCATTCCACCTGACCGTTTGATCTTTCCTTAACAATTTAAATATTGGTTCACACGTGGCTGTTAGGTGAGATATGAACCTTGCAATGTAGTTCAATCTACCCAAGAAACCACGAACCTCTTTTTCTGTTCTTGGTTCAGGCATTTCTTGTATTGCTTTCACCTTGGCAGGATCAACCTCAATTCCTCTTTCGCTCACAATGAAACCCAGCAACTTTCCAGAACGCACCCCAAACGTGCACTTGTTTGGATTTAATCTCAGACGGAACTTTCTCAACCTTTCAAACAGCTTTTTCAGGTTAATCAGATGTTCCTCTTCTGTTCTCGACTTGGCAATCATATCATCTACATAACATTCGATCTCCTTATGAATCAAGTCATGAAACAATGTCACCATCGCCCGCTGGTACGTTGCCCCTGCGTTTTTCAACCCAAAAGGCATTACTTTATAGCAATACGTACCCCACGGAGTAATGAACGTGGTCTTCTCCATATCTTCAGGTGCCATCTTGATCTGATTGTACCCGGAGAACCCGTCCATAAAAGAGAACACTGAAAACTGAGCTGTATTATCGACCAGTACATCAATATGAGGTAGTGGAAAATCATCTTTTGGGCTAGCTTTATTAAGATCTCGATAATCCACACACATTCTCACTTTTCCATCTTTCTTCGGTACTGGCACGATGTTGGCTACCCACGGAGGATATTTAGTCACAGCAAGAAACCCAGCATCCCACTGCTTCTGGACTTCCTCCTTAATCTTTAAAGCCATGTCGGGGTGAGTCCGACGAAGTTTCTGCTTGACTGGCGGACATTCTTCTCTCAATGGTAGCCTGTGCATAATAATATCCGTATCCAACCCCGGCATGTCTTGATACGACCAGGCGAAGATGTCAATGTACTCGCGCAATATTTCAGTCAAAGTTTTCTTCACATCTGCTTGCAAGCTGGCACCAATCCTGGTCTCTTTCTTGGCATCCTTGGTACCAATATTGATGATTTCTACAGTCTCCTGGTGAGGCTGGATGACCCTTTCCTCTTGTTTCAACAATCTGGCCAGTTCTTCAGGGAGTTCACAATCTTTCTCATCCCCTTCTTCGGCTTGATAAATCGGATTGTCAAAGTCATACATAGCCATATCAAAATCGTTATCAGTGGTATCCGGAGGATCAAGTCTGCATGAACGGGTTCATGCCTTATTTTAGAATTTATTTTTAAGCGAAAACAAAAGAAAATGAAACATTGCCATTTTATTATTTTTGTGCAAAAATAAAAACTGAAAGACAGAGAACAAAATTTGATTGCAAAACATCCTTTATTAATGATTAAAATTGCAAATGCAACCAGGGTGGCCCTACAAATGAATCTATACGCCTTGGGCAGAGCGTAAGATTTTGACATGCATTATGGTTAGAAAAAAAACAAAGAAAAATTACTCTGTCTGAAGAGTAACCCGGATGACTTCTTCAACGGACCAGTTCTGCACTTGTTGTCCCGGAGCATGAGGGCGTACCCAGTTGTCCAGGTCACCATCGCTGTCAACATTATCCTCTGTAGCTGCACAAGACTGGTCCGTGTAGATAATTCCCCCACTATTGAAAGTAATGGGTCCCCTGCTCCCCGCATCTGAAGTTGTAGAGGGATGATAACCAATACCAAATTTGTCTTCCTTCATTGGGGTCTCTATCAACCTGCCCCAACCTTGGGCGTTGCCTGCCCTAACGACTTCGACAGCTTGTTTGTAAGATGAAATGGAGGTACCGGCCCCAAGTGGTACAGAAGAAGACTCAGGTGCATCGTCAATATTGACCGCTTCAAATGATTGGCATAGCATCTCATGAATTTCCCCATCCATTTCAACGTACTTAAATGTGGACAAGTGACTCACAAAGATGTCTTCTTCCCCGCACACCGTCACAACCTACCCTTCAAACTCATACTTCAACTTTTGGTGTAAAGTGGAAGTAACAGCCCCGGCTCCGTGAATCCAGGGGCGTCCCAATAGGCAGCTATATGCAGGTTGTATGTCCATTACATGGAACGTGGATTTGAATACCTGTGGTCCAATTTGTACGGGAAATTCCACCTCACCAAACACAGATCGTCTAGTCCCAAATAATGCTCTGACCACCAATTCACTAGGCCTTAGGATCAAACCATCAACTTCCAGCTTCATTAAAGCCTTCTTGGGCAAGACATTAAGTGATGAACCAGTGTCTACCAGTACGTGAGATAACACTACGCCCTTACACTCCATCGTGATAGCAAAGCCTTATTGTGGTTTCTTCCTTCAACAGTCAAATCTCTACTTGTAAAGCCCAAGCCATGGCTAACGTTAACATTGGAGATTACGCCCTCGAGCTGATTAACAGTAATTTCCTGTGGCACGTATGCACTCTTCAATACTTTCAGCAACGCCTGCCGATGCGCATCAGAGCACATCAATAGTGACAAGATTGAAATCTTTGAAGGGGTCTGATTCAGTTGGTCCACAATCTTATAATCGCTTTTCTTGATTATCTTCATGAATTCTTCCATCTCCTTATCAAAAGTAATCTTTGTCTCTGCTTCAGGTGTAGGTGCATTTTCAACCACCTGTTTACCCTTAGCCTTTGCTGCAGCTTCTGCCTCTTTATCACTTCTCAAGGTTTGGGGAGCGAACAACCTTCCACTCCTTGTAAAGCCCCCTACACCCCCTACATTATCAATATTTGGGCTAACTAACGACTCAACCTCCTGCTTTTTACCTTCGTAATACACATCTGCCCCATAGTGCCATGGGATAGCCTTCGTAGATGTGAATGGAATTGGTCCTGGCACCGTGATAGTGACAGGACTGGGCCTTTCTTGTGCAACACTCGCCACGGGAACTGTATTGACCGACATTTGAATCTCAGCGGGAGTATAATAGATGGTCACGGTTGATACCTCATCAGTGTCTTTCACGACTCTGTCGAACTGTAGACATCCTTCATCGATCAGATTCTGTAAACCCACCTTCAACTTATTACAGCCATTCTCCTGATTCATACACTCAGAACAATCTTGATTACAGCCTGGGAACACCTGTCCCTTCAATAAATAATCTTTTACAACCAACAAAGAAGTTTTCACTTGATGTATGTCTGCCACCAGATTCAATCTCCTCCCATCTTCAATAGCGTACACATTTGCTGCACTATGATCAGGCATGGGATGCTGAGTAATATTAGGAGATGGAGAGAAATTGATGGCTTTAGCATCAATCAAGTCTTGTACTTTATGGTGGAAAGCCCAGCATTTTTCAATGGAGTGCCCCTGAGCACCTGAGTGGAACTCACAACGAGCATTAGCATCGAAGTTAGGTGGCAGGTTTCCAGCAGCCGGAGCTTTCATAGTACGGAGTTCTACCAACTTTAACTCGAGCAGCTGGGGTAACAGCGCTGCATAAGTCATAGGGAGAGGATCCATCTTACGATCCCTCTGCCTAGACCTTTGTTGGAAAAAAGGTTGTTGTTGTTGCTGCTGAACTTGTTGTTGGGGTTGTTGTTTCTGAACAGACGGTGTGGGGATTGTTACAGCATCTACCTGATAATAAGCTTGAGAACGCCCTCTTCCTCGTCCTCTAAACACATCATTCGTATCACCTTCTCTTCTTTTCTGGTTACTAGCAAACGGTTTCTTCGTCCCCGAAGAGCCAGCCCCACTCACATCTTGGATCTTTCCAAGCTTTAACAGACTTTCTATTCTTTCTCCCGCAATCACAATATCAGCAAATCCAGTTGACGGACAAGCAGCCAATCTATCAAGATAGGCCCCTTGCAAGGTGCCCATAAACATATCTGCCATTTCTCTGTCTGACAAGGGAGGTTGAACCTGGGCAACCATTTCCCTCCACCTCTGTGCATATTCTTTGAAACTCTCCTTGGCATTTTGTGACAACCCCTGCAATTGAGTGCGGTTGGGCGCCATGTCGATATTGTACTGGTATTGCTTCAAGAACGCTTCTGCCAGATCTTTCCAACTCTTCACAGCAGCTCTATTCAACTTCATATACCAGGTCAAGGACGCTCCAGCCAAACTGTCCTGAAAATAATGCATCCATAGCTTCTCGTCCTCTGTATGGGCTGAAATCTTCCCAAAGTAAGCTTGAAAATGCGTTTGGGGACACGCATTGCCGTGATACTTATCAAAAGTGGGAGGCTTGAATTTAGGAGGAATTCTGACTCCTGGGACCAGCCCCAAGCTAGTAACATCAATACCCATAGAGTTCTTGCATTCTATGGCCCTGATCTTTTCTACTAACTCATCATACCTTCGATCACCGTGATTACCCACATCTGCATCCAGCAGAGTAAATTGGTCTTCCAGAGGATCTTCAAGAGTAACACCAGCATGCCTACCATTTCCATTACCCCGATTGTTACCACCAGGAGGAGGGTTGCCACCGGGAGGAAGAATGCCATGTCCCTGTGAATTGTCATGCTGATCACCTTCGGGCCCATTGTCTGGACGCTCGACCAGAAGCCTCAATCTCTCCTGATTTTGCGCCATGCCAGTCATGAGGGTCATGAACTGGTCCATACGCGCCCTCATTTCGGCCAAATCACTTTGCACTTGATCCATAATCTTTACTTGATTTCTTCGCGTTGAATATCGGTGAATATAATTCTCAGCTATACTGCCTGAAACCAAATAAAGGTTAGAGACCCTGCAACGAGTACCTGAAAAGCAAGCAACAGAAATGCAGAATGATATGCAATGCCATGCAATGTTATGTTTATCACTTCCAAAGTTCTTTACACCCTGATTCCAATCCAAACCACAGAAATCTGAAGACCAGAAATCGTGATATAAAGAGAAGTATCGTGGTCACGTGCTTGTGTACAGATATCTGATAAAGAGTAAATCTGAATAAACTGCTCATACTCATTCAACAAAGTATTCAAGTATTTAAGAAAGGCTCATCGGCCAGTGCAATACAAGGAAAAAATGGATCCATCAACAAGCCTGATGGTAACCATTACCAACAAAATACAGGGAAAGAACATCAGTCTGACAATTCCACATCCTTCAGCTTATCACTTGAATACTTGATCTCCTCAAAAAGTATACGGGTACGCTGGTGATTCGGCTTTTCAATCATTTCTTTGATCAAGACATCCCTCTTCTCAAGAGCTTCAGTTAAAGAACCCATATGCAACATCAGAGCTTCGTCATCGCACACTCCTTTGTGTCTCTTTATGCCAGCTTGCGTCTTGAGTATCTCTCTTTCTATCATGGCTTCTTCAAGCTCTTTCTTAGTATTCTTCAGCTGGCTTCTAGCTTCTTCTAACTGTTCTTGACTTTTACCGAGGCTTTCCCGATACTTTCTCCTCTGCTCATGTGCCTTTTTAAGCTCCTCGTCTTTAATCTTCGACTGATCCTTTAACTCGGCATTTTCAATTCTGACTTCATCCCAAGCTTGACGAAGTTGAGATAATGAATCCTTGCTTCGGGCTAAAGCCTGTTTTGTAATCTTGTGAGCCTGACTAGTGTCATCTGCTCCCAAAGTAAGTTTCCGAAAGTACCGAGCTCTGTCATCAAAATCTTCCTCTTTGTCAGCCAAGATTTTTTCCGCTTTCAAGGCTCTCTTTTCCAACTCTTTGTTGTCAGCTAGAGCTTTCTGAAGACATCTGCTTATTCCAGAATTCTCTATCTGCAGCTCTCTGACCATTTTCTTCCACTTCTCACATTCTTCAATAGCCACCATGGTGGGTTGTTCTGTCTGTAGATCAAGGCTTTGGAGTGTGGTTGTTGAAGTTGATTTGAAGCATTTTCAGATTTAAAGTGGAAATTAACTTGTTCCACCATTGTTGTGCTTGATTCATCTTCCACAATGTGATATCTTGTTGATTCTTGTTGCTTGATCTTTGGATCTTGTAAATTGTGTTCCATTGATGTTGTTTGCTGTTGTTTTACTTGAATTTTCGTGCACATTTGCATCCTTGATCAAGAGCTGTTTGAAGAAATAACTGATCAACGATTTTGCATTTTTCAAATTGATTTTTTGCTGTTTTAGCAGGTGTAATTGATTAACCTCCTGGTGTTAATCAATTAACACTTGTTTCTGCGTTCTGGAATTGCTATTTTCATTGTGCTAATTGATTAACACAAGGAGGTTAATCGATTAACAAAGTCCAAAATGTGTTTTTTGGCTTGTTTTGGGACTGTTTTGAGTTATTTCCTTTCTTCTTCCATTTGTTTTGGTTTTGCATTGTATTGTAGTGTTTGTTGATCAAATTTCTCTTTAAATTCCATGGACTTATGGTGTTATATGAGGTTGGATAAACCTTCATTGGTTCAAATCTATCTTTAAGTGGGTCATTGGATTCATTTTAGGTGCTTTGAATTAATGATAGGTTTAGTAACTTAATCCACCAATAAGAGTGATGGAACTTAAAGAAGGAATTATTCAAATATTCTAATTCAATTTGGCCTCCTTTCTCTTTTTCTCTTCTTCTTTTTCTTTTGATCAATGAAAAGCTTCAATATCATTGGAACTTATTTTAAGTTCTTGATGAAGATGAGATCGTTACCTCTTTTCTTTTTGTGCGGTATTTCTTTCGGAGAGTGATCTACATATCATTTCTCTAGCATGCATTTGCACTACCATTGTTATTGAACGGCCTCAGATAGTCATGGTTTCTATATAAGTCCGATTACGATTGATTAACATAGCACTAAATTGGACCTGAAATCGGAAAACCGTTGTGTTTTGAAAGTGAGTTATCAGTCTCCTACTCTTCTATGGCGTAGTTTGAAATAGATTGGATTTCTCTTGTTACCCGTGGGGGTTAGTTAGCATACTCGTTGATTTTATCCGAGTTGGAGCCTTCCCCATGGTAATGTATGAGACCATGTTTTCATTCTCATAGATGATTAGTTGAGCATTTCCCAAAAAAATTACAAAACCTGTCCTCTCATTTTGGATCACTATTGCTCTATATTGTATATTAATTGTGCTATGTTTATGCTTCATTCTTGCTCCCTATCTCTCGTTATTTTTTATGCTTTATGTTATCATATAATATCAAATTATTTGTTTATGTTTCCGCCATTTTCCCTTTGTCCACTTGGACCATTTGTTTATGTTTATGCTCTATTTCTTTTGTCCATTTGGACCAAAAACATTAATAAAGGCTTAAACCCCTAAAAAAATTGTTCTCTTAATTATGGACTATGGTTACTATCATTTGCATTGGACATGGAACTTTGGACTTAGAACTAGGATCTTAAACTATGCTTGGAAGTTTGTGATGGTAAACTTTGGATTTTGGGTACTTGGAGTTCTCTTTTGATGACCTATCTTGATCAAGGCCTAATCTAAAGGAAAGAGCACTTATGTTATGGAGCTTGCTTTTGTGGTTAGACCGTTCTTATCCTTAGCTTTTATTTTTATTTTTTTCCTTTAGGATAGTCACTGCTTCTCCACCCCTTCTTCAATTTTCAAATTCTTCTCCCTTTTTCAAAACCTCCTTTTTTTCAAAACTTAACCCTCTTTCATAAAAAAAACATTGACTTTGTTCAAGTGATTTTCAATTTTGTTTTCTTAAATAAATGTCAATCAATGTTAATCATACTTTGACTAATTTCAAAAAGACAAAAAATACAAAAACTCATTCAAACTTTTTGTGCCTTTCTGCACCTTTTCTATTTAAACTTTTTTTCAAAAAGTTTAGACATGAGTCATTTTCATAGTAGAGATGTAATTCTCCTATTCCCCATAGTATTTAATATGTTGACATTTTCCACTTAGATGTTGAGTGATAGACATGTTGATTTGTATCCAAGCAAAAATTCCTCCATCTTAAGATAATGCAAATGTTGTTTTCTTATACTTGTAGGCGACTAGTCGTAGTTTTCTCCTTAAAATGACGACTTGTCTTTACATTTAAAATCAACCATAACAAACCAATTTTTGTTATTTGTACCACAAACTAAGAGGTTTTGATCCTATATGTCGCTCCCGGGATTTTCATCCTAGTACAAACGCGAAAGTGGCACCAAACAGAGTCGCCAGCAATGTGTATTTATCCCACGAGAGGGAAAGGAAACACTGCATAAACCTGAAGGAAGGAAAAAGCATGGTCTCACGACCAAGAGAAAGGGTAAGGGAGTCGGTTACGCGAGAGGAAGGTATTAGCACCCTCTCGCGTCCATCGTACCCGATGCGATCCACGCTTGCTTGCTCGATCAAAGGGTGTAAGAAAAGAATGCTGGAAAAAAGGAACTGAAAGAAAGAAAGAGAAATATAAAGAGAAACAAATGTAGGGAAAATAAAAGAAGTGCTCGCATGGGCCCTACCCCACTGCCTACGTATCTCATCGGGAACATGAGAATCAGAGCGACGTAGTTCCCCTCACTAGGGATGGATTGTTTGTGCTTTTTTTTAATGAACGGCTAACGCTCTAGCTCAGGTGTTGCAGGCTCGCTGGTCCGAGTGCATTACCATCTTGCAAGAGAACGAGTAGGAGCGCGTTCGTGCGTTGAGAATGAATGAGATGAGAAAAGAATTCCCGAAGGAAAAGACGTTATTGTTTGTTTTTGTCTTTTAAGAGTTTTTTCATTTATTTGCATATGACAGTGTATCTGAATCTTAGTCATTGGAATGTGTACATTCTCACATTCCAAGATGGAATGGGTAAGAAAGCACACTAAGAGTGAAGAAGACCCCCACACTTAGTTCCAATTGTCAAGGTTCAAACACACTAGCATATTTGTGTTTATTAAGTGTTTTAGTTGATTAAGAAATGAAGAAGTGTTTTTTATTTACCTCCAACAAGTATTGCATTTAAGTCCCTCACACAAGATCAAATGTTTAACACATTGACCCAAGATGGGTTATATGCTATACATTTTAAGATTATAAGAGAAGACCCCTTATAATCTTTTCTTTATGTGAAAGGCCTAAATGCAATAAATGCCTACCTTTATTAGATGTTTTGAGTTTCCTTTAAGATGAGAAGAGAGACTCAAGAGAGAAGAAAGGTAAAATCTATGTGGACTAAGACTCAATCCTAATTGATTAGTTAAGGGAGTGATTCTAATGGTTTGTGAGGTTTCAACCTAAAGTCTAAAGAAAGAATGAATTAAACAATTCACTTCTAAAGTAGAAGATGAATTGTAATTCACAAAGGGAAAGTGATGAGTTATTAAAAGAAAGCACATAAGTGCTTAACAAAACACCAAATGGAATTGTAAAAGAGATGAAAGGAAAGAAGTTTGAATATGGATTCCTTATCCACATCCAATTGCAACTTACCAAAGCCCATGCATGGTTAGTAAACATGTACAAGAAGTGTAAGAAATAAAAGAACATTTAATGCACTATAAACTCAAAAGAATTAGATGAGAAATCAAATTCTATCAATCACAACCAGAATGTGCATCATATGGAAAACAAATGATTATCATCAAGCAAGTTCAAGTGAACAACCCACAATCATCATCCATGGCATTAGAACATGCTATCATAAGAAAAAGGGAAATGAAAGATGAAAAGAAATGAAAGAAACATGCATGAATGGAACATGTGGTCTAAGGATCAGAATTGAAATGAAATGAAAAATGATTCAAAAACATCTCACAAGTGTTCATGTATGACACATCAAGATATGTAAGAAGTGGTAGAAGAGGTAGCATTGAAATGGAAGTCAAAAAGAAGAAGAGTGCAAACACAACATGCTAAAGGAGCACAAGGTTCAAATGAAAGTCAACATGCAAATATGACATATAATATGTACCAATGACCTATAATGTCAAGTGAATAGTTCACTAAAGTATGCAAATGATCATGCAAGTATACATAAAAGAAATCATGTAAACATGCACAAAGATTACAAGGATGTGACATATTGTAATGCTTCAAATGAAATGCATTAAACACAAATTAAATGGTCTCATGAAAATTATGAAAACATGGTATTGAAGTTCACCAATCAGATATGAATCACATATCAAAGTAGCATGCAAGAAACCAAGGCAAAATGATGTCAAACAATGCACTTAGGTCAAGTAGACATATCATACAAAGTAGCAGAAAAATGAACACCAAACATGCCATAAACTGACTTAAAAAAACAAATAAAAATCACTTAACATACCTCAAGATGATAATGACTCAATGCAAAAAGAAGAGCATCAAAACAATTTTTAATGATTGAGAACAAAAATGCACAAATTTATGTATCACATTAAGCATGCATACAAGTAAAAATCAAAGAAAATTATGGAACAGGGGCAAAAAGGTCATAAAAACAAGAAATAACATCATGAAAAAATTTCTAAATGTTTTAAGAAGGCTCATGAATTTTTGTGGAATTTTATAATGCCATTTCGTATTTTTAAAAATTAAAAAGAAAACGTGTAGCAAAAATAAAAAATGAAAAAGGAAATGCAAAATGAATGGGGGTGCATGCCTAGTAATTATTCAGTTCAAAATCATTGGGCCTTAAAACAGGGGAGGTGCGAATAGCAATCTGGTCCAAAGTCCAAGTCTACGCAAAACACACTAGTAACCATGCACTTCAGTCAACAAGAATTGACTCGTTAACAGCCATTAGATCAAGTCAAGGTCAAGCCAAAGTCAAAGTAATCAGATCAAACGCTCACACACGCACGTCCACGTTCCATACCATACACCACACCACACCATGCTTAATTGAAATCAGAAAAATGGCACGTGCCTTGCACATGCGTTTTAATGCGTTGTCATGCTCTTAGCCACACGATGAGAAAAAAACAACGGACAAGATTTAAACATGGCAAAAACCCTAGCTCTAACAGTCACCGGCCGGAGAGGACCTCCGGTCACCTTCTCCGGCCAACAGCCACCACCTGCAAACTTCAATTCCTCCAGAAATTCACAATACGTACACCAATCGAAAGCTGAGCTCATGTACATCATGAATCTAACACTATTTTTCACATAACATACACGTATAACACAAACCGATCCAAAACAAATTGCCCTAAAATCACATCTAAGCTCCTAAAGAGCCTATCAACTAGACAGAACTCACGCATAGCTCCTAATAAGCTCCAAACATCATAAAACAAGCTTAAATCACAAGAATACAATGCATTAAAATTGAGTGAAATAAACCTGAAATTGATGAGGCTTCGGGGTGCTCTTCAGAAAACCAGAGATCATAGCTTCTCCTTCAACCTTGAAGCTTCACAAACTAAGCAAAATAAATGCTATAACTCGTTGTCTTGAAAGCAGGGAGATCCAATGTTGAACAACGCTTGCAGCACTCTTGAGGACTGTGCTGAAATCTCATTCAATCCAATGCCATTGATGATGATGAATTGAGGTGGATGAAGATGAATGATTCGTGCACAGAGAGAGAGAGAAAAAGCTCAGGGAAGATTGAGAGAGTGAGAGTGTTCTTGAGAGTGGAAATGAAAAGTGAAGTTGAAAATGAATTTGTGAAGAGAAGTTTTGTTTTATAGTGAGCTAGGAAGTGAGTTGGGAGACTGAGTTGGGTGAGTTCATTCTAACTAACTGAGTCAGTTAGTTAGAGGCGAGTTGACCTTGGGTTTTTTATGGTGTGGGTGATGCTTAGAGTGTTATGGTGAGGATGAAGAGAATGAAACTGCAGCAAGCAACTTGTTATACAAGTTTGTATTCTTTCCACTTCTATGCATGAGCAACACACGTGACCTGGTGAATGTAAAGGTGTTTGGCTAAATGAAGCAAAGGTTGGTGAGTGTGATCAAGCATGCGCAAACTAATTCAATCAACAATAAATTCCACTTGCTTTTTCTGGTTTTATGTGACAGTTGAAGACAAATGAAGATAGGGTTGCTTGAGGATGCATTACTCCATGAAATGTGGATGGTTTGGTGAGTTCACGGGTTCATTTGAAAGAGGGTACATTGAGGAACAATATTGGTTTGAAAATTGAAGTGAAATGAGGTCTCAAACATACCTAAAAATGACCACAAACAGATGGACAAAGAACTGGTACATATGCGTACGAAGCAAGTCATGGCATGGCAAGTGACATGCATGGAAGTTCAGCCTAATCAACCTATCTTGAGACCACTATAACTCACTCATACTTGATCAACTCAAAATTTTCTCAACATCAATATTAAAGATGACACTACAAAGAACAACTTTGATGTTGAAAACTTTTCCATTTGAGGTTTTTATCTTGATGAAAAATGGGTGGACATTTGGCTCACCAACTATTTGAGAAAATGACTGCGCGCGTGCCCTGAAAATCTTGGTCATGACCTAGTTTTGAACCTACTTTGCTCAAACTTTGATCAATCATATCTCACTCAATTTTTATCCAATAGAGATGTTCCACATATGGATGTGAAGCTTAAAACAAGATCTTTTGTTGTGGCCGAGTGGAATTTTCATTTGGTGCTTCAATTTTGAATGGCCTTGGTTCAAACTCTGATGCAAAATGGCCAAAACTTGCTATTTTTAGTAACCCTTCTTCTTCCAAAAATGGAAACTTTCCACCTCTTGATTTTTTCATGATTCCTTTGGAGTTTCTTGACCAAATTTTGTACATTGGACACATATGACATGAATTTTATGGATTTGGCCTCAAAAATTCAAGAGTTGACTTTTTCCTCTGACTATTTGATTTGGCCCCAATTTTCCTGATTTTTGATCTTTCTTCCAATTGAACCACTTCTAAAACCAATTGAGAGGCAATTTTCCACATACATACACTTAAGAACATATAGAATACCATGACATCAAGTTTTGTCCAAAAAATCAAAGATATCCTGATTTTATTAGAAACCCTAGTTTTGGTGCCCACCTCCTAGGAGAAAAATGTGCAGTCTTCAATTTCAAATTCCTCAGAGTATGTTGTGTATCCTCTTAAAGGATGATGAGATATACCATTTGAGGATGATTTTGGATCAATGAGCTATCTCTTTTGAGGGTTTTCCTTCAGTTTTTAAACCTCTTGCATAATGAAAGATGTAGTGCTTCAATCTCCCATTGAATCTCTCTTCCTTGAGGTTGTGGATGATCCCTTGAGATAGTATGAGACATGAAAGACCTCTTGGCTTGCCTTAAGGAAACTTGATTGACCTTTTTGTGCTTTGAATGATCCCTTGATTGTCCACCTTCCACCTGATCACATGCCCTGATGGTAAGAAGGATGCTATGCTTCATTTTTCTATGTCAAATGCAATGTAGTGTTAATGAGGTGGATATGATATGATAAATGATAATGCCATGCTATGATGACAAAGAGGGAGAGCAAATTTTGGGGTATTACACTATATTGCACTTTGTGGGTACATAGGCATGAGGCGATAAGTCACTTCAAACACAAAAAAAATCTTAAAAAATATTTCTCTTCTCACCTCCCCAATCTCATTTCAAGCAAACCTTTTCAAACCACAAAGCGTAGATATTTCAAAAGGTTCCTATATAGTACTATAGACGTTTTGGGTGTTAACACCATCCCTTAGCGTAACCAACCCCCTTACCTATTCTCTATTTGTTCTTGTTTTAGAACTTGTTTAGGTTTTGTTCGCTCTTTTTCCTTTCCTTTCGGATAAAATAAAAGTGCGATGGTGACTCTTACATTTATGAGTTAAGTTAATCAATAGCTTACACTCACAAATTTCTCCGCTATAGAAAAGTGGCGACTCTGTTGGGGATCACTGGTTCTTAGCGGGTTCAGCCTATTTTGATTTATTTATCGCTTTTTGTTTGATTTGTTTGTTATTGCTTGTTCTGGTTAGGTGCTTGGTGATCTTTGTGTGGGTAGATAAGTCCTATACCCGAACTTGAGTTCACTTATGATAGGAGGGTGGTATATTCTTGTTCGACTTACGTAGAGTAGTCCTTACTAAGATGACTTGAGATCCCCCGCTCAGTGGAGGCCCCTTTGGGATTACTGATGTCATACGAATAGTCGTATTTGGCATTACTTTTTCCAACTTGGGAGCTCGAGAAGCTGAGGACCTTAGAACCCTTTAACCCATCTTGGCCTTATTAGGACGTGGTGCGGTGGCTCTTCAGGTGTAGACTTGAATTATTTGTTACGCAATACCACTCTTAGACGAGTTTCTCTTGAGAATATTGTTGGCTGACAAGTAGTCATTTAAGTCGATAATATCCAAAAGACGGAATCACGAATCTGGCCACTTTTTAGAACCTTGTTCTACAGGTGTATATGAACCATAGTACATACCATTCTGGGTTGGTTCTTACCCTTAGCTCCATGCTCGTGACTCGGAACTTTGAACCCGTGTGCTTTGTGTGATCTTGTTTGTGGTTGTTGCATGCATGCACTCATGCATTCATTGAAATTTTGTTTCAATCAGTTCTCAAGGATGTTAGAGATTTTTCTTATGAAACATCGCATATATTGTGATCATGGACATTGGAAGGAGAAATACTCAAAAGTACTCCTGATCTTAGTGATTTGAAAAAGCTTGCGTCCTTTGTAGTTGATCGTGCAGACTTCAGATCTTATAATGGGAGACTTCTTTTTGTTCTTTCTACCAACATTGAAGACGGAGTTCTGAACACCCTTGTGCATTTCTATGATCATGTCTACCGATGCTTTACTTTTCCTGATTATCAGCTCATGCCTACCTTGGAGGAGTATGCTTATCTGTCGTGTATATCAGTTTTTGATATGGTTCCTTATACTGGTTTGGAGGAAGTTCTTAAGCCCCAAGATATTGCTGCAGCCACCCATTTGACGAAATCTGATATAGATTCTAACCTTATGGTCAAGGGAGGCATCATGGGTTTGACTTCTAAGTTCTTGATTGGGAAAGCCACTTTATTTGCTAATGTTGATAGTACATTAGCGTTTGAGTCCATATTTTCTTTGCTTATCTACGAACTAGTATTATTCGCTAACGTTGACAACTTTGTTGATGTTAATGCTATTAGGATTTTCTTGATTGGGAACCCTGTTCCGACTTTACTTGGTGATACTTACTTCTCCATCCATCATAAGACTTCTAAGTGGAATGGTATCATCGTTTGTTGCACACCTCTGCTATACGAGTGGTTTATTTCTCACTTGCCGCATTCATCTGCTTTCAAGCAAAATAAGAATTGTTTAAGGTGGTCTCAGAGGATCATGTCCCTTACTCATGCTGACATTACTTGATCTTCTTCTGTTTATGAGAATATCCATATTATTGATAGTTGTGGGGAATTTTCCAATGTGCCTCTTCTTGGCACACAAGGTGGAATTAACTACAACCCGAGTTTAGCTCGCCGTCAGCTTGGTTATATGATGAAGGATAACCCTAAAAATATTCTATTAGAGGGTTTGTTTTTCCAAGGAGGGGATTACTCTTTTGGTTTTTAGGGGAAAAATGGATCGTGCTTGGACTAAGATTCATAGGATGGGTGGAGGATAGCTTGGAAGACAAGTTTACGTTGCCTTGGAACCTTATACGCTTTGGGTGAAGGAGAGAGCTAAGGAGCTCAAAACGCCTTATCCTTTTGAGAAACTCGTGTCTATAATGGTCGCTACACCGCTCCCTATTCCCTCTGATGATGTGAAGACTCTTCAAGATGCTTTGGCCAAA
Source organism: Lathyrus tuberosus (assembly GCA_022829125.1). Lineage (NCBI taxonomy): Eukaryota > Viridiplantae > Streptophyta > Magnoliopsida > Fabales > Fabaceae > Lathyrus > Lathyrus tuberosus. The sequence continues at coordinate 491,001 of JALAZF010000935.1, read as the reverse complement.
ATAAAGGAAGAAAAAGATCTTTGGGAATCCAAGTTTCGCGCTTCAAACCTTGAGAAGTTAGAGTTGCAAAAGCAGATGAAGGAGAAAGATGACTTGATTGAGTTGCTTGAGGAAAATGTTGTGAAGAGACATGGAGAGGATTTATTTTCCTCTATTACTTCATCAGTGCATCCTCTTACTTCTGGTGCTTGGAAGGGTATTACGGATCAGCTCATGTTAGAGAAGACCGCCATGAAGGACAACTATGAGAGAGAGATTAAGAGACTCCGAATGAAGTATCAGCTTAGATCGTCATCAGATGCTCCTTAGGATCCTTAGGATCTAGCTTTTTCTTATTGTATTTTGATTCTTTGTAACTTGTACTTCCAAGTGTAGCTCTTTCCAATATTTAATAAAATGAGATGTTTATCATTATTTCAAAAAAGTGTTATTTCTTTACAATGTTTGCAAGTGCTTTATATTTTAAAGATCCTTGAAAGCTGAATGAAACATTTGCATTTTTGCATTTGCATTCGCATCATTGTGCATTTTTCTGCCTTTTCCAGGTATCTTATGTTTCTTTTGGTCTTTATTCAGCCAAGCTATCTCACCAATATAATACTCGAGCTAATCTGAAGAAAAAGATGGATCAATTGCAACAAGAGAACCGTGAGCTTTGTGACAAAGTAACAAATTTGAAGGATAGGTTGGCAAGACTCACTGCTATGATGGAAGCATTGGTGGCTGATCAAAATCAGCCACCACCTTCTCCTTCATCTTCGCCTCTTGTGCAAAGGCAAAATTTTCTGAGAATATCTCTACGCCCATATCAGTGGCGCCTGCTAGTGTTCCTAAACACTCCATGCCTCCTGGCTTCCCTTGGGGCATGCCTCATAACTTTGTTCTTGAAGGTTATCAACCACCACCCACCTCCTAAAGTTCCAGCTTATCCCATCATTCAGCTTATGATGTATGTACCACCGCATATGGTTCATATCGTTCCTTTTGGTGAAGAACCGATTTTCCACTTTACTTCGAGCGAGAATGTCAGTGCTTATGAGAAAATCACTACTACGAAAACCCCATTTAACAACGGTTGGAAATGACGTATAATGACGGGGGCGAAGGCGTTGTTATGTAGAGTGTTGTTGTATAGGAGGTACATAAAATGACGGTCCTGGGACCGTTGTTGTATTCTAGTATGCGTGCACCATTTCACAACGGTTAGTTTACTCAACCGTTGTGATAAAACTAAAGGTAATCTGGTTCGATTCTCAGCAACAACATTTTTTATTTAAATTATTCTATTCAGCGTTTGACATACAACTACGGTTAGGTTTTATAACCGCTGCCAAAAACAGCCTGTTTTAAATATAAAAATTATCTACTTATCAAATTCTTCCTATATTTTATCTTGTCAAAACAGCTTCTGTTTACATGCAAACACAATATGTGCATCAAACACAATTCTTCCTATATTTTATCCTTATAAATGAATCAGAGAATTTACATCAGAAATTTAAATCAAAAGCTAAATGAATCATTGATTTAAACTGCTAACATTGTTTAAATCAAAAGCCAATATTATTAATTTCATTATGTGCATCAAAAGCCAAAACTATTGTTCACATTATGTGCATCAAAAGCCAAAAATATGTGCATCAAAAAATGTTGCTGATATATCAAATAGCAGGAGCACCCTTAAGCGCATTGTGGATATACGCCCAACGTTTATGAAGATCCACAAAGTTCTCAACGGGGAATGGGGTTTCGTCGTTAAACATCTATTTAAGAGCCAAAAATTGAAGATCATGCATGATAATAACTCAATAGTAAACTTATATATTAATATATGTAAAAATTTTATGGCATATATACCGTATCCCATGAATCAAAAGTGCCAGCAAGGACAATGTTTAACATGTGCTTCATGACAAAATACCCATACTCGTAAGTCCCCGCGTTGTTTCCTCATCTACAAATTACATGAATATAAAAACATGAATACAACCACACATGCATGAATGTAAATGAAATAAATAGGTAATCGGGCCACTTACTTTAGGAGCAAGGTGTGTGGGTTTTTTTCTAACATTATTCATTATATAAACTTGCTCCACAATACTGCACGTTGAAAATTGAATTAAACATATTACATGATAAACTAATTACAATTAATGCCAAATAAAATGATATTAAACAATGACACTTATGTTAATACAAGACCTTTCATTGTTTTCTGGAGTGGATCGTGCACGGAACACAGTAATGTCACCGAATTTATCCTAAACGATATTATGATCAATTGCCAATGACCACTGAATGAACACGAGAATATATATATATATATATATATATATATATATATATAGTTGTTACTAAAAAAAAACTAAATATAGAATATAGAAATAAATTACAACAATACTAACCCACAGAGGAATGGTGCAAGGTAACATTCTTTTCCTCCATCATTCAGCCGGCTTTTCAAGTACTTTTCGCAGATATTTTTATCATTATACGCCCAAGAAATAAAACTTGGATCCAAGATTCCATAGGTACTTGATTTATTCAATTCTATACAAACACGGTGAATGTACCTAAATGGTAAAAGAAAATGAATAAATTAAGGGAGGAAATACAAAAAATTATAATGTTCTATAATGACATGTATATTCGACTATATACTTACGTGCACCAAACTTGCAAAATAGTTATGTCAAGCCACTTAAATCCTGCGAGAAAATTCCTCACATCTTCAGGAGTGTAATACACTAAATCCAATTTCGAGCAATGTTCTAGCGGGAGAGCTTGCGCAAGGTCTGTTGTTGAAATGGACAAGTATAAACTTGTTATTTCATTTGGACTAGGGTCCAATATCCCATTTCGGTTATCTACAGGGGGAGGGGCTGTACAATTACTTCCTTTTGTAGAAGCGTGATTTACAGCACTTTTACTTGGAGTTTGATCATGACCAACGCAACGATGATCTTCATTAGTTCGTTGTTCGAGGTTTTCACTTAATCTCTACATCATAACATTCAATTAGAACATAAAACAAAAATAAGCACAATATATTCAATTAGAACATACGATATATATCATACAAAAATAAGCGCGATTTACGACACATACCGAATACAACTCTTGTAACTTTTCCACTTCTTTCTCCCTTTTTTCCCTCTCCTTTTCAAATTTCCTCCTTTGCTCTGCCAATTGCTTCTCAACATTCTCAATCTTTTGTCATTGAGCAAGAAATTCAGCGGTTTCGGCGCTTCTTCTTTGAAATCCAAAGTATGACCTCAAGCCGACACCATCTCCAATGCCACGGACACAACCTCCATGCTCAACTGTTCCGATAGCTTCGACTAATATATCATGTCGTGCTTCCGGAACAAATGTGCCTTCACGGGCCGCCACAACCAAATTATCCTACATAACATGAGCAACTTACATAAGCAAACACATTTAAATAACAACTCATGAGCAACTTACATAAGCAAACGCATTTAAACAAAACATATACTTACAATTTTCTCAGCAACTACTCTTGAAGCCTCAGAGGTGTACTCTCCATTAGGTCTTAATCGAGCCCTCTTCCATTTCTTATGTCTTGAAGGTGGAGATGGGATGTCACCATCTCCTCCTTCTTGTTGTTTTTCCTACAAGATTCTCTTCTCAAGTTTACTGCAACCCCCACGAGACAATCTATGGAGGTACATGTTTTTCGCCTTGTTTTGAATTCCTACTTCGCTTTTAGCCTGTTATTAACATAGTGAAAAATGTGTATGATTACTATCTATAACTCATTAGCATAACATTATAGGTTACATAAGACTATTACTAACCTTGAATTTCTCAGAACGACGTTTCTTCGCAAACTTGTGCCACACCTTCTTCAATAAAAAACTATACCGAATCCATGGAGGTTGAAGACAGCTCTTAGGCTTCGTAATGTAGTCAGCCGTGAGTTGTAACTTAAATCCCCTCCAACGAACATCGGCATAAGTTATCCACTTTCTTTTCAATTTTGAGTCATCGGTAAACTCAAAATTCAACTACATTAAATCAATAAATAAGTATGAATTAGAAACTATAGGTAGTGATATCAAATATATGAGAATTATAGTATGAAATACCTTAACGTTTGTCCATATGTTGTCTTTGACATTAACATCCACTTCTCTCCGATCATCAATCAGTATACTGACTTTGCTACGTGCAAGGAACGCAACATAACTCCTAAAAGTAGCGTAATGTGGACAATCCACTAATCTGTAGTGCGAATCAAACTCAATCGGAATTTTTACACCTGATGAGTTGCGGACTGATGTGAATTGGGGCATCATTGTGACACCTCATTGTGATCTTTTCGATTGAGTATCAATCGTTTGAGTTGTATTCGCAGAACACTCAATCATTTGAGCATCTTCGCTGCTTCCTAATGTAGAACTCGACAAGGTCGACATCTATGTTAAAAAACAACAACAACAACAACAACAACAAGAACAACAAGAACGTAAACAACAACAACAACAACAACATGAACAACAACAACATGAACAACAAGAACATGAACAACAAGAACATAAACAACAACAACAACATGAACAACAATGGCAAATGAGTTTACTGTAGATGCATGGGGAAAATATTTTACGTATCCTAAACGTGACGACTAAGTAAACGATGTTGGTGTTGGTGTTGTTGTTGTCTTCCTTCCTTACGACAATGACAGTGTTGTTGTTATCTTCCTTCTCGACGGTGACGATGATGATGACGGTGTTGGTAGGCGCGTAATCATGACAATCGTGATGATGATGACGAAAATGACAACAACATGGTGAAGAATGGATACTGATGATGCAAGCTTTGGTTGAAATCGTGTATTGTTTCACAGTATTGAACGTTAGGGTTTAGGGTTGAAATCGTGTAATGTTTCGTCTGGTTTCTATTTTCAATGGAAAAAAGGATATTGAAGAGACAACGAAACTAGCTAGCTTGGAGAATATTGAAAAGCTACTGCGACGGTCAACATTATAAACCGTTATGATATATTATTTTCATAATGAAATTTCATATTAAAGCGCCAGAGTTATATTTAGAATTAAAAATTAATAAAACATACAAAATATATCACAACGGTGTAAATAAACAACCGTAGTCATAACTTTTAATTTTTTTATTTAAAAGTAAATAAAAAAGAAAAGGCACACCTTAACATAGAAGGAATAATATATATGATGGCGCTGAGGTTCGAACACATGAAAGCTTGATGGTATCACCACGGTTGGTTTATCAACCGTTGTTATATACAGATAATCACCACGGTTGGTTTATCAACCGTTATTATATACAGATAATTTTTATTCAATAAACAAATAAAATACAACCGCGCCTTAGTTTAGATATGTCACAACGGTGTAGGGATGAACCGTTGTGAGCATGGCGTCGTTGTTTACGCATTTTGTAGTAGTGAATGGAAGAGATTCAAGATCAATTTGCTGAAATGCCGAAAGAAATCAAAGCTTTGAGAGGTAAAGAACTGTTTGGGAAGAATGCCCATGAGTTATGCCTAGTTCCTAATGTGAAGATCCTACATAAGTTCAAGGTCCCTGACTTTGAAAAGTATAAGGGTAACTCTTTTTTGTTGAGCCATTTGACTATGTATGCTCGCAAGATGTCGACTCAGACCAACCATCATCAGCTTCTCATTCACTATTTTCAAGATAGTTTGTCTGGTGTAGACTTGAAATGGTACATGGGTCTCGACAGCACTCAAATTCACACTTTCGAAGATTTGGATGAGGCTTTTCTTAAGCAGTATAAGTATAATGTGGACATGGCTCCTGATCGTGATCAGCTTCAAACAATGGCTCAGAAAGATAAAAAAGACATTCAAAGAATACACGCAGAGGTGATGCGAGATTGCTGCTCAGATTAATCCTCCTTTGGAAACAAAAGAGATGACTAAAATCTTCTTGAAAACTCTGAGTCTTTTTTATTATGAGCGTATGATTGCTAGTGCCCCAAGTGATTTCACTAAGATGGTGAATATAGGGATGAAATTGGAAGAGGGTGTCCGTGAAGGACGTTTGTCAAAAGATTGTAATTCTGCTGGAAGTTCCAAGAAATATGGTGGAGGATTTGCAAAGATGAAAGAAGGAGAGACCAATGCCATTTCTCGAGAGAAATATAGAAGACTTCGCAATAGAAATAGTTGATAACACCGAATTACACCGCGTTTTTTACTCGAATTGCACATGCTTCTTAGGATTTTTATTATCGTTTTCTTGTATTATGCTTGTATTTTGTCTTGTTTTCAGATTCTAGGTGTTTCCAGAGCCATCCACGAAGAAAATGAAGGAAACCGAGCAAAAATCCAACTTTTGAAGGAATTGCACATGTGGCACCCAACATGGCGGGCGCCATGGGGTAGGCCACAAGTTGGAGGGGACTCAACTGCTGACAACTGCCACGTCTCCCACCACTTTCTTCCCTAGTTCATGTGGCGGGCGCCATGAGGGGGTGGCGGGCGCCACCTTTGACGAACATTTTCCCTCCCAAAAGAACTTGGAGGGCATCCTTGTCCTTTCATACCTTTTCCTAAGTCTATAAATAGAGGCTTCTTGTTCATTTCTTGGCATCCAAACTTAGTTGCAAACACCTTAGGCATAAATAATCGAGTTTTTGTAAGTGGTAATCTTCTCACATCAGGAAGTTATCACATTTGTGTGATCGAGTTTGTAATCGAGTTTGGAGCACTTGGTGGAAGTTAATCCTGCCGCCATTTTCCTTTCCAGTTATTTTCCAATTATTTTCAGAGTTAAAGCCTCCGATTGGAGTAGGTTTTTATTTATGAATTAAGCTTTTATCTTCATTTATTTCTCGCTTCGCTTTTACTTCATTTATTTCTCGCATCCGCTTTTCTTTCTTTATTTCTCGCTTCGCTTTTACTTCATTTATTTCTCGCATCCGCTTTACTTTCTTTACTTATCGCAATCGCTTTACTTTATTCGCATTATTTACTTTCAAAACCTTTTATTTCAAAAAGACTTTACTTTGACATGATAAAATTAAGTATGTCTGTTTACATTTCCATGTCTGGCTAAATCTTAAAGGTTAGAATGTAAAGATCACGGTTTAAGTATCATTTCACATAATGCATCGATAGAAATACTTAGGGGCTATTTGGGTCTTTAACACGACTTTTCCGCACTTAATTTCTGTTGGGTAACATCGAAAGCCGCCCAACCTTTAGATAAACTTGGTTAGTCTTAACTGTACAAAGGAAGCGACAGCGCTTTGCACAGTTAAGTAGGAATTTTTAATACTTTAGAAAAACGATTTTAGAACTATTTTCGGAAGCGTTTGTAGGTTTAAAATCCGGTTCGTGTGAACCTCTTTTGTTTAAAAGTTTCAGATCAAAATACTTTTAAGTCAAGAAACTATATTTTTTAAAAATAGGTTTTTCACTTTAACGCAATGTGCGCCTTTTTATAAGTGACAATAAGATGGTTTATTTAAAGGTTAAACTCGGTGTTGAATACGCGAAAGCGACAGTTCCAGTTAAATTAGTTATTTTCATAAAGTAGAAAACATTGCCCATAAGTAGTTCTGTTACATGCGTTGGAATGTTATCTGACTGTGTGAATTACATTCAAGCTTGTTGCTTTCATTTGAGTTTTATATCTTCGTACTTTGCTTCACTCTACTTTTATTATGCACTCATAAATCCCTGAATTAACTTGCCTTAGATAAACACCGTAACTATAGGAATCGATAGATTGACGTTTGGTCTCTGTGGATCGATAATCTTTTGTATTACTCTAACGCGTTTCGTATACTTGCGAAAACCACGCATCAAGTTTTTGGCGCCGTTGCCGGTGACCAATTTCGTCAAATTTCATACCCTGTTGTTACACCGTCTAGACTAAGGTTTTACCTACTGGTTAATGCGACGAACTCGCAGCACCGGTAGTCTTATAGATCCTTTAGCGGAACCTCAGCGTTACGCTCGCGCACATCTCTTACTTCATAGAATTAAGGAAAATATGGCCAAGGACTGTAACCAAAGACTCCTTAAGGATTTCGCTCAACCATCCGATGACGAACCCAGTTCTAGTGTAGTTAACCCTAATATTCCTGCTAACAATTTCAAACTGAAACCCTCCCTATTACAATTAGTGCAACAAAACCAATTCGCAGGTCTCCCATCTGAGAACCCAAATCAACATCTAAAAGTCTTTATCGAATTAGCAGACACTTTAAAAACCAATGGTGCTAGTTCTGAGGCGATTCGTCCAAGACTATTTCCTTTCTCCCGCATAGACAAAGCTCTTACATGGTTAGATTCCCTTCCAGCCAACTCTATAACAACTTGGGAAGACCTTAGGAGAGTTTTCCTTGCTAGATATTTTCCCCCAAGTAAAACAGCCATCTTTCGAAACCAAATAACCAGATTCACTCAAAACCAAGGTGAATCACTCTTTGAAGCTTGGGAGAGATATAAAGACCTATTGAGAATATGTCAAAATCATGCCTAATTATTCATACCTTTTATAATGGACTTCATTATAACACTAAGATGACCATCGACGCCGCCGCTGGTGGCGCTCTGATGAATAAACCTTACCCTAAAGCTTGCGCTCTCATCGAATATATGGCTCAAAACCATTGTCAATGGGGAACAGAACGAGCAACAGTGGAGAAGAAAGAAGCCCAAGGAGGAATACATGAGATAAGTTCTATAGACATGATGCAAGCCAAAATGGACGCTGTGGCCCTTAAGGTCGAACATATGTATGCAAACACATCCACTGCAGCAGCAGTTTCCTCGGAATGCGAATTATGTGGAACCAAAGGACACCAATTAGCGGAATACAATCTGTTGAATGAAACTAAATCAGACCAGGTCAACTATGCCCAAGGGAACCCATTTTCAAACACTTATAACCCTGGATGGAAGAATCACCCAAATTTTTCCTATAAAAATAATAACCCTATCCAAAACCCTGCACCTCCGAGACCACCCGATTTTCAAGCCCAGAGACAAAACCAACCTATGCAAGTTGTGCCACCTAAGCTGAACCTTGAGAAAATCATGAAAAATTTCATCTCAGCTCAGACCCAGCAAAACAAAGAATTCCTAAACCAAAAAATTCATGTTAATGAAATGATTACCCAGTTAGGAACTAAGGTAGACCAAATAGTCACCCACAATAAAATGCTTGAAACCCAGATCTCTCAGGTAGCTCTAAAATAAGCTCCCGAAACCACACCCGGAGGACAGTTTCCTGGACAAACTCAACAAAACCCCCGAGGTCAAGCCAATGCAGTTACCTTACAAAGTGGGACCGCTTACGATGGGCAGGTTAACCCGACATTGAATGAACCCAAAATTTCTAAGACAAGCATTGTGCCCACGGACGAGGTAGAGGGACTAGTGGAATCTGAAAAGCGAAAAGATCAAGGAGAAGCTATAAACAAAACTTACGAGCAACCCCCACCATACAAACCTCCGATACCATATCCACAAAGACTTAAACAAACCAAGATCAATAACCAGTACCAGAAATTCCTTAAAGTCACCGAGAAACTTCATGTGGAAATCCCTTTCACAGAAGCCATCACCCAAATACCATCTTATGCAAATTTCCTAAAAGACATCCTTACCAACAAACGTAGACTTGACGATCCAAAACATTTGGAATGCAATTCCATTTCCTAAAATAAACTTGCTAAAAAGGAGAAAGATCCTGGAAATTTCTTCATACCTTGTATTTTGGGAAGTCACGTCATCGATAAAGCTTTCCTGGACTTAGGAGCTAGTGTGAGCTTAATGCCTCTAACAGTTTGTGAAAGGTTAAAACTTGGAGAACTACAACCTACTAAGATGTCTCTTCAATTAGCTGATAGATCTGTCAAATATCCAGTAGGCATATTAGAAGAGGTCCCTGTTAGGATTGGTCAATTGTTTATCCCTACTGATTTCGTTGTCAAGGACATTAAAGAAGATGAAGACATCCCAATACTCCTAGGTAGACTATTCTTATCAACCGCAGGAGCCATAATAGATGTCAAGAAAGGAAGGTTGACTTTTGAAGTAGGTGACGAGAAGATAGAATTCATTTTGTCAAAGTTTCTCATGGCACCAGTATTGGGAGACGCGTGTTATGCCATAGACGTCATTGATGAATGCATTAGGGAACTAGAAGATCCTATAGAAACAATTAAATTGCCTTCAACCCTCATTAGGGAAGATGATGGATTTATAAAACCCTACATCGATGATAACCATCACAAATGTTTATCCCTTACCCCAGATCCAATACCATGCTCCAAGAAACCAACTTTAGAACTCAAAGAATTACCCAAGAATCTAAGACATGAGTTTTTGGACGAGGAAATGAACCGCCCAGTTATAGTCAATGCTACCTTGGGCCAAGAAGAAACAAACCAACTCTTAGATGTTTTGCGAAAATATCCCTCAGCCTTAGGATATCATATCTCTGATCTAAAAGGTATAATCCCATCCGTGTGTATGCACCAGATTTTACTTGAGGAAGATTCAAAACCCTCCAGAGAGCATCAGAGAAGAATAAACCCTATAATGAGCGAAGTTGTTAAGAAAGAGGTTCTTAAGTTGCTAGAAGCAGGTATAATCTATCAGATCTCAGACAGTAAGTGGGTGAGCCCTGTGCATGTAGTACCTAAAAAGGGAGGCATCACAGTCATGCAAAACGAGAAAGGCGAACATGTAGCAAAACAGATAGAAGGAGGATGGCGTATGTGTGTAGATTACAAGAAGTTAAACAAAGGAAATAGGAAGGATCATTTCCCTTTACCATTCATAGACCAAATGTTGGAACGTCTAGCCAGATACTCTTACTTTTTCTATCTAGATGGATATTCGGGATTCTTCCAAATTCCCATTCACCCAGAAGATCAAGAAAAAACAACCTTCACGTGCCCTTACGGAACCTTTGCCTACAGACGAATGCCATTCGGCCTCTATAATGCTCTAGCTACTTTTCAGTGCTGCATGATGTCAATCTTCGCTGACTACCTTGATGGAATTATGGAGGTATTCATGGATGATTTCTTGGTATGCGGATTTGATTTTAAAAACTGTCTGGTTAACCTTGAGAAAATCCTGAAAAGATGTGTGGACGTAAACCTAGTGCTAAACTGGGAGAAATGTCACTTTATGGTTATCGAAGGTATAGTTTTAGGACACATAGTCTCTAAAAAGGGGATTGAAGTAGATAAAGCTAAAATAGAAGTCATAGAAAATCTAAACCCACCTAAGACCATTAGAGAAGTCTGAAGTTTTCTTGGACATGCTGGTTTCTATCGGCGTTTTATCAAAGATTTCTCTAAAATAACTAAACCTTTAACCGGCCTTCTGATGAAAGATGTTGAATTTAACTTTGACGGGAAATGCATTGAAACATTTAACCTCTTGAAGCAAGCGTTAATTTCAGCACCCATTATGCAACCCCCAGATTGGACCGAACCTTTCAAGATCATGTGTGACGCTAGTGATTATGCTATAGGAGTTGTTCTAGGTCAAAGAAAAGATAAGAAATTGCATGTAATCTATTATGCTATTAGAACCCTAGATGCTGGTCAGCTTAACTACGCAACAACTGAAAAAGAACTCTGAGCTGTAGTTTTTGCTATAGACAAATTTCGATCTTATCTGGTAGGGGCTAAAGTTATAGTTCACATTGACCACGCTACTATTCGTTACTTACTAAGCAAGAAAGATGCCAAACCTAGGTTACTTCGATGGATCCTTTTATTGCAAGAATTTGATCTGGACATTCGAGATAAGAAAGGAACAGAGAATGTAGTTGTCGATCACCTTTCTAGACTTGAGTACCTAAAACCAGACTTAGTGCCTATAAATGACGATTTTTCCTATGACTGGTTAATAGCTAAGATAGATGCCATTGAAGAAAATGACCTAGATCCTTATAAGAACCCTGGAAATTCCTTAGCAATAAGTAGTGTACCATGGTACGCAGATTTTGTCAACTACTTAGCCGCTGATATTATACCCCCTGACCTTAACTATCAACAGAAGAAGAAGTTCTTTAACGATGTAAGAAATTTCTATTGGGATGAACCACTTCTTTTCAAGAGAGGTACTGACGAAATCTTTCGTCGTTGTGTTCTAGAAGAAGTAAGAAATATTATAAAACATTGTCACTCTGCACCCTATGGAGGACATGCTAGCACCTCTAAGACGCACGCTAAAATTCTTTAAGCTGGCCTTATTTGTCCCATAATGTGGCGTGATATTCATGCTTATATAGTCAAATGTGACCGGTGCCAGTGCACTGGAAACATATCGAGACGTGACGAAATGCCCTTAAGGAATATTCAGGAAGTAGAGCTCTTTGATGTTTGGGGTATCGATTTTATGGGACCATTTCCATCCTCATTAGGAAATAAATATATCTTAGTAGCTGTTGACAACGTGTCTAAACGGATTGAAGCTATAGCCTCACCCATAAACGACACACGAGTTGTGATTAAGCTGTTTAGGAACTATATATTCCCTAGATTTGGAGTACCCCGTCTTGTTATAAGCGATGGTGGATCGCATTTCATATCAAGGATTTTTGACAAACTGTGAAGTAAATATGGATTTAAGCATAGAGTAGCAACACCCTACCATCCACAGACTAGTGGCCAAGTAGAAGTGTCTAATAGGGAGATAAAATAAATCTTAGAAAAAACCGTTTCTATATCCAGAAAGGATTGGTCTCAGAAGCTACAAGAAGCACTATGGGCCTGTAGAACTGCCTTTAAAACCCCTATCGGAACGACCCCTTACCAGTTAGTCTATGGAAAATCCTGTCACCTACCCTTCGAGTTAGAACACAAAGCCTATTGGGTAATTAAAACCATGAATTTAGATTATCTAACTGCTGGTGAAAAACGTATCCTTGACATTCATAAGTTAGAAGAACTTCGTCAGTCCGCCTATGAAAATGCCATTATATACAAAGAAAGAACCAAAGCATGGCACGATAAAAGAATTATAAAAAAAGATTTCAATATAAGCGATCTAGTTCTCCTCTTTAATTCCAGGTTGTGGCTTTTCCCTGGAAAACTTCGTTCAAGATGGACAGGTCCTTTTAAAGTTTCTAAGGGCCTAAAATCCGGAGCAGTTGAGATCAAGAATAACTCTTGTAGTCCATTCATTGTAAATGGACAAAGGTTAAAACGTTACGAAGGAGGCGACATTCCTATTGACTACTCCAGCCACACCCTGATTGATCCACCAATGCCCACTTCAGATACATGAGTTATACTCGTCAAGCTAACGACGTTAAACAAGCGCTACATGGGAGGCAACCCACAGTTTTATTTATTTTTCCTTATTTTTCTTTATTTTCCTTTTTATTACTTTTTATTTCTTATATTTTGTTGTTAGTTTTAAATGTTTATCTGTATAAACTGACCTTTTCTAATATGTATGTTTTTAGGTCCTTTTCTCTAACCCTACTTTTCAGGATGCAGACCTTCGATGACATGCATGTTACCTTCAGAGATGATGCTCAGAGGCAGCGTTACATAGTCCTCTATCAGTGCCCTATGGCACCTACACGTTATCCTGATCAGGCCTGCATGGATGCTTTGGGTATTGCGCCCAGTATACGGTTTCTTTGTAGCCAGCTCCAGTGGGACGAGTATGCTGATGAGATGCACTCGACCTACAGGAATCTCACCCTGGAGTTCCTCAGTTCGTTCAGATATGAGACGTATGTTGATCAGGTAGGGCGTGTTACTTTCAGGTTATTCGGGACAGAGTATGCCTTCACCCAGAAGGAGTTCGGTGATTTGTTAGGCTTCCAGACCATTCCTGATGCTATTCCAGAGTTGCCTATGGGATATTTTATTAGTCGAGACATCGACAAATTCTGGAGTGACATCACAGGTGGAGGGGGTCCTGGTCCTGTTACTCAGCTATCTTCTATCATTCATAATCCAGCTATGAGATACTTCCAGATGATCCTAGCACACACCTTCCTGGAGAAAGCCGATCTTGACATCCATGTTAGTGAGGAAGAGATTTTCTTCCTCTTCTGCGCAAATCAGTCGCGTCCAGTTGCTTGTCGGAGTTTTCTGCTTGACAACCTTGGGGGTGCAGCCAGATCTTCTGAGGGGATTATTCATGTAGGAGGGACAGTTACACGGATTGCTACTGCTTTGGGGCTTACGAGCAAGCTACTTCATCTGACCCCTTATTGCGGGTACACCACATTGGACATCGATTTTTGTTTGGACTGTGGGTTGATGAGGAGAGCTTCCTTTCATCCCGACCAGTTCAAGCTACTGATCGATAATGAGACTGTACATTTCTTCACCCTGCCAGATCCCATGATGACCAGTGTGCATGACCAGGCCAATTGGAGTTATGCATTAGAGGGTTCTGGTGAGACTGTTGATGAGCCCAGGACTCCACCAGTGCCAGAGTACCATCCTACGCCATCATCTCCCAGGATTAGTGTGCTATCTAATAATCATTCTTTGTAGAGGCCTGACATACAGATGCAGATTGCTGAGCTTCGTATGGAGACAGCTAGACTCAGACAGGAGGTCGCAGATCTCACTTTGCAGGTCCAGGTATCTGATCTGACCCATGCGACCGATGCAGACTGTTTATATCAGGAGATTGCGGATCTTCGCAGAGAGTTGGCAGCAGTTCGTGGTTCTGACCAGGCAGAGGAGCCTCCGGCCCCGTGATGATACTACTCTCTTATTATTATTATTATTATTATATTTACCATATTTACGCATTTTCATTCCCAGACATATATATATATATATATATATATATATATATATATATATATGTTTTACATTATTTGTATTTGGTTTTCATGTTGTTCATTATGTACTATAGTACTTACATATGTTTATGCATGTTTATTTCCATTTTCTTATTTTATTCTATTTTATTTTACTAAATTAATTATATTATTGCATATGTATTTTATATTTTCCTAACAAAAATAATGCAAGTGCCGAAAAAGAGAAGGTTGTGCTAATAGCACCACCAAAAATCAAAAAGGAGGAGGAAAGCCCAAGAGGACCAAGCAAAAGCCGGCCCAGAAGACTAGTTCACGTGGCGCCCGCCATATAGACCACGGCGCCTGCCATGGGGTCTGGTTCTATATAGAGCTGTCAAATGGGCCAGCCCGGCCCAGCTCGCATTGGCCCGGTGGGCCAACACTTATAAATGGGTAGGAGTGGACCGGTCCGATTACTTCATGGGCTATCAAAATTGAGCCCGACCCAGTTCCTTATGGGCCGTGAAGCCCGATGGGCCAGACCCGCCTATATATTTCAATATTTTAATTTTAATTTTTAAATTTAGAGACAATAAAATACAATCATAGATAACAAAATAATTACTCATCTAACCATTCAAATTAGATATAAAAATAAATTATTTAGTAGACAATTTTTCGGCTAAGTCCCATGAACACTTTGTGAATCCAACAATTGTCACATAGTGTAACTTTAGAGACAATAGAATACATTCACACATACATAACCAAATAATTAATCACCTAACAATTCAAAAAGTCCAACTTTGATGTTGGGTCAAGAACATTCCCAAGTGCAAAAGTAACAGAACATTCACTCCAATACTTATCAAACTTTTCCTTCATCCCCTTAGCCATATCTTTGATCACATCATCTTGACTTTTCAAATTTCTATTCAATTCCATCTCTATAAGTCCAACTTGCATGAAGTATAAGTTTGATGTTGGGTAAGATGATCCAGAAATTAAGTTAGTTATATTATAAAATGGAGCCAAGGAATTACAAATGTTCTCTGCTCTAT
Organism: Lathyrus tuberosus; assembly: GCA_022829125.1. Lineage (NCBI taxonomy): Eukaryota > Viridiplantae > Streptophyta > Magnoliopsida > Fabales > Fabaceae > Lathyrus > Lathyrus tuberosus. The sequence goes on along the minus strand of JALAZF010000935.1, from coordinate 475,154 downwards.
CCCACTCTTCAATGCTTGGACAAATATTGTACTTTTTATCATTATAAGTCAAGCTAATGAATGTGTGTCGATACCTAATAGCACTTTCAAGCATCATATATGCGACATTCCATCTAGTACACACATCCAACCTTAAAATTAACAAAAACATATTTTAGCCCAATTTCCCATCAAAATTAACAAAAACAGATTTCTAATTTTTTTATCAAAACAAATTATTATTTTTTTATATTTTTAACGGGCCATCCCGAAGCCCGCTTGGCCGGCCCGACCCGGTCCATAAAAAATTTTGGCCCAATGGGCTGACCCAAAAAGATAGAGTTGTATTTTTTTAATACTTTTTTATGGTCCTGCCCGTGCTAAAATTTAGGGCTTATGGGCTGGCCCAATGGGCCTGGCCCATTTTGACAGCTCTAGTTCTATATGCGGGACAGAACCACCCCAACCACCATTTCCTTATCCAAAACCTCCAAAATCTCCATTTTTGAACTTCCAAAAACTTCCCTCGACCTCCAAAAAGTTCATAACTCTCCAAACTACTCACTATCCCATTGACATCTCCAAACCCCATTTTCAAAACCATCCATAAAAATCCCTAAAACCTCCATTTTCTCCATTCCTCCATAAAACCCATTTCCATCTTCTTCAACCTCAAACAAAAAATAAATAAATAAATTTGCATCCATGGAGTACGACGGTTACACCCTCCGCCAAGGAAAGCCCGGGGAGAGGCAAAAGAAACTTCTCGAGAAGTTGCAAGGGCGGGCCATAATCTCGACCCAGTGTGTAGACGTTGATTGTCTTTACTCTCTTGGTATTTATCATATCATTTTTCATTTACTAGATATATTAGGAATGCATGATGTATTTGCTAGAAAGGAACCGACCTTTGAGTGATTGACTCGGGAATTTTTGAGTTCCCAAATTTACACTGTCAGTCCTAACACTGCTAGCACAGTCGGTACAGTGAAATTCCGAATGTTTAATGTTGAATATGAATTCACTACCGACGAACTAGTAGAGCATTTAGGAGTACCTTTTGGAGATGGCGCTATTTATGAACCACCTTTGGATTCCGATTGGTCTGTTGAGGCATTCTCCTTCTGGAACAAGCTATCAAATCATACAGCCACTTCTTTTGAAGGAATCCTTGCCTCAAGGATCCATAACCCGGCCATCCGTGTGTTTCGTTATATGTTAGCCTGTACTGTTTTTGCCCAGGTGAATCCAAACAAGGTGAATGCTAGAGAACTCTTATTTTTGTAAGGGTGCCTCACAAATAGGAGAATTAATTTTGTTCCTTTTATGTTTTCCCATATGACTGCTATTGTTAAGAGTACAGGAACCATTGATTTCGGAGGACTGATCATGTCTATCGCTAGGGCTCTCAACCTTGACACTGAGATAACCACCTTAGCACTTCTCCCTCCTTGCATAATTAATTTAGAATTTCTGAAAGACATGAAATTGTGCAAGACAAGGAGAGAGGGGGGCTTTGAACTTATGGTTCATGGCGTAGCTATCCCATCTGTTGTGTTACCCTGCACTAGACGTACTGATGTACGAGTGGAGAGGAACTGGACCTACGACTTAGACTCTCCACCCTTTACGGGTCCAGTTCTTCCTAATGTTCCTGCTGGGGATGGACATGAGACTGATGACGAGTTTGACCATCATGAGCAGTCTTCTGAACATCCAATGCCACCTTATGTATCACCTACACACACTGCACCATCTTCTTCTCACCCATCTACAGGTACTGTTCCTGGTTTCTATATCACTGAGAAGATGTGGCGCGAGCAGCTGACTCGAGAAGAGAAGCGTGACGGCTTGCTTGCTGCTATCCAGCAGCAACTTAGCGACAACATGAACTTTATGCAAGAGTCACGGCAGCAAACAAACCATTCCATCCAGACCATCATGCAATCTCAGGCTGTCCTGAACACCAGATTCGACGAGTTCGCCGGTTCTCAGAGCGATCGTCGCCGCAGCAGATCCCGACACCCTAGGCGCTCACCACACGGTGACGGGAGTACCAGTAGCATGTCGTAGACTCACCAGGTTACATCTTCTCTACCTTATTTCGAAACATTGGGGACAATGTTCGATTTAAGTGTGGGAGGAGATTTTATTCGTTTTCTTGTAATTTTATTTCCTTTTATTTTTACTGCTTTCTAGTTAGTTTTTCTTATTTTAGTTTATTTTTAGAATATGCATGTGCTTGACGAGTCATCTGTATAGTGTATCCATATTTCCCCATTTCTTTAGCTATACCAAAATTTTTGACAAAAGAAAAGTGAATCATTTTGAAAAATATGGGCTTTAAGACAGGTTCAAATTAGGATGCGAATGACTTGGGAAATCTTTTTGTAACATCGGTATCGTTTTAAAACCGTAATCTTTGTGAGTATAAAAACCGACCCCGATACCCATATACCATGGCCTTAATTGTCTTTTTAGTAGGTCCTTAGTAGTTTATCCCAGCAGTCGGCTCCGACCTAAGCATATTCTACGTAGGGGACCGATGAATATAAGTGAATGATCTGTATGTTGTGCTTTATAGAAAATGCTACTCGGGATAGGTGACCCTCACAAGGTCACTTAACTCAAAAAGTTGTAAAAATTTGCAGAAAAAGAATAAAAAAAGAGAGCAAAAAGTTACCCATTTTAGTTGGTTCAGAGGTGTCTCGTGCTGGACTTGGTAGGGCGGGTTACGATCCTATCCCCCACAACTACAATAGGGTCAAAAAAAGGTATTACACCAGTTTGTGTACCAGAGCCCCTGTGTTTGAGATCAGAATCACTAACCGGTCACTTTACTATGAGTATGTACGGATAACGGGCTTAATTTGATTGCGCCAGAATGAAAATGACCCAAGAAATACACAAGGTAGGCTTAGGTACAGTGGGGTAGTATGGATTGATTTGCATAGGAACGAAGCTTATGTCCGTGTCTGCGGAAAAGTGTGATTATGATATCCTTGTTTCATCTAGTTAGTACCTATCTCTTCATCCTAATTTGAAATTAGAAGCCCTTTTAGCCCGAATCATTCGTTGATATCACTTCTTTCTGCCACGAGCCTTAGACTGTTTTGCTTGAGGACAAGCAAAGGTTTAAGTGTGGGAGAATTTGATAACACCGAATTACACCGCATTTTTTACTCGAATTGCACATGCTTCTTAGGATTTTTATTATCGTTTTCTTGTATTATGCTTGTATTTTGTCTTGTTTTCAGATTCTAGGTGTTTCCAGAGCCATACACGAAGAAATGAAGGAAATCGAGCAAAAAGCCAACTTTTGAAGGAATTGCACATGTGGCACCCAACATGGCGGGCGCCATGGGGTAGGCCACAAGTTGGAGGGGACTCAAATGCTGACAACTGCCACGTCTCCCACCACTTTCTTCCCTAGTTCATGTGGCGGGCGCCATGAGGGGAGTGGCGGGCGGCACCTTTGACGGACATTTTCCCTCCCAAAAGAAGTTGTAGGGCATTCTTGTCCTTTCATACCTTTTCCTAAGTCTATAAATAGAGGCTTCTTGTTCATTTCTTTGCATCCAAACTTAGTTGCAAACACCTTAGGCACAAATAATCAAGTTTTTGTAAGTGATAATCTTCTCACATCGGGAAGTTATCACATTGTTGTGATCGAGTCTGTAATCGAGTTTGGAGCACTTGGTGGAAGTTAATCCTGCCGCCATTTTCCTTTCTAGTTATTTTCAGAGTTAACGCCTCCGATTAGAGCAGGTTTCTATTTATGAATTAAGCTTTTATCTTCATTTATTTCTCGCTTCGCTTTTACTTCATTTATTTCTCGCATCCGCTTTACTTTCTTTATTTCTCGCTTCGCTTTTACTTCATTTATTTCTCGGATCCGCTTTACTTTCTTTAATTATCGCAATCGCTTTACTTTATTCACATTATTTACTTTCAAAACCTTTATTTTCAAAAAGACTTTACTTTGACATGATAAAATTAAATATGTTTGTTTACATTTTCATGTCTGGCTAAATCTTAAAGGTTAGAATGTAAAGATCACGGTTTAAGTATCATTTCACATAATGCATCGATAGAAATACTTTGGGGCTATTTTTGTCTTTAACACGAGTATTCCGCACTTAATTTCTGTTGGGTAAGATCGAAAGCCGCCCAACCTTTAGTTAAACTTGGTTAGTCTTAACTGTACAAAGGAAGCGACAGCGCTTTGCACAGTTAAGTAGGAATTTTTAATACTTTAGAAAAACGATTTTAAAACTATTTTCAGATGCGTTTGTAGGTTTAAAATCCGGTTCGTGTGAACCTCTTTTGTTTAAAAGTTTCAGATCAAAATACTTTTCAACTAAGTCAAGAAACTATATTTCTTAAAAATAGGTTTTCCACTTTAACCCATTGCGCGTATTTTATAAGTGACAATAAGAGGGTTTGTTTAAAGGTTAAACTCGGTTCTGAATACGCGAAAGCGACAATTCCCATTAAATTAGTTCTTTTCATAAAGTAGAAAACATTTCCCATAAGTAGTTATGTTACATGCGTTGGAATGTTATCTGACTGTGTGAATTACATTCAAGCCTATTGCTTTCATTTGAGTTTTATATCTTCGTACTTTGCTTCACTCTACTTTTACTGTGCACTCATAAATCCCAGAATTAACTTGCCTTAGATAAACACTGTAACTATAGGAATCGATAGATTGACGTTTGGTCTCTGTGGATCGATAATCTTTTATATTACTCTGACACGTTTTGTACACTTACGAAAACCACGCATCAATAGTCATCAGCAACATGTAGCAAATCTTACGCCTGTTATTAATTCAAGTCCTATTGTTCAGGCAACTCCTGCCCAACAACGCTCTTATCAACAAAATAATCAATAGGGCCATTTTCAGAAGAACTTTGATCCCATTCCGATGACCTACTCTGAACTGCTTCCTGGTTTGATTCAAAAGAACCTTGTTCAAACCCGTGCACCACCTGCTGCTCTGAAAGATTCATTGTGGTTGTATAAGATCGAGGCTTATTGTGCTTTCCATCAGGGATGAGCTAGGCATGACACCGAGAATTGTTATCCATTGAAGATGGAAGTGCAAAGGTTGGTTAGAAATGGTATTTTTTCCTTCGAAGACACCAATCCTAATGTGTAATCGAACTTGTTGCCCAATCATGGTAATGCGTCTGTCAATATGATTCAAGGTTGTCTCAGTACATTCAAGATTTATGATATTTGTTGGATTCAAAGATCGTTTGTGGAAATGCATGCACTTTTGAGTGAATTCCATGATATTGATCATGATTATGCAGCTTGTTGCATCTGTTCTGTGAACCTACGTGGTTGTGTGATAGTGAAGAGGGACATTCAAGAGGTGATGAACTAGAATTTAATTGAATTCACTTCAAAGAGAGATGGATATGAGACTGAGGTCAATGTTATTGTGCCACACTTTAATATTCCTGAACGAGTTGTTATCTCTTATGATTGTTGGAAGTCCGCTATCACACCTTTGGTTATTCGATTACCCGGTCCAACACCGTATGAATCTGAAAAGGCTATTCTGTATAAATACAATGCTACCATGGTAGAAGATGGTAAGAAAGTGCCCATTACTTATTTGTCTTCTGTGGTCACCATCGTTGATGTTAGTAGAGTAACCCGGAGTGGTCGTGTATATGCTTTTATTCCTCCAAAGAGAGTGGAGAATGTTGATGTTGGGAAACAACCTCAAAATGAGAATCTTGTTGATATTTCCGGCCAACCAAGTGGTTTTAATAAGAAGACTAATGAGGATGAGGTATTGAAATTGATCAAGAAGAGTGAGTACAATGTGGTAGATCAACTCTTGCACACCCCGTCTAAGATTTCAGTGTTGTCCCTATTGATGAATTCTGAGGCTCATAGGAAGTCTTTGTAGAAGGTGCTGGAACAAGCGTATGTTGAGCATGACGTGACTGTTAATCATTTTTGTCATACCCTAAATTTTACCCCTTAGATGTCATCATCTTTTTCATGAGCATCATAGGTTCATCCTCTTTGCATGACTAACAAACTATCAATTTTGTAGCTTTGCTTTTCTTGTGGAATTAGGGTTTTGCTTCAAAAGGCTTTAAAGACTGATCAGTCAAGATTTGAAGTAGAGATTCACCAAACAAGTTTTCATGCACTTCAAGGGTGTCTAAGATGTCCTTGGATTCAATATAACTCATGTCAATGGTTTCCTAAATGAATGGGAAGGTTGGAGATTCATCGGGTCATGAAAGCTAACTGTGATGCTATAAAGTGAAAATCTTGGACTTTTGGGGTCAACCATGAACATGCCATATCCTCTCAAGTGTTGTAATGTGTTTGGATCAAAGAAGATCAAGGAAAGACACAAAATCAGGAGTTTTGGTGAATTAGGGTTTTGAAGGAGAAATTTCTAAGTATAGAAATTCCAATTTCTAGCCATCTTGCAACATCCATAATTTTTTCATCCTTAATCCAAATGGAGCAAACTAGCTATAAAATTGAAGAGGACATCATGTACTACACATTTAATGAAGGAAATCGGTTCAAAAGATTCATGGATTTCAAGATATGAAGGTTTAAAGTTAAGGAAAACAAGAATTTGGAAATTTATACTTAAAATTTTTTCTAAGTATGGAATCTCAACATGGAGGGTGACTTTTCAAGGTATTCTTTCACCATGATCCAAGCTTTATCTCAATTTCATGTAATCATGAAAGTTGTAGAGTGTTCTCCTAGCTTTCTTTTAAGTACTAGAACTCCTCCATTGGATGTGTAAAACTCAAGTTATCGAGTCATTAAGATAGGGTTTTCATTTGGCAAGGTTTTGGCAACTTTGTAGACCAATCTTCCAAGGGATTTTTCATCATGATCAAGACCTCATCTCAATTTCATGTAAACATGAACGTTGTAGAGCTCCTTTCAAGCTTTCCATCCATTACAAGAACTCCATATTTGGACAAATACATATCAAGTTATGGTGCTTCAAAGATGGTGACACAAATATGTCAATTTCCATAACTTAGAATTTTTCTAAGTTTTCTCTTGGTGGCATTGTTGGACATGGTTTCAAGGCTCTTTTTCATTACTTTCCAAGGCTTATTTCCACTTGATTTTCAAATGAAGTTTGTTCTAGGATCTACATGCTTTACATTGGATCAAGGATTTCATGAAATAATGCTAAATTGAGTGAGTTATTAATATCCAAAGTGAGCTATATGAACTCTTTGTGGTTGCACATATCATGTCACATTTGCCATGCATATGTCCAAGTTTCATGCAGCACCTTAACCCTTCACATTTCACACGCAAGAAATGCTCTTTTTCACTCAAAATATCATCCCAAAGCATTGCCTAAAATATTCCAACAAGCCATGTACCCTTCTCATCCTTCATATGCAAGTGTTACTAATCTTGGAACAAAACCAAACTCTCCAAAACTTGCTCAACAAGATTTATTTTTTCCACTAAGCCACTCTGATTCTCTCAGTCTTGCTTGTCTACACAATATGACAAAACCATTAGTCATGTTAGCTCATACAATCTCACACATCATATTTCAAATTCTTTGCAAGTTTTAACCATGCTTGTTTTACCACAGTAACCAACCTATTACCCATCCAAAGCCATCATATATAACCTAAAAACCCTAAAGAGAGAGGGGCAGACTTCATTTGTTGTGAACTTGGAACCCTAGAGCTCTCCCTTTCTCATAATTTTTCATATCTTCAAACCACCTGCTGTGTGCCCTTTTTCTTCTTCCTCTTGCTTTCATTCTCATCTTGGGGACTCTCTGAGGATAAAAGAGGAAAGTTCAGAAGCATACAAAGTCACACAGAGCATTGCCAAAGCTTCACGTAGGTATGTTTCTTTCAATCTATTTCTCTGCATACGATGCTCATTTTGACATTTGTGTTATGTGTTTAGAATCATGAATGAATGTAGAAGACTTATGGGTTAATATTGTGTTTGTTTATTTGAGTTTTATTTTTGGTGCCAAAACTTCATGACTGCTTTTCATTGAGTTAGAGTTATCTTTTTATAAAACCAAGGGTAGATCCTTGATCCTTGAAGAATTTCGCGCAAGACAGTGTGTTTTTTATTCATTTTTGTGAATTTTCACAGTCGCCGCTAGTGAAGCTTACCAGGGAAGACGACCGGAGCTAGGGCTCCGGCGTCTGAGGTGTCATTCTGGGGTGGCTAGTTCTAATTCTTGACCTGCTTGCATGCCCGTATGACTTTTCTCGTTTGACCTATGACATGCTATTGAAACGCACTGTTTCACTTATGTTGAGGTTATTTGCTTGGTTTCTGGGTTGGGCTTAGCATGTTTGCTACCCACATGCCTTGTTTTAGAGGCCCAAACACGTTTCAACTGAAACCCTTCTTGTAACCAGTTTACTATCACACCCCCTAGCATGTGTTCTTTTTTATTTCTTCTCTTTTATTTTTTGTTTGATTTTATTATATTAAAAACACTTCCTCTTGTCCAAAAATTTTAAATAAAATTCAAGATTACATTTTAATGGCTTAATTAATTTTCTATGAATTTTATTTTTATTTTTATTTTGTTTTGATATTTTATTCTTATTTTCTAATTTAAGGTGTCCATTTTAACCTAGTTTGAACACTGGTTTTTTAGAGTGTTTTAATACACATTGTGAGGATGTTTGGGCATGCTTGCTGGTCTTTATTGATGTTGTTTGGATTGGTTTTCATTTTCTTATTTGTGGTCCTCGATTTGTTCTCGATTCTCATGACACTCTACCTTGTTGATTTATTTTGTGCTAGAATTTGTGCTCTTCTAGTAACCATATTTTGCACCCACACACTTGAATATATGAGCTTGCATTTGAGCCTTGATTGGGAATTTATTTGTTCATTTTCCTATTTTTTTTAATAACATGTCAAGTTGATTGCTTTTGTTTATGTTTTCATGCTCATTTTGACCTAGTTTCTTAAGCTTGTTTCTTGGGATGTTTGCATTGATTGAATATGTGCTTGTGTGTGGTTTGAAAAGTATGTTTCACTTATGACTTTATGACTCGAAGGTGTTCTTGTTTGTCCATTTGATCACTTGTACATGTTCTGTCTTGTTTGAACCATTTCATGGTATTTTGGCTTGATATTTGCATATGACTTTGTTCATGCATGGATGCGATTCTTATTGGTGTTTCTTTTGACATATTAATGTTGGATATGAGATTTATGAGATGTTAATGCTACTGCCCCTTTGGTTTTGGAGTTGTAACTTCTATTTTAAACCCTTCTTATCACTTGTCTTTGCGTGTTAGAACTTGTAATGAGTATGCTTGCTGTCTTAGTGTGTTTGACTTTATTCATGAGCATTTTGGTGTGTTGAGCATGACATGATGTAATTGCTTCCATCCTTGATTTGTCATCATATTTGAATCATTTGACTTTGATTCTTTTATTGTTATTATCCTCCTCTTGAGTTTCTCTTTGCAACACTTGTTATTACAAGTAGTTTGTCCCTCATTCGAAAGGAAAGTTATCATGTTGACTTATAAGTCATTCTCTTTTAGTTTAGACTTTTCCCTCTTCATTTCCATGACTTTATTAGGATCATCTCCCTTGGCTTCATTAGAGCCTTTCTTCCCTCTTTGACCTAGTTTTAGGTTAGGGTTTTTGAACCCTATGTAAGTACAATCATTATAGATACTTACTCTTCTTTCTTGGCCTTATGAGAGCCATTTTGTTTCATAACTTAGAGTTAAGTTTAGAGTTTTTGAAATCTATGTGGGTACCATTACGATGTGTACTCATTTTCCCTTTTCACTTTGTTTAACGTCAACTTTAGGCTAGTCTTTCAATTTAGACTTAGAGAGTTCTTTAACTCTATGTAAGTATCATAATCATGAATACTCATTCCCCCTTGGAACCTTGATCATTATCAAGAGTTCCTCAACTCTAGTTAGGTGAACTACGAATGCTCTGATTCCATCCTAGTAAGGATACGTAGGCACGAGATGCGATGTCTTAGCAAGAATATTTAGTGTATATACCCTTAGGTCTTTACCTTAACACATTACCCTTAGCAAGAAACTTTAGCATAACACAAACACTAACAAGAGGTTCCTGTAGAGTACTATAGATACTTAGGATGCTAGCACCTTCCCTAGGTATAACTAAACCCCGAACCTTAGATCTCTAGCTGTGTCGTTACATAGAGCATTTAGGGTTTCTTCGATCTTTACCCTTTCCGTTGGAGAAATCAAAGCTCGGTGGGTAACTTCAAAGTTTTGTGTTTCAAGTTAATTAATAGCTTGATATCTGATTCTCACTGCAGTAGAAATGGCGACTTCACTGGGGATACAGACACCCCTAAGAGGGTTAAGTCCACCTTGTTTGTATTTGTGTTTGCTATATGTTTGCTTCCCTGCATATCTATATATTTGTGAATATCTGTATATATATATATATATATATATATATATATATATATATATATCTGTATGTGCTTGGGTTTTTTGAATGCAGGGTTGTTATCTTGAGTGGTGAGGATAAGTCCTATACCCTGACTTGAGTGCACCTATGATAGGATGATAGTATATTCAAGGAGTCTTTGAGGGAGTTGATTCCCGAAAAAGTTGACTTGAGAAACCCTCGCTCAGTGGAGGCCCTCTTGGAGGTAGTCGTGTTGAATGAGGTATTCGTGAAAAAATTTCTACGTTCGACCTAGGAGCCCATGACACTGATGACTTTTAGTCACCTTTTCACCCCACTTTGACCTTTTAAGGACGTAGTGAGATGGCTATGAGGGAGTAGTCCCAAAATAGTTGATACGTAATACTACACTTGGACGAGACTCTCTTGAGAATAGTATTAACTACCGAGTTATTTGGGAAATCGATAATATCCGAAAGATGGGTTGTTGACTCTGGAAACTTTTTAGAACCCTGTTCTGCAGATCATGAACCCGTAGTACACACCTCTTGATGAGGATGCGGAATTTTTAAGGATCATAAAAAAGTGTGACTACAAAGTTGTTGATCAACTCCATCAGACTCCAGCAAAGATATTTATCCTATCCCTCTTGATGAACTCCCCTGCTCATAGGGTTGCTCTACAAATATTGTTGGCTCATGCTCATGTGGCTTAGGGTATCACTGTTGGTAAGTTTGATTCTGTGATCGCGAATATTACCACATGTAATACACTTAGCTTTAGCAATGAGGAATTTCCTATTGAAGGTAGAAATCACAACCGTGCATTGCACGTGTCTGTGAAATGTGAAGAGGATACTTTGGCTCGTGTGCTTGTCGATACCGGATCGTCATTGAATGTTTTACCTAAAAGGACCCTTGCTAAACTTGCTTATAAAAGGACAGAGATGAAGGCTACTTCGCTGATTGTTAAAGCCTTTGATGGTTCTCGTAGGACAGTGGTTGGAGAAGTGGAGTTACCAATATTGATTGGTCTGCATGTGTTTGATATCGCATTTCAAGTAATGGATATCAACCCAGCTTACAACTGTTTGTTGGGAAGGCCGTGGATCCATGTTGTTGGCACAATGACCTCCACACTTCATCAGAAAATGAAGTTCGTTGTTAATGACAAGTTGATTACTGTTTTTGGTGAAGAAGATTTAATGGTGAGCAACCTGTCTTTGTTCAGGTATATTGAAGCTGATGAGGATGTGCTAGAAACCTCTTTCCAAGTGCTTGAAATTGCTAATGTTGTATTATTGGATGTTGAGGAATCGGTGGTCAAGAGTGGTCCATCTTTTGCGTCCTGTAGCGAGCGATTTTGGACGCGGTTCTTAAGCGCTGGTAGCTCTCTGCGGTTGAGCTTAAAACTACAGGTCGATTCATTTTTTATCCTATTAAAGCTGATGAAGGAAGAGAAATAGATGTCTCCAATTAACCCTGCTTTGCATACTGAGTTTAAACAGCGGTCTGTTAGGTTACAGATGCTATCAATGTGGGGGGCCTTTGTACTGGTTATTTGTATTTTCGCCAATACTATTTTCTTTCTTTTTATTTGGGCAGAAGGTTTCTGGCGGGGAACAAGGATTAGGATGTTAGGACTGATGCTTTTTGATTTACTGCTTTTGATTGACGGAGATATGGGATTTGGGTTTTTTGTTGATTGTGCTCGCTAAGATATTTTCTTTCGATCTTATGCCTAGGTATTCCCGTTTACCGAAACAGGGAAATCAGAGCGTTCGTAGTCCCTCATATTCTATGGGAGGACATGGTTGTTTTGGTGTCTTGTTCAAAGCCCAAGACATGAAGCGAAAGGTGATTTATATCTTGTTCAAAGCCCAAGATGTGAAGCTAAAAAGTCTCAACTTTAGAGAGAATTTGTCATCTCTAAAAAGGGGGTTGTATGTCACAACTGTTGGGTGACTGGTTATAAAGGAGAATTACTTTAACCGGGATACGCGGATCCTAGCAATGCCATAATTTCCTTTATAGGGGATTTCAACCTAAAGGAGAAGACTTTAACTCAGTGTAGAGCAATGCTATCTTTCCTTAGGAATTTCTCATGCTAAAAGAGGGACAGTGGCATGGATGTAGATGATCCAGAGGCTTGCCGCTTACAGCGATTAGATGAAGAGGAAGGAGTTGTTGATGTTTGTGTGTTGTGAACGGGGCACAGCTTTGATGCTAAAAGGTTAATTGGATTAACCAGAGGTTTTCTTATACAAAGCCTAAGAGGAGGCTAATATGTGTCTCGTACAAAGCCCGAGAGAGAGGCTAAAAGGTTTTGACTCAACGATGGAATCTTTTGGTATCTCATATAAAGCCCGAGATGGAGGCTATCTGACTCAACAAGAGAGTTTTTGTATCCCGTACGAAGCCCGAGATGGAGGCTGAAATTTGTTTGGCTCAATAAGAACCCTTTTGTATCTCGTACAAAGCCCGAGATGGAGGCTAAAATCTGTTTGGCTCAATAAGAACCCTTTTGTATCTCGTACAAAGCCCGAGATGGAGGCGAAAGGGGTGATTGACTCAACGAGGGAGTCTCTTATGTGTCTCGTACAAAGCCCGAGAAAGAGGCTAAACGTTGTTTGACTTGGCTGGGGAGAATCATTGTACAAAGCCCAAGAGGAGGTTGTGGTTACTGTTTTAGTTGAGTGACAGGTCCGGTATACTGATTTTGAAAAAGAAAATCAGTTCTTATATGAGCAATACTGTACTCAAGGATTTGATTCAGGGATCCGGGTTATCTCTTGTTCTTTAAGGAAGTGGGAAATCCAAAGGGTATTGAGACTGTCCGAGTCTGCGGGTTTCCTTCCAATTTAACGAAGGGGTCACTTGAGAATGTCTTTGAGACTCAAGGAAGTTAGACTGTCCAAGCCTAGAGTGTCATCTTTTATACTATGCTTTAAGAAACAGTAGTAGACTCTATGAAAGGACTGTTCTATGAGGATGACTAGGTTTTGTTCCTATACCTCTAGGAAGTCGTCGGGACAATTTGTACGAAGCCCAAGAGGAGGCTGGAAGCTTTTAAGAAGTCGACGGGTCCTTGTACTAAGCCCAAGAGGAGGCTATCATACCCGGAGGAAGAGATCATTATACAAAGCCTAAGAGGAGGCTGTGAATACTTCTAAGAAGCCGTAGGGTCCTTGTACTAAGCCCAAGAGGAGGCGGGGTTACTTTTAGGAAGCCTATGGGTCCTTGTATGATGCCCAAGAGGAGGCCGATGCTTTTAAGAAGCCCGTGGGTCCCCAAATCCCGAGAAATTCATGGCAATGCTATTCACCGAGAATAGATCAAAGTCAGGAAAGTTCGAGAATTTGGAAGAAACTCAAAGATGCCATTCACGGAGAATACATTCATCTTGGGCAGTAGAGTTTCTTGACAATTCCTAATGAGGACAGCCAAAGAGAAGACTGTATCTGGTGATCCTATTGGGGATCTAGTTGTCTATTTCTACGAATAAACGAAACGACGTCACCTAGTTCTAGACGTAGTTGCCGGGGAAACTCGAAATATCTATACTATTATTACACAATTGATATGAGTTATGAAAGAAGACTTACAGTGAAACAACCCCACAGTACAGTTATATGTATATGAAAGCGGTAAATGAAAGCATATAAACACTTAATCGGTTATAGAGCTTCCATGCTGTTTGGTTAGTTGTTCAACAAATAAAGATTGAAAACAACAGTATATTCAAAATCAAAGGAGAAAGTACTTTGAAAAAGAAAGATTTGGGGCTTACAGCTCAAGGAGAGGCCCAGGGTTTTATCAGTGAGCGCACTATTTGAATTTGTACAGAGGGACTTATACAAGTGACTGGGGCCCAAAAAAGGTTTTCTGTACAAAAGGGGTTGGGTCTTACACTATAATAGAGGCCCAAAGGGTTTAAAGAAAAAGAGTGGGGCTTATAACACGAGGGTAGGCCCAGATGACTTTTCGTTTAAAAATGGCGATCGCGCCGAGATTTTCTTTATACGTAGAGGGACTTATACAATAAGTGAGGCCCACAATTGTTTTGGTTAAAAGGGGATTGGGTCTTACACTCTATTAGAGGCCCAAAGTGTTTTTGAATGGGTCTTATAGCTCAAGGAGAGGCCCAAGGTTATTTTTCAAAAGGGCGATGATCGTGCCGTTTATTTGAAAATGTACAGAGGGACTTATACAATGAATGAGGCCCAAAATATTTATGTACAAGTGGGTTGGGTCTTACACTCTCTCAAGAGGCCCAAAGTGTTTTGAAAATGATTTATGAGGGTTGAATTAATCCAAAAACCCTAATTTGTTTTCAAATATGTATTTAATTGAATAAAAATTCAATTAAATTGATCAAAATTGTTTAACATATGGAAAACAAATTGTGATCTTGGATTAATGCTTCAAAAATTAAGTATTGACCTACAAAATAATTAGAAAGCATTAAAAGTTGCAAAATCAATGTGGAAAAAATATTTAAAATGTCAAAAACAATTAAAATATTAATTCTTTGCAAAAAAATATCAATTATATGAAATAAATAATATTTTTGGGATTTTTTGGGAAAATAAAAATATTTTAACATTTTTGTGAATTATTAAAAAAAGAATCAACTCAAAATCATTAAAACTCTGAGAGAAATTAATTTTTGAATCAATTAAATAAAAACCACAAAATTCAAATATTTGAATTTATGAAAAAGGCGCCAAGAACACAAGCAAGAACACGCGCGTTTTTCTGGGTTTGGCTGATTTGCGTTTTCCATCCAATCTCACTAAATACGTAATCATATCATGCAATCCACATATCATTATGCTCGTCTCAACCTCACGATCATGTCTATAACACTTAATTTCATTTAAATTAAACATAAAACATGAAATCACGAAGAAACCTCAAGAACCCTAATTTCTGCATGAAGGCTAGGATTTTTGATACACGGTTCAAACAATGCAATTAATTGAGGGAAAACATTCCATGCATGATTATGAACATATGGCCAAATTATTGTGCGAGGAAATATGCATAGATTGAGAGATGACCAAGTTTATGCTTACCTCTAGGCCGTGACAGCAAGTGCAATGTGATTTTTGATTTGGAGGTGTTACAGATGAGTGGTGATGACCTGAACAGCTTCCCTACACCCTATGGAGTGTGTTTGAATGCTTGGACTTGATTGAAATTAGCTGGAACGATTTGTGGTACCCCAGATGCAACTTGATTGAAAGTTTGAGCAACCAGCTGGTGATTTTGTGAAATCAGTGTTCCAGATGTTATGTGACTGTTTGGATCACTTCTATATGATGTATGTGAGGTGTGTGAGTGATTGGTTTGATTGGAAAAGCTCTCAAACTCAAAACCCGATAGCTACCTTACTAAGAAAGGCATTTTTGCCAAGAGAAAGAGATTTTGAGGAAAGCATCTGTTAGATGGCTTTGGTGTACTCAAACTGATCACAATTGAGCTCTATTTATAGTAGAGCAAGTTTGTTTTGCAAGTAATAGTGAATGGCAACTGGTAAGTAGGTTTGGCCAATGTTGTCCAATGGAAATCCAAGTCTCCTCTAGCCATTGACTAGAGGTTAGGGCACAGAGCTTTGGTCCCCTTGATCTTGGATAAGTCTTGACTGATTTCAGATGAGAATGGCTCAGTCCATGCCACCTTGATGCTTCCATTGAATGCTTCAATCCAAATTTGGAGTCTTGTCCCTATTTTGGCCATTCTAGGTTCAACATGCTATTTCTTGTTCCATGGACTTTGGAGGCTTGGCTCAGTGATTGTCCCCTTTAGATTCAATCCTCAGATGTGTCCAAGTGGATAAGAGCATTTGGATTTGGCTGATTTTGGCAAATCGAGCAAAGTTGCAAATTCTGCCTTGCCTTTGATAGATTTCAGCAAGGCAACTTTCCAATGTCATATCTCATGACTCAAATGGAATTTGGCAATGTTCTTGGCCATTTTGGAAAGCCCTTACATGATATAACAACTGTTTGAACATATTTGGTTTTGATCTCTTTTTAATCCAAGTGAAAAATCCCCCTACATTTGGCAAAAAGTGATGACAGATTTGGACTTAGTGAAAATTTCACTAAGTGTTGGAAAAAGTGACATTTTCACTTTTCAGCCATTTTGATCACTTCATAACTCCAAATCCTTAATGAATTGGACTTAGGTCTAGTTGAAGTTTTTGTAGAGGGTAATGAGGGCTACAAATCAATCTTTGGATGAGAAAAAATGGCTTTGTGGTTTAGGAGTTATGATCCTTCAAAGTTGGTACCCTTGTCACTTTATTTTTAACTTAGAAAATTTTCTAAGTTTTTATGGTTACCCCTTTTACAAGTTATCCCACTTTTCTTGATTTTTCTTGATGAATGATGATTCAAATCACACATTACATCATTTTAGGGTTAAAAAACCATTTTGGTGAAAAATCTCAAAAAATCAAAGTTGACTTTTGTGCACAGTTGACTTTTTATCAGATGAATTCCAAACTGTGCAATTCTTCAGGAAATCATGTCCTTGACCTTAATCAAACTTGATGGACATGTTCCATGGGTGTCATAGGGTATATTGGGGCATGTCCTGGTCAAAAGTCAAAGTTACAGTTGACTTTTCCATTAAAACCCTAATTGTGGTGCAGATGAAATTGAGACTTGTTGCTCAAGCTTCTTGGATTAATCCATTGTTCCAAATGGATCAATATAGTTCATTAGAGACCCTCAAACCCTCTCTTGAGGTCTTGGCTCATGATTTGTTCCAAAAGTCAACTTAGGGGTGAATTAGGTCAAGAAACCCTAATTCCTGATTTTTGATGTATGCATCCCCTGAGGCAAAATTGACTTGATGAATGGGTCCATGAAGTTCCATGGAGTACATTAGGTTGTGATTTGGATCATTGGCTTGTGCCCAGATGAAATTTTTCATCTGGAGGCCCTGGTCGACAAAAACCCTAATTTGGTGATACTGGCGATCTTGAGACTTGATCCACCTATAAGGGAGCAACCTTGTGCTTAATCCTTGAAGTGGGAGTCCTTTTGATCCATTATGGATATTTGAGAGGTTAGACAAGTTGAAGATCATGTCATTCCTTGATTGATCCTTTGTCTAAGGCTCTGAGAGGGCTTGAAACCCTAATTTTGATTGTAGTGGATGCTCACCCATCTTTGGGGAGACTGATGAAGTATGATGGTACATCAACATTGTGATGATGATTTGTACAATGATGGGAAATCTTAGTGGTCAAAATTTGGGGTATGACAGATGCCCCTATTTAATCTTCTTGGACCCGAAGGTGTGAATGACGAAGGTATTCGGGCATTCGGGGTGCAAGAGGATTAAATATCGGAATACCCGAAATTTTGATGGTGGTTATGAATGGTAGCTTACGCATTCATCTTATTTAGCTAAGCAATGATGCTCAGAAAAGGTAAACTTCCCCTCGATCCTGGTCTTCAGCCAAGGAACTGGTCTCAGTTTTCTTTTGTAATATACTTCCCCTCGATCCTGGTTTCCGACCAAGGAACTGGTCTTAGTTTCTAAAATAAACTTCCCCTCAATCCTGGTTTCCTACCAAAGATCTGGTATTAGTTTCTAAAGTAAACTTCCCCTCGATCTTGGTTTCCTACCAAGGATCTGGTCTCGGTTTCTTTTGTCAATAAACTTTCTTGACAAGGAACACTGTTAGTAGCGGTTTTCCCTCAAACTTCTCGCTGAATTTTCTTGGGGAGATGCCATTTAACAAAAAAATTTGATGTCAGACTTGCTGGGGAACCCAATCGTCTGAATTGTAGAGGTACACAAACTTCTCTATTTGGAGACGCCATTTGTCGATTCTACTGGGGGAAAGTGAGTCTCTTGAGAGACTGTTTCCACTTGGGGATCTTACATCATACTTTTCTCGGGATCTTCCCGAAGAAATGTCATACGATGGGGTCCAATTTTGAGGTGCCGATGACCTTTTCATCAGCGATCTTTTCGAAGAGAAACTCGCATGCTGCCGAATCTCTGATTAAGAGGCTTTCTCTGGGGATTTTCCTTAATCCGGGAAAGCAAGGATATCATCTTCAATGGCGAAGAATGATATTTGTTGAAAGTTTTCTCTGGCTTTTCAGAGGTTCAAGTTATCAAAGTGGTAAAGGGCCGTCTCTAATCCAGAGATAAACGGGAGAGAGATTGCTTAGATGATTCACTTCCTAACGAGGAAAGGCCTGACAATTCGATTGAGAGAACTTTTATCACTAGGGGACAAAACCGACTAGAGTGATGGTGATGCAATATGAAATGTATATGCAAATCAATAATGCATGTATGTCTATGCTGACAAAACTGACGCGACACACAAACTAAAAGATGAACATGACTGGATACTCGGCCATCGCGGGGCGTGTAGAGATATCGCTGGTTCAAGATAGAAATTCCACCTTGCTTAGGAGAGATAGTCCCTGCGGGGAATACCGTTGATCGGGCTTAGGAGATAAGAACTCGGTCGAGGATGTCAGATGGAATAGTCGCATCCGACACTGTTGATCCTTTATTCAGGCGCACTAGCGTAGAAGGAGTACTTTGATTCTGCACTTTGAAGTTTGCCTACTTCTGGAGAAGCGGTCGATGTTCTTCTGATGTTCAACAGCCAAAAGAAATTGCCGTCTTTATTTGAAAAGCAGAAAATTTTTTAACAAGTAAATTCATTTTTGTTTTATTTCAAGAATCGTTAATCATGTTAACAACGTCGTTCTGTAAAGCTAAAACAAATAAGAATTACAAACAAAAGCACAAGGGCTCAAATTTTATTGATGAGATGGAGATCAGCCAAACGCGTGATTCCAAGGAGTATATACAAAGTTTGGAAATGGTAATTTACAGGGAAAAGGGCTACGTTGAAACATAACGACCACTATCCTTCTACCAACTTTGAATTTTGGGCATCATGAGCTTCTGTCGAAGATGACCTTGACTGGAGTTTTCCTCTGATGGATGATGTAACTGATGCTGCTGAGGGACTTGCCTCTATTGAACATAGTTACTTGCCATTATCCCTAATTTTTGCCTGGATTGTGCTTTGATGTTTCCAATCCACCGGGATGATTTTTTTTATTTTGTCTCTAACTTTTGCCTGGACCGCCCTTCCGGGTTTTCAATCCACCGAGACGTTTTTTTTTTTTTTTAGGCGAAGTATTTCTTGACTACATCAACATTCGTGGGTTAGGCAAATTCCTCTCCGTCCATGGTTGCAAGTCTCAAGGCACCGCTTGAGAAAGCTTTCGTGACCACATAGGGGCCATCATAATTCGGAGTCCACTTGCCTCGCGAATCAGTGAGAAATGATTGTATCTTCTTGAGCACGAGGTCTCCTTTTCTGAAGACACGAGGTCGGACCTTTTTGTCGAACGCTCTCTTCATTCTTTGCTGATACAACTGACCGTGGCATAGTGTCGTGATTCACTTTTCTTCGATCAGATTTAGTTCGTCGTGTCGACTTTGACACCATTCAGCTTCGGTGAGCTTGGTTTCCATCAATACCCGAATTGATGGGATCTCTACTTCTATGGGGAGCACTACTTCCATGCCATATACTAGAGAGAAAGGGGTAGCCCCTGTTGAAGTGCGGACAGATGTGCGATAACCGTGAAGAGAAAAGGGTAGCATCTCGTGCCAATCTTTGTAGGTTACAACCATCTTTTGAAATATCTTCTTGATGTTCTTATTAGCCGCTTCTACCGCTCCGTTCATCTTGGGTCGGTAGGGAGATGAGTTATGGTGTTCGATCTTGAACTCTGCACACAACTCTTTCATCATCTTATTGTTCAAGTTAGATCCATTATCAGTAATGATCTCGCTTGGAATACCATAAGGCAGATGATATTGTTTTTGATAAATCAGACCACCACTTGTCGGGTTACATTGGCGAATGACGCTGCTTCGACCCACTTGGTGAAATAGTCAATGGCTACCAGGATGAACCGATGCCCGTTTGAAGCCTTAGGTTCAATCATGCCAATCATGTCGATTCCCCATATGGAAAAAGTCCACGGGGAAGAAAGAACTTTGAGATGTGATGGCGGTACATGAATTTTGTCAGAGTATATCTGACACTTGTGACACCTCCTCATGTACTTGTAGCAGTCGGATTCCATTGTCAACCAATAGTATCCTGCTCTTAGAATTTTTCTCGCCATTGTGTGTCCGTTGGCATGAGTGCCAAAGGATCCTTCATGAATTTCTTTCATAAGCATGTCTGCTTCTGGTCTGTCTACGCATCGGAACAAAACCATGTCGAAATTTCTCTTATAAAGTGTATCGCCGCTCAGAAAGAAGCTGCCTACTAGTCTTCTGAGGGTCTTTCTGTCTTTTCTGAGTGCCCCAGATGGGTACTCTTGTTTCTGAAGGAAGCATTTGATATCGTGATACCAAGATCTATCATCTATGACTGCTTTAATCGTGAAGACGTAAACGGGCCTTTCAAGGCGCATTATGTCGATCTTAGGTATGTCATTCCATTGACCTACACTAATCATGGAAGAGAGAGTGGCTAATGCATCAGCCATGTGATTCTCATCACGAGGGATGTGATGAAACTCAACTCTGTTGAAGAAAGGTAACAACCTTCTTGCATAGTCTTTGTAAGGAATCAATCCTGATTGGTATGTATTCCAATCTCCTTTTATCTGGTTAATAACCAGGGCTGAGTTGCCATATACGTCCAATTTTTTGATCCTTAAATCAATTGCTTCCTTGAGACCCATAATACAAGTTTCGTATTCGGCCTCGTTGTTCGTACATTTGAACGTAAGTCTAGCAGTGAAAGGAATGTGGGTACCCTAAGGGGTAATAATGATTGCCCCAATTCCGTTTCCGTAATAATTAACTGCTCCGTCAAAGATAAGTCCCCATTGGGAACCTGGTTCTGGCCCTTCACTGGGTAACGGTTCATCGCAATCTTTCATTTTTAGATACATAACATCTTCGTCTGGGAAGTCAAACCCGATTGATTCTTGATCGTCAATCGGTTGATGAGCCAAATGATCGGCTAAAATACTTCCCTTAACGGATTTCTGAGCGTGGTACTCTATTTCATATTCTGATAACAGCATCTGCCAACGGGCAATTCTTCCCGTAAGAGCAGGCTTTTCAAAAACGTACTTGATTGGATCCATTTCGGAGACCAACCAAGTAGTATGACAAATCATGTACTGGAGAAGACGTTTGGCTGCCCAAGCCAAAGCACAGTAAGTTTTCTCGAGCATCGTGTACCGAGTCTCGCAGTCGGTGAATTTCTTGCTTAGATAGTAAATGGCAGAC
Organism: Lathyrus tuberosus; assembly: GCA_022829125.1. Classification (NCBI taxonomy): domain Eukaryota; kingdom Viridiplantae; phylum Streptophyta; class Magnoliopsida; order Fabales; family Fabaceae; genus Lathyrus; species Lathyrus tuberosus. Next base: position 453,429 of record JALAZF010000935.1, on the reverse strand, counting down.
TCTTTCCTTTTGGTTTCGTCTTGTTGGCGAAGTACATATCCCATCGAGTCCTCTAGAACTGTGAGGTAAATGATCAGTGGTCTTCCTTCCACTGGAGGTGATAGAATCGGAGGATTCAATAGATATTCCTTAATACTATTGAAGGCAGTTTGACAGTCATCTGTCCAAATGTAGTCCTGATTCTTTTTGAGTAACTTGAAGATCGGCGTGCATGTCGCGGTCATAAGGAATATGAATCTGGAGATGTAGTTCAAACGTCCCAAGAATCCTCTGACTTGTTTTTTAGTTTTCGGCGAAGGCATTTCTTGAATGGCCTTGACCTTGTCAGGATCTGCCTCAATTCTTTTCTGGCTGACGATGAACCCTAGGAGTTTCCCTGAACGGACACCGAAGGTGCACTTGTTGGGATTCAAGCGGAGCTTGAATTTTCTTAGACGTTTGAAAAATTTTGACAGATGTTCAACGTGCTCACTCTCTATTTTCGATTTTGCAATCATATCATCGACATATACCTCGATTTCCTTATGTATCATGTCATGAAACAGAGTAGTCATGGCCCTTTGATAGGTTGCCCCGGCGTTCTTCAAACCGAACGGCATTACCTTGTAACAAAAGGTGCCCCATGGGGTAATGAATGAAGTTTTCTCCATGTCTTTCGGCGCCATTTTGATCTAGTTATAGCCCGAGAATCCATCCATGAAGGAGAAGACTTTGAACTTTGTTGTACTATCTACCAGCATGTCAATGTGTGGTAAAGGAAAGTCGTCCTTTGGACTTGCCTTGTTCAGATCTCAGTAGTCGACACACATTCTTACCTTTCTGTCCTTTTTCAGAACAGGTACGATGTTGGCTAACCATTGAGGATATTCAGACGTAGCGAGGAAACCCGCGTCAATCTGTTTCTGTACCTCCTCTTTGATTTTGATGGCCATGTCCGGGTGAGTGCGTCTCAACCTTTGCTTTACTGGAGGACATTTCGATCTCAACGGTAAGTGATGTTCCACGATGCTGGTATCCAACCCTGGCATGTCCTGATAGGACCAAGCGAATACATCGGGGAATTCTCTGAGAAGCTTTATCAAACCTTCTCTGGCAGTTGGACTGAGCAGTGCCCCAATCCTGATTTCTTTTCTCTCTTTTTCTGAACCCAAGTTTACCGTTTCCAATGGCTCTTTGTGAGGTTCAATGGACCTTTCCTATTGTCTGAGTAGTCGGGAGATCTCTTCTGGAATTTTGTCGTCATTTTCTTCTTCAGCCTCAAATTCCGGGAACTCAAAGTTGGGAGAAGGCATCGGATCATATCTTTCAACGGGGTTTAAAACAAGCAATCTGCATGACGTGAGAATTCGTGTTTAGAAGAGATAGAGAAAATGCAAGTGTGTGCAGTGTATTTATTTTGCTGCTTGTTTTTATTTTTAATTGTTTTTTAGGATTACCATTTTCTGAAAAACGAAAAGGAGAAAACAACAATTAATGCGGAAATTATAGAACGATGTTATTTTATTAATGAACAAGTCGATCCATGAAACTACAGCCCTATAAAACAAAACTCTGTCGCTTCGGGCAAAGCGAAGAGGGAAATTTACAGAAAGCGAGCCCTATCAAAACATCCGTTTCACTTGGGCAGGGTGAAAGGTTAAAGATGGCAATTACTTTTACTGATGAACGACCTTCGGAACATCGACAGCAACCCATTGGCGGCGAACTCCTCGGTGAATCACAAAGTCTGGCACCTTCCTTTATTTGTCATAAGAAATAACGCTGATTTCTGGTGGAGCAGGATCATTGGAATCTGTTTCCCAGGCAGAATTGTCGTAGGAGAATTCCTCTGTTTTATTTTGCATAACATTTGTGCTCTCGACTGTATCTCCCCATCCAGTTGGCTGGATGTTTTCGAGCCTGATATGAGAGCTCTCGGGAGCAGTGTACTTGACTATGAAGTCGTATTTTCCACTCGGTTGTCCCAGAGTGTCCCAAACTTCTTTGGAACTAGAGGAGTCATCTCTCTCGATGACATTAACCTCAGGAAAAGCATAGTTGATGAATTCAATTCTTGCAAACGTTGCAAATTCATCTTCATGTTGAGTAGTTTCTGAATGACCTGAGTGTTGATCCCATGTCATGGTGGGGACACAGGTATTCCGTTCAATGACGGTCAGCTGGTTTTCATTGTTCGGCTGACCCTCTTGCCCCAAGTTTCCTGGGTAAGGCTGCCACATTGGCAGACCATCCATTGGGCCATAGTAGTTGTAGTCAAAGTTGTCTTTCATCAGAGTGTCCTCCTCTAATGAATTTGGCGGAGCACGACATCCTTCCGGATCACAATCTCCATATATCATTTCGACATCTGACCTGGGTATAAATCTCGGACTCTGTGCGGGATAGCAAAATGGTATAGGCACCTCTTCCTGAGACATATAACCGTCCTCGTTAAGGTAAGACTAGCATTCTTCATCTGTGTCAGAGGGATCTTCCTCATTAATAGCATGTACTGCCTGAGACACTGGGTGAAGAAAACCTCCACTGTGGAAGAAGTTTTGAAGGGGATGAAGACTTTCATCGTTGGCAGTTGTCCGGGTACAGGTTACAGAAAAACCAAGACCCTTCTTTGTTGTATTACCAGTAGGAATGACAAGCTGTCCCCATCCTGTTATGTCGGTACTCTCGACCGCTTTGATAACATCTTTGTATGAGGAAATCGAGGTTCCTCCTTTGAAATGATTGTCCTTGCTCACCGACAGTGCTTGGAACTGAGTTCCAATAACCTCCTCGGGTTCTATACCAGTAGATGATGACAAGTTACTCACGAGCAAGGCTTGTTCCCCACAAACCGTGACGAGTTGATCGTTCTTGATGAACTTTAGCTTTTGGTGGAGGGTTGAAGTAACCGCTCCAGGCTGATGTATCCAAGGTCTTCCTAATAAACAACTGTATGTTGCCCGGATGTCCATGACCTAGAAAGTGACTTGGAAAGTATGAGGACCGATAGTTATGGGAAGATCAACTTCACCGATAACCACTTTTCTGGATCCGTCAAATGCTTTGACGACGACCTCGTTGATTCTCATCGGAGGACCTTTGAATGATAATTGCATCAAAGTGGACTTCGGCATAACATTCAGGGCTGACCACGTGTCTACTAGTACGTTGGCTAAAGCATCGTCCTGGCAATTAACTGTAATATTGAGCGCCATGTTATGACGGCGACCCTCTTCAGGTAATTCCTCATCACTAAATCCCAAAGTATTACAGGAAGTGATGTTAGAGACAATACTATCGAACTGTCTGATTGTTACATCCTGTTCCACAAAGGCTTGCTCTAAGACTTTCTGTAGAGCCTCCCTATGCGCTTCTGAACTGAGTAACAGTGATAACACTGAGATCTTTGAAGGAGTTTGTAACAGTTGATCGACAATGTTGTATTCACTCCTTTGGATGAGCTTCAGCATCTCATCATTGTTTTTTGGAAGGTCGGGATTACTGGATTGACCGACTGATAGATCGGGAGCTTCTGTCTGAAGTTCCTTTTCCTTGTTAACTTCCCCAACCCCTCGGTTAAAGATTCTACCACTCCGTGTTACACGACTGATGTCTGCAATATTCACGACGGAGGGTAATGGAATTTCCTTTCCATTTTCAATTATTGTTGCACCGTATTTGTAAGGGATCGCCTTAGCTGATTCATACGGTAGCGGTCCTGGTAGATAGATGACTACAAGAGCCTTCTGATTTTTCTGACCATCGTAAGCAATCTCAATTCGTTCCCGGTTGGGAACTTTAGACTCGTCAAGTAGAGGGATGATGGCAAAAACATCCCTGGTCCTGTGATGACCAGAGATCGTGACAACATCCTCAACTTGCTCGGCAAGGTAGTTTGGCGTCCAGTTGATGGGTACAGAACCCAGATATGGACGATTTTCTCCACGATCAACCTGACCCTGAAGAGCTGTTCTCACAAGGTAACACCCTTGGTTACTTTCTGAACAGACACTACAACTGTCATAGTTGTGTGGTGGCACCTGGCCATGCCCACTTTGAATACAATGTAACCTCACTAGGTTAGCTTCCACTGATCGGACATCCTGACTTTGACGTCGAGTAGGATTCCTGATACTGATACTAATCTGCTGAGTATCTTTATCCATATAAATTGGCATCCACCAATGATTTAACAAGTGCTGAAGTGCCTCCTGGACAAGGGTACAACCTCGATCGTTTTCGCAACCTGCTTTACAGCTTTGATAGTCATGTGATATTAAGAATCCGAGTCGGACCTGCTCAGCATGCAACTCTACCAGGTTGGTATTCATCACGCGAATATCGAAGATCTGAACCATGTTGATCTGATAAGGGTTTCTATCATGGTAGTATTAGATCCATCCAAGATCCATCTGATGCTGGAGGGCCTCTTGTATGAAAGAGCATCCATGTTTGTTTACCGAGCAAGTCAGACAGGAACTGTAATCGTGCCGCGATAGATTATGATACTGGCTTTGCCTTGAATGCATCGCCACCAAGTTGGCATTCATCGTACGGATGTCGTGGTTTTGAAAGACGTTGAAATTCGTATAGACCATGTTAACTCCACGAACTCGGTGCTCTTGGATCCATCCGAGATCCATCTGTTCCTGTAGAGCTGCTTGCACCACAGAACATCCTTGGTTGTCTTTAGAGCAGATATCACACTGGTGATAGTTATGAGGTGGCACATGGCCATATCCACTCTGTCTACAATGCATCTTGACCAGATTGGTCTTCAACAAGAGTACATCATGAATTTGATAGACATCGTTAGATTCTCTCTCAATCAGATTGACTGCAGCTTTCTCGTGTTGAGGCAGCGGGTTCGTGAGAACATTGGGATTCGTATCTTTGAAAGATAAGAGCCCGCTCCTAACATGTTTTTGCACGTCGGACTTGAAATTGAGACAAGTCTCAATGTTATGCCCTGAACTTCCTTGATGATAAGGGCATGTCTGATCCACCTTAAACCAAAAAGGCGGATTTTCCGGTACTGTAAGAGGAGACTTAGTCTGGATGTGCCCCTTAGCCAGTAGTAATGGAAACAGCTTTGCGTACGTCACGGGTATAGGATCAAATCCTGGTGGTCGTGTTGTACGGTTGTTGTTATATGGAGGACGAGCCTGCTGAAGAGGCTGTTGTGTCCTTTACTGATCAGGTTGGCTCTGCGCAACCTGAGGTTGATACGTAGGAATAGGCGCAGGGCTGATAGCAGGAGTTACAGCTGCTACTGGCTGATAACGTTGCCTTTGCTTTCCGAGAGAGATATTCCCAATATCTTGCTCTTTTTTCTTAGGGAGAGCACTACCGTATTTTTTAGTACCGCTCGTCGATCCAGTCTCTTTTACCAAACGTCCTTCTCGGACGGCTTCCTCAAGACGTACGCCCATGTCGACCATTTCGGTGAAGTCACTGGGCGCACTGGCAACCATTCGGTCATAGTAAAATGAGCTTAAGGTCTTTAAGAAGATCTTTGTCATCTCTTTTTCCTCAAGAGGTGGACAAATTTGAGCGGCAATTTCACGCCACCTTTGAGCATACTCCTTAAAGGTTTCCTTGTCCTTTTGCGACATCGATCTGAGTTGATCTCTGTCGGGTCCCATGTCCAAACTGTATTTGTATTGTTGGACGAAGGTAGTGCCAAGATCTCTGAAAGTGCTGATCGTGGCACGGTTTAAACCCATGTACCATTTTAATGCGGCACCAGTTAAACTATCCTGGAAGTAGTGAATCAGTAGGTCCTGATTCTCCGTCTGAGCTGACATTCGCCGAGCGTACATCACCAGATGGCTTTGAGGGCAAGAGTTACCCTTGTACTTTTCAAAGTCGGGCACTTGAAATTTGTGCGAGACTTTCACATTTGGGACCAAGCAGTGATCTGCGGCGTCTTTTCCAAATAGATCCTCACCGCGAATGGCTTGCAGTTCCTTCTACATTTCCAAGAACTGTTCCTGGAATTCATCCATTCTATCGAACATAGTTTCCTTCTTACCAGAAGGTGTTGGCGGAATCTGTCCTTCCGGGATAGTGTGCACCACAGGGGGTGGCACCGTGACTACGACAGTGAGTCTTGGCGTTTCCCGAAGTTTGTAACCTTCAGGAGTCTTCAGTATGCCCCTGGCATCTTCGCTTTCCCGAAGTTTGTAACCTTCAGGCCCAGCGGCTTCTGCTGTGATTCCCTGATCCTCAGTGATCGGCGGAACACATCCTCCCGGGATATAGTTAACAGGCATGCCCCGAGGACGATCTTTTGGAATCTGATACCTAGGATCATACTTCTCCACTATGGGCATTGAGGTGATCTCTGAGATCACAGTTCTTTGTAGCTGAGCTTCTGCCATGGCTTGCATGTCGTTACGAAGCTTTCTCATATCCTCTCTTAGAGCGTCGATCTCTTCTTTTAACTCTCTATTTTCTTCCTCAAGATCATTCATCCTTTTCTGAAGATTGGCCCGAGTATTGTACGAATGAGACAGTTTGACTCTAGAACCGAGACACAAATGTGAGATTCGTAGGTAAGAAGAATACGCGATGTGAGAATGATGAATGCAATGATTATATTAATTGTTTTTTGGTTTAATCAAAATAAACTTCGACAATTAGATTGCAAATATCAAACAGTGGGGAAACCCCTTTTTATTGAATTCCAAAGGATTACAGAAATGGAAATACAGTAGATTACAAGGTGCAGAAACAGAAACCTAAACTAATGGGTCCCGAGTCCTCTCTGAAGATAAGTCGGGTGCTGATTCTGGTATCTTCCTTTTCTTTGACCGGGGCTCTTGGGCCGTTGTCGGGTTGTCATTCCTTTGCCAGGTGAAAGGAGCGAGCGAATTCCTTTGGTCATCTTGATTCTCTACAACATGTTGCTCCAAAATTTCAATCAGAGCATCTTTCTCTTTCAGTAATTGTTGTATTTTGATGCACTCGACGTCGAGGGTGCGGTACTTGTTCTTCCAAGACCTCCTCTCCTTTTGAACTTTGTTGAGAGTAACCTGAAGCTTTTCAGTTTCCATCATGAAGTACATGACAGATTCCCTCGGCGGAAGAATTCCGTAACGAGGATAAGGCATTTTTAGCTTGAGAGCTCTAGTTTGTACCCAATGGAGATAAGGCCCCACCGAGACACAGTCTGGTTTTCCCAGAGACTCTCGTCCTTTCTTATGAACGTGTTTCCAAGCGTGCACTATTTCCATCTTTAGTGCTCTGTCACTTTCTCCTTCCTTGAAGAAAAGACCTTCCAGATGAACACCCAGTGGGATGTGCCTCATCGGGTATCCAAATTGACGACGAACAAATACCGGATGGTAGTTGATTCCTCCTTTAGTTCCTATAAGGAGTACGTTGGGGAAGTTTCCACAACGATCAATGATCCTGATTCCCTCATAAATCCTATTACACCAATCTATATCAGAGTTGGTAAGAGACATGATCTTCTGCGACCAACGTAAGGCACTCTTGCAATCCCAAAAAGCAGCAGACTTGGGCAAGTGGGAGATAAACCATTTTTAAAGCAGAGGTACACAGCATGTGATCTCCCCGCCGCTGTACAAATTTCCCAAGTGTGCATCTGCGAGCAAAGTCGGCACAGGGTTTTCAATGAGAAAAACCTTAATGGAGTTAATATCGACGAAGTTATTGATGTTGGGAAACAAAAATAACCCGTAGGTGAGCAAGACAAAGATGCTTTCAAAAGAAGTCACGTTTCCTGTACTGGCAAAATCCAGGGCTTTCTTTGTCAGGAACTGGGATGGTAAACCTTGGATGCCACCCTTAGTGATTAGGTGAGTCCTGACCTCAGACTCGTCCAAATGAATCGCTCTTGCAATGGTCTGATTCTTTGGAATTTCTTCCAGTCCAGAAAATGGAGCTCGATCTGTAATGTGTAAATCAATCAGGTGAGAATACTCCTCCAGCGTTGGTGCTAACTGGTAATCCGGGAATGTGAAACAGTGATAAACCGGATCGTAAAACTGAATGAGTGCATCCATGATTCCCTCAATCACATGGACTCTTAATAGTGGTAACAGACCTCCGTACTTGGCTCTGAAAGCCTCAGGGTTAGTGATCATCCTTGCTAACCTTCTCAAATCCTCTAGTTTTGGAACCTTGAAGGTGTACTGGTGAGTTCTCCTTCTACCGAAATCCATTAGCGTAATCCTCTTCTCTAATATTTGCAATCACAGTCTTAGTTTATTTTGAAAAACAGAGAGACTAGAAGAGAAGTTTTTTGAATGTTTTAATGTTTTATTAAATGAATGCATGAATGCAGCACACAAAAACATAGAAAAAACATGGGGTCAAAGGGTCGTTGTCATGAAGTCAAGGCTCTACCCATCCCCAAAGGTTTATACTAGGGTGATTTTTGTACCTGTACTCATTATCATCAGCTCCTCCCAGGAAAGCAAAACAACAAGCGGATCGCCAACGAGTTGTAGAGCAATCTTAGAGTAAGTGCCATTCACCGAGAATAGATCACCAGCCTCAAATGAGGGTAGTATCGCGTAACAACTATTTCCGATAGTTTCCGCACTACGAAAGGGTTTGGCTCCTCAGCTTCTCAGACTTTCCACATACGGCATCACCCGCATTCCCATTAGCAGAAAAATAAACATGTATAGCAATTAGGAAAAGCAGTATATATATTTGTCCTAAACATCCTAGACCTTTAAAGCTATGAATCCTAAGTTCCTGACAGAAAATGGGTTCCCCGGCGGAAGCCCCAGTCTGTGGTATTCCCACAAAAGGTGAAAAGGAAGAAAAAACAGAGACCGGCCCCACGGTGGGCGCCATTTTTTCTGTAGCGAGCGATTTTGGACGTGGTTCTTAAGCGCTGGTCGCTCTCTGCGGTTGAGCTTAAAACTACAGGTCGATTCATTTTTTATCCTATTAAAGCTGATGAAGGAAGGGAAATAGATGTCTCCAATTAACCCTGTTTTGCATACTGAGTTTAAACAGCGGTCTGTTAGGTTACGGATGCTATCAATGTGGGGGGCCTTTGTACTGGTTATTTGTATTTTCGCCAATACTATTTTCTTTCTTTTTATCTGGGCAGAAGATTTCTGGCGGGGAACAATGATTAGGATGTTAGGACTGATGCTTTTTTATTTACTGCTTTTGATTGACGGAGATATGGGATTTGGTTTTTTTTGTTGATTGTGCTCGCTAAGATCTTTTCTTTCGATCTTATGCCTACATATTCCCGTTTACCGAAACAGGGAAATTAGAGCGTTCGTAGTTCCTCCTATTCTATGGGAGGAAATGGTTGTTTTGGTGTCTTGTTCAAAGCCCAAGAAGTAAAGCAAAAGGTGATTTGTATCTTGTTCCAAGCCCATGATGTGAAGCTAAAAGGTCTCAACTTTAGAGAGAATTTGTCATCTCTAAAGAGGGGGTTGTTTGTCACAACTGTTGGGTGATTGGTTATAAAGGAGAATTACTTTAACCGGGATACACGGATCCTAGCAATGCCATAATTTCCTTTATAGGGGATTTCAACCTGAAGGAGAAGACTTTAACTCAGTGTAGAGCAATGCTATCTTTCCTTAGGAATTTCTCATGCTAAAAGAGGGACAGTGGCATGGATGTAGATGATCCAGAGGCTTGCCGCTTACAGCGATTAGATGAAGAGGAAGGAGTTGTTGATGTTTGTGTGCTGTGAACGGGGCACAACTTTGATGCTAAAAGGTTAATTGGATTAACCAGTGGTTTTCTTATACAAAGCCTAAGAGGAGGCTAATATGTGTCTCGTACAAAGCCCGAGAGAGAGGCTAAAAGGTTTTGACTCAACGATGGAATCTTTTGGTATCTCGTATAAAGCCCGAGATGGAGGCTATCTGACTCAACAAGAGAGTTTTTGTATCCCGTACGAAGCCCGAGATGGAGGCTGAAATTTGTTTGGCTCAATAAGAATCCTTTTGTATCTCGTACAAAGCCCGAGATGGAGGCTAAAATTTGTTTGGCTCAATAAGAACCCTTTTGAATCTCGTACAAAGCCCGAGATGGAGGCGAAAGGGGTGATTGACTCAACGAGGGAGTCTCTTATGTGTCTCGTACAAAGCCCGAGAGAGAGGCTAAACGTTGTTTGACTCCGCTGGGGAGAATCATTGTACAAAGCCCAAGAGGAGGCTGTGGTTACTGTTTCAGTTGAGTGACAGGTCCGGTATACTAATTTTGAAAGAGAAAATCAGTTCTTATATGAGCAATACTGTACTCAAGGATTTGATTCAGGGATCCGGGTTATCTCCTGTTCTTTAAGGAAGTGGGAAATCCAAATGGTATTGAGACTGTCCGAGTCTGCGGGTTTCCTTCCTATTTAACGAAGGGGTCACTTAAGAATGTCTTTGAGACTCAAGGAAATTAGACTGTCCAAGCCTAGAGTGTCATCTTTTGTACTATGCTTTGAGAAACAGTAGTAGACTCTATGAAAGGACTGTTCTATGAGGATGACTAGGTTCTGTTCCTATACCTCTAGGAGGTCGTCGGGACAATTTGTACGAAGCCCAAGAGGAGGCTGGAAGCTTTTAAGAAGCCGACGGGTCCTTGTACTAAGCCCAAGAGGAGGCTATCATTCCCTGAGGAAGAGATCATTATACGAAGCCTAAGAGGAGGTTGTGAATACTTCTAAGAAGTCGTAGGGTCCTTGTACTAAGCCCAAGAGGAGGCGGGCTTGTTTTTAGGAAGCATGTGGGTCCTTGTATGATGCCCAAGAGGAGGCCGATGCTTTTAAGAAGCCCGTGGGTCCCCAAACCCCGAAAAATTCAAGGCAATGCTATTCACCGAGAATAGATCAAAGTCAAGAAAGTTCGAGAATTTGGAAGAAACTCAAAGATGCCATTCACGGAGAATACATTCATCTTGGGGAGTAGAGTTTCTTGACAATTCCTAATGAGGACAGCCGAAGAGAAGACTGTATCTGGTGATCCTATTGGGGATCTAGTTGTCTATTTCTACGAATAAACGAAACGGCGTCACCTAGTTCTAGACGTAGTTGCCGGGGAAACTCAAAATATCTATACTATTATTACACAGTTTATATGAGTTATGAAAGAAGACTTACAGTGAAACAGTCCCACAGTACAGTTATATGTATATGAAAGCGGTAAATGAAAGCATATAAACACTTACTCGGTTGTAGAGCTTCCATGTTGTTTGGTTAGTTGTTCAACAAAGAAAGATTGAAAACAACAGTATATTCAAAATCAAAGGAGAAAGTGCTTTGAAAAATAAAGATATGGGATTTACAGCTCAAGGAGAGGCCCAGGGTTTTATCAGTGAACGCACTGTTTGAATTTGTACAGAGGGACTTATAAAAGTGACTGGGGCCCAAAAAAGGTTTTATGTACAAAAGGGGTTGGGTCTTACACTCTAATAGAGGCCCAAAGGGTTTAAAGAAAAAGAGTGGGGCTTATAACACGAGGGTAGGCCCAGATGACTTTTCGTTTAAAAATGGCGATCGCGCCGAGATTTTCTTTTAACGCAGAGGGACTTATACAATAAGTGAGGCCCACAATTGTTTTGGTTAAAAGGGGATTGGGTCTTACACTCTATTAGAGGCCCAAAGTGTTTTTGAATGGGTCTTACAGCTCAAAGAGAGGCCCAAGATTATTTTTCAAAAGGGCGATGATCGTGTCGTTTATTTGAAAATATACAGAGGGACTTATACAATGAATGAGGCCCAAAATATTTCTGTACAAGTGGGTTGGGTCTTACACTCTCTCAAGAGGCCCAAAGTGTTTTGAAAATGATTTATGAGGGTTGAATTAATCCAAAAACCTTAATTTGTTTTCAAAAATGTATTTAATTGAATAAAAATTCAATTAAATTGATCAAAATTGTTTAACATATGGAAAAAAAATTGTGATCTTGGAATAATGTTTCAAAAATTAAGTATTGACCTACAAAATAGTTAGAAAGCATTAAAAGTTGCAAAATCAATGTGGAAAAAATATTTAAAATGTCAAAAACAATTAAAATATTAATTCTTTGCAAAAATATCAATTATATGAAATAAATAATATTTTTGGGATTTTTTGGGAAAATAAAATATTTTAACATTTTTGTGAATTATTAAAAAAAGAATCAACTCAAAATCATTAAAACTCAGAGAGAAATTAATTTTTGAATCAATTAAATAAAAACCACAAAATTCAAATATTTGAATTTATGAAAAAGGCGCCAAGAACACGCGCGTTTTTCTGGGTTTGGCTGATTTGCGTTTTCCATCCAATCTCACTGAATACGTAATTATATCATGCAATCCACATATCATTATGCTCGTCTCAACCTCACGATCATGTCTATAACACTTAATTTCATTTAAATTAAACATAAAACATGAAATCACGAAGAAACGTCAAGAACCCTAATTTCTGCATGAAGGCTAGGATTTTTGATACATGATTCAAACAATGCAATTAATTGAGGGAAAACATTCCATGCATGATTATGAACATATGGCCAAATTATTGTGCGAGGAAATATGCATAGATTGAGAGATGACAAAGTTTATGCTTACCTCTAGGCCGTGACAGCAAGTGCAATGTGATTTTTGATTTGGAGGTGTTACAGATGAGTGGTGATGATCTGAACAGCTTCCCTACACCCTATGGAGTGTGTTTGAATGCTTGGACTTGATTGAAATTGGCTGGAACGATTTGTGGTACCCCAGCTGCAACTTGATTGAAAGTTTGAGCAACCAGCTGGTGATTTTGTGAAATCAGTGTTCCAGATGTTATGTGAGTGTTTGGATCACTTCTATATGATGTATGTGAGGTGTGTGAGTGATTGGTTTGATTGGAAAAGCTCTCAAACTCAAAACCCGATAGCTACCTTTCTAAGAAAGGCATTTTTGCCAAGAGAAAGAGATTTTGAGGAAAGCATCTGTTAGATGGCTTTGGTGTACTCAAACTGATCACAATTGAGCTCTATTTATAGTAGAGCAAGTTTGTTTTGCAAGGAATAGTGAATGGCAACTGGTAAGTAGGTTTGGCCAATGTTGTCCAATGGAAATCCAAGTCTCCTCTAGCCATTGACTAGAGGTTAGGGCACAGAGCTTTGGTCCCCTTGGTCTTGGATAAGTCTTGACTGATTTCAGATGAGAATGGCTCAATCCATGCCACCTTGATGCTTCCATTGAATGCTTCAATCCAAATATGGAGTCTTGTCCCTATTTTGGCCATTCTAGGTTCAACATGTTATTTCTTGTTCCATGGACTTTTGAGGCTTGGCTCAGTGATTGTCCCCTTTAGATTCAATCCTCAGACGTGTCTAAGTGGATAGGAGCATTTGAATTTGGCTGATTTTACCAAATCGAGCAAAGTTGCAAATTCTGCCTTGCCTTTGACAGATTTCAGCAAGGCAACTTTCCAATGTCATATCTTATGACTCAAATGGAATTTGGCAATGTTCTTGGCCATTTTGGAAAACCCTTACATGATATAACAACTGTTTGAACATATTTCGTTTTGATCTCTTTTGAATCCAAGTGAAAAATCCCCCTACATTTGGCAAAAAGTGAAGACAGATTTGGACTTAGTGAAAATTTCACTAAGTGTTGGAAAAAGTGACATTTTCACTTTTCAGCCATTTTGATCACTTCATAACTCCAAATCCTTAACGAATTGGACTTAGGTCTATTTGAAGTTTTTGTAGAGGGTAATGAGGGCTACAAATCCATCTTTGGATGAGAAAAAATGGCTTTGTGGTTTAGGAGTTATGATCCTTCAAAGTTGGTACCCTTGTCACTTTATTTTTAACTTAGAAAATTTTCTAAGTTTTTATGGTTACCCCTTTTACAAGTTATCCCACTTTTCTTGATTTTTCTTGATGAATGATGATTTAAATCACACATTGCATCATTTTAGGGTTAAAAAACCATTTTGGTGAAAAATCTCAAAAAGTCAAAGTTGACTTTTGTGCACAGTTGACTTTTTATCAGATGAATTCCAAACTGTGCAATTCTTCAGGAAATCATGTCCTTGACCTAAATCAAACTTGATGGACATGTTCCATGGGTTTCATAGGGTATATTGGGGCATGTCCTAGGGTTTGGGAGCATGTCCTAGTCAAAAGTCAAAGTTACAGTTGACTTTTCCATTAAAACCCTAATTGTGGTGCAGATGAAATTGAGACTTGTTGCTCAAGCTTCTTGGATTAATCCATTGTTCCAAATGGATCGATATAGTTCATTAGAGACCCTCAAACCCTCTCTTGAGGTCTTGGCTCATGATTTTTTCCAAAAGTCAACTTAGGGGTGAATTAGGTCAAGAAACCCTAATTCCTAATTTTTGATGTATGCATCCCCTGAGGCAAAATTGACTTGATGAATGGGTCCATGAAGTTCCATGGAGTACATTAGGTTGTGTTTTGGATCATTGGCTTGTGCCCAGATGAAATTTTTCATCTGGAGCCCCTGGTCGACCAAAACCCTAATTTGGTGATACTGGCGATCTTGAGACTTGATCCACCTATAAGGGAGCAAACTTGTGCTTAATCCTTGAAGTGGGAGTCCTTTTGATCCATTATGGATATTTGAGAGGTTAGACAAGTTGAAGATCATTTCATTCCTTGATTGATCCTTTGTCTAAGGCTCTGAGAGGGCTTGAAACCCTAATTTTGATTGTAGTGGATGCTCACCCATCTTTGGGGAGACTGATGAAGTATAATGGTTCATCCATATTATGATGATGATTTGCACAATGATGGGAAATCTTAGTGGTCAAAATTTGGGGTATGACACGTCCGTTCAGAGCATCAAGGCTACTATGGAAGAAGCCATTCCCGCAGGTTGGGGAGAGGTTATTAAAGTAAAGAAGAAGCTAAATCGACATGGTTTAGGTTACAAACCAACTCGTGGTGGGGCATCTAACTCTACAATAGGACGTCCAAAGACCATCCAAGAAGTGTTTATCAGCAGAGGGTTTCAAGTCAATGTTGTGATAGAAGAACAAGAAGACGAAGACGTTAGTCACTTAGTATTTCAGTGTGAGGTCGCGTTGGACAATTGGGAAGCTATTGAAATACCTGTGTTTTTTCCTGCGCCAGAGTAATATGTTTGTCTTTTGTTGTTGTTCTTAAGTCCATAGCCATGCCTAAAGCTATTGGACTACTTTGTAGGGCCACCTCTTTCAAAATTATTATAAATCAATGAAGATGTTTTGTTAAATCCTCTTTGTTTCATTTACTGCTTTTTTTGCTTTTACTTTTTAAAGAAAATGGAAATCTCTTTTTAGAACCATCAAAAACATTTTTCTTCTGCATTTAATTTTGTGCACTTAATAAAATAAATCACTCCAACATGCAGAACTATTCCCAAACCTATTGTATCCGATGACCCTACTTTCACTATTGACTTTGACTCACCCATTTACCAAGTTGAAGATGAGGGGGAAAAAGACTATGGGGTTCCTAATGAGTTGGCAAAGATGTGCGAGTATGAGTACACGGACCTTCAGCCACACGAGGAACATGTTGATACCATTAATCTTGGAACTGACGAAGACAAGAAAGAGGTCAAGATTGGGGAAACACTAGCGGCAGATATCAGACAGAGGTTGGTGAAGCTTCTCGAAGAGTATGTTGATGTGTTCGCATGGTCATATCAAGACATGCCTGGTTTGGACATGGATATAGTTGTTCACATGTTACAGCTCAAGCCCGAGTGCCCACCGGTAAAGAAAAAGCTTCGAAGAAGTAGACCTGATATGGCTCTGAAAATCAGGGACGAGGTTAAGAGACAACTCGATGTAGGTTTTATGGCAGTTTTAAAGTATCCTGAATAGGTAGCCAATATCGTACCGGTAATCAAGAAGAACGGTAAAGTAAGGATGTGTGTAGATTATAGGGATCTCAACAAGGCAAGTCTGAAAGACAATTTCCCTCTACCGCATATCGACACCTTGGTGGATAATACTGCTCGGTTCGCAGTATTCTCATTTATGGATGGTTTCTCTAGCTACAACCAGATCAGGATGGACCCTGCTAAAATGGACAAGACTACTTTCATTACTCCTTGGGGGGACCTATTGTTATAGGGTTATGCCTTTTGGTTTGAAGAACGCAGGGGCAACATATTAAATAGCGATGGTCACTCTTTTTCACGATATGATGCACAAGGAAATTGAAGTGTACGTTGATGATATGATCGCTAAGTCACAAAATGAAGAAGACCATCTAGATTATTTGTTGAAGTTGTTCAAGAGACTCTGGAAGTATTAGTTGAGGCTGAACCCTGCCAAGTGTACATTTGATGTAAGATCTAGAAAACTCCTTGGTTTTATCGTTAGTCAAGGAGGAATTGAGGTGGACCCTGATAAGGTTCGAGCTATCCAAGAGATGCCAGCTCCGCAAACCAAAACATAAGTTAGATGGTTTCTTGGACGCCTGAACTATATTTCCAGGTTTATATCCAATGTGACTCCTACTTGTGAACCTATCTTCAAGTTTCTCCACAAGGACCAGATTATTAAGTGGAATTTAGATTGTCAGCAAGCCTTCGATAAGATCAAGGGTTATCTACAAGAGCCTCCTATTATTATCCTGTCAGTCCCAGGCAGACCATTCTTCATGTATTTGACTGTAACGGAAAGATCTATGGGTTGCGTGTTAGGCCAGTACGATGAAACTGGACGCAAGGAGCACACCATTTACTACTTAAGCAAGAAATTCACTGATTGTGAAAGTCAGTATTCACTTTTAGAGAAGACTTGTTGTGCTCTAGCATGGGAAACTAGACGTCTAAGGCAGTACATGATCTGTCATACTACTTTGTTGATCTCAAAAATGGATCCAATAAAGTACATCTTTGAGAAACCTGCTCAGACACAGAGACTTGCCTGTTGGCACATTCTATTGTCTGAATATGACATCCAATACATCACCCAGAAATTTATAAAAGAGAGTGTCTTGTCAGATTACCTTACTGATCAGCCTGTGGAAGATTATGAGCCTTTCAAGTTTGATTTTCCAGACGAGGACATTATGTCGGTGAAGAAAGACTGTGAAGAGCCAAGTCCAGATGAGGGCCCAAAACTAGGTTCTGGATGGAAAATGATGTTTGGCGGTTCTTCCAATTACAGTGGGCATGACATAGGTGTCGTGTTGATGAACCCTAATGGTGGTTATACCCCATTTACAGCACGGTTAGATTTTGAATGTACAAATAATGTTGCTAAGTATGAGGCATGCATCCTAGGCTTTGAAGCAGCAATTGATTTCAGAATCAAGATCTTGGAAGTCAGTGGGGATTCAGCCTTGGTTATTTATCAAGTTAAGGGCGAATGGGAAACTCGAGATGAGAAGTTGATTCCATATCGTGCCTATATTATGGAGATGATTCAGTACTTTGATGAGATCATTTTTCGCCATGTTCCAAGGTCGGAAAACCATATTGCTAATGCTTTGGCCATGGTAGCCTCGATGTGGAAGGTTAGATTTGTTAATGAAGCACCACTCATCTGAATCGAGCGCAAGACTGAGCCTGATTACTGCCAGTTGGTTGAGGAAGAAGTAAATGGGAAACCGTGGTTCTATGACATCAGGAATTATTTGAAGAACCAGGAATATCTAGCTAATGCTACAGCTCTTGATAGGAAGACTTTGAGGAGACTGGCGTCCAAGTTCTTTCTTAGTAATGATGTGCTTTATAAGTGGAATCACGACATGGTATTGCTTATATGTGTTGATAAACGAGAAGCGGACTTGTTAATTCAAGATATTCATGAAGGATCATTTGGCACTCACGCCAATGGACATGCCATGTCTAAGAAGATTTTGAGAGCTGGATACTACTGGTTGACTATGGAGATCGATTGCATCCAATATGCCAGAAAATGTCATAAGTTCTAGATTTACGCTGACAAGGTGCATGTGCCTCTGACATTGTTAAATATGTTGTCATCGCCTTGGCCATTCTCTATGTGGGGTATTGACATAATTGGGGAAATCGAACCTAAAGCTTCTAATGGTCATAGGTTCATATTGGTGGCTATTGACTATTTCACGAAGTGGGTTGAGGCTGCATCTTACACTAATGTAACCAAGCAAGTGGTTGCTCATTTCATCAGGAAATAGACTATCTGTCGTTATGGAATTCTGAGTAGGATCATAACAGATAATGGGACAAACTTGAACAATAAGACGATGAAGGAGTTGTGTGAAAGCTTCAAGATTGAGCATCACAATTCTTCTCCCTATCGCGCTAAGATGAATGGAGTTGTCAAACCTAGAATAAGAACATCAATAAGATTCTGCAAAAAATGGTGAAGACGTATAATGATTGGCATGAGATGTTTCCATTTACCTTGCATGGATATAGAACTTTAGTTCAAACTTTGACATGGGCAACCCCTTTCTCTTTGGTGTATGGAATGGATGTTATTCTTCCCATTGAAGTTGAAATACCATCTTTGAGGGTTATGCTGGAAACCAAGCTTGATGAAGCAGAGTGGGTTTAAGAAAGATTTAATCAGCTGGACCTTATTGACGAGAAGCGTATGACTGCGATGTGTCATGGTCAGTTGTATCAAAGGAGGATCAAAAGGGCATTCGACAAGAAGGTCTGTATCTGCGAATTCCGAGAAGGGGAACTTGTACTCAAGAAAATCTTGCCATCTCAGAAGGATATGCGGGGAAAATGGGCGCCTAACTATGAAGGCCCATTTGTGGTGAAGACAGTATTCTCAAGAGGCTCACTAATTCTTACAACGATGGATGGTGAACAACTCTCACATCATGTGAATTCTGATGCAGTCAGAAAATATTATGCCTAAAGAACCTGCTAAGTTGAAAACCTGGAAAGGCGACTTAGGCAAGAAAATGGGTATCTCGGTGGATCATAACCTATGAAGGAGATCCAGGAAAAAGTTAGGGATTAAAATAAATAAAAAATAAGAGCTCGCTAGGTTGAAAACCCGAAAGGGAGGCCTAGGAAAAAATGAGTGTCCCGGTGGATTGAAAACCCGAATGGGCGATCTAGGAAAAAGTTAGGGACAAAAGGCATTTCACTGCATCGGATGGGTGGTCACCAATGCAGAAGAATTCAAGCATAAGTTCAAGCTCACGGCTCTCATTAAAAGCAAGGCTTTAGAGGATTCTTAGTTATTAGGGCTAGTAGTGGTCATTGGATTCAATGTAACCTTTCCCTATTGCAATTTTCATATTGTAATCTTCTATGGAGCTTTGCCATTTGCAAACTACCATTCTTAAATAAAATCAGATTTTTAGGACCATTCAATTCTTGTTATTTACCATTTCTCTACTTTTCTTTGTTATACAGAATGTCATTTATTTGTTAATAATGATTTTGAAAGCAGAAAGTTTTGAAATAAAAACAAATTTTCTTGAAAACACGATGACAACATAATTTGCTTTGGCTTGTGGAATGATTTAGTGAAATCACATTCTCCCCAAGAGGTCTTAATGTGGCAGAAGTGATGTTAGACCATTTTGCATGAAATTCCCAAGTGAAGCGTGATTTGACCGACAATACCTCTTTGGATTGATCCTTTGGTCGTGAATGGTTACCAAGATTGAAGAGAGTTTTTCCCCAGTATCCTCCATAGATGGTGTTTAAATGTGGAAGATTATTATCTCCTCAGCAAGCTACTTTAGCTTTTACCTCCCCAAGTGAAGTAGATGTACTACCCATAGAACCTCTGGACAACTGTATTCCCCATATTCAGTGTAACTCTTTACCTTCTCAGTGGAGTGGATATGTTTATCAATTCCCCTTTAAGCCTCCAGTTTTTTGTCTCTTTTTAGAGTCGTCTCTTGCATATCATCTAGCATTCGTATCATGCCATATCATGTGCATTTAGCATTTTTTCCAGGTCTTTTGAGATCGTTGGTCATCACCAGTTTCCTGTCTAGGTCCGGTTATTACCGACATTTCTTTTTAACCTTGGTTGTTGTTTGTATCCCCAGGAAGTCTAGCCGTTGCTAGCAATCTCCGATGAACTGCCATTTATTGTTGAAACTTATCGCATAGTTTAATCATTTGTTTTAATGGTCTGGTTATCATCAGTGTTCCCCTTTTGGTTTATAGTTGTTACCTTAATTTTGCTTATCTGGTTATTTCCATTATTCTTGTGAAGTGTGGTTATACCACAACTTTCCAATCCGACCGTCGCCGACACCTTTAAGCTTGCTGCTTCCGGTATCTTTTTATTTGGTTATTACCAAAATCCCGTTGAAGTATAGTGATTACTGGCATTGTCTTAAAATTCAATCATTATTGATATTCTAAAGTCTAGTGATTACTGACATTGTTCAAATCCAATCATTATTGGTATCCAAAGTCCAATGATTACTGGCGTTGATCAAAAATCCAATCTTTATTGATACTCTAAGTCCAGTGATTACTGGCATTGTTTAAAAATCCAATCATTATTGGTATCCGAAGTCCAGTGATTACTGACATTATTCAAAACCAATCATAATTGGTTATTCATAACTGTCTTTATATTTACTGTCTTTCTCTTTTCAAGTCCAGTCATGCCTGACATTGTTTCGTTAGAAGCTGCTCGTAACCTCTGCTTGCGAACTAAGTCCAAATTACTGTTGGCACATACAGAAGAGTTTAATTACCCTGTATTTTCCTGATTGGTCTTGGAAGGTCACATATGAATCTTCATTCTAGATAGTCTCCAGAAGCTTGGATGTTATTCTTATTTGAAAACTCCAATAACGCTTGTTTTGATTGATGTCTTCGTAAAGAATTGTCATAACCCTTTTGTGGATGATCTTCTCATAAGAAGACTCAGTTGTTTTGTTTTTGTGGATGATCTTCTCATAAGAAGGCTCCTAATCTTACCTTGTTTTCTTGGATGATCTTCTCATTAGAAAGACTCCAGTTTTGTCAACTGTATTCTTCTCCTTTTAGGTCATATATGAACCTGAAGTCCAGTGATTACTTGCTTTGTTTCCAAATCCAATCATTATTGGTACCTAGAGTCCAGTGATTACTTGCATTTGTTTGTCAAAGTCCAATCATTTTGCACTCCTATTCAATTTTGTTTGATACCGGAAGTTTGATTATAACTGACATTCCCTTGAAAATCCAGTAGTTACCAGTATAGACCTGTCAAAAGCCAGTTATTACCTTTGCTTGTGGTCTAAGTCCAATTCTTGTGACTGTTAATCAGTTTTGTCATACCCCAAATTTTACCCCTTAGATGTCATTATATTTTTCATGAGCATCATAGGTTCATCCTCTTTGCATGACTAACCAACTATCAACTTTGTAGCTTTACTTTTCTTGGGGAATTAGAGTTTTGCTTCAAAAGGCTTTAAAGACTGATCAGTCAAGATTTGAAGTAGAGATTCACCAAACAAGTTTTCATGCACTTCTAGCGTGTCTAAGATGTCTGTGGATTCAATATAACTCATGTCAAGGCTTTCCTAAATGAATGGGAAGGATGGAGATTCATCGGGTCAAGAAAGCTAACTGTGGTGCTATAAAGTCAAAATCTTGGACTTTTGGGGTCAACCATGAACATGCCATATCTTCTCAAGTGTTGTCATGTGTTTTGATCAAAGAAGATCAAGGAAATACATAAAATCAGGAATTTTGGAGGATTAGGGTTTTGAAGGAGAAATTTCTAAGTATAGAAATTCCAATTTCTAGGCATCTTGCAACATCCATAACTTTATCATCCTTGATCCAAATGGAGGAAATTAGCTATCAAATTGAAGAGGACATCATGTAATACAAATTTGATGAAGGAAAGAGGTTCAAAAGATTCATGGATTTCAAGATATGAAGGCTTAAAGTTAAGGAAAACAAGAATCTGGAAATTTATACTTAGAAATTTTTCTAAGTATGGAATCTCAACATGGAGGGTGACTTTTCAAGGTATTCTTTCACCATGATCCAAGCTTTATCTCAATTTCATGTAAACATGAAAGTTGTAGAGTGTTCTTGTAGCTTTGTTTTGAGTACTAGAACTCCTCCATTGGATGTGTAGAACTCAAGCTATGGAGTCATCAAGATAGGATTTTCATTTGGCAAGGTTTTGGCAACTTTGTAGACCAATCTTCCAACGGATTTTTCATCATGATCAATACCTCATCTCAATTTCATGTAAGCATGAAAGTTGTAGAGCTCTTTTCAAGCTTTCCATCCATTACAAGAACTCCTCATTTGGATAAATACATATCAAGTTATGGTGCTTCAAAGATGGTGTCACAAATATGTCAATTTCCATAACTTAGAATTTTTCTAAGTTTTCTCTTGGTGACATTGTTGGACATGGTTTCAAGGCTCTTTTTCATCTCTTTCCATGGCTTATTTCCACTTAATTTTCTAATGAAGTTTATTCTAGGATCTACATGCTTTACATTGGATCAAGGATTTCATGAAATAAAGCTAAATTGAGTGAGTTATGAACATCCAAAATGAGCTACATGAATTCTTTGTGGTTGCACATATCATGTCACATTTGTCATGCATATGTCCAAGTTTTATGAAGCACCTTAACCCTTCACATTTCACATGCGAGAAATGCTCTTTTCCACTCAAAATATCATCCCAAAGCATTGCCTAAAATATTCCAACAAGCCATGTACCTGTTCGCAGGAGCGAACAACCGCTGGCCTTCCGTCGCAGGTTTACTCGTGCGATCGGCCACAGAAATCCCAGAACAAATGGTTGGAAGCGTATGTTCTTTTAATATGATAGTCTCTTGCCTTTTTGGAAAAGTTGTAAGAGTTGAGCGATTAACCGGGTTTAGATTGATTGATAGGACAAGGCAGAAAACAAAAGAAAAAGAAGAAAACAGATAAACAAAAATAACTTAAACTTTGAAAGTAAATTGCATTAAGGAATTGTGGATTCAATTATACATTTTTTCGAGATTGAACTCGTTTCTCTCTAAGCTTGGTACTTTGAGTGTTTTCCCTTTGCAATGTTACAAAATGCGACCCCCAAAAATGAAAAAAACAATGCATTATATAGGCCTAAAAAATAACTGTTCATCTACCCTGATTTACTTTGGCCCTGACACGTGTCACCCCACTATCTTTTCAACTTCCCATATTCTTGGAACTTCCAAACTTTCCCGCCTAAGCATTTGGCCTTGAATTGGGTTTGTCTTTCGCCTGGCATCCTCCGACACCATTGCTTATCGCCTCCCTTCCGACGCGCCTTTTTGACATGTGTCGAACTAACGTCTTAATTCTCTCCTGCTGTCGACTAGCTTCTCAATTTCCTCTTCTTCCTTTCCTTCTACATTGGTCGAAATCTCCTTACCAATAGTACCCTTCTCATCTTTCATATGCAAGTGTTACTAATCTTGGAAAAAAGCCAAACTCTCCAAAACTTGCTGAACAAGATTTATTTTTTCTACTAAGCCACTTTGATTCTCCCAGTCTTGCTTGTCTACACAATATGACAAAACCATTGGTCATGTTTGCTCGTACCATCTCATGCATCATATTTCAAATTCTTTGAAAGTTTTAACCATGCTTGTTTTACCACAGTAACCAACATGTTACCCATCCAAAGCCATCATATATAACCTAAAAACCCCAAAGAGAGAGGGACATACTTCATTTGCTGTGAACTTGGAACCCTATAGCTCTCCCTTTCTCAGAATTTTTCATCTCTTCGAACCACCTGTTGTATGCCATTTTTCTTCTTCCTCTTGCTTCCATTCTCATATTGGGGACTCACTGAGGATAAAGGAGGAAAGTTCAGAAGCATACAAAGTCACACAAAGCAATACCAAAGCTTCACGTAGGTAAATTTTTTTCAATCTATTTCTCTGCGTACGATGCTCATTTTGACATTTGTGTTGTGTGTTTAGAATCATGAATAAATGTAGAAGACTTCTGGTTTAATGTTGTGTTTGTTTGTTTGAGTTTTATTTTTGGTGCCAAAACTTCGTGACTACTTTTCATTGAGTGAGAGTTATCTTTTTGAAAAACCAAGGGTGGATCCTTGATCCGTGAAGAATTTTGTGCAAGACAGTGTGTTTGTTTTTCATTTTTGTGAATTTTCACAGTCACCGCCGGTGAAGCTCACCAGGGAAGACGACCAGAGCTAGGGCTCTGGCGTCTGAGGTTTCATGCTGAGGTGGCTGGTTTGAATTCTTGACCTACTTGCGTGGCCGTATGACTTTGCTAGTTTGACCTATGACATGCTACTGAAACGCACTGTTTCACTTATCCTGAGTTTTTTCGCTTGGTTTCTGGGTTGGGCTTAGCATGTTTGCTACTTACACCCCTTGTTTCAGAGGCACAAACACGTTTCAACTGAAACCCTTCTTGTAACCAGATTACTATCACACCCCCTAGCATGCGTTCTTTTTTTATTTCTTCTCTTTTATTTTTCGTTTGATTGTATTTTATTAAAAATACATCCTTTTGTCCAAAAATTCCTAAAAAATTAAGGATTACGTTTTAATGTCTTAATTAATTTTCTGTGAATTTTATTTTTATTTTTATTTTGTTTTGATATTTTATTCTGATTTTATAATTTAAGGTGTCAATTTTAACCTAGTTTGAACATTGGCTTTGTTTGAGAACCTTCTCTTTTAATTATTGGGTTGGTTTTTTAGAGTGTTTTAATACACATTGTGAGGATGTTTGGGTATGCTTGTTGGTCTTTGTTAATGTTTTTTGGATTGGTTTTCATTTGCTTATTTGTGGTCCTCGATTTGTAATCGATTCTCATGACACTCTACCTTGTTGATTTGTTTTATGCTAGCATTTGTGCTCTTCTTGTAACCATCTTTTGCACCAACACACTTGAATATATGAGCTTGCATTTGAGTCTTGATTGGGAGTTTATTTGTTCATTTTCCTATTTTTTTGAATAACATGTCAAGTTGATTGCTTTTGTCTATGTTTTCATGCTCATTTTGACCAAGTTTCCGAAGCTTGTTTCTTGGGATGTTTGCATTGATTGAATATGTACTTGTGTGTGGTTTGAAAAGTATGTTTCACTTCTTACTTTATGATTTGAAGGTGTTCTTGTTTGTCCATTTGATCACTTGTACATGTTCTTTCTTGTTTGAACCATTTCATGGTGTTTTGGCTTGATATTTGCATACGACTTTGCTCATGCATGAATGTGATTCTTATTGGTGTTTATTTTGACATATTAATGTTGGATATGAGATTCATGAGATGTGAATGCTACTGACCCTTTGGTTTTGGAGTTGTAACTTCTATTTTAAACTTTTCTAATCACTTATCTTTGTGTGTTAGAACTTGTAATGATTATGCTTGATGTCTTAGTTGTTTAACTTTATTCATGAGCATTTTGGTGTGTTGAGTATGACATTATGTAATTGCTGCCACCCTTGATTTTTTATCACATTTGAATCATTTAACTTTGATGCTTTGATTGTTATCATCCTCCTCTTGAGTTTCTGTTTGCAACACTTGTTATTACAAGTAGTTTGTCCCTCATTCCAAAGGAAAGTTATCATGTTGACTTATAAGTCATTCTCTTTGTTTAGACTTTTCCCTCTTTATTTCCATGACCTTATTAGGATCATCTTCCTTGGCCTAATTAGAGCTTTTCTTCCCTATTTGACCTAGTTTTAGGTTAGGGTTTTTGAACCCTATGTAAGTACAGTCATTATAGATACTTACTATTCTTTCTAGGCCTTATCAGAGCCATTTTGTTTCATAACTTAGAGTTAAGTTTAGAGTTTTTGAACTCTATGTGGGTACCATTACGACGTGCACTCATTTTTCCTTTTGACTTTGTTAAAAGTCAACTTTAGGCAAGTCTTCCAATATAGACTTAGAGAGTTCTTTAAGTCTATGTGAGTATCATGATCATGAATACTCATTCCCCATTGGAACCTAGATCATTATCAAGAGTTCCTCAACCCTTGTTAGGTGAACTATGAATGCTCTGATTCCATCCTAGTCAGGATACGTAGGCACGAGATGCGATGTCTTGGCGACCATACTTAGTGTATATACCCTTAGGTCTTTAGCTTGGCACATTACCCTTAGCAAGAAACTTTAGCATAACACAAACACTAACAAGAGGTTCCTGTGGAGTACTACAGATACTTAGGATACTAGCACCTTCCCTAGGTATAACCAACCCCCGAACCTTAGATCTCTAGTTGTGTTGTTACATAGCGCACTTAGGGTTTCTTCGATCTTTACCCTTTCCTTTGGATAAATCAAAGCTCGGTGGTGAACTTCAAAGTTTTGCAATTCAAGTTAATTAATGGCTCGATATCTGATTCTCACCGCAACAAGTTTGATGGCATTGTTGCCAACCTCACAACATGCAATAATTTGAGTTTTTATGATGAAGAGTTACCCGAGGAGGGGAGAAATCACAATTTGGCTTTACATATTTCTATGAACTATCAAGAGGATGCACTTTCCAATGTGCTGGTTGATACATGATCTTCCTTGAATGTGTTGCCAAAGTCTACTTTGTCGAAGCTTTCGTACCAAGGTGCTCCCAAAAGGTATAGTGGGGTTGTGGTTAAAGCTTTTGATGGATCTAGAAAAACTGTGAATGGAGAGATTGACCTTCAAATCAAAATAGGACCATGTTTCTTCCAAATTACTTTTCAAGTAATGGATATTCGTCCTGCTTATAGTTGTCTACTTGGTCGACCTTGGATTCATGAAGCTGGGGTAGTGACCTCAACTCTTCATCAGAAATTGAAATTTGTTAAGAATGACAAGCTGGTAATTGTTGGAGGTGAACAAGCGCTGTTGGTGAGCCATCTTTCATCTTTTTTGTATGTTGATGCTGATGAAACTGTTGGAACTCCATTCCAAGCTCTTTTCGTCGATGATAAAGCTGTTAAGAAGAATGGGTTGCCCATGTCTTCTTTGAAAGTGACTCTGCATGTATTAGAGACTGGTCGGTCTGACGGTTGGGGCCGAGTTATTAATGTGGTTGATAATAAAGATAGAATTGGTTTAGGATTTGTGCCTGGTACAATTAAAAGAGATTTGAAGCGTATTAATGAGGCCTTTCACAGCGCCATATTCATCAACAAATATCACTCTACTGCTGCAATTATTTAAGACGATCAAGAATATGAAATTGATCCTTAGGAATGGGAGCCATACCTTGATGATCCTGGATACTATTCTGAGACAGAAGATGCATATGTACCCTATCATTCCCCTCGACCAAGGCTTAAAAAACTTGAATATGAAGTCAGTACCATCATTGAAGATGATGAAGAGACAGAATTTCTCAATTTTGTGACGCATGGACAGATCTGCCAGAATTGTATAGCTGTTAATGTTCCCACTATTATTCATATTTCAAAGTAATTTGTTTTTGTTTCTTTCAAAAATCCTTTCACTCTGCCCAAGGTGAAAGTGAATTTGTGAGGACTTTGTTTCAATTTTTACCATCATCAATAAAATGTTATTTTGTTTATCTACGTTATGTTTTTTCCTTTTTGCTTTATTTTTGAAAAATGGTAACATAAAAAACCAAAATAATAATAATGTGATAATAATTTTTAAGTGCATAATACTTGCACTTCTTGTTCATATTATAAAATCAAACATAAATCATTGTGCAGATTGATTGTTAAACCCATTGAAAACAATGACCCTTTGCACTCTCCCAACTTTGAGTTCCCTGTGTTTGGAGCTGAAGAAGAGGATATTGAGGAGATTCCAGATGAAATTTCTTGATTGCTTGAGCACGAGGAAAAAGCCATTCAGCCACATGAAGAGCCATTGGAATTGGTTAATTTGGGTTCGGAGGAAAATAGAAAAGAAATCAAGATTGGGGCACTGCTTCAGTCGGATTTTAAGAAGAGGATGGTAGAGCTTCTTAGATAATATGTTGGCGTGTTTGCTTGGTCCAATCAAGACATGCCTATTCTTGATACTGATATTCTGGAGCATTGTTTTCCATTAAAGCCCGAATGTCAGCCAGTTAAACAGAAATTAAGAAGAACTCATCCCGACATGGCCATGAAGATCAAAGAGGAGGTTCAGAAGCAGATTCATGCTGGTTTTCTTATAACTACTGAGTATCCTCAATGGGTGGCCAATAATGTTCCTGTTCCGAAGAAAGACGGAAAAGTTCGAATATGCGTTGACTATCAAGATTTGAATAACGCAATTCTGAAAGATGATTTTGCATTACCACACATTGATATGTTGGTAGATAATACTGCTAAGTTCAAGATCTTTTCTTTTATGGATAGATTTTCTGGTTATAATCGGATAAAGATGGCACCTGAGGATATGGAAAAAACAACATTCATTACACCCTGGGGAACATTCTGTTACAGAGTGATGCCCTTCAGTTTGAAATGTGCTGGTGCAACGTACCAGAGAGTTATGACCACTCTGTTCCATGATAAGATGCATAAAGAAATTGAGGTCTATGTGGACGATATGATTTGTAAGTCGAAGACTAAGGAAGATCATATTGAGTATTTGTTGAAGTTGTTTCAACGTTTGAGAAAGTTTAAGCTCTGTTTAAATCCTAATAAATGCACTTTTGGTGTTCGTTCTAGAAAGTTGTTGGGCTTTATTATCAGTCAGAAAGGCATTAAAGTTGATCCTGGTAAAGTTAAACCTATTCAGGAAATTCCTGAGCCCGAAACAGAAAAACAAGTAAGAGAATTCTTTGGACGATTGAACTATATCTCCCGATTTATATCCAATATGACTGCAAGTTATGCGCCGATCTTCAGGCTTCTCCGCAAAGATCAGGTTTGTGTATGGACAGAGGATTGTCAGAAAGCTTTTAATAGTATTAAAGAGTATCTGCTTGATCCTCCAATTTTGTCTTCTCCCGTGGAAGAAATACCATTGATTATGTATTGTACTGTGCTGGAAGGGTCTATGGGTTGTGTTCTGGGTCAACATGATTAATCTGGTCGAAAATAATTTTCCATTTATTATTTGAGAAAGAAGTTTACTGATTGTGAGTCTTAGTACTCCATGCTTGAAAAGACTTGTTGTGCTTTAGCATGGGCTGCCAAGCGCCTCCGCCAGTATATGTTGAATCATACAACTTGGTTGATATCCAAAATGGATTCAATCAAGTATATCTTTGAAAATCCTACCTTGACTAGGAGGATTGCTCGTTGCAAATGTTGTTGTCATAATATGATATCGAGTACCAAACTCAAAAAGCGATAAAAGGAAGTGTTTTGGCTGACCATCTGGCTCACTAGCCAATTGATGATTATCAACCTATCAAGTTTAATTTTCCTGATGAGGATGTGATGTTTCTGAAGGTTAAAGATTGTGAAGAACCATTACCTGAAGAAGGGCCTGAGCCTGGATCCCGTTGGGATTTAATTTTTGACGGAGCTGTTAATGAGTATGGCAATGGTATTGGGGCAGTTATTGTTACTCCTCATGGTTCTCATATTCCTTTCACTCCAAGATTGATGTTCACTTTCACAAATAATGCGGCAGAGTATGAAGCATGTATTTTGGGCTTAGAAGAAGCTATTGATTTAAGAATCAAGATTCTTGATGTATATGGAGATTCAACCCTTGTGATTAATCAGATTAAAGGAGAGTGGGAAACACGTCAACTTGATTTGATTCCTTATCGAGATTATGCAAGAAGGTTGTCAACTTTCTTCAATAAGGTTGAGTTTCACCATATACCCAGAGTAGAAAATCGAATAGCAGATGCTTTAGAAACTTTATCCTCTGTGATTATGGTGAATCAATGGAATGATGTGCCGAGAATCAATGTTATGTGTCTTGATAGACCAATTCATGTGTTTGCAGTTGAAGAGGTAGTTGATGATAAACCTTGGTATTATGATATTAAATGCTTTCTTCAGAATCAAGAGTACCCACTTGAGGCATCCAAGAAGGATAAGAAAACTTTGAGAAGATTGGATGGTAGCTTCTTCTTGAATGATGATGTGTTATATAAGAAAAATTATGACATGGCCTTGCTCAGATGCATGGATAGACACGAGGCAGACATGTTGATGAAAGAAATTCATGAAGGATCCTTTGGTACCCATGCCAATGGACATGCAATGGCCAAAATGATGTTAAGGGTAGGTTACTATTGGTTGACAATGGAATCTGACTGTTGCAAATATATAAAGAAGTGCCATAAGTGTCAGATTTATGCTAAAAAAATTCATGTGTCTCCAACTCCTCTAAATGTTATCTCTTATCCATGGCCTTTTTCCATGTAGGGCATTGATATGATTGGAATGATTGAGCCTAAGGCGTCGAACGGACACCGTTTCATATTGGTGGCTATTGACTATTTTACCAGGTGGGTTGAAGCGGCATCATAAGCCAATGTGACCAAGTAAGTAGTGGTCCGGTTTATCAAGAACCAAATCATCTATCTGTATGGTGTTCCGAGCTAGATTATCACTGATAATGGGTCAAATCTGAATAACAATATGATGAAAGATTTATGTGATTAGTTTAAGATCAAGCTTCATAATTATTCTCCTTATAGAACTAAGATGAATGGGGTCGTTGAAGCTGCTAATAAGAACATTAAGAAGATCATTCAGAAGATGGTTGTCACATACAAGGATTGGCATGAGATGCTCCCTTTTGCTTTGCATGGGTATCGTACATCCGTCCGCACTTCAATAGGGGAAACCCATTTCTCTCTTGTTTATGGTATGGAGGCAGTGCTCCCAATAGAAGTTGAAATCCCTTTTATAAGAGTTTTAATGGAAGCTGATTTGTCTGAGGCTAAATGGTGTTTAAGTAGATACGACCAGTTGAATTTGATTGAAGAGAAGAGAATGACGACCTTGTGTCATGGCCGGTTATATCAACAGAGAATGAAGAAATCTTTTGATAAGAAGGTTCAACCTCATGTGTTCAGAGAAGGCGACCTTTACTAAAAAAGATCTTGACTTTTACTATTGATTCTAGGGGAAAGTGGACTCCTGATTATGAAGGCCCATATGTTGTTAAGAGAGCCTTATCTGGCAGTGCATTAATTCTCGCAACTATGTATGGTGAAGAGTTCACTCGTCTTGTGAATGTCGATGCAGTCAAGAAATACTTCGCCTAAAAAAATAAAAAGAACAGTTTGCTAAGTTGAAAACCCGAAAGGGCGGCTTATGCAAAAATGAGCGTCTCGATGGGCTGAAAACCCGGAAGGGCGGTTCAGGCAAAAATTAGAGACAAAAACAGAAATAATCACCCCGGTAGATTGAAAACCCAATAGGGAAATCTAGGCAAAAGTTAGGGATTATGGCAACTAACTGCATTTGGCCAGTCTTGATCGTTTGAAGTAATATTGCCTGTCAGCGATTCTCTTTCAATCATTCTCGACAGAAGTTTGAGAACAGTGGAATTCAAAGTTGTTAGGGAGAATTGTGGTCATTGTATTTCAATTTAACCTTTTCCCTGTATTTACCATTTTTTAACTTTGTAATGATCCATGGAGTTACGCCATTTGCGGACTACCATTCTATTAATAAAATTTGGGCCTTTGTCCTTTTATTTGAAATTCTTACTTTGTTTCTGTTTGCAAAATTTCATTTATTATTGATGAGGATTTTTGAAACAAAATGTGAATAATTTATTTAAAATTTGAAAATTTATACAAGCATTTTGCTTTGATTTATGAATATAAAAAGGAATGTCAACGGTTACTCCAAGAATGGTAAGATCGTGAAGCACAAAGCTTAGTGTTTTCCTCATCAGGGATCGTTCTTACTCCCCTAGTAGAGTTTGTTGACAGTTCCTTAGCAGAGTTTGTTCCTATGGATGTAAACAAGTCCCCCTATAGTTGTTAACAAGATAATGGGTTACCTCAAAGATTTGTTATGATGTGTTGGACTCATAAGATCCAGTATTGTTCGGTTTTTCCCCAGCTAGGTCTCGATCCAGATCTTCTCCAGCTAATTATGCCATGATTAAACAGTTGAGCAGCTTTTGAGTTCCACCTCTCCTTGATGATAATTTCCATGCAGAGATTCATCTTTTGCTGTCCCCAGCAGAAGTTATATGAGGAATCCTCACACATATTTTTACCCTCTAGATGTGTTTTTGATTGCTTTAGATGTCCCCAATCGAAGATCAATATTATTTCCCTCTAAGAAATATTGATATAGGGTCACCTGTCAGTTTTTTTATTCTTGCCTTGTGTTGGGTATTGATGTGAATTTCCCCGCAGCTTGATGTTCTGCTATGATGTTAACTTCTTACTTTTCTCGGTAAGTTCAGGATGTCTTTCTCTCCAAGTTGTTCTTATTCAGAGATTTATCCTCGTTGTTCCCCAGTGAAGGTAGTGCACCACTATTCGGACGTTTTCCAGTGAAGTCGCTGATGACGTTCATATTTAAGGAGTATTGATATAGTAGTCACCTATTGGGTTTTCTCTCATCTATGTTTAGTATTGATCTAAAATCTCCCACAACTTGACCTTTTACTGTGATTTTGACTACTTGTTTTCGTCAATAAATCCAATATGCTTTGCTCAGAATTGGTTAATCCCCAAAGACCTTTTCTTGTATCTCCAGCAGATCTGCCTTGCTTTCCTAGTGAAGTGTGTGTAACTGTTTACATGTTTACAATCTCTAGCAGATTCATTATTTTTCCATAGCAGATCTCCTCATCTTATTGAAGTGGAAGTTCATGTAAATTTTTATTATCCCCAGGAAGAGTCAGAAGATTTGGGTTGTTATGATTCCCCAACAGCTTTCCTTCCATCCTCGAAGCGGAGTTCACGATGTTCTCCCCTTTATGGATCATCGATGTTAGAAGATTGATATTTGGGTTTCGCCCCAAGTAGTATCTTCCTTTCTCTAGCAAGATTTGAGCCTTTTAGTAGGATTTATTTTTCTTTGATGGCTTTTTTTAATCTCTTGCAGGATTTCTTCAGCTAAATCCCTAGCAGAGTTTCTAATGATATCTCCATCTTGTTGAGATCGGCCGAGTATTCAGTGAGGTTGTGATATTTATTAATCATTTATTTGTCCTTATGACTTTTTTGTCAGCATATTCATACTCATATTCATTGCATGTGCATTTGTTTGTTGTGCATAGCATATTGTTATTGCGTTGTGCATTTTGCATTTGTGTTGGTGCTTCCTTGGTCTCTGGTGTTGTTATCCCCCGCAGAGCCTGTGTGTCCTCTCTCCATTAGAGTATCGCCCCGTAAGCAGAAAATGCCTATCTTTTTTAATTCCCCCACTGAGTTTATGCCTCGTGGAAGATATTTGTTTTAGCCTTCCTCCCCGGTTCATTCTTCTGGATGGAATTAATCCTCAGTTGAGATATTTCCTCACTGGGTAGTGTCTTGTTTGACCGTTTCTCTTTGGTTTATTCCTAGATTTAACTTTGGCCCTTTTCTCTGACAATAGAAGCTTCTTACCTCTTGAGTTGATTACCTTGTCGTAGATATCACTTGGTTGATAGTTGGTAATCTCTCCCTTTTTTAGTTTATTACCTTTGTCGTACTGCCCTTAGTTGGTAGTAGGTAATATTTCTCGTATTCTTTTGGTTGATTACCTTGTCGTAGCTATCACTTGGTTGATAGTTGGTAATCTTTCCTCTCGAGTTGGTTACCTCGTCGCAGCTATCACTTGGTTGATAGTTGGTAATCTCTCCCTTTTTTATTTGATTACCTTTGTCTTACTGCCCTTAGTTGGTAGTAGGTAATATTTCTCGTATTCTCATGGTTGATTACCTTGTCGTAGCTATCACTTAGTTGATAGTTGGTAATCCCTCCTCTTTTGAGTTTATTACCTTTGTCGTACTGCTCGTTAGTTGGTAGTAGGTAATATAGCTTGGTTTGGTTACCTTGTCATAGCTATCACTTGGTTGATAGTTGGTAATCTCTCCTCTTTTGAGTTTATTACCTTTGTCGTACTGCCCTTAGTTGGTAGTAGGTAATATTTCTCATACCTCTCTGTTGGTTACCTTGTCGTAGCTATCACTTGGTTGATAGTTGGTAATCTTTCTATTCGAGTTGGTTACCTTGTCGTAGCTATCACTTCGTTGATAGTTGGTAATCTCTCCTTTTTTAGTCTATTACCTTTGTCGTACTGCCCTTAGTTGGTAGTAGGTAATATTTCTCGTACCTCTTGGTTGGTTACCTTGTCGTAGCAATCACTAGGTTGATTATTGGTAATCTTTCCATTCGAGGTGGTTACCTTGTCGTAGCTATCACTTGGTTGATAGTTGGTAATCTCTCCCTTTTTTATTTTATTACCTTTGTCGTACTGCCTTTAGTTGGTAGTAGGTAATATTTCTCGTACCTCTTGGTTGGTTACCTTGTCATAGCTATCACTTGGTTGATAGTTGGTAATCTTTCCATTAGAGATGGTTACCTTGTCGTAGTTATCACTTGGCTGATAGTTGGTAATCTCTCTTTTTTTTAGTTTATTACCTTTGTCGTACTACCCTTAGTTAGTAGTAGGTAATATTTCTCGTACCCCCTCTCAGTTGATTTCCTTGTCGTAGCTGCAACTTTGTTGGTAGTTGGTAATCTTTCCTTTTGATCATGTTATTACCGGATGTCTGGTAGTAAATGATTTTTTCCCCAGCGGAGATTTTTACCTCCCCTGTTGGTATGAGATATCCCTCTTTCTTTTCCAGTATCGGTAATTTTCCCTCAATTGGAATCTTACTCTTTAGTTTTCCCCCTGCAGAGTCTGTTCTCTTTTCTTTTGTTCCCCAACATTTGTTGTCTCATGTGGCATATTCTCCCCACAGAGGTCTTGTGTCTGCATACCATTTGCATAATCATATCATTTTGTGGTCTCTTAGTGCCAAAAATTGGGCTTATTGTTATATTTAAGTCTCTTTTATCTCGTCCAGACAAAGATGTCCATCTTCGTATCTCCGAATAGAAAAAACTTAAATAGAGGCAGTTGTAATACCTTCACTTTTACCCCTAAGATCCCATATGTTATCATTTGCATCTCATACCACAAACAAGATCTTAAGCTTTGATTCTCTTACCCTCATCTGTAGGTTTGCTCTTGAGGAAGAACACCAAGCACCCTTGTTTTCTTGCTTGCTTGATGATTGTTTACGTTTATATTTACTAACCCCTAATTAAAATCCAAAAATATGTTTGTTTTTCCTTTACTAACTTTTTCAGGAAGAGATTGGGATCAAGAATGTCAAATATTAGTTCCTCAACTCGAATGAAATTCATCGAAACAAAGTCAAAGTTGATCTGCAAACAATTCAAAATCATTTGATCAAGAGTTTCCCAAGATTTGATTGACTATTGTTCAAGAGACTCCAAGGTTCATGTGTTTATTTCCATGCCATCTTTGACAAGCAAAAATAATCGAGCCAGAGCCACAGCAGTCCAACAAAAAGGCAAATTTTCATAATTTTTGTTGTGTTAATCGATTTACACTATATGGTTAATCGATTAACCACGCGCATAATTGTGAAAAATGAGCCAAATTCAAATTCTGCAGCATTTTGGCACCAAAATTCACTTGTTTCATCATGAGAATATTCTAGATCACCTTATTTTTATTCCCCCTACGTAATCATAATTAATTCCCACCAAGCACCCTCATTAATCACCAGTTGATCTTGATTTTGCCTCCAAATTCAAATTCCAATCCTAATTTTGGCTCCAAACCAAGCTCCAAGCCACCAAAATTTCCAAGCCTAAATTCTGTAAATAGAGGCCTCATTTCATTCATTCTACAAGCTTTTGATAGCCAAATTCACTTTGTTAAAATTCTTCCTCATTCCCATTTTTCTTCATC
This sequence comes from Lathyrus tuberosus, assembly GCA_022829125.1. Lineage (NCBI taxonomy): Eukaryota > Viridiplantae > Streptophyta > Magnoliopsida > Fabales > Fabaceae > Lathyrus > Lathyrus tuberosus. The sequence goes on along the minus strand of JALAZF010000935.1, from coordinate 417,748 downwards.
TACCTAAATTCACCAAAGCTCTTTTTCCATTAAAAGTTAGTAAGCTTTTCATTGAATCTTACTAATCTTTGAGCTAAACCTCCATCAAAACACTTTTTCATCATCAATTTCTATTGATCAAGGCTTTGGAGTGTGGTTCTTGAAGTTGATTTGAAGCATTTTCATATTTGAAGTGGTAATTCACATGTTCCACCATTGTTGTGCTTGATTCATCTTCCACAATTTGGATCTTGCAAATTGTGTTCCATTGGTGTTGTTTGCTATCTTTTAATTGAATTTTCGTGCACATTTGCATCATTAATTATGAGGTGTTTGAAGAAATGATTGATCAAGGATTTTGCATTTTTCAAATTGATTTTATGCTGGTTTAGCAGGTGTAATCAATTAACCTCTTGGCGTTAATTGATTAACACCAGTTTCTACGTTCTGGAATTATTGTTTTCACTGTGTTAATCGATTAACACCAGGAGGTTAATCGATTAACACAGTCCATAATGTTTTTTTTTGGCTTGTTTTGGGACTGTTTTGAGTTCTTTCCTTTCTTCTTCCATTTCTTTTGGTTTTACCTTGAATTGTAGTGTTTGTTGATCAAATTTCTCTTTAAATTCCATGGAATTATGGTGTTAGACGAGGTTGGATAAACATTCATTGGTTCAAATCTATCTTTAAGTGGATCATTGGATTCAGTTTAGTTGCTTTGAATTAGTGATAGGTTTAGTACCTTAATCCACCAAGAAGAGTGATGGAACTTAAAGATGGAATGATTCAAATATTGTATTTCAATTTGGCCTCCCTTCCCCTCTTCTTCTTCTTTTTCTTTTGATCAATGAAAAGCTTCAATATCATTGGAACTTATTTTAAGTTCTTGATGAAGATGAGATCGTTACCTCTTTTCATTTCGTGCGGTATTGCTTTCGAAGAGTGATCTACATATCACTTCTCTAGCATGCATTAGTACTAACATTGTTATTGATCGGCCTCAGATAGTCGTGGCTTCTATATAAGTCTGATTACTGTTCTCTTAATTGTGGACTATGGTTACTATCATTTGCATTGGACATGGAACTTTGGAATTAGAACTAGGATCTTAACCTATGCTTAGAAGTTTGCGATGGTAAACTTTGGATTTTGGGTACTTGGAGTTCTCTTTTGAAATCTATCTTGATCAAGGCCTAATCTAAAGGAAATAGCTCTTATGTTATGGAGATTATTTGTGTGGGTAGACCGTTCTTATCCTTAGATTTTATTTTTTTACTTTAGGATAGTCACTTCTTCTCCACCCCTTTTTCAATTTTCAAAATCTTCTCCCTTTTTCAAAACCTTCTTGTTTTCAAAACGTAAACCTCTTTCATAAAAAAAACCTTGACTTTGGTCAAATTATTTTCAAACTTTGTTTTCTTAAATAAATGTCAATCAATGTTAATCATACTTTGAATAATTTCAAAAATACATAAAAAATACAAAAAATCATTCAAACTTTTTGTGCCTTTGTGCACTTTTTCTTTTTAAACTTTTTTTTTTCAAAAAGTTTAGACATGAGTCATTTTCATAGTTGAGATGTAATTCTCCTATTCCCCATAGTATTTAAGATGTTGACATTTTCCACTTAGATGTTGAGTGATAGACTTGTTGATTTGTATCCAAGCAAAAAATCCTCAATCTTAAGATGATGCAAATGTTGTTTTCTTATACTTGTGGGCGACTACTTGTAGTTTTTTCCTTAAAATGGCAACTTGTCTTTACATTTAAAATAAACCATAACAAACCAATTTTTGTTATTTGTACCATGAACTACGAGGTTTTGATCCTATGTTACACTTTGTAGGTACGTAGGCACGAGGCGATAAGTCTCTTCAAACACAAAAAATCTTTAAAAAATATTTCTCTTCTCACCTCCCCAATTTCATTTCAAACAAACCTTTTCAAACCAAAAGGCATAGATATTTCAAAGGATTCCTATAGAGTACTATAGACGTTTTGGGTTCTAACACCTTTCCTTAGCGTAACCAACCCCCTTACCCATTCGCTGTTTGTGCTTGTTTTAGAACTTGTTTAGGTTTTGTTCGCTCATTTTCATTTCCTTTGGGAGAAAATAATAGTGCGGTGGCGAATCTTGCATTTATGAGTTAAGTTTATCAATAACTTACACTCACAAATCTCCCTGCTACACATACATGTCACAAACATTTATAAAGGCATAAAAATTGAATACTCTTAAATTTTATGTAAAAATCTCATACATGAAATTTTGAAGAAATTTTAAAACTGAAATTTTAAGAATACCTTTGAGTCATTACCGATTATAATGAATAAATTTTGAAGAATCAAATGTCACATTCGTCTAAAATGCCAAGCTCCCTCCGAATTTTGTAAAATGATTCCTTTGAGAGAGGTTTTGTGAATATGTCTGCTAATTGATTATGAGTATCCACAAACGAGACTTCAACATCACCTTTAAGCACATGATCATTGAGAAAATGATATCAAATGTCTATATGTTTTGTCCTCGAGAGCATGACTGGATTTTTATTAATGTTTATGGCACTTATGTTGTCACACTTTTACAGAATGGATCCAAGGATCATGCCGTAATCGCTAAGTTATTATTTTAACCATAATCCGACGTTCGTTGTTCCCTTGAGATACTTCATGATTCTCTTCACCGAGGCAAGATGTGATTCCTTCAAATTGGCTTGAAACTGCGCACAAAAACATACACTGAACATTATGTCTGGACCTCTTGCTATCAAATATAGTAATGATCTTATCATACCTCGATACTTTGTGACATCAATTGAAACATCTGCTTCATCTTGATCACCGTAAGTTCCGAATCCCATAGAAGTAGCCATTGCCTTGCAATTGTCTATGTCGAATCTTTTGAGAAGCTCTTTGAAATATTTAGATTGATTGATGAATATCCCATTCTTTGTTTGCTTGATTTGCAACCCAAGGAAGTAGTTCAACTTACCCATCAAGGATCTCAAATTCTCCTTGCATGATTGATGAGAATTCTTCACATAAGGATTCATTTGTTGATCCAAATATGATATCATCTACATGGATTTGCACTAAGATAGTATGATGGTTAATTCTATTAATATAAAGTGTAGTATCAACGTTACCATTTTTGAACCCGTGTTCACAAAGAAAATTACTTAACCTATCATACCACGCCCTTGGTGCTTGCTTCAATCCGTATAAGGCCTTTTTAAGTTTGTACACATGATAGGGATGTTTGAAATCTTCAAATCTCATAGGTTGAATTACATAAACTTCTTCAAGTATGTATCCATTTAGGAATCTACTTTTAACGTCCATCTGGTACAATAGAAAATTCAAAGAACAAGAATATGCTAACAATAATCTAATTGCTTCTAATCTAGCAACAAGGACAAATGTTTCTTCAAAATCTATACCTTCCTCTTGATTATAGCCTTGGGTTACTCATCTTGCCTTGTTCCTAAAAATTATACCATTTTCATCTAGCTTATTTTTAAAGATCCATTTAGTTCATATAATATGTTTACCTTTTTGTCTAGGAACTAAATCCCAAACTTGATTTTTTTCAAGTTGATTAATCTCTTCTTGCATGGCTAGAATCCATTGATCATCATCTAGGGCATACTTGATTTTAGAAAGTTGGATTTGAGAGACAAATGCCATGTTGAGACATGCATCTTTAAGATTCAATCTTGTTGCAACGCCTTGACTTATATCACGAATGACTTTATCAATTGGATGATCTCGAAGGGTTCTCCATTCCTTAGGTAGATCAATATCCTTTGATTCATGTTGAATTTGTCCTTCTTGATGTTTCGGTTGATTTTCATTGATAGCTATTGTAGTATATTCCTTAGGAACATCTACAAAATCATCATCATCATCACACAAAACAATGTCCTCCTTGGATGGGTTAGATTCATCAAATGACACATGCATAGATTCTTCAATTGTTAAAGTTCTTTTGTTATAAATTCTATATGCTTTGCTATAAAGAGAATATCCTAGAAAAATTCCTTCATCAGATTTTTCATCGAACTTACCGAGATTATCTTTGTCGTTGTTTAGGATAAAGCATTTACAACAAAAAATGTGAAAATGAGAAATGTTTGGTTTCCTATCTTTAAATAGTTCATAGAAGGTCTTTTTAAAATAGTTCTAATATTAACTCTATTACTTACGTAGCATGTTGTGCTTACCGCATCTGCCCAAAAGTATTTTGGAAGATTTGAATCAATAAGCATAGTCCTCGCAAGTTCAACAAGAGACCTATTTTTCCTCTCCACCACTCCGTTTTGTTGAGGAGTTTTTGGTGCTGAAAAGTTATGTAGGATTCCATGTTCTTCACAAAAATATTCAAAGGAAACATTCTTGAATTCTCCACCATGATCACTTTTTATGGAGGCAATCTTTAGAAATTTTTCATTTTGAATTTGCTTTGCATACTTCTTGAATGCTTTGAATGCATCACTTTTCTGCACTGAAAAGAATGTCCAACAAAATCTAGAAAAATCATCAATGATAACTAATGCATATACATTACCTCTGAAGCTTCTTGTTCTTGATAGACTAAATAAGTCCATATGCAACAATTGTAGTGGCTTTGAAGTGGACACCACATGCTTAGGTTTGAAAGTTGATTTGGTTTGTTTTCCCTTTTGGCAAGCATCACATAATCTATCTTTGACAAACTTTATCTTAGGCAATCCAATGACAACATCATGCTTGACTAGTTTATTTAAATGTTCCATATGAATATGAGTAACTATTTTGTGCCAAAGCAATTAATCATTGTTATTTACCATTAGAAATTTTACTTTCAAAGATAGATCATCTATGGAAATCATAAATATATTATTTATTCTTTTACCTTTGAGTTTTACCTCATGTGTGACTTCATCTTCAATCAAGTATTCATCCTTGATGAATTTGATCTTGAAGCCTTTGTCACAAAGTTGGCTAAAACATAGAAGATTGTGCTTTAGTCCTTCAACATAAAGAACGTCTTCAATGGATGTGAAAGGTGGTGTTCAAACTTTGTCTATGCCAAGAATTTTCCTTTATTGTTATCTCCGTATGTGACATAACCCTTGGCCTTAAGCACTAGATATGAAAATTTGTTAATATCTCTCATCATATGCTTCGAATAACCACTATCAAGATACCATAAATTAGAAGTGGTATTCAAGAAAACCTACAAAACAAATTAAGTTTTGTTAGGTACCCAAATTGCCTTGGGTCCTTCATAATTATTTCATGTCTTAACCCACACATAATGCCCATTTTCCACACTAAAATTTCTAACATAGCAAGCATTATATGTATGACCAATTATTCCACAATAAAAACATGTAGGAACAAAATTACTTTTATACCTAGGAACATATGATTTATTTTTAACAAATCTTTTCCTTTTAGGATAAGGATGAACAACTTTGGCTTTGTTAACTTTTTCTTTTGGAGATTGATTACTCACTACTACATAAATACCAATTCACAACGGTTGGGAAAGGTATATAATGACGCAGGCGCAGGCGTTGTTATCTAGAGTGTCGTTGTGAATGGATACTTATAATCACGGGCCATTAACCGTTCTTATTACCTGGAAACAGTGCGCCCTATCACAACGATTATTATAACGAACCATTGTGATAAATATGATGCTCCTAGGTTCGATTCCCAGCGTGCGCGAGATATTATTACGGTTATATTTTTTACCCGTCGTTATATAGTCTACAGACACAAATATACAACCATGGCTTTGTTTTATAACCACAATCAAAACTTCCTATGTTTTAAATATGCATTTCTCAGTAATTCAAATTCATCCCATTATTGTACCTGTAACCATTTTAAATATGCATTTCTCAGCAATTCAAATTCATTCCATTTTTTAACCTGTAACCATTTTAACCATAACAGATAAGCTAACATTGTTCATTTGTAAGTATTGTAACTATTATAACCATAAAATACAGCTAACATTGTAACATTGTAAGTATTTGTAAGTATACATTCTATAAGTATTGTGACTATTATAACCATATTTACACCAAACACTATATTCATGTCATCAATACAGAAAAGTTTTATTCACATCATCTCTACAGAAAAGTGTTATTCACATCATCAATCAGCAGGACCCTTAAGAACATTGTGGATATATGCCCAACGTTTACGAAGATCTACGAAGTCCTCAACGGGGAATGAGGTTTCATCGTTAAACATCTACATAAGAAACATCTACATAAGAAAGAGGCAATAACATGTATGATAATAATTCAATAGTCAACTTATCTGTTAATATGTGTAAACATTTTATGACATGTATACCTTATCCCATGAATCAACAATGCCGGCAAGGACAATGTTTAGCATGTGTTTCATGACATAGTAAACACAATCGTAATTCCCAGGTTGTTTCCTTGTCTACAAATTTAAGCAAAAATCACATGAATACAACCACAATGAATGTAAATGAAAGAAACATAATAGTGCCACTTACTTTAGGACAGATCCATATGGGCTTTCTTCTAACATTGTTCATTATATTCACTTGTTCCACAACACTACACATTGAATTTGAATTAAACATATTACATGATAAACTAATTACAATGTCATAGAAAAGGAATTAAGCATACACTTACGAATTAATCATATCATTCATTTTGTTGTAGAGTGTATCATGCAAGGAACACAGAAAAGTTATCGTATTCGTCCGTGATGATATGATGATCAATTGCCAATGACCACTGAATAAACAAGAGCATATATATATATATATATATATATATATATATATAGGTTAATGGTATTTGCTAAAACAAAACTAAATATAGAATAAACACCAATTCCAAAAATACTTACGTGCAGAGGAATGGTGCTAAGTAACATTCTTTTCCTCCCTCACTTAACCGTGTTATCAAGCACTCTCGGATAGCTTTTGATTCATTAAAAGTCCAACGAATAAAAAGTGGATCCAATATTCCGTAAGTACTCGATTTATTCAACTCTATACAAAGACGGTGAATGTACCTAAATGGTTAAAGAAAATGAATAAATTAGGGGTGATGTTCTATAATGACATGTATATTCAACTATATATACTTACATGCACCAAACTTGCAATATCCCAATGTCCAGCGACTTATACCCACTAAGAAAATCCCTTACATCATCAGGATTATAATAGAATAAACCCACACATGGACAATGTTCTAGCGGGAGAGGTTGCACTTCATTTATCACTGCAACTTCCAAGTATAACATTGTGATTTCTTTTAGATTAGGGTCCATTATATCATTGTGGTTACCTGCAGGGGGATGGGCTGACCTATTACTTCCTTTTGTAGAAGCATGACGTACAACACTTGTACTAGGAGTTCGAGCGTCATCATCACTATCAACGTTACGGTGATATTCATTTGTCCGTTGTTCCAAGTTTTCACTTAATCTCTACATCATAATATTCAATTAGAACATAAAACAAAAACAAGCACAATATATATCATACATTTCCAATAAAACACTAACATCTCAAATAAAGTACATACCGAATACATCTCTTGGAACCTTTCCATATCTTTCTCCCTTTTTTCCTTCTCCTCTTCTAACATTCTCCGTTGTTCTTCTAATTGCTTCTCAAAATTTTCAATCTTTTGTCTTTGAGCAATTATTTTCGGGCTTTCGGTTCTTTTTCTTTGAGACCCAAAAAATGACCTCAAGCCGACACCTTCTCCAACAGCACGGACACGCCCACCATGCTCATCTGTTCCGATAGCTTCTACTAATATATCATGTCGTGCTTGTGGAACAAATGTGCCTTCACGGGCTGCCTCAACCAACTTATCCTACACAACATGAGAAACTTACATGTATTAGTTACCAACGCATTTAAATCAAAAATAACATAAGCACCACAAATCATACTTACAATTTTTTCGGCAACTACTCTGGAAGCCTCAGAGGTGTACTCTCCATCTGGTCTTAATCGAGCCCTCTTCCATTTTTCATGTCTTGAAGGTGGAGATGGGATGCGATTATCTCTAGTTTCGGATTGTCTCTTAAGCATGATTTGTTTTTCAAGATTCCTATAACCCCCACGAGATAATCTATGGGGGTACATGTTCTTAGCTTTATTGAGTATCCCGACTTCGCTTTTAACCTGTTATGAACATAGTGAAACAAATATATGATTAGTATCTATAACTCATTAGCATAACATTATCGGTTACATGAGAATAGTAGTAACCTTAAATTACTCAAAACGACGTATCTTTGCAAACCTTTTCCATTGCTTCTTCGATATAAAACTATATCGAATCCATGGATGAGCAAGACCGCTCTTAGGCCTCCTAATGTAGTCAGCCGTGAGATGTGCCTTAAATCCCCTCCAACGAGTACCAGCATATGATATCCACTTTCTTTTCAAATTTTAGTCATTGTCGTTAAACTCAAAATTCAACTACATTTAAATCAATATATAAGTATGTATTAGAAATTATAGATATTGATATCGGAGATATATGAAAATTATAGTATGTAATACCTTAACATCAGGCCATATGCTTTCTTTGACCTCATTATCAACTTGTTTCCAATCATCAATCTATATAGTGACCTTGCTACGTGCAAGAAACGAGACATAACTCTTAAAAGTAGAGTAGTGTTGACAATCCACTACTCTGTACAAATAATCAAATTGTATAGGAATTTTTTCACCAAATGTGCGTTCCGGATAGATGTGAATTGGGGCATCATTGTGACGCCTCTTTGTGATCTTTTTGTTTGACTTACAGTTTTTTGAGTATCATTGTCAAACATCTCATTTGTTTGAGTTTCTTCGCTGGTTTTTGAGGAAGAACTCAACAAGGTCGACATCTAAGTTCAAAAACAACAACAACATAAACATCAACCACAAAATTAAACAACAACAACCACAACAATGGCAAATGAAGTTTACTGTAGATGCATAGGGAAAAATATTTTACGAACCCTAAAAGTGATGACTAAGTAAATGATGTTGGTGTTGGTGATGGTGTTGTCTTCCTTTGTTTGGGGTGATGACGGTGTTGTTGTTGTTTTCCTTCCAGACAGTAACAACTTGGTTGATCGTGATGGTCTTGTCAACTTGGTTGACGATGATGACAACAATGGAAAATACACAGTGAAGTAGGAACGATGGTGTTTGGATGAAATCGTGTAATGTTTCACAGAAATGAACGTTAGGGTTTGGGTTGAAATCGTGTATTGTTTCGTCTAGTTTCTATTTGCAATGGAAAAAAGGATACTGAAAAGACAAGCTATCTAGGAGTGTATAATATTATCACGCTACCACAACGGCCAATATTTGCAACCGTAGTGATATTGTACTTTCATGGTGAAATTTCATAAAAAAATGCCAGAGTATTAAAAATTAAAAATTTTAAATAAAAAACAAAATACATCACAACGGTTGTAAACATTAACCGTAGTCATAAACTTTAAAATTTTTTATTTAAAAATAAATAAAAATGAAAAGTCACAACTTAACAACGGTGGAACCATTGAACCGTCGTCATAAACTTTAAAGTTTTTTATTTAAAAATAATTAAAAAAGAAAAGGCGCCCCTTAACATTAAAGGAATAATATATATGGGGGCTGAGGTTCGAACCCATGAAAGCTTGAAGTTATCACAACGATTGGCTGCTCAACCATTGTTATATACGAATACTTTTTAATAAAAAAAATTAATATTACGATAGCGCCTTGGTTTACAGATGTCACAACGGTGCAGGGAATAAGCGTGGTGACCATGATGTTGTTGTTTACGCGTTTTGTAGTAGTGACTAGCTTTAACAAAGATAGTTTTACTTGAACCTGGTTTACTAAATTTTGAATAACCAAGACCACTTTTATCGTTAGAATATCTTTGTTGACTAAGAACACCCTCCAAACCAATTTGTCCTTTTTCATATCTTTCAAGAACTCTTTTTAGTTGGACAATTTAAAAAGAAAGAGATTCACATTCTTTGCATGCAAAATTCTGTTTTTGTTCACTTATTATCTTTTGTTTCTCATCTTTGAAATCTTTTTCCATTGTATCAATTTTTTCTAGATATTCATCTACAGCACCTTTTGTGTTGATTTGTTTCTTTTGTGTAGATATTGTTTTGTACAGAATTTAGCATTCATTAAGAAGTTCATCTATAGCATCTTGTGCGTCATTGTCATAAATGGAAAATTCATTACCAACCTCTTCTTCATCATCGGAATGGTGAGAAGCCATCAATGCTAGATTTTCACATTTGTCGCTATCCGAATCTAATAAAGAACTTATCTCCTTATTTTCTCATGCTATGTAGGCTCTTTTGTTCTTATCCTCCTTTTTATTCTTGAAGCCAACTTTCATGGAGAGTTTCGGACAATCCGTCTTTATATGGCCTTATTTTCCACATTCATCACAAGTGACATCATATGTTGAAGTGGAATCCTCCTTTTTCCTAAAATGTTTCTTTCTTTTTGCATAATTGAAAGATTTGTCATTTTTACCAAAGAACTTACCGAGTCTTTTCACAAGAAGCATGGAGTTTTTATCTTCTTCAGGAGCATCATCGTCTTGTCTTATTTTGATTCGACTTTTAAAGCGATTCCTTTGGATTTCTTTTCTTGATTTTCATGATTTTCAAGTCTTCCAAGTTCAAGTTCATGTTCTTGGAGTTTTCTGAACAATGATGCGGACGTCATAGTTGAAAGGCTTTTCTTCATAGATAATGCTGTCACTTTAGGTTGCCATTCCCTAGTTAAAGATATAAGAACTTTAAGATTTAATTCATCGTTAGTGAAACTCTTACAAAGAGCAATCAAATGATTTGTTAAGTGCATGAATCTCTTATGGAACGAGACGATAGATTCTACAGGCTGCATTCGGAACATTTCGTATTCTTGACTCAAGGTATTCAATCTTGACCTTTTAACTTCAATGGTTCCTTCATGAGTTTCCACCAAGGTATCCCAATTTTTTTCAGATTTACATTGAAATATACGGAATAATACGTCCATGCTAAGTGCACTTTGAAGAATGTTGATTACTTTCTTTTCATTAAGAACTTTCTTTTTATCATCTTCATCATAAGAACTTTTAGTCTTTGGAGTTCGGACACCATTAATGACACTAATTGGATTATGTGGATAATTTTCGACGGTTTCCCAAATTCCTTCTCCTTGTGCTTCTAAATGAGCCTTCATGTGGATTTTTCAGAAATCGAAATATTTACCAGAAAATAATGGGGGTTTGTTGCTACTACCACCATCTTTGAAAACTGGATTAGTACTTGCGGAAGGCATACCATATCTTGTAGGAACATGTTAACTATAACCTGCTCTGATGCCAATTATAAGTAGAGTTTGCACCTAAGAGGGGGGGGGGGGGTAGGGGGGTTAATTAGTTACTTGGAATATTTTTCCAGTTTTTAACTCAAGTCTTATAATTTTTCCGATTAATTTCAAAGTGATAAAAACTATAAAATGCAGAAATATAAAAGACACAACGATATATCATGGTTCCCATCACAATCCGAGAGTACTCCAGTCCCCTTATGTAGTAAGAGATTTTACTATTGTTAGGACTTATACAAGACTATCTTTGTCTTTCTATACAGACACTAACAAAAACCACCAAGAACAATCCTCTTGGATTTTCACTAAGTACACTAAGATACCAATACACCCTTAATGACTCTCTTGTTTCCAACAATCCTGGATAACAAGGATTACAACAAATAATTTGAATTATACAAGAGTTTTAAATGTAAAGTACAATGTATCAATCTCTTGATCGATCTTCTCCTTCAAACATACATTTCCCTTAATGTATACAAATGTTCGAGTATATATGGAATGAAACATATGATAGGGTAACCGATTACACCTATTGAAAATGCCCACAGAATGTAACGCATGAGGATAGTAACCGGTTACTAAAAACCTGGTAACCGATTACCAACAGTCCTTAACCAAAAATTGCCTTATCAAAGAGTAGAAGAACAAAGTTTTAATGTACATAAATATTTTGTTGATATATGGCATGAATAAATGATATCATTGAGCACCTGTATACACATAGAGAGGTTGAATGCTTTCTACATTAACAATCATGATCAATCCAATATAATTTCTTCAAGACTTAATTTATTTTATACGAAACTTGACTTGTGCTAGGAGTCTTGAACCATTGCCTTTTTGTCAATCTCACTTGCTTGATTTGTCTTCATCAAAACACTTTGAGAAGCTTGACTTCACATGCTGCACAAGAGGTTTTACACAATAATCAAATAATTATTTCAATTGCTTATGCCCTCGAGCATAAGACTTTTCTTTGCTCAGATCTACAACCTAAGACTTGTCTGCTTAATCAGCACCTGATCAAGACTTCATGCTTAGATCCTCAGATCCTAAGACTTTAATGCTCAGACTCACAGCATAAGACTTTCCTGCTTAGATTCCACGAATCCAAGACTTCCTGTTTAAATCCCACAGATTCAAGAATTCCTTGTTTAGACCTACAATTCAAGAATCTATTGCTCAATCAGCACCTGACTGAGACTGCTTTCTTAAACCCCTCGGACTCAAGACTTCCTTCTTAGACTCACAGTCTAAGACTTCTTTTCTTATACCCTCAAGTACAAGACTTCCTTTCTCTATCAACAATTTGATAAAGGCTTCAATTCTCAAACACATAGCAAGAGACTTACTTCGCTCAAGCTCACAGCATGAGACTTTGATGCTTAAGCACATTGGAAGAGACTTTCTTTTTAAACGACTAAACAACCTGTTTAGCATAATAGACAACAAAGTGTAGTTGATAAAAAATCAGAGTTACAGGACAATAACTATAACAAAGATCATAACACTTAAGATTTCTAAGATATTCTCTGTTTAAGAAATATTAAGGCTTTCTACAATTTAAAAAAGATAACAGAAACTCTGCATACTCGACGCTGTTGTTAATCTTGTTATTCTTCCATTTTGATAGAAGCGTGAAACGTTCCTTTTTCAGCTTGACCCTCTTTCTTTTTTCCTTGTTAATTCTTCAAATTGAATCTTGAGCTTCTCAAATAGCAGATACAAAGGAATACTCGTTGGAAGAGATAATTTGCAAAAGTGTCTTTGTTAATCCATAGTACCAAGAGACGTTAAAAATAGATACACAACAAGATCTTATCCATTGTGAAACTCATTTAATCGTAACGTCTTCCTTGTGAGTTGTATTATAGATCATATGAGAGTGGATATCCGTAAAGCATGTTAACTCTCCTTGAGCCATGTGAACACAGACTCTATCTGACAAACTGATTTAACAATGTAGCATGCTTTATGTAGTACCGATCACTTAGCTTTGTCTATGGTTATGAATGATCACTAGAAGATGATACATTCAATAAGTGTATAGATAACATATTGCTCTTCTGATACTGATACGTTCGGCTTTAAAATCTACGCAATTCTATATCATCGGACTTCACTTAAGAACATCCTTCAGTTTTTAACCATCAGAAGTCAATAACTCAGCTTCTCTCAAATGTGATCGCTTAACAGATTCTGAATAGATTCTCTTTAAAATTTGGAACCTGCATACTTAAAACACACATTAGATAACACCATTGTTCTTTCAATACTTTGTTATTATCAAAACCTAAAGGATATATGTCAAGAACAAATCTTGTTCTAACACACTCCCTTCTAGAGTCGTTGCTTGAAACCACCAAGACATAAGATGATTCATAACAATTTTGCCAAATGGTTGTGTAACCCTTATCTTTCTCACTATAATTGTTCAGTCGATTAGGGCATACTTTTCTTTTATGACCCTCCTTCTTACAATGATTACACTTAATAGTAGAAGCATTACCACCATAAGAATTTTGTTGAACTTTACCCTTCTTCTTCTCAAACCTACCATCTTTCTTCAAGAATTTCCCCTTAACGAACAAACCTTCACCCACTGTTGATGGATTGTGCTCCTTTCGTTCATTCAAATCATTAAAGTACAAGGCAAATTGAATATCTTCAAAGGCCAACGAATCTATTCCATACAAGATATTTTATTTGAAATAAGCATGAGACTTAGGTAAAGAACACAACAGCAACAGCGCTTGATCTTCAACATTGATCTTTATGTTGATATTCTCAAGATCAAAAATCAACTTGTTGAACATATCTCACTGCTCAGTCAATGCTTTCTCTTCACTCATCTTGAATGCATACAAATCTTACTTCATGTAGATACACTACTACGAAAAACCCATTTAACAAAGGTTGGGAATGACATATAATGACGTGGGCGATGGAGTTGTTATGTAGATTGTCGTTGTAAGTTCGCTGTTTCTACAACAGTCTGAAAACCGTCATTGAAAGGCAGGACGCGCGCCATATATCACAACGGTTATGATAATAAACCGTTGTGATACATACACTTAGGTACTGGGTTCGAAACCCATCGGCAGCGAATTATGTAAAACATAAATTACCTATGATCTCAGTTACAATAGATAATCGTTGTTGTAAGTAGCATGAGTTTATTATATTAAATGTAGATTTCTTGTTTTCCAAACACCTCACTAAAGAAATATACATGGAATCAATTTGATGAAGAAGTCTATAATCTGTAAATTAAACTGTTCTTGAAAACCAACTTAAACAAACCAATGTTTTCTGATTGCATTCGTCTCATCGTGCATTTCACGCTGTTTTACATATATATTGTGGTTTATTAATCTGTCTCCTTCGATATATTGCTATCTTCGATTATAGTTTAATTTCCATAAGAATAAGACATTGGATAATCTGCCTCATCATTATCACTTATCATCATAATTTTTATAATCGGAAGTTTTACGATTATAAGTGTTGATGGAGAGGCAAATTAACTAATAATTTGTTGTTAATGAAATTTAACTATAATGGAAGATGGCGGTGCATCTAAGGAGCCAGATAATTATACCATAATATATATATTAAACATCGTGAGATGAACGATGAGAGGAATGCAATTCGAAAACATTGATTCATATAAGTTGGTTTCCAAATACAACTTAATTTGCAGATTATAAGTATCTATGTCAAATTATATGAATGTATTTTAAGTGAGGGTTAGTGAAACAAATAATCTACATAGAATATAATAAACTCAAACAACATTCTATACCAGATCCAGATATTATAAACTCATATAATACGCTTGCTACCACCAGCAAACTTTAAGTGAGGGTTAGTGAAACAAACAATCTAAATATAATATAATTAACTCAAACAACATTCTATACCAGATCCAGATATTATAAACTCATATAATACGCTTGCTACCACCAGCATCATCACCTTGTATCATCCTCTTAACCTGTAAGGAAACACAACAAACTTCAAAAATGAGCATCCTCAGTTGAAAACAAACCCTAAAACCATAATCCAGTGAAGAGTAAAGAGAGGAACAAGAATAACGCACCTTTTAATGAAACTAATCGCGGAACAGGAATCAATTATGATGTTCAACTAGTTTAGGAAGCAATGAAAAAGAAATACAAGGAGGAAGAAGCTTACACAAAAGCTTACACAAAAGTTTGCTTACACTATTGTTTCTTCATTTACTAACATCTTGTTCGTGAAGCTATGAAAAAAAGTAAAAGGTGGATAAAGTTTCCATCATAGCTTCATGCTTCTTATACTTTTTTCCATAGATACATAAACATTATGAAGTTTCCAAAGTATGGTCTTTGTTAAGGTAGTGAAAATGAATCTGAAAAAATGAAAACAATCAACAAAAACAACATGCAACAAACGAGATAATGGGAAATATCTAACAATAGATGGAAGAAGAAGAATACCTTAATGTATGAAGCACAAGATTCATGACTAATGGTGAAAACGAAGAGAAAAAATGGGTTCTAGGGTTTCACTTTGAAGGCAACGGCGCTACTGTCAATAAGTGAAAGTGAAAGTTATTTCGCTTATATATGGGTAAACTATTTCACAACGGTTAACAATACCAACCGTATAGATAGGTATTTATTTGTTATAAATATATCACTACGGTTAACCAGAAGAACCGTAGTGATAACCTTTTTATTTGTGAATTTTAAAATAAATAAAAAAGAAAAGGTGCACCTTAACGTTAAAGGAATAAAATATTTTATGGCGCTGAGGTTTGAACAGACGAAAGTTTGAGTATATCACAACGGTTGGTTCTGTAACCGTTGTTATATACAAATAATTTTTAATCAAAAAACAAAATAAATATGGTAGCGCCTTAATTAAGATATCTCACCACGGTGTAGGGAAAAACCGTGGTGACCATGGCGTCGTTGAATGCGTGTTTTGTAGTAGTGATAGGATTAACTAATGATTTCGTCATGTACAAACTTTTAAGTTTCGCCCACACACTAGCTGCAATTTTCTCCTTTGAAACCTCCTGGAGAACCTTACCACCTAGGCTCAATACAATGGCATTGTGGGCTTTTTAGACCATCATTGTCTTCTCCTTATCTGTTAGGGCAACATCCATATTCTTCGATCCTTTCAATGCTTCTAACAAAGCCTGCTGAACCAGTAGGGCTTGCATCTTCAAGTGCCACAAACCGAAATCATTCACACCGGTGAATTTCTAAATCTCATACTTTGTTGATAATATCTTCTCCTCCATGTTTACTACATCGCTTTGTTGTGAAACGATGTTGGAAATAACATAACAAAGTTATGAAATAAAGATTGAGTTTTTTGAACAAACATAAGAAACCCTATTAGGTTTTACAAAAGAGAGAAAAGAAAGAAGAAGAAGAAGAAGAAGAATTGGTTAAAATTGTTTTACTCTTCACTTATTCAATAAGGTTTCAAAGATTACAACTGAATAACAACAATTAACCTCTCTCAACAACCTGAGAGAACTAGTCTATTTATCGACTACTAAGGTAACTTAGACAGCAAACTAACTTATCAATTGGGTTTACAAGAAAGGCCTAATTCAACATGCTTTAAAACAAAACTTATTTCGATAGCATGCTTGAACAGACTTCGAATATAGCATGCATAACTATTGTCGAACCATGAAGCTACCTTTGTCCACACCAGAGTTCGATCCACATACCACTGACCTCTATATTTCCATTTTAAAATAATACTTGTTTGATAAATTCAAAATGATTATGCAAAAAATCATAAAAAACACATGATTTAAAATTAACATTTAATAGTAACTTTTCTAATCAACCTCAAGTCCACACTATTTTGAATATGAGGTATTATCCATTTTGGGTGTGAAATCCTTAAAGGTTGTGTCCTTAAGAAAAAGGCACCTTATTGAGTTGAGATGTTTGAGTGTTATTGTATATCAACTATCCTAAACCCCGATTCTCAATAAATGTCATTACAAGAAAAAAGGAGATTACGACACTTGAGTTGCGACAGTTATCACAAAACCGTCCTTATTCCTGGATTGCGACGGTTGTCACGACAGTTAGGGTCAACTGTCGTAGATTTTTTGCGAGAGTTATCAAAAAACCGTCCTTATTCCTGGACTACGACAGTTTTCATGACGGTTTAAGCCAACCGTCGCAGATTTTTTAGGCATGTTGTATAAAATAATTGCGACAATTACCAAAGAACCGTCCTCTTTCCACACTCGCGACAGTTAAAGTGAAATGTCGCAATTACTTTAGCCAATCATAATCACTATTTTTTTTATTCCTTTAATTTTCCACTTTTTTCTTTCATTTTTATTTTCCAACCTTTCCAATTTTATTATTTAATTTTAATAAATAATTATTATAATTATTTATTTACAATATAATAACAATATCCATACTAAACCATTCTATAAAAAAAAAGGGAAAACCTTCTAATGTATATAAATTTTTTGTTGATTTGTTTTTTTTTTAAATTAGTTTCACACAATTTATTTATTTAATATTTATTTTAGTTTTGAATGTTTGGATATTTGATATTTTTGTGTTTAACAAAAAAAATGATATAAAAAAATAAAAATAAAAATGAACACAACTAAAATAAATATTAAATAAATATTTATTTATTTAATATTTATTTTAGTTTTGAATAAAAAGTATAAGGCCAAATTTCATTATTTTTTCTTTCACATTACTTTCGATAGAAGTCCCAAATATTTCATATTCCCTCCCAACTTTCATTACAATCTCAAATTTTTCACACAACTTTCACTGCAAATCCCTAAAATTTTTAGAGTTTTATCTCTCTAATTTCACCAAAACCCGATCCGAACACAAAAATTAAAATACTTTTATTACTAATTCCTCCTAAAACCCTATCTCAATTTCAATTTCCTTCATTCATCTCTCTGTTTATCTCTCGAAATCCACACATCTCCGTTCAGTTCGAGTTCTCTTTTCATTTCAACTCAATTGTGGCCGCCGTGTTGGTCGTGTATTATAGTCTCGGGAGCGTTTGACATGCTTTTGGCTCTACTGCGCGTGTGTTTTGCTGTTGTGCGTTTGAAGCTGTTCTTTGGGGTTGTCTTGCTCTTGCTTGTTCAGATTCAGGTGGTTTTGTGGATTTTTGTAGTTTGGGCGGATCGTATTCAAAATTGACGGTAAAAGTTGACGGTAAAAGTTGGAAATTATCCTTATTTGAATTTGCACTGTTGGTATAAACTCTTTTTTCATAAGTTGATGCACCCCATATTCAATTGCGATAGAAATGTACTCATAAGAATTCACTATGAGAAAAGTAAAGGAGCTGTAGAAAAAACAATCCTTGAAATTGAGAAACTGCATCTAAAATTTCTGTTGGGCATTGGGTCATTCCTTGAGCAGAATTTGACTAATGATAATTTCTGTGTGTGTTTGTAGATACCGTGTCATTCATAAGGAGGTATATGATTTATTTGATATAAGTTTTGATGAATTTGGGAGAACTTCTTCCCATGAGCAAACTGAAGTTTGCCAGGCAATTTTCAAAAAGATACACAAACAATTGGCACTCTGAGGACACATTACAACAGGTATTATATTGTCTTTTGTTTCTCTCGCTAAAATGTATTTGTTTAAATATTTCATTGGTTATTGTTAGCATCATACTCTCCAATTTTGTTGAAAATTGTAGTAGTTTCATGTGTCAAAATTTCTGCACGGGGTCTTTATTGTGCTTTACTTAAATGTCTATAAAATTTCAGCTTTACTGATACATGCAAAACGTTCTAAGTTGATCGGTTTGTGGAAGGTACACACCCTATTCCCGGATGCGAGTATGATTCTGCTCAAGTAGACCAATGTGAGAAGTGTGGAAACCTTCTAAATCTGATAGAATTGAAGATTCCTATGTGCAAGGTAGTAAACTCCCTTTTCCCTAAATTTTGTCACTATCTTTGTGCTAACTATATGTGTGATTTTTGAACGATCTTAGGCTATGTTTAGGAGTTACAAGGGGAGGGAAGGACTTTGGAGGAGAGCGTGAATGTGTGTAAATTTGAATGTAGGGAATCTAGGTCCATATTATTAACCATATTTACTAGGTACATCCATGATCTAGAGCTCAACACATGTTTTTTCTGAATGGTAAATATTGTCCTAGTTGATTAGTAATGACATGAGAGTTCAAGTGACATGGATCATGTGTAGTTGCACATAGGATTCAAGCAATAAAATATGATCGGATTAAATGGACAAATGCTTGTTGTGTAATTTGTAATCAGAAAGTACCATGAGTTCACTCTGATCCATGCATGTATTTTCTTGATTTTAATGGCTGATGTTAATTTCATCATGCATTTTAGTGTTTCATCTCTACAATTATTGAAGAAAACCTCAGATACTAGTTATTTATTCAGGCACTTCTACCAATTGTTGAACACTATTGCCACTTCTACCAATGATTCCGGGGTAAACCAAACATCAGATGTTTCATCTACTAGCTTTGGGTCCAATGTTTCTTTGGGTGGGCATCATAATTTTAAACTCGGTTGTACTTGTGGCATCAACTATTATTTTTGTTGAATTTTTAACGCTGTGTAACTTTGGCAGAATCCGGAACTCCATGCCAGATTGCATTTTCAAATTCAAAAATTGGGGATGTATATGTAATACCAGTAGCATATGGAGTGGTTGGAGAGTTGCTTATTGCAGAGAAACACCCATTTCGTAGTTGACATGGAGTTGTGATTGCAATTGCTCCACTGGCAGGGTTATGTGTAAGTCAATATTGTCTTAACTTTTTTCTGGTTGAAGCCTAGGTTCTGAATTTTATTCCGTTTGATATAGCCTAAAATTGATAAAGACCACCCCTCGTGGTTGCTTCTTTGAATAAGAAATTATGACCCACAATTTTATACAATTAAAGCCAGAGACAACAACCTAAGCATGGCTGATGGGAGATGGATTCTAGGCTTCTCAAATGAAAAAGCATGCAAGGAAGCTCAATTTGCAATTCTAAATGAAGTTACCAAGCAGAGATCAGCGGTGGAGTACATGTTAGTTGAAGTTTGTTGGGGAGGTTAGTTAGAATTTCTGTGGGTGAAGGGTTAGTTATAGGTGAAGTAAATTAGTTAGATTCTGAAAGAAAAAACTATTATGAATTTTTTTGTTATATGACAAACATGAATTCTGTTGTGGCAGTTTGGACAACTTGTAGTCATTTGTATTGCTTTCTATTCTTTTTCTTGGACCTGTTAGTGTAATGTGAAGGGAACTAAAATGGTTTTGAATTGTCATTGTTAGGCTCGCGCATTGGTTTGGAGTATTTACAACAGGACCCTGCTGCTAGTATGAATTAAGTGATGTTGTCGGCTGGAAATTGATGGTTAGCATGTGATCTGCATTCTGTTGTATGTTTCTTTATCTTGATGTCGTAAATTTCTCGCTTTCCTTAACAAGCATGGCATGTGTTTATCTTTCATCTTGGTAACATCATTTTGGTACTGAAGCTTTGAATCGCAGGATTGCTCATAGTGATGAGGTCCCACATTGCGAGCAACAAATGCGAACCTTGCTTCTGAATTTCGTCTCAAGGAAGAACCCGGCGAATACGTTTCTGGGTCCGCAGTTTGAGTGCGCATTTGGAAGTTGTTGTCCCATGGCCTCAGCGACAAGCTTGCATCGATGTGATTGAACGTGGATATTTCATGGAGGTTACAGTGGGGTTTTAAAGGAACCTGAAGCATTTCAAGAAACTCGTCCTGTCTGAAACCGCAAAAGGTTTGATTCATGTCTTCTTTGCTCGACGCACAATGTCGTGGCATAACTGATATTAGACTTTTGCCAAGAAATGTGAGAAAAGTTGTTGTTATCGGGTAAGGTCTAATGGGTTCTGGCATGAGGAACTAGGTAAGTGATATCAATGT
This sequence comes from Lathyrus tuberosus, assembly GCA_022829125.1. Lineage (NCBI taxonomy): Eukaryota > Viridiplantae > Streptophyta > Magnoliopsida > Fabales > Fabaceae > Lathyrus > Lathyrus tuberosus. The sequence goes on along the minus strand of JALAZF010000935.1, from coordinate 396,404 downwards.
TGATGAATGCTAAGTTAGTGTAGGAATTTAATTTGGGAAGTTAGTTTGGAATTAAGTTATGACTTCTCAGTTCTGCAATGTCGTCCTGCAGATCTTTCCTTTTGAATTAGTTCTAACATGGATTTTTGTTATGATTTTTTTGAATGCCTATCTGGTATGAAATTCGGTTAGAGTAAACGTTAAAAAATTTTGTTATGTTGTGAAGTTATTTACTGATTGTTTTTGAAATTTGTTATGTCAGTTCGTGAGGTGTTGGATGGTTGTTTAACTATGTTAGTAGGAGGTTAATTGGTGAATGTCATTGAAAGATGTGGAACTGGTTTGGTTATGAGTTATACAATGCAATTTTGTTGAAATTGATTTTTATGAATACAAATGGCTGTAAAATGATTATGTTCTGTTGGGTTAATTTTGAATTGGTAAACCGGTAGGAATGAAGTGAAACTGAATTGTTGCTGCTGAATTAGTTTTTCTCTTTTATTGATTTTGCAGGTAATCTCTAGTTCCATCCAATCCGTACATCGAAGGCTCGATTACAAGGTGCATCCTTTGGTTTATAACCTGCCGCAGGCCTTCCTTAGCAACAACAACAATATCTTGATTCCGGCATGTTAAAGACTTAAAAAACATTGAGATGATCTTTGCACGCAGTGGTTGGAAAGTTGTTTCTTGTAGAGAAACACCCATTTCGTAGTCGACATGGAGTCGTGATTGCAATTGCTCCACTGGCAGGGTTATGTGTAAGTCAATATTATCTTAACTTTTTTCTGGTTGAAGCCTAGGTTCTGAATTTTATTGATTCGGAACTGGAACTATCCATGGTTGAAGAAGCCATTGCTGCTGCATCTCTACACACATATATATCAATCTGTTGGCCACTTTAATTATCATTCAAATTTCAATTAATTCCTTTCATTATGATAATTATTGTTATTTTATCTAAAGATAACTAATGAAAATTTTTCAATTTTCCTGCATGGCAGGCTGTAAAAGCATGTACTCACAAAGTTCTTTCCAAACAGGGCACCTCATTGCTTTCAAGGTACATGATTTATGCAATTATCTTAATTCCCTTACACGGTCTCCACTGTACAGGCCTGCACTAAAAACATAACAGAGACAAAACATGAATAGTTTTGGAATTTTTTAAGGCATTTTGGCAGATGAGACAAGGTCTGTTGTAGAAATCATGACTTCTATTAGATATTTCCCATAGCAAATGGAATCAAACTATAAACATGAATAATTATTATATATTACTAATTTCAAGTACTAATACAAGTACTATTATTATTATTATGGATAATGACTAATAATTTAAATCATTTATATTTTCAGTTAGAAAAAAAAAGTAGATCCCGTTTCCATAAAAGGGTACCTTTTGTTATTGTACTCAGAAAAATATTTACGTAAAAATAGAGTTTCATAAAAGAATCTCAGAAACACAAATTGCCTCAAAAATTAAAATCATTCATTAACCTTTTTCACCCAAAAATAAAAATAAAATAAAAAATAAAAAACCTAAAACCAAAAATAAAAATAACTAACATTCCAAAATTCATACATACATTGAATTACATTGCTCAGAACTAAATTACAACAAGTAAATAAAATTTGAATTGTTGCTGAATATTAAAAATGAATTGTTGCTGAATATTACAACAGCGTTTGATAAGCTGATAGAAATTAGAGAAAGAAAATTTGAATTGTTGTTGAATATTAAAAATGAATATGAACTCTTATACTTGGTTATGAGGTAACCCATATTTATAGAACAAGAGTCATAATAAATCTAAGACTCTAAAATAGACTCTAACCTACTATAACCGCCACTGACAACTAAACACAATAAAACAGAGAAATAGTCCATTATTGTGGAGATTGTGTAAGGCCTTTAAAGATTTTAAACTGGTACATGTCTATAATCTTTTAAGATCCCTTTTTTTTAATGGTACTTAAATCTCAATGTCTTTCCTATTCTCGTAGGAGAACCCTGAGATCGACACAATAATGACAAATGATGTTTTGGGAGATGAGGTATCTAATGATCAGCAAGATGCATTTCGATAGTTCCGCTTTCAAATACTCAAATTGGAGTTTGGGGTAAGCCTTTTAAATATCTGTCTTGGATGAGTGCGGGTTTATTATTTGAGATGTGATATATAATTTCTAATATTGCAGGCCATAGGACGCATGGAATTTCCTAGGTCACGCCTAGTTTCTTTAAACATGTCTAACTTATCTGAGCCAGTAATATACTATATAGTGATATGTTATATTAATTATGTGGAAAACCTAAGGTTAAAGTTCTTGGGCTGCTGTAAATTCTGCAACTTTTTATCAGATAAATGAGTTAAACTCAATATAATTCCATTACTTTACAAATGTTTAAGAATTTATCAAAATTTATCGTAGTTGATATTTTCTTGATATGGTAGTTTTGTATACTATTGAGAATTTGTCAAATAGTTCGGTTGAAAGTACTATTTTTAAATAATAAAATTACGGCGGTTCTAAACCGTCACTATTATAAATGTAATATATAACATATAATTACGGCGGTTAGAACCGTCGTTATTTTCAAAAAAAAATTATTAAATAATTATGGTGGTTACAACCGTCGTAATAATATATTGAAGGCCGTTTCAAAACTGTCGCGGAATGTTACGGCAGTTGGAGCGACAGTTTTACAAACCGTCGTAAAACAGCCTCGCGACACATGTTTCTACGACAGAAGAGGAACCGTCGTGACTTGCAGTTTGCGTCGGTTGTAACCGCCGTAATATGTCAAAATTAACCGTCGTAATTTTCCATTTTTCTTTTAGTGTGTGAAATTATTTTTGCTAGTACAAAACAATTTCTCCTTGGTCGAGGCTAAGGACAAGGGGTGAACATGTGAGACTGACCCTTCCTTATAACACAAATATTTTGGTTGACTGCAAGTCATTGCCACTACAACTATGAGGTATTGATCACTTTTGATGTGAGAATTATTGTGGCTTTATCCTTTAGAAAATGAACCTCATTGGATTAAGGTGCGTAGGTTGCATATAATCTACCTTTAGCCTTATTTTCCAAGTAATATTGACCTATTTTGGTAAGTCTGAAACAATATCTATTAATGAATTATAATATATATATATATATATCCAAAAAATTACAAACAACAGAGACAATAATTAGCCTTTTCCAAAAAAAAAAATAAATACTTACAACATAAATTGGCCAATATTCAACCTCATGGTTTTGTTCGCGATGTCGCTTAATAAATACACGCATTTAAAATTAATTATGTTAGCTTGTATTTTTATATTTTCACCCATTTATGGGCAACTTATTATGATGAATTTAGTTTACTCGTAAATACAAGCAAAATATCATATTCCTGGCTGCAAGACATCGCAAACACACTGATGATATATTTCACTTTCACATCGCTTCATCGCTTAGTGTCCTCAATTTAGAGAGTATATGAAAACAATTTAAAGCATGTCCATGTTGTAATTTAAGATTGGTATCACATAAAAAATTGCACTCACTTTAAAAGTCTTTATAAAGCGTTATGAGCATTGACTCAACAAAAGGACAAAAGAGGATAAAGTGTCACATGGACAAGTGTGGTGGTCCCAAGCATTATGCCACTTGTCTCCTCCATACACCCCTCGCCAGTGTCGCCACCGACGACACCGGCTTCGGCTCCGGCTCCGTGACCGGGCCGAAGGCGTGGACGTAGAGGCTCTAGTGGCGGCTTGTAGGTGGCACTTGAGTACTTAGGCACGACGCATCGGAGCAATCGGGCTACTCTTGGAGTTATGAGGCGGCGCCGGTGGCGCTCCTGCGGGCCGAACTAATTATTGCTCTCGTTTTAGTCTATGCATGCGTTTGATTTTTGAATTTGAAGAGAAGAAAAATTTCGTGAAGGGTTGCTGCACACTACTAGAAAAATGACATTTGTTTAAATGATTTTACATCAGGTATTTATTTCCACTGATGTAAAAATAACGCGATGGCAGTTTCGTAAATAATTAAAAATTTTGTTATAAGGGATTTCACATCGGGCATTAATTCCAACCGATGTAAAAGCTTCGTAAAAAATAAGGGATTTAGGGATTTTACATCAGGTATTTATTTCCACTGATGTAAAAAATAATGCGGTGGCAGTTTCGTAAATAAATAAAAATTTTGTTATAAGGGATTTTATATCGGGCATTAATTTCAACCGATGCAAAGGCTTATTATTTGGGCCCTTATATCGGTCCATGTAATTAACCGATGTGAAAAACGAAACGCGTTTATATCGGTCCATTTAATTACCCGATGTGAAAACCTCTCTCACAAAAGCACCTTATTTCGGTCCAATTCATTAACCGATGTGAAAACCTCCTCTCACTTAAACCCTAAAACAAAACGAATCCTGTTCCACCTTCTTTCTCTCTTCTGTCACCTTCTTTCTCTCTTCATTTGTTAAGTAAAAATTCTTAAGAGCTAAAAGTGAAATTTTTTGCCTCCCAAATCATCAAAATCGTTCCTTCTTCTCCTAAACCCTTAATTTTAGATCTCCTGTGTATCTTACTTCGTATATACGACATTCAAAATTCAAAGCCATTGATGTTCAGTTTTTGTTTTGTTTTTCTTTTCTGAATCGCAGAAGATAACACAAGTTTTGATTTTGTTTCTTTCCTGAATCACAGAAGATAACATAGGGTTTGATTTTGTTTCTCTGCTTTGGTGATTAACTGAAGTAGTGAAATCAAGGTTTAAATATTTCTCTATGTCTTTGATTTTTCTCACAAACCATAACCCTAACCCTTTCTTCCCCATCGTATGTACGATTTTTCCTCCTGTGTGTAAGATTTTTAAGTATTAATTGGATCTCTTGTATAAGCTTAATCATGTTAGAGTTATGCTTCCTCCAACGACGAGCTCTTCTTCCCCTTCGTACGAGCTTTCTTCAACATGTATAAGTTGTCCTTCAACTTTATCTTTTCTTTATGTATGAATCTAACCCTTTCTTTTTCGTAGGTCTCAAACCCTAACAATTGCACTACAACATTTTTCCTTTTTAACAACAGTTGAAAAGTGTAGCCTGAAATGAGAAAAACGTTGCCTAAAAGAATAGGGGACGTTTTTCAGTTGTCTTCTATGCGAGCGTTGCCTATTATTATAGGGGACGTTTATTTTCACTTTTTGGCCACAATTTTCTAAAACGTCGCCTAAAATAAAGGAAAAGGGGACGTTTTTCCGTGGCATCTAAGGCGACGTTTCTAAGGTGTTGTTAAAAATGCAACGACTGAAAAATGTTCCTTAAAAGTGGTAGACTGAGAACACTCTGAGGGGACGTTTTTCAAATGTTGTCATATCTGACAACAATTATCAATTGTTCCCTAAAAGTGATACCTTGCTGCATAAGAAAATGAAAACAAATCAACCAAGACAATTCTTACAAAAATCTAAGCCACTATTTTTTTAACAACAAATATATTATTAACAAGATATAACCCTACAACTAAACCATTCGATCCAAAAAAGAAATGGAAGCCATCCAATACCAACACCTAATCCAACAATTAAGATTATAAATGAATAAGATTTTACAATGTTAAATCCATTGCTACATTCGATTATGTTATGCCCCAATATCAACACTGAAAGTTTTGCGACAATTTAAAACCGTTGCTAAACTCTTAAAATACCAACAAAAAAAACTTCATGTTGCACAACAGTAGGGCAGGCGCTGGCCCAGTCCAGAACAATATATATATATATATATATATATATATATATATATATATATATATATATATATATATATATTCAACAACTCTTTTAAATATTTTATTTTGTATTTTTTGAACTGGTCCAATAAAGTACAATTTGTGATAAAGACAAAAATACTAAAAAAATTGGTTTAATTTTGTATTTTTGGGTTCAATGAAGATTTTCTCAACGGTTTGATTGTGACATTCTATTTATACAACTCTAAGTATTGGAAACAATACACACAATTAGCTACGAGGAAACCAATCACTAAAATAAAGTCAACTGAACTAAGTTTCTTATACTTTCTGTTAGAAAGATTTCACTTGTATTCATGTAAGCACAAACAACTTTTTTATTCTAAGTTACTAAAACCTAAAAGGGTTTGTATAATCTAGAAGCTTTGAGAAAACAAAGAATTTAGTAAAGTCAAAATCTTTGTACACAAATCTATGAGTATAATATGTTTGATAGTTTATGCTTTAGTGGTTGTAATCGTTTGACTACGGTAGAAAATCTTTTTAAGGTTAAATAGATTGGATGTATTTACCAAATTGGTAGTGAACAAGATATCAAAATGAGAATATGTTTTAAAGTTATGTATAGATATCATCAAGGTTTATCAAATTTCAAAGTTAGCCTTTGAAGATGACAAAGGTATGTATAGTGGATTTTGAAAACTCTTTGATAATGCTTTAACATCAAATTTGGATTACCGTTTTCTATTAGTTTATTTGGATTTTAAAGTATATCGATTACCGTTTTCTATTAGTTTATTTGGATTTAAACATTTAATAATATCATTTTATAAATATCAATATGCTTTGTTAAAATTCATGCATATATTGCTTTACACTGAATGTGACATTTGACCTTAGATTTCATGGCTTGTGTTTATGTTTTTACGTTCCTTCTAGTTGATCTTTATTTGACAAAGCTTGTGATATATATTTTTGTAAACTCAGATATACTGAGCTCGATTAACAGCATTTTGGCGTCCCATCTTCAGCTTCGTTATGCTTTGTTGCTGTGTGTGGTGGATCTCAGTAATTGTTTTTTTTAAAGGAAATGAATTAATGATCAAAAGAAATAAGGTATAAGCAATACAAATACAACCATAAGACCACACCAAAACACAGTAAAAGAGACTACCAACTAAAAAACTAAAAAACAGGTCCAACTGTCCTGCTACCACAAAACTGCTACTCAACAGTAATGAACTGGAGGGAAAGCCACTATAACAAAACAGAAACTACCAGAAGAACTCCCACAAAGAGCAACAAACTGCAATGACAGGAGCCGATAGAAAACCAACGCCTACCAGCCACGAACTACAAACAACACTCCTCCACCACACCAAGGCCAAAAACGATAGCTCCACAGATAGAACACTCGCAGCCGCAGGAGAAAGAACTCACTGCAGAAGCAGGAGACAGAACAAGCCCTCAAACCAAGCAAACTCCAATGGTCCGCACAACATGATTACAACAACTTTAAACTAATGACAGGGTTGTTGAACCAATCAAAGTAATGTCCATGAAACTCTTTGGAAACAACTCCAATCCAATTCCAAGACAACCATTTGACAGAGTTAACCAAATTTGAAACGGAAAACCTACTTTTTCTAAAAATCATATTATTCCTAGCTGACCAAATAGCTGAAGCTGCAGCAGCCCAGATAGCCAAACCTTCAACAGTGCCACCAGATAATAGAATTGCCCGACTGAAGTTGGTGAAGGAGTGCACAACACCATAATTCAAAGAGATGTCAAAACCCACCCATAAACCTATTCCTCTCCATACTTCCTTTGAAACGACGCAATTAAGAAATAAATGATCCAAGTCTTCGACATGGTCTCGGCAAAGGACACACATATTATCCGTCAAAACCGCAACAATCCCACGTTGGAAGTTTGGAAGGGGAAGATGTTCTTATTTTATTTTAGCGGGATTATGGTTGTTACAGGGGGTGTAGTCTTAAGCATATTTTTAATGTTAAATATGTCTTGGAGTTTTTTGGAGAGACATTACAATTGTTGTTGATGGAGAGACATTACAGTAGTTCGACTCGCACCGGCTAAAATTAACAACTGCGTTTATCTTAACATAACATTAAGGACTACAATTTACAACAGATGCAATATATCACTTCCCATCAACAAAACCACATCAAAAATAATATTCTATCACAGATACATATATACAGATTCACACAAACTTCATACGATATCAAAAGTAATATTCTCACATACATACAGAGTCACAGTGAAACACTTACCGGAAGAGATGCAAAAGAACAAACGAAAATGTCGAAAACACAACAACACAGCAACACGACGACAGCAACACGACTGATACCGCATAGAACCGCAACCGGCGGCGCACAGCAACGTAATCGAACAACACCAAGACCGCACGGAAGATTTTTTGTTTTAGGTTTTGTTTGTACCCTTCACTCACAATGATTTTCCTTTTGTATTTTTATTATGTTTTTAATTTTTTTCACTGTAAGTAAACAATTAGTTAGTGAAACGTGGATAAGCTTAGACTTGGAAGGCCACTTAAACTTTTATTTTCGTTGAACCAGGTTTTATTAACAATGATCTTAATTTTTATTCACAATGATCTTACTTTTATTTTTTTTAATATTTTAATTTTATAAAATATATTTTTTATTAATATGTGAAATAAAAATTATTATGTTTGGAAGGCCACTTAAACTTTTATTTTATTTTAAATTTTATATAACATTTAATGAACGTTACCTTTTGTTAGTAATAATGTAACAATTTTAAATTGTCCCCTTAAGTGTTTAAGGGGACATTTATTAGATATTGCCAAAGATAAATTATAGTAACACTTGGTAATCGTCCCCAGAAGTAGTTTAGGGAACATTTACGAGGTCTTGCCAGAATTGTCTTGGCAACACACAAAAATCGTTGCCTGATCTTTTTTTAGGGAACAATTTACACATATTGCCTAAAAAAGTGTTGCCAGAGACAATAAATGCCGTAGTGTTGTTTGTTCTTCTTCTCTTTTGTAATTTCCGATTTAATTAATTTTTCTTATTCTATTTTATTTGTTATAGAAATAGATTTGCTTATCTTGTTGGAACAACTTGGTAGCTGAGAGTGCCGAGGCTATTGGGTCCTGATACCAGCCGTGTGCGAGAGTTTAACTCATCCCAATAGAAAGTTGAGAACTTGCTTAATACATTTTAGTTTTAGATAATGATTGAACTTGATAATATTGAGGATAGAAGTAAGTCAAATGTATTAAGTGTGTGATCTTGGTATTTTGACCGGAAATCTGATTTGGACCTTGTAGAAGTCATGGAGTTGTTGAGGCTTAACATCTTGAACATCCTCAACATATTGAAATTATAAGAGACAAAACACTGTGTCTCACAATTTTATGATTATTTTAATGGTTTTGATTTATAAAATTGATTTGGGTTAATATTAGTCTGTGATCCAAATATCAAAACTTCCAGCCTACTGAATGTATTTTGAAAGCAAATAGAGCAATGATGACGATAGTAACATAATCTTTCTCATGTATTTTGTTACGGGGAAAGTAGTTTGTGGCCTAGTGGTAGATTTGGTCTTAGTATTTTGACTGCAGAAGGGAAGAATATAACACAGTAACATAATCTTTTTTGAGATCCATCTTTCAAAGTTTGGTGTTAAAGTTATCTAAGATCAAATTAATGTTGCACATGATTGAATCGTATTATTATTGATACCTATCCATGCATATGTCACGTGGTTATTCCAAATGCTGCTAAATTATGAAGATATTATGCTTACAGTCTAGCCATAGCCATTAGATTCTGTAAATGGTTGGCATTATATTAACAAGTCATTTTGTTTATTCTTTTGTGGCCATCCTTGAGTCTAAAATACCTGAAGTTCCTTTTCAATATAACATTGTGATGGTCTTGTATTTTCCTCAAATACCTTCTACGATAAGCAAATAAATATATTTCTATGCTTAGTTTTAGGTACTTAGTTCTAGAATTTATGTTTTGAAATTGAAAAAATTACTTGAGAAGAAGCTCCTTTCAATGCTTTCAACTGGTCCAATGAAACTGTCCTTACTTGTAACAAAAACATGTTATACAATTTTGAAATTAAAAGATTGTGTCTAGTATTAATTAGTGTATGCTATTGTTAAGAACCTACTCTACTATTGTCCAAATAACACCTTTAGTGCATGGTGGAGTTGTAAGAGAACCAGTATATAAGCAATATTTTTTGCTGCGAAGTTTGATGTCTCTTGGGCTAATTAATTCCAAATATATGTCCTTGTTATCAATTAACTTTATCTTGTCAAAGATCTGTCAAAATTAATATAAAGTTTTGAACACCAAAACATGTACGAAAATGAAAAAATCAACATGAATCGTGATGTGCGACGGTGTAAGACTTATTTATGCTAGAAATATAGAAAATCTTTGAAAGAAAAGGATCTGGAATGCCAATTTTATACAATACTCCAGTCGCACGTATCTCTCCTTTTGAGTTTTTAGGGACTGCATGCAATTCCAAAGTGAGATGTTTTCACTTTTTATAATTACCTCTTTGATGCCAATGGTGACAACTTTTTTCTCTAAAGCATTTAAGATAAGTATTGAAAGTGTCAAGTAAAAATACGTATGAAATTGGAAACAACAACAGCTCAACAACTAGATCATATGTAATCATATACATATATTGTATCTTGATATAACTTCCAGAACATTCTGTAGGCGGTATGGCAATGGTATTAACCAAGTTCTTTTTTCTTAAATTTTGCACACCATTACAAACTTCATTACTTTTGAAAAGTGTGACTTAGGCTTTTCTTTGATTAAGAGTAGTATCACATTGAGCATGCTAATAAAGTCTATAATAGTATAATATAAATCAACATTCAATCTCTTTGAATTGAAAATTATACTACAAATATATGAAAAAATGCTTTCATATCGGCAATAATACAGACTTTTCTACTGTAGTTCCTGCTTTTACACACTGACACACCAATACACAGACCATTAGATTTGGATCTACAATTTTTCCTTTTTGTGCAGAAATTAGTTCCAATATAATCCAATCCAACCTAAATGATCCACATACAATAGTTAATTAGGTCTAATTACATTAATTAAGGATGACTTTTCCTACAAAAATAAATAAATAAATTAGGCAACCACCATATTACAAAAAGAATCATTTTCTCTCAAAACAGAATCAAAATGGCTTTTGTTGGTACATGAACATATCCTGTAATGGCGAAAGATGGTTGATTTAGTACTGATTATTGGTTCCAAAAGGGTCATCATCATACTCTAATGAAAGCGTATTATCCAAGTAATTGAACTCAAAACCAACTGTATCCCAAGTTCATTCCATTTTGGTTCACTCCGCACCTCTCTGTCGTACGTGACATCCGATGAAACCATGTGCCCAGAGCTGCTCGAGTCCATGTGCAGCTTCGGAACTGAATCCGATATGTCCATACACATTATATGTATTCATGAAATTAATGTTCATAGAAATGCAGCTGATATGAATTTCTGTCATGAGAATTTGATCCCCTATGCTCACAAGCTAAGTAGAATTAAATAGGATCTATGCAGTGTGTAATATATGGTTGACCCGTATTTCAGTATGATATGGTGATTACAAAATCCAGAACTGCTTTTTGATGAAGTAACTATATTGCAGTATGCTTTTAGTCTACTCTCATATAACGAGCTTGTTATTTCAAACGGATATAATAAAAAAGAAATGAAATTGGTCAAGGAGACAAGAATAAGTTGGGTAAGTTATGCTGATTGTTTGTAATTTTTAATTTATTTATCATTTATGAAATTATTTCACCTTAGTTCACTATACTTTTTTTCAGAGTGACAAAGATGTTAAAATAACAGCTACCTGTATACAAGTTCCAGTCAGGCGGGCTCATACTGAGAGTGCAAATCTTCAATTTGAGACACCGCTCGATGAGGTAGTCCACACTTTTGTCTATATGTTGCCAAAAGATCACATAGTTTTTCATTAAAAAAAATCAAAGGATACCTAAATTTATTCCTTATTGAGTAGTCATTGCTCACAACTAGTTTTTGCATATTTAAAATATGTATATCAAACTCGGTAATAGTGCAGGACATATGATTTTACAGACAATTCTGTAGTGGCATACTGCTGCCAAGTCATGTGTGTTTAGACATTGAGCATTGTTACAGACTCACAAAGCAACAGTCATTTCGTAGGAATTGTATATGCATTATTGTCAGTTCTTCGGGATGTTTGATTCTTTTTCTTTCTAAATGTAATAAACATATAATATTTAAGATTCTGTGTGCATCATGTTTGAATTTATGATTCTGTGTACATCATGTTTGAATACGGAATGGTCATATACAACTTTAAGCAGGGTCCTGTCATTTTGTGCATGCCTACAACCATGTTCCTGTTGGCCAAGGAAATGCATGAAGATATCATAAATGAATGTCTTTGGTTTTAATATAGAAGTATTTTGAAGAATGCTTCGGGTGTAGTCGTTATCGATGACCGTGAATCCAGTGTCCCAAATCTGCTACGTGACAATGTTGAAGGTGAGAAGCTTCAAACAGCACCGGAATTGCCAAAAAAGTTACAGGGAACTGCTAAAAAATAGTCAAATTATTTAGAATTATTACAGTACTTTTTACATCGGTTATTAGAAAAACCGATGTAACACACAACATTTTTACATCGGGCAAACAACAAAACCGATGTAAAAAGTAATACCTGGCGGATTTGATATTTTTATGCAATACTTTTTACATCGGTTTCAGGTTACAACCGATGTAACCGAACCAACCTTTTACATCGGTTTCTAGTTACAACCGATGTAAAAACACTCTTTTATATATAAAAAATTACAATTATATTTTTTTTTCACATCAGACTTAAAAAGTTAACCGATGTGATTGGTGACTTTTTTACTTCGGGCCATAACCCGATGTAAAATGTCTTTGATTTACTACATCGCCTGACTTTACATCGGACCCAGACCCGATGTAAAAAGTCATTTTCGCCCGATGTAAAAAGTCATTTCTGTACTAGTGGCAGAATGAACATAGGCAATGGTTGGAAGCATGACAACTTTTGGTTAAAAGGTGTTGTTTTATCAAGGATTGTAACCTTGTGAAATAACACATACATGGCCAATAAATACCTCATTTGGGAATTCAGAAATCACATCACAAACTGAATATCCTCTTCTACAAAATTTCAAACGCTCTTCACTACATAATTGAGTTTTCGTTGGTCTTGCGTAAATTCGATATATAAGGCTGAATTATATTGGGTATTCCTAACAAATGGCTTCCTCTTTGCTAAGACATACAAGAGAGTGCTTGAAATACTTTTAAGGAAAGTGACATCATTCATGATTTAGTCTTGGATCCATTCGATCTCAACAATATTTCTAACAGTCTTAAAAGTATTCAAATGGCTTCCAATGGCAAGATATGATGACATTCCTACTGATCGCTCTGAAAGTTCACTATGTCCTAGATCCCAACTTACCACCAATTCCTGAACCAACCGAGGATGAAACCGATGAACTCAGGAAAGAGCAAGAGAAACGTAAGGAGGACGAATTGTTATGTTGTGGACATATTTTGAATGAACTATCTAATCGTCTCTACGACCTCTATAATGATACTTAGTCTGCAACAGAAATCTGTAAAGCACTCGAATTTAAATTCAAGGCCGAAGAGGAAGGTACAAAGAAGTTTTTAATTTCTAAATACTTTGGTTTTAAATTCATAGAATCCAAGCCCATTCTTCCCCAAGTGCACGAGTTACAAGTTCTCGTGAATAAAATAAGGGCTGTGAAAATAGACATCTTGAGACCTTTTAAGTTGGTGCAATCAATGCAAAATTACCACCTTCATGGAAAGGCTATATAAATAAATTGTTGCACATTTATGAGGACTTCTCTTTAGAGAAAATCCATAAACATCTTCTAATTGAGGAGGAATCGAAGGAAATGGAGAAATCAGTTTTGCTGGTCTTTCCAAAGCTAATCCTGTGACTGCCAAACGAAAAAATAAATAGGATGGAATGAAGAGTAATCTTGGACCTAAAAAGGAACATAGCAAATTCAAAAATTATAGCGGTCAGAAAGGTCCGAAAAGCAATTGTTTTGTATGTGGAAAACCCGGACACTATGCTCGAGATTGGAGGCACAATAAGTCTAAAAATGAGAACAATGTGTCGCTCCCAAGATTTTCATCCAGGTACAAACGCAAAAGTGGCGCGAAACACAGAATCGCCAGCCGTGTAAATTTATCCCAGGAGAGGGAAAGGGAACACCGCATAAACCTGAGGAAGAGGGAAAGGAATGGTCATCGCAACCATAGCCTGGGTTCGGGAGTCGGTTACACGAGGGGAAGGTGCTAGCACCCCACGCGTCCATCGTACTCGATGGGATCCACGCTTGTTGTCTATTCTTAGGGTGAGTTATCCTATCATCTATGGTTGTACTAAGACGGAAGGGGAAGACAAAGACAGACTCGGTAGGATGTCAATGTCCTAGGCCTACGTACCCCCCCTTGTACAATGGGGAATTCAGAGTCAACGTAGTTCGGACCAAGTTCTTTTGGTGTTTTTTATGAGCGACGTTAAGTTCGCGTCCGGCAGTTAGGGTCGATGCCTGTTTGCTACTCAGACGGAAAGTAACGTGCCCTTTTTGAAAATAGCCTTTAGGTTGACGATCCCGAAGGACAAAAAGGTTTGAAGTTGGTTTGTGTTTTTTAGGACAGAAGTGGCTTAAGTTAGTTCATAAGTCGCATTGCACCAAAGTCTAGGGCACAGGGGCGAATACTTAACGCATCGTCCCAAGACAGGACGCTCGCTAAGCACTCTAGAAAGATGAGAGGAAGCCCCTCATTTCTCATTCCCCATACTTAAGGCTCGTGCGCAATACACTTTATTCTTATTAAGTGTTTTAAAGAAATTTGAGATGAGAAGAGAGAAGACACAAGGGTAACTCTAAAGGGGGACTATGAGTCCTAAAGTTATCATGCATGGGTGACCTACGGTTAGTGAGGTTTGACGACAGCCTAAATCCTAAAGGAAGAAGATGAGGGAAGGAAAAAGTAAGAGTAAGGGTGACCACGGATACTTATCCATACCCTTAAAGAACTTACCTTAGTCCCTGCATAAAAGGTTAGTACGAAACGGACATAAATAATATCAAGGCAAGTGAAAATCAAACAATGTCAAACAATAGTGATAATAATCCAAACATGAATTCAGAAATCAAAGGAACAACCCCAAAGCAAATGGCACAAGTGCCTTTCAAACAAGGACTTAGGCAGGATCAGAAATACACCTATAAGCAGATCTCAAGTGAAAATAAATCAAAAAAATAGAGAAATAACTCCCAAAATTCCCAAATTAAATATCAAGGTTCCTCAACCAGAGACAAACAACACATCAAAAGTTCCTGTAAAAATTCAAAGTGTTAGTCATTCAAACAATTAGGCCAAGTTCAGGTGAGAAGTAGGGTTCTCTGTGCCAAAGGGAAGGACCAAAATGCAATATGAAATAAATTTAAAAATGAAATAAAAATGTTTTAATGCATTTTAGGATGTTAGTGAACAAATGCAAAAAGAATGGATTAAAAATACTTTATGGTTGCAGAGAAATAAAATAAAGAAATTAGGTATGCATGATATGAGTAATTCAAAAGGCAAATAAACAAATATTTAATTTAGATGACAAAAATAAAATAAAATAATAAAATTAAATTAAAACGCGTGGCAGCATATGGGCCACACGATCAAAGTCACGGACGGTGGGGATTTCATCTTCCTCACCCAAACCCTAATCTCGCCGGAACCCTCACCAGTCGCCGGAGCTAGGGCTCCGGTCACCACTTCCGGCCACCTGCAACAAAAAATTCACCAGAACACGCACACGAATACACCATTCTGACCAGAATTCCACGAGGATTAATAATATGTCATCAAAAGTCACAAATAACCAACACATAAGGCAACACGAATGAAAAAATGTTAGGTCCAAAACTTTGAAACTCACGATACAACCATGCCATGCGTCCAAACTCAAAGCAAAACACATTCAGAATCATCAGTACACACCACAGATCATCATGCATGTCAAAAAATAGAGTTTTAGGATCATGGAAAGTGTTACCAACCTGAGATCACGCAACCTTTACTCTTGCTATTAGCCTCTAATGATGGTTGATTCGTGCTCTATGGACTACAAAGATCAAGACTGTGAAGAAATTTTGTGAAAAGCTCTAAGGGATTGTGAGATTCGAATGATTGAAGCTTTTAGGGTTCAAACTTTGTTCTCCTCAAAATCACGTGTCCTCCAATGAGTGTATGCGTTTTTGGTTTTTTTGATCTTGTGAGAGTTGAGAGAAAAATTTGAGAGAGTTTTGAATATATTGTGGAGTCTAAAATGAAGGGCAAAAGGTAGAATTTTGGCTTAAGTGCAAATAACACCGTTTTCGGTAAGGAATTTCGACTCTGAGCCTTCCACAACATTGTCCGCCTCTGAATCACGGTCGTAACGCAAAAAGAACGGACGTCATACGATCAAAATCGAGTGCGATTGATATGTTTAAGCTGCAAGACGTCATTGAATAAGTTGTTTTTTCAGCTTATTTGGTGTCCGCTACTCGAAAACGTGACGAGGTCAACCTCTTCGGAGCATAATTTCGACTCGACTTTGTCAGAAAAGTTGTAGATCTATGAGTCAGTGACCACGTGTCAAAAGATGAGCGCGATCGGACAAAAAACGAGTGAGACATGAATTTTCTCGTGAAACAACTTTCAGCCTTTTTCTTCGGTTCAGCACTTCCTTTTTGCGAAATAAACCAAAACGATGATCTTCGGAGCATCGTTCGAACTTGAGCTTGTCTTGGAACTTAAAGATGATAAAATTTGTGAACCAACGATTCGAGAACGGACGCAATCCGATGAAAATTGGCCGAGTTATGAATTTTACAAAATCTGATAGACAGTGCACTGCATCAAAGAACCCCACTGGTAAATCACATTTTCGGGGTCCTTCCGCTCGGACCTGGCCTAAACTGAATTCACAGCCCGAAGATAACATCTAAACGGAATTTTAGGCACCAGAACGGCATCAATCTGATGAACGAGCTGAGAGTTATGAATTTTTTAGTGTCCGAAATACACCGGTTCAGCACTATTTTCAGTTGTTCTTCTGCTGTATTGACTCAGAGAATTCGCGTATTCGGTGATCTTCCTCAAAGAATTAGCTTTTGGCCAAAACACGAAAGTTGGAGAGGATATCCAGACGGAAAAAAATGATGATCCAATCAGAAGCTAAGCCCTTTTGAATGCCACTGACGCAATTATCCAGCGAAACCGAAATTCCAGAAACAAATAATTCCCACCACTTTCCTTGATGAATTGACTTCCGAGCCGAACATAAAGGTTGTAGAGAATACCAAGACGGTTCTAACTGTTGAATATCCAGCCAAAACGAGTTACAGAGCAAGAGCTATGAATTTTGCAAATTTGCACAGCAAACTGATTTTCTGCTCAAACTGTTCTGGATCGGCTGAAAACTTCAACTTCCTCTGAGATTCTTGACATGAAAAATTATGTTTGATAAGAGCTTTACTGACCCATTGATTACGTAACCCGGAGAAATACTTTACGCCTATGTCGAGTGACGAAATAAACATCTGTTACAACCTGACGATGCTTGAACAGAGAACCTTGATCCCATAACCACATAGCCAAATGATATGCATGTATGATAATGCAAAATGAAATGAAACATAAGCCAGTTAGTACTAAAGTAAGGAGGGCAAATTTTGGGGTGCTACAGCTGCCCCTATTCAATCTTCTTGGACCTGAAAGGATGATAGCAACGGCTTTCAGACATTCACGGTAGAAGGTGATTAAATACAAAAAGAACCACGAAATTTGCAAACTGTGGGGAGAAAAGATGATTGGAGCCCAGCCACACCTCGTCAATAAGATTTGACGGAAAGACAACATACCCAAGAAAGAAAAGTGAACCCCAAAGAATTGACGGAGAGAAAACATGAAACCTATGAAACACCTCGTCAAAGGGTTGACGGGAACAAAAGATATCTAATGGACCACATCATCAAAGAATTGACGAAAAGAAAATCTGAACGAAGATAACACATTGTCATAGGGATGACAGAAAGAAGATGAACCCCAAGGAACATCTCATCAAAGGGTTGACGGTAAGACAATCTGACCGAAGAGAACACATCGTCATAGGGATGACCGAAAGAAAATTCCACCATAGGAACACATCGCCATAGGGATGACAGAAAGAAGACCTGAACAAATGAGACACATTGTCATAGGGATACAGAAAGAAAATCTGAATGAAGATAACACATTGTCATAGGGATGACAGAAAGAAAGTTCTACCGTAGAAAGCACATTGTCATGGGGATGACAGAAACGAAATCTGCACGAAGGAAACACATTGTCATGGAGATGACAGAAAGGAGGCTTGACCGAAGAAAGCACATTGTCATGGGGATAACAGAAAGAAAATCTGAACGAAGATAACACATTGTCATAGGGATGACAGAAAGAAAATTCCACCGTAGAAAGCACATTGTCATGGGGATGACAGAAAGGAAACCTGCACGAAGGAAACACATTGTCATGGAGATGACAGAAAGGAGACTCGACCGAAGAAAGCACATTGTCATGGGGATGATATAAAGATGACCGAGGGTAACACATTGTCATGGGGATAACAGAAAGAAAACCTGGCCGAGGAAACGCATCGTCAAAGGGGTTTGACGGAAAGAAAGCTGAAAAGGGAACACGTCGTCAATAGGGTTTGACGGAAAGAAAATCTGACCAAAATGTCGTCATCAAGGGGTTGATGGACAAAGACTGGTTGAGGGTAAGATCGACGTATGACCTACGACCCAAAAGAAAGGTAAGAAGAGGGGTTAATTGTAATGTTTGCTGGGGATATGTCACCGTCTTGATTGGAATTTGATTCGGGCTTTCGCGCAAGGTACCAAATCTGGATTATGCTTCGCATGCATATGTTTGAATTTCTTTCTATGGCGTAATGCTCCATAAGAAATGGAAATGCTACGCATTTTGAGGATGCAATGTAAACATGCTTACTATATGCAAAAGGACCACTCCAGCAAAATAAATGCTGAAGAAAAGAGGCCAACTCCGCTGGGGATGACACACTGAACTGTCTCCGACGTCACAAACCCTGCTGAGGAAGTCACACTGAACGGTCTTCCTGATATAACTACTACTGAAGATGAGCCCGAAGAGAACTGCTACAGAAAAGGCGCCAATAACCATTGGACTTGGAATCTGCCGGGGATGTCAACCTCTGTTGATCAAACCGTTGAGATGACTAGCACCAAACACTGTTTGGGGAATGAATTCAATAACACCGAACCTGCCAGAGAATATAATTGAACTTAGCCTGTAGTCGGGGAAACACCCTTAACCTACTGGGGACTACCAGCCATCACCAACAACTCTGCTCGGGGAACGACGGTTGATGATACCCACTCTGCTAGGGGACAACATTGAGCTTACTCCTCTACTTACTTTCTACCCTTACTCTGCTGGGGAGAGAAACTCTACTGGGGACGTCACGTGTCGACCATCAACATGAACCCTGCAGATGTGATATGACCAAAAGATGCCCTAATACAGCATAGCCCATAAAGGAACCTGTCTTCGAGAGGTCTCATGAAGATTTTATATATCTTGCCCCATGATCTTGATTAACCGTTCTCCTGAGAAAAAACCCTTTTGCTTTTGGGGTGACCTGCCCCAGCCTTGAAGTGATTTTGCCCTTGACTGGCTGATCTGTGAAGGAGTACCTCTGACTGACTGACCTTCGAGAGATTTGTCGAATCTCGACCAGATTGCCCCAGATTAGCTGAATCTTGGAATGAATCGCCCATTTTATATGACTATTTGATGGCTTGCCCCTGCTCAACGGAGTACTTAGGCACTCTGCACTTATATCGATCAATCTTTTCATTGCAGAAACTTCCCTGATCAAGCACTTACTCGCAAGTAAAACAATTTGTTTTGAAAATGACAATTTTAATGCAATGCATATGACAGTTTTGAAATCCAAGTCTGTTCACTGGAAAAAGTTGTGAGATATAGTGAATGAATCACTAATCAGAGTGTCGCTGATACCAACATGAATGGTAAGAAGATCCTTTTAGGAGTCAGGTTCGACGTGATCTTTACCGAAGTATGCTTTCGAAACAACCTTGCTTCAATTAGGTCTTTTAAAGGTTGTAACGTGTCTTGGTTCACGGCTTGAGAAAGAAAGGATATAAGGATCAAAGTTTTGTTTTAACCCCCCATTCTCCTTGATGTTCTCTAGTCCTACGTTCAGCTAACCCGACATAAGTGCTCACCTTTCAACAAGGTTAATGAATAGTATGAAGATAGGAAGAACCCACACGGTCTTCGGAGTGACAGCCACCCCTTTTGCCTTTGGTGTCTGTAAACATACGACTTGTTCTTTATTTGAGGATTTTTTCTTTTTTCGCTTTTTATTCTTTTGCTTTTCCCTGATTTTTCCTGGGCTAACTCTTTTGAATTTTTCGATTTCGAAGTCCAGCGGGATGCCCTATCTTTTGCCTAAGCCATTTGTTTTCAAGTTTCGACTTAGCGGGCTTTCTTTTTCTTTTGATTCTTTTTCTCTTTTTTTTTGAACAAATCGTGTGACACTGGCTTGTCTGACTTGTTTGAAAGGGATGTGACTGCCTCACTCTTCGGTTGGTGAGGGATAACCATATATTTGATCCTCGACTTGAACGCTCGGTCAAATTAATTGACACCTACCCTGCCCCAGGTTAAGATTGAGGGTTTTTTCATTTTCAGAAAGAAACTCCTACTTCTAGGCTCAAAGGGGTTGACAAGGGATTATCTTCCTTATATCTCCGGTGTTTAGGGATTTGAAGCAATGCATGTACATCATCAGCAAGGTTTTGTCCCAAAAGCATACCATCAGAAGTTTTGCGCCTTTGAATTTCATCATCCTCCCTCGGATCCTGCTTAAACAAGTGTTAGATACCAATAAAGAAAATATGAGTGAACACAGATGGATTTAATTAAAGCATGCATATTCATTTCGTTATCATTATCAACTGAAAACAGACGAGTTTTACAAATGAGTTTGCACATTAACAGAAAAGAAACTACAAATGACATGATCTAAAAGATAGTCAGCTCCGGGGAACTGGGCTTTCCAATCTTGACTTGCTAGCCATCTTCAGAATTGCTCGTCGAAGTCAGTCTGATAATCATTTGTACCACTGCTCTCGGTGACTTCTTCCATAACCTGAACTAATGAACCCACGTGACTGGATAAAGGAGAATTGTTGATCTGAATACCCTGAGGCGTGAATGAGAACATATTAGAGTCAAGCAGAGTCTGAATCTTGCTCCTAAGCACCTTACAGTCTTCAGTTGAATGCCCTTGTGCCCCAGCATGGTAATCACAATGGGCGTTGACATCAAAACCTGGTGGATACGGAAAAGGCATTGGCTTCAATTCCTTCGGTACTATAAGTCCACCTCTGATTAAATCTGGCAACATCTGACTGAACGACATTGGCAACTGAGTGAAATGCCTCTCTGGCTTCCTAGGTCTTTGTCGGGCGTGCTGATGCGGCTGACGGCGGTATGACCGTTGATTCTTAGGGGATCCCTGATACGAAAACCCAGAAGATTGTTGACTCTGAACCGTTGAAACACCTGAATACTGAGGATGAGGTGGGGGATATTCTTGGACGGAATTACCTTCTTCCACCCATTCTTCTTGAGAACTGACAACTGATCCACTTTCACTAGCCGGGAAGTTCGAGGCGCTTTGGATTTTTCCCCTCTTGATATCGAACTCAATGTGTTCTCCAAGTATTACCAAGTCAGAGAATTTTAATACAGTAATCAACTTATCGAAGTACGGTCCTTGCAAAGTATCCTTGAACATATTAACCAATTCTCTTTCCAAAAGTGGTGGTTGAACGCGAGCAGCTAACTCTCTCCATCTCTGAGCATACTCTCTGAATGATTCGTTATCTGCTTTAGATAAACCTTGCAACTGCAGGCGGCTAGGAGCCATGTCAAGATTATAACTGTACTGCTTTACAAAGGCATTAGCTAGATCTGACCATGATCGGATGCTACCACTTTCCAACTGCATATACCAACTCAAAGATGCCCCACTCAGACTGTCCTGGAAACAGTGAATCATAAGCTCGTCATTATAGACATGTGAGGTCATTCTTCGGCTAAACATCACCAAATGTAGCTTCGGACAGCTATCCCCTTTGTATTTCTCAAAATTCGGCATCTCAAATTTTGGAGGTAACACAAGGTCGGGCACCAAACACATGCTCGCAGCATTCAGATCAAGAGTATCACGCTTCACTAGGGCATCCAGCTTCTCTTCCAACACACGACATCTTTCATCAAACTGAACAGTTCGTGGGTCCTTAGGCTTCGCCTTTGGAATTACCCCTTGGAAATTTGGCACAGAGAAGGCAAAGCGCTGATAGTCTGTGGCATCAAGAGAAGAAGAATGTCCATCTCGGGCGATGGTACGCTCGTGTATAATATGATTCTCAACAGGGACTTGCACAGGCTGAGCTTGAGTAACATTGTTCACTGGAGGTGGAATGCCATTCCCAGTAACTGAAGTCCTCTGAACATTGGCCTCTCCCCTATTCATGGCTGTCATAGCTTCCACAAGTTGATCCAACTGACTCTTCATCAATTCAACATCGGCCCTAGTTACAAACTGATTTTGTTCCCCTGAATTCATGATGATCTCCCCCAAAGTTGATTCAAGTCCGATGAGAAAGTCTAGAAATCAACTGCGGTTTAGACAAAGGATTGATGAGCTCTCTGATCCGGCCGGAGACAGATATGCAAAAATGATGCAAGATGCAAATGCAATGCAAAATGATTATGAATATGCAAATGCAAACAAACATGTTTAAAAATTCGCAGGGCGATCCACCCCTTGATTCCAGTTTAACAATAAGATAGAACGGGACTTCTGCTCATATATTAAGAAAACCAGAGGAAAACCAGATGTCAAAGATCACAGCTCGAGATAATAAGTCTGAACACAATAATCGTAGATCCCAACCAACATGCCTGGCGGTGGTCCAAATACAATAGAGAGAAAGAGAACTATGGCATGTCATCACAGTCCACAAGTGCTGATTCCCCAGGTTCTGCCATAGAAACAATCTTGTGAACAGGATCCAGAATAAGTGACGGGAACTTGTATCCTATGATATTATTTTTCTTCTCAGTACTCATCCTTGATAGTCTTCGGAAACCAGAATCAAGGTTAGGATGCAACCCTGCAAATGAATAAACATGTTAGGATGCAAAATGATGATGCAAATGCACACATGGGATCAAGGCAACACTGCTGGATGTGCTGTGCTGTTAGCTGAACGAGAACCACAACCCAGAAAACCAGAATTCCAAAATACCGAACCACTGAGATAACCAGGAACCCAGATAATCAAACACTGACGAGAAATCCAGAAAACCGGGTAGGTTGAAAGTTTCGGTTACCTGCAAACCTGCAAACACCCATCCCCTCTCACGTGTGGGTACTAGGATGTTCAGTATCCCGGGCTCTCAGGTCGAGAAATGATGATACGTTCACCATTTCTGGTTTGGCATCATCATCAATCGAGGAGGCCTCAACTGATTCTCCAAAGCGGAAGGTCCTCAGCTTTGGCACTGAGGTCGAGAAACAATAGTACATTCATCCCTCAGGGTACAGTACTATCATCAATCGAGGAGTGCCTCCACTGATTCTCTTCAAAAGATAGGGGCCATCCTATGCGTGTTCCAAAGTGGGCCCTCAGATGCGAATGGGTTTGCCACAGGATATGGTCTGCCACTGTCACCACTAAAGAGGGATGTTTCCACTAAGGTCCTCGATGATCGGTCACCAGAGTCGACAGCTCTCTAGATCAACACCCCAACATGCACAAGACACACACGTTAGAATGCGTCCCAAGATAGCCTCATCTGGTTGTGAATTTCGTGAACACACAAACGTACCAAGCGGGCACGTAGGTCCCACTACTTTCCACTCTAGTCCTAGGGTGTACTCAAGCCTGGGTATTGGGCTTATCTCTCAGAACAACCCAACCTGCAAAACAGAAACAGCCAGCACAACACAGCAGTATCTAGTATTACAGTAATAACAATGAAATGCAATGTAGAAAATGCGGTAAAAATAAAATACAACAAATAAATCAAACAAAAACAAAAACCCTCAAAGAGAACAAAGACAAGCAAGCGCTAGGATTGACTCGCTTAGGGATGGACCAGCATAGGTCAACCAGGTCCCCAGCAGAGTCGCCAGCTGTCGCTCCCAGGATTTTCATCCAGGTACAAACGCGAAAGTGGTGCGAAACACAGAGTCGCCAGCCGTCTAAATTTATCCCAGGAGAGGGAAAGGGAACACCGCATAAACCTGAGGAAAAGGGAAAGGAATGGTCATCGCAACCATAGCCTGGGTTCGGGAGTCGGTTACACGAGGGGAAGGTGCTAGCACCCCACGCGTCCATCGTACTCGATGGGATCCACGCTTGTTGTCTATTCTAAAGGTGAGTTATCCTATCATCTATGGCTGTACTAAGACAGAAGGGGAAGACAAAGGCAGACTCGGTAAGACGTCAACGTCCTAGGCCTACGTACCCCCCTTGTGCAATGGGGAATTCAGAGTCAACGTAGTTCGGACCAAGTTCTTTTGGTGTTTTTTATGAGCGACGTTAAGTTCGCGTCCGGCAGTTAGGGTCGATGCCTGTTTGCGACTCAGACAGAAAGTAACGTGCCCTTTTTGAAAATAGCCTTTAGGTTGACGATCCCGAAGGACAAAAAGGTTTGAAGTTGGTTTGTGTTTTTTAGGACAGAAGTGGCTTAAGTTAGTTCATAAGTCGCATTGCACCAAAGTCTAGGGCACAGGGGCGAATACTTAACGCATCGTCCCAAGACAGGACGCTCGCTAAGCACTCTAGAAAGATGAGAGGAAGCCCCTCATTTCTCATTCCCCATACTTAAGGCTCGTGCGCAATACACTTTATTATTATTAAGTGTTTTAAAGAAATTTGAGATGAGAAGAGAGAAGACACAAGGGTAACTCTAAAGGGGGACTATGAGTCCTAAAGTTATCATGCATGGGTGACCTACGGTTAGTGAGGTTTGACGACAGCCTAAATCCTAAAGGAAGAAGATGAGGGAAGGAAAAAGTAAGAGTAAGGGTGACCACGGATACTTATCCATACCCTTAAAGAACTTACCTTAGTCCCTGCATAAAAGGTTAGTACGAAACGGACATAAATAATATCAAGGCAAGTGAAAATCAAACAATGGCAAACAATAGTGATAATAATCCAAACATGAATTCAGAAATCAAAGGAACAACCCCAAAGCAAATGGCACAAGTGCCTTTCAAACAAGGACTTAGGCAGGATCAGAAATACACCTATAAGCAGATCTCAAGTGAAAATAAATCAAAAAAATAGAGAAATAACTCCCAAAATTCCCAAATTAAATATCAAGGTTCCTCAACCAGAGACAAACAACACATCAAAAGTTCCTACAAAAATTCAAAGTGTTAGTCATTCAAACAATTGGGCCAAGTTCAGGTAAGAAGTAGGGTTCTCTGTGCCAAAGGGAAGGACCAAAATGCAATATGAAATAAATTTAAAAATTAAAGAAAAATATTTTAATGCATTTTAGGATGTTAGTGAACAAATGCAAAAAAAATGGATTAAAAATAATTTATGGTTGCAGAGAAATAAAATAAAGAAATTAGGTATGCATGATATGAGTAATTCAAAAGGCAAATAAACAAATATTTAATTTAGATGATAAAAATAAAATAAAATAATAAAATAAAATTAAAACGCGTGCCAGCATATGGGCCACACGATCAAAGTCACGGACGGTGGGGATTTCATCTTCCTCACCCAAACCCTAATCTCGCCGGAACCCTCACCAATCGCCGGAGCTAGGGATCCGGTCACCACTTTCGGCCACCTGCAACAAAAAATTCACCAGAACACGCACACGAATACACCATTCTGACCAGAATTCCACGAGGATTAATAATATGTCATCAAAAGTCATAAATAACCAACACATAAGGCAACACGAATGAAAAAAGGTTAGGTCCAAAACTTTGAAACTCACGATACAACCATGTCATGCGTCCAAACTCAAACCAAAACACATTCAGAATCATCAGTACACACCACAGATCATCATGCATGTCAAAAAATAGAGTTTTAGGATCATGGAAAGTGTTACCAACCTGAGATCACGCAACCTCTACCCTTGCTATTAGCCTCTAATGATGGTTGCTTCGTGCTCTATGGACTCCAAGGGTCAAGACTGTGAAGAAATTTTGTGAAAAGCTCTAAGGGATTGTGAGATTCGAATGATTGAAGCTTTTAGGGTTCAAACTTTGTTCTCCTCAAAATCACGTGTCCTCCAATGAGTGTATGAGTTTTTGGTTTTTTTGATCTTGTGAGAGTTGAGAGAAAAATTTGAGAGAGTTTTGAATATATAGTGGAGTCTAAAATGAAGGGCAAAAGGTAGAATTTTGGCTTAAGTGAAAATAACACCGTCTTCGGTAAGGAATTTCGACTCTGAGCCTTCCACAACATCGTCCGACTCTGAATTACGGTCGCAACACAAAAAGAACGGACGTCATACGATCAAAATCGAGTGCGATTGATATGTTTAAGCTGCAAGACGTCATTGAATAAGTTGTTTTTTCAGCTTATTTGGTGTCCGCTACTCGAAAACGTGACGAGGTCAACCTCTTCGGAGCATAATTTCGACTCGATTTTGTCAAAAAAGTTGTAGATCTATGAGTCAGTGACCTCGTGTCAAAAGATGAGCGCGATCGGACAAAAAACGAGTGAGATATGAATTTTCCCGTGAAACAACTTTCTGCCTTTTTTTTCGGTTCAACACTTCCGTTTTGCGAAATAAACCAAAACGATGATCTTCGGAGCATCGTTCGAACTCGGGCTTGTCTTGGAACTTGAAGATGATAAAATTTGTGAACTAACGATTTGAGAATGGACGCAATCCAATGAAAATTGGCCGAGTTATGAATTTTACAAAATCTGACAGACAGTGCACTGCATCAAAGAACCCCACTGGTAAATCACATTTTCGGGGTCCTTCTGCTCGGACCTGACCCAAACTGAATTCACGACACGAAGATAACATCTAAACGGAATTTTAGGCACTGGAACGGCATCAATCTGATGAACGAGCTGAGAGTTATGAATTTTTTAGTGTCCGAAATACACCGGTTCAGCACTATTTTCAGTTGTTCTTCTGCTGTATCGACTCAGAGAATTCGCGTATTCAGAGATCTTCCTCAAAGAATTAGCTTTTGGCCAAAACACGAAAGTTGGAAAGGATATCCAGACGGAACTTTTGGCATAAGAATTGCTCAAAAATGATGATCCAATCAGAAGCTAAGCCCTTTTGAATGCCACTGACGCAATTATCCAGCGAAACCGAAATTCCAGAAACAAATAATTCCCACCACTTTCCTTGATGAATTGACTTCCGAGCCGAACATAAAGGTTGTAGAGAATACCATGATGGTTTTAACTGTTGAATATCCAGCCAAAACGAGTTCCAGAGCAAGAGCTATGAATTTTGCAAATTTGCATAGCAAACTGACTTTCTGCTCAAACTGTTCTGAATCGGCTGAAAACTTCAACTTCCTCTGAGATTCTTGACATGAAAAATTATGTTTGATAAGAGCTTTACTGACCCGTTGATTACGTAACCCGGAGAAATACTTTACGCCTATGTCGAGTGACGAAATAAACATCTGTTACAACCTGACGATGCTTGAACAGAGAACCTTGATCCCATAACCACATAGCCAAATGATATGCATGTATGATAATGCAAAATGAAATGAAACATAAGCCAGTTAGTACTAAAGTAAGGAGGGCAAACTTTGGGGTGCTACACAATGCAGTTAATGAAAATGATGACAAGATCACTACGATGAGTGAGTAATAGCAATCAAAGGCAAAGTGTAAGGATGGTGGTATGACACATGTGCTACAGTACATGTCTATTATGACAAGGCTGATTTCAAAACCTATTCAGAGGCAATTGATGAACAGGAAGTACAAATGAGAAATGAAGTACGATCTAAAGTTGTTGGAACCGAATCCGTCGAAATCAACTTCACTTCCAGAAAGAAAGTCACTCTTGTTAATGTGCTTCATGTCCCCGACATGACTAGAAATATTGTTAGTGGGAATCTATTGGGTAAACTGGGAATCAAACCTGTATATGAATCGGGGAAACTTATATTGACCTGTAATGGTGTATTTATAGGAAAAAAATATTTCGCTGAGGGAATGATCAAACTTTGTTTTAATGATAATATTATTAATGAAATTTCTAATTCTACTTATATGATTGAATCTATTTCTTTGTGGAATCTAGATTAGCACATATTGGTATTAGTACAATGAAAAGACTAATTAAATATGGATTGATCTCATGCAATAATCATGAGTTCAAAAAATGTGAAATATGTGTCAAATCAAAGACGATCAAGAAACCTTTCAAAAGTGTTGAAAGAAAATCAAATTTTGTTGATCTTGTGCACTCTTATTTGTGTGAATATAATGGCATGCTAACCCATGGGGGAAACCGGTATTTTATAACTTTAATTGATAGTTGCTTTAGGTTCACACACGTATATCTTTTAAAGCATAAAAATGATGCTTTTAATGCTTTTAAAATCTATAAAGCAGAAGTAGAAAATCAATTAGCTAGAAGTATCAAAGTCCTTACAAGTGATTGGGACGGTGAATACTTCTCTACGGAATTTGATGCATATTGTGAAGAATATGGCATTATACATGAATGTTCCATGCCTCGTACACCACAACAAAATGGTCTAGCCAAGATAAAAAAATTGAACATATCAAGAAATTATAAATTCTATGTTAATGCATTCTGAATTGCCATTTAATTTGTGGGGTGAAGCGCTACTATCCGCATGTTATATAATGAATAGGATTCCTTTAAAGGTAACCAGTATTTCTCCATATGAGATACGGAAAGGTAGATCACCAAATATTGGTTTTTTTAAAGTGTAGGGGTGTGTGTCATATTACAAGAATATGGATCCTAAAAGAACAAAATTGGGTCCTCGAGGGATTAAATGTGCTTTCATAGGATATGCATCCAACATCAAAGCATACAGACTTTTAAATCTGGAGTCTAACATAATTGTTGAATCCTGAGATGCGAAGTTCTTTGAAAACCTTATCACGAAGGATAAAGAATTTGATATTCCCACAAATGAAGGATATCATGATGAAAACCCTCCACGAATTGTTGAAGTAAAACCCGAAAGTATCTCGCGGATTATTGAAACACAACCTGAGCCTAGGGTAAGCAAAAGAGCCCAAAAAGCTAAAGTTCTAGGTGTAGATGAAATCAATTCTCAACTTATTTCCTTTTATCTAGTTGAATGAAATTGCAAGAATAATGTTTATAAGATCCCTATTATTCTCCAATTAGAAGGTGGTCCAAAAACCTATAAAGAAGCAGTGGCTTCAAGAGACTATTCTTTTTGGAAAGATGGTATCCAAGACGAAATGGACTCAATTATTTCAAACCACACATGGGAACTTGTCGACCTTCCAAAGGGTTCATGGCCTATTGGATGTAAATGGGTGTTTAAAGAGAAGTATCATAGTGAATGTACATTAAACACATATAAGGCAAGATTAGTATCAAAAATGATTTAGACAAAATGAGGGTGTTGATTACTTTGACATATATGCACTAGTGGCGAGAACAACATCAATTAGGGTATTGTTCTCCTTAGCTTCTTTGAATGATCTTATAGTTCATCAAATGGATGTTAAAACAATATTCTTAAATGGAGATCTCGATGATGAAATCTACATGGAACAACCAGAAGGTTACGTGCTTCCTAGAAATGAACAAAAAGTATGCAAACTTGTCAAATCCTTATATGATTTAAAACAGACACCAAAACAATGGCATCAAAAGTTTGATTCTGTCATACTTTTAAATGGATTTACTCCAAATTATTGTGACAAATGTTTGTATACAAAAATGGGTGGAAACATTGTAATATTTTTGTGTCTATATGTTGATGATATGTTGATCATTAACAATGAGATGAATGGAATCTTAGAAACAAAGAAATTTCTGACTTCCACATTCAAGATGAAAGATCTTGGACTAGTTGACACTATTTTAGGGATCAAAGTAAAACGAAATAGTGGGGGTTATGAACTTAGTCAACCACATTATATTGAGAAAATGTTGGATAAGTTCAAACACCTTCACTTTAAGGAAGAAAACACTCCATTTGATCCTAGTGTCAAACTTCAAAAGAACAATGGAAGAATTGTAGCCCAATTGGAATATGCAAGTGCAATTGGATGTCTAATGTATTTAATGCAATGCACCAAACTAGACATAACAATTGTAGTTAGTAAGATGAGTAGATTTACTAGTAATCCAAGCGGTGAACATTGGAAGGTCATAACCAGGATTTTTGGTTACCTCTTAAAAACAAAAGACCTTGGCCTTCACTATGGTAGGTTTTCTGCCATACTAGA
Organism: Lathyrus tuberosus; assembly: GCA_022829125.1. Classification (NCBI taxonomy): domain Eukaryota; kingdom Viridiplantae; phylum Streptophyta; class Magnoliopsida; order Fabales; family Fabaceae; genus Lathyrus; species Lathyrus tuberosus. The sequence goes on along the minus strand of JALAZF010000935.1, from coordinate 365,897 downwards.
AGGATATACTGATACAAGTTGGATATCAAGTGTTAGAGAACATTAATCTATAATTGGGTGGATATTTACTTTAGCTGGAGGTGCGATCTCTTAGAAGAACAAGAAACAAACATGCATTACTCTTTCGACCATGGAATCAGAGTTTGTGGCTCTTGCTTCTGCTAGTCTAGAAACATAATGGTTGAGAGACCTTCTGTTGGAATTCCCATTTGCTAAAGAAATTTTTTCAAAAGTGTTGATACATTGTGATATCCAAGCCACCCTAGCAAAAGTGTTCAGTGAAGTATTGATAAGTGTCAAATTATCGATATTTTGAGTAATAGTTTTGTGGCACTTATCAGTTCTTTTTGTTAATAAAACCCCACTTTGTTTGTAAAATTGTATATTTAGTGTATACTAGTATTTTTGTGTATATATTGTATCATTTGATTGCTTTCTATTCATTTTGTAGGTATTTGAGCATTGTTGGAGCATTGAGTAATAAAGGTCAAAGGCTAAGCTTCAAGAATGCAATTTTTAGCCATTCATCAAAGAATAAGGCTCAAAAAAATGATGCGAAATTTCATCAATTTGGTTTATATTTAGTCATTGGTAGATAGAGCATTGAATAAGCTTTCCAACGCTTCTGACCGGGCCTCAAACGGAGTAACGGTTCAAAAGTTATGGTCAAAACAAGTGCTGGTTTGCTGTCATGTTCGACGTGCGAACTGGAGGCGAGCGAATTCGCCAATAGTTCGCACTGCGAACTTTGGGCGAATAAAAATTGCCCAGAAGCATGGAAAACACTATTTTGGTAGTAGCTAAGGCGGCATATGTTCGCTGGGCGAACGGGAGTTCGCAGTGGGAACCTGGTAACCCATTTTTGCCTATAAAGTCACATTTTCAGATTTTTTTAGGTAATGGTTTGGGTATTTTTTGCTTCCACTCCATTAAACTTCATTTCTTCATATTTTTTGATGAGAGAAGCTTAGAAAACAACTATGGAGTTTGCACAAGGATGATCCGGGGTGGATTGATCATCGATCGGCGCTGACAAACTGGGACATTTTTTGTTCATTTCTCTTCTTCTTTGTGTATTCTTCATTTGTTGGGATTTGTATATGTATTTACTTTGATTTTATGTATATTTATCGTCCATGGTGTTGTATAAAATCTGCTTTACAAATCTTTATCGTTGATTCTCCTTGATTTTTTGCTTTATGCTCGGGGTTTAGGTTGTGTTAGAGATAAACATCACAAACCTTGATTATGGATGATTATCTGTTAGTTTCTGGATGCTAGAGATAGATTTATAGCTAACAGTCTTTATGGGTATCAGAGCTTAATTCCTCCGTGTTGTTTGAGTCGGGTGCGAGAGCATCGACGAGAGTAATACGGTTGTTCTATCAGCTCAGTGTGTCAGAGATGGACACAGTTGTGAGTGATGCTGGATGATATTGAGGAGTATTGTAGGTTGAGTATAACTGGTCGGTAAGTTTAAGTTTGTGAGGAGTGGATTATATGCATGGCGGATAAGTTTCTTCTCTCTGAAGAATAAATTATTTTTGTGTTAATATATACTTTTCTGTTTCTACGTTTGAAGCACTTTAAAACAAACTCAGAATTGCGGAAGCTGTCGAATGACAGTTCAATAACACCGATCTCTGTGGACATGATAAATTCCCGGAAAAATACTTCCAAAAACTTGTGTTGCTTACTGCTATACCGCACCAACAAAATGGTGTTGTTGCTGGGGATTGGTGTTTTTATTGGATCGCATTGCTATAGTTTCTTTGTTTTTGAGTTTTGTAGATATCGTACATATTGTATATTTTTACTTGTTTACATTGATAATTATACTTGTGAATTTGTTATATCATTGTTTGTTTCTTTTCACGTTTGCTTGCGTGTTGGTTAGGAATAACCGGGTGGAAGCAACTTGGAGGAACGTTCTTAAATAACAGGCGTCGAGCTTACGACGTAAAACAAGCATGTTTTATTGTTTTTAGTTTCTAATGTTTTTATTTGTTGTTTGAACGCAAATTTTAGTTGGCTAATTTGAGGATGCTTGGTGATTTTCCAAGTATGATTGTTTCAACTTGCGGATGTATGGTAATGATAGTGTTTGAAGTTGGTTTCATGCAAGGTGCTCATTTACCGCTTTCTATAGCATAACATGATTAGGAAACTAGTCATTTGTGCAACTACCATGCTATTTATTCTTTTTGCATTACTTGTTCATGAATTGAATCACTTTAGTTCCTTTTTACCCCAATTGTGAGGACGCTTTCCATAGTTCATATATGCGCAGAGTACCAACATTCTTGTTTTAGCTAGATTTTACTATGTTTAATCTTTTATTTGTGTTGCTTATATGAATGCATGAAAAGTATCAAGGAACTTGTTTCATTTTGAGCACAACTACCTTAGCCAAATAGTCAATTTACCCTGTGAGTGTGTGAGCATTCGGTAACCCCTTTGAGCTTTTTTATCCATGTTTTATTTGAACTTAATGTTTGTCTATAAGTATTTAGTTCACTTATTTTTGAATGGATTTTTATTTTTTCTTGAACCCTCAACCATGGCTTATGGTTTGAATTTTTACCTTGCCTTAGAAAGTAGGGAATATTCACACTGTGATGGTTGGTTGAATTCGAGTTGGTGACAAAAATGTTTACTTGTTCATTTGTTGATTACTATGAGGTTGATAGAAAAAGAAAGAGAAAAATATGAAACAGAAAAGAAAAGAAAATAAAAAATAAAGAAAAAGAAAATCCTTGAGAAAGGAAAGAAAAAAAAGTAACAATAATTGTGCTAAATAAGTTATGTGTGTTTGGTGTAACACTTGGGATGAAAGAAGAAGCTTGATTGAAATTTTGTTCCTTGAGCCTTTGTGAATTGATCACTCCCTTAGGATTAGGCAAGTTTTTGTTTTAATTACCTTTAGAAATCGCCCCTTGTTTATTAGGTCGACCACATTACAACCTTGAAAAGCCCTTGTGATTCTTGCCTTTGTATGTTCAATGTGAATTTTTGGATGAATGCATAATTTAGTCTTTTATTTTCAAGATTGTTGTGTGAATGTCAAATTCCTCATTTTGTGTGTTTTTCATCCACTGATGAATTTCTAGGTGTGATTCATGATTGAACTCATGTTGTTTTGGAATGTTTGGCATGATTTTTGTACTTAGAATTTGTTTCGTTTTTATGTTATTGTTGTAGTTTAGTGGTAAGCTTTATTTTGCATGTGTTGTGTTGCTTCTTGAACCATACATTGCTTGTTGATTCATGATTCTTTTGTAATAACTTTTGTTTTTTAAGTTTGTTTGGCTTTATTTGAGGACAAACAATTATGTAAGTTGGGGAGAGTTTGATAAGTGTCAAATTCTCGATATTTTGAGTAATAGTTTTGTGTGACTTATCAGTTCTTTTTGTTAATAAAACCCCACTTTGTTTGTAAAAGTGTATATTTAGTGTATACTAGTATTTTTGTGTATATACCGTATCGTTTGATTGCTTTCCATTCATTTTGTAGGTATTTGAGCATTGTTGGAGCATTGAGTAATAAAGGCCAAAGGCTAAGCTTCAAGAATACAATTTTTAGCAATTCATCAAAGAATAAGGCTCAAAACAAAGATGAGAAATTTCATCAATTTGATTATATTTAGTCATTGGTAGATAGATCATTGAGTAATCTTTCCAACGCTTCCGACCGGACCTCAAACGGAGTTACAATTCAAAAGTTTTGGACGAAACAAGTGCTGGTTTGCTGTCATGCTCGCCGTGCGAACTGGATGTGAGCGAATTTACCAAAAGTTTGCACTGCAAACTTTGGGCGAAGATAAATTGCCCAGAAGAGTGGAAAACACTATTTTGGAAGTAGCTAAGGCGGCATATGTTCGCTGGGCGAACGGGAGTTCGCAGTGCGAACCTGGGAACCCATTTTTGCCTATAAAGTCACATTTTCAGATTTTGTTAGGTTATGGTTTGGGTATTTTTTGCTCCAACTCCATCAAACTTCATTTCTTCATATTTTTTTGATGAGAGAAGCTTAGAAAACAACTATGGAGCTTGCACAAGGATGATCCGAGGTGGATTGATCATCGATCGACGCTGACAAACCGGGAGATTTTTGTTTATTTCTCTTCTTCTTTGTGTATTCTTCATTTTTTGGGTTTTGTATATGTATTTACTTTGATCTTATGTATATTTATCGCCCATGGCATTGTATAAAATCTGCTTTACAAATCTTTATCAGTGATTCTCCTTGATTTTTTGTTTTATGCTCGAGGGTTTGGGTTGTGTTAGAGATAAACATCATAAACCTTGATTAGGGATGATTATCTGTTAGTTTATGGATGCTAGAGATAGATTTAGAGCTAAAAAAATTTATGGGTATCAGAGCTAATGCCTCCGTGTTGTTTGAGTTGTGTGCGAGTGTCACACCCCAAATTTTTACCACCAAGATTTCCCATCATTGTGCAAATCATCACCATAATATGGATGTACTTTCATACCTCATCAATCTCCTCAAAGATGATTAAGCATTCACTACAATCAAGACTTAGGGTTTCAAGCCCTCTCAGAGCACTTAGACAAAGGATCAATCAAGAAATGACATGATCTTCAACTTGTCTAAAATCTCAAACACCCATAAAGGATCAAGAGGTCTCCCATATCAAGAATCAAGCACAAAGTTGCAACATTCCAAGTGGATCAAACCTCAAGATCGCCAGTGTCACCAAATTAGGGTTTTGGTTGACCAAGGCCTCCAGATGGACATTTTCCTCTGAACATGAGCCAATTTTTCAAAGCATAACCCAAGATACTCAAAGGGACCTCATGGAACCAATTATCAAGTCAAAACAACCTCGGGGGAAGCATTCATCAAAAATAAGGAATTAGGGTTTCTTGACCTAATTCACCCTTAAGTTGACTTTTGAGGCAAAATATGAGCCAAGACCTCAATATATGATTTGAGGACCTCAAATGCACCACATTGATCCATTTGCAATAATGGATTGATCCAAGAAGCTTGATTCACAAGTTTCATTTTCATCTGGACCACAATTAGGGTTTTGAGGAAAAAGTCAAATGTATCTTTGACTTTTAACCAAGACATTCTCCCAAACCTTGGGACATGATTCAATACACCCTATAACACCTATGGAACCCATCTATTAGGTTTGAATTAGGTCAAGGACTTGATTTCACAAAGGATCACACAGTTTGGAATTCATCTGACAAAAAGTCAACTGTGTCCAAAATCAAGTTTAACTTTTTAGAATTTTTCACAAATATGGTTCCCCTAAGTCAAAAACAATGTTAATGAATGGTATTGATCATCATTCATTAAGAAAAATCAAGAAAAATTGAGGTTTCTTGCAAAAGGGGCGGCCATAAGAAACCAAATTTTTTCTAAGTTATGGAACCAAAGTGATTTTGTACCAACTTTGCAAGGTCATAACTCCTAAACCACAAGGCCTTTTTCTCCCATTCAAAGCTCAAGTGAAATTTCATCTTACATACTTAAAATATGTCAACTACAAGAAATTCCAAATCCTCATGGATTTTGAAATACAGATTGATCAAAATCACAAAAACATGAAAATGACAACTTTTCCACCACTTAGTGAAATTTCCAATAGGTTAGAATTTGTCTTACTTTTTCCAAAATGTTGAGGCATTTTTCACTTTGATCTAAGCTGAACCAAGACCAACCTTGGACATTAAAGTTGAAGTATGTCATGAGAGCTTTCCAAAATGTCCAAGAACTCAATCAAATTCCATTTGAGCTAGGAGTTATGAGCATCACAACATGCCTTGCTCAAACTGATTTTCATGATAACATTTGGCAGATTGTGTGCATTTCTTGTGCCACACGATTTCTATTTCCAATTTTGTCATCTTCCAAGCCTTGTCCTCTTCCAAGATCAGAAAGAATCTTGATGAGTCACTTGATGATTTCAACTTTGAACCCTTGAGTCAAGAAATCAACTTGGCATGTGCAAAACCATCATTTACATGAACCTTGAATTTCAAATTTGGCATCAAGCATTTAATGGATGCATCAAGGTGCTATGAATTGGAGTAAACCTAACTGAATGAGTCAAGCCTTATCCCTGCAATAGAAGACCATAGGCATGTGCTCTAATCTCAAGTCAATGATCATGGAAGACTAGAATTCCTTTATGCAACCATTGGCCACAAACCTGTACCAGTTACCACTCACTATTGCTTGCAAAACAAACTTGCTCTACTATAAATAGAGCTCATTTGTGATCAGTTTGAGTACACCAAAGCACCCAAACTGATGCTTTACTCAAAATCTCTCTTTCACTCCAAAAAACACCTTCTCTTGCAAGTCACTATCGGGTTTTGAAATTTGAAGTGATTCAAACCAAACCAATCATGCCAACATCTCATAAACATCTTATATGAGTGATCCATGGCCTTGAAACACATCTGAAACACTTAAATCACAAAATCAGCATTCAGTTGCTCAAGCTTTTGACAAAGTTGCAGTTGAGGTACCAGAAGTTGATCCAAGCATCTCCAATCAAGGGTAAGCATCTCAACACACTCCATAGGGTATAGTGAATTTGTCCAGGTCCTTACAACATATCTGTAACACCTCTATCATCAAGCTCGATCACCAGCTGCAAGAGGTAAGCCTGCCAACTTCAAACTCTATATTCCATGCATCATAAATGTCATTTCAAGTCACCACCAAGATTCTGCATGTATGTAGAGTAATAACCCTCAATCAATTGCCATGAATCAATCGTGTATAGGATTTCATGATGTTCTTGCAGAAATTAGGGTTCTTGAGTTCATTACTTGATTTCTCACTCCACGCTTAATATAAATGCAATTAATCTATATGGTTGTGATCTTTGTTCAAAAACGAGTGAGATTGGTGTTTGAATCATGCAAAACCATTGAGTAATCAGAGATAAAAGTGATAAAACGCAAATCACCCATGGCGCGGTCACGAGGAAGAAGAAGGTGGTCGTTGGCGCCATAATTCAAATATTCAAATTTTTGAATTTTTGATATTTTATTTAATTGATTTAAAAAATTAATTACTTTCTCATTTTTTATCATTTTTTATTGGTTCTTTTTTTAAAAAGTCACAAAAACTTTAAATTATTTTAGTTTACAAAAAAAATCCAATTTATATTATTTATTTAATATAATTAGAATTTTTGTAATTAATTTCATTTTATTTGTTTTTAAGCAATTCTAAATGAAATTCTCACCTTGATTTTTCATTCCAAATGAATTTCAAGCTTTCATGTGATCAAGCAAGATTTTTCAAAATATTTTTCAAAGTTTACAACTTGTTTTTAAATATATTTGGTATTTTATATCATTTTTTATTTAATTTCCTTTGAAAATTATATCTTTTAAATTCAAAATTAGGGTTTCCTCTAAATTTTGATTTTTTAAACATTTTTCAAACACTTTGGGCCTCTAATAGAGTACTCAACCCCCTTGTACATAAAATAAATTTTCGAGCCTCAGTCATTGTATAAGTCCCAATACGATTTTCAAAAACAACGATGCGACCACTGTTATTCTTGGGCCTCTCCTTGAGTTGTAAGCCCCATCTCTTATACAAAAATAAAATTTGGGCCTCTAATAGAGTGTAAAACACAACCTCTTTGTAAATACAATAATTTGGGCATCATTCATTGTATAAGTCCCAACATAATTTTCAGAATAATAGCACGATCGTTGTTTTTCATCTGGGTCTCTCCTTGAGTTGTAAGCCCCAATCTTCTTTTAAAAACAACTTTCCCTTTGATTTAGATTCAAATTCATAGTTGTTATCAAAACTTTCTTTAATTTCTTGAATAACTAACCATACAGTTGTTACAATGGAAGCTTGCTCGCCTGTAAGTTTTATCAGCTTTCTTTTACATATTTGTTTATATATACTTGTTTATAATGCTGGAAGCTTGCTCACCTGTAAGTCCTCATACACTCTTCAACATACTGGTCTATATATTTCATATGTATATGCCTGTATATTATCTGCTTAGAGTTTTCCCCGGTAATTAGGTCTAGGATTAGGTCAAACCAGTGGTCACTCTTTCAACACAGTCAAAACTAGTTCCCCATAGGAATTTCCAGATACAGTCTTTCCTCCTCTTAGGCTTATACAATATGAATAAGAGAAAGGCATTATTCCTGGTAAAACTTTTCTCAAGACTGTCACTATTAGAAAATTGTCAAAGAAATTCATTTCCTCCAGATAGGATTAATTCCCGGTGAAACCTCTCTTGATTTTCTTCAAACCCTAGAACTATTCTCTAAAGGATTAATTCCCAGTGAAACCTTTCTTGAACTTTTCTTAGGTTTGGACCCACAGGCTTCCTAAAAGCATCCCCAGCCTCTTCTTGGGCTTTGTACAAGGACCCTCAGGCTTCTTAAAAGTTCTCATGCCTTCTCTTGGCCACTCTTCCTAAGAGTCAAAACCTCAGACCAATTTAGGGTTGATTCTCATCCCTTAAGACACCTGCCTCCTCTTGGGCATCGTACAAAGATAAACCCTTTCATACCAGTAGATTTGGACAGTATCACTTCCTTTTGGATTTCAAGAAACCCTCAAGTTTCCTAAAAACCACAAGAATAACCTTGATCATTTCATAAACACACAATATTTCATCCTAAAAATCCCCAGCTAGGGCCATCTTACCATCAATACAACACTAGCCAAAATCAGAACCTCAAGGCATCTGATATCTCAACTCTTTTATAATCCTCAGTAAGAGTTGATTTCCCATTTTGGACATATCTCTGGATCTCAATAATCCTCAGCAGAAGTTAGCCTCCTCTTAGGCTTTATATAAGAAATTCCCCAATTAGCCTCCTCTTAGGCTTTGTATAATGATTCTTTCTTATTTCTTCCTTAGCAAAGTCAGCCTCAATCTTGGGCTTTGTACAAGACACCTAAAATATCCTCAGTTGAGTCATTCAAAACTTTCGTTTCAGCCTCATTCTTGGGCTTTGTACAAGACAGATCATACTCTCCAGCAGAATCAATCTCTTTTTTAGCCTCAATCTTGGGCTTTATACAAGACAGACAAAACCTCTCACCAGTAGAGTCAGTTTCTTCTTTTTGCCTCAATCTTGGGCTTTGTACAAGACAGATAAAACCTCTCGCCAGTAGAGTCAGTTTCTTCTTTTAGCCTCAATCTTGGGCTTTGTACAAGACACATATAAATATTTCCCAGTGGATTCAATAACTCCTTTCCAGCCTCAATCTTGGGCTTTGTACAAGACAGAAAAATTATTTCCCCGTGTAGCACCCCAAAATTTTCCCTCTTTACTTTAGTACTAACTGGCTTATGTTTCATTTCATTTTGCATTATCATACATGCATATCATTTGGCTATGTGGTTATGGGATCAAGGTTCTCTGTTCAAGCATCGTCAGGTTGCAACAGGCGTTTATTTCGTCACTCGACATAGGCGTAAAGTATTTCTCCGGGTTACGTAATCAACGGGTCAGCAAAGCTCTTATCAAACATAATTTTTCATGTCAAGAATCTCAGAGGAAGTTGAAGTTTTCAGCCGATTCAGAACAGTTTGAGCAGAAAATCAGTCTGCTGTGCAAATTTGCAAAATTCATAGCTCTTGTCTGGAACTCGTTTTGGCTGGATATTCAATAGTTAGAACCGTCTTGGTATTCTCTACAACCTTTATGTTTGGCTCGGAAGTCAATTCATCAAGGAAAGTGGTGGGAATTATTTGTTTATGGAATTTCGGTTTCGCTGGATAATTGCGTCAGTAGCATTCAAAAGGGCTTAGCTTCTGATTGGATCATCATTTTTGAGCGATTCTTGTGCCAAAAGTTCCGTCTGGATATCCTCTCCAACTTTTGTGTTTTGGCCAAAAGCTAATTCTTTGAGGAAGATCTCCGAATACGCGAATTCTCTGAGTCGATACAGCAGAAGAACAACTGAAAATAGTGCTGAACCGGTGTATTTCGGACACTAAAAAATTCATAACTCTCAGCTCGTTCGTCAGATTGATGTCGTTCCGGTGCCTAAAATTCCGTTTAGATGTTATTTTCGTTCCGTGAATTCATTTTGGGTCAGGTCCGAGCGGAAGGACCCCGAAAATGTGATTTACCAGTGGGGTTCTTTGATGCAGTGCACTGTCTGTCAGATTTTGTAAAATTCATAACTCGGCCAATTTTCATCGGATTGCGTCCGTTCTCGAATCGTTGGTTCACAAATTTTATCATCTTCAAGTTCCAAGACAAGCTCGAGTTCGAACGATGCTCCGAAGATCATCGTTTTGGTTTATTTCGCAAAACGGAAGTGCTGAACCGAAGGAAAAGGCTGAAAGTTGTTTTACGGGAAAATTCATATCTCACTCGTTTTTTGTCCGATCGTGCTCATCTTTCGACACGAGGTCACTGACTCATAGATCTACAACTTTTCTGACAAAGTCGAGTAGAAATTATGCTCCGAAGAGGTTGACCTCATCAAGTTTTCGAGTAGCGGACACCAAATAAGCTGAAAAAACAACTTATTCAATGACGTCTTGCAGCTTAAACATATCGATCGCAGTCGATTTTGATCGTATGATGTCCGTTCTTTTTGTGTTGCGACCGTGATTCAGAGGCGGACGATGTTGTGGAAGGCTCAGAGTCGAATTTCCTTACCGAAGACGATGTTATTTTCACTTAAGCCAAAATTCTACATTTTTCCCTTCATTTTAGACTCCACTATATATTCAAAACTCTCTCAAATTTTTCTCTCAACTCTCACAAGATCAAAAAACCAAAATCTCATACACTCATTGGAGGACACGTGATTTTGAGGAGAACAAAGTTTGAACCCTAAAAGCTTCAATCATTCGAATCTCACAATCCCTTAGAGCTTTTCACAAAATTTCTTCACAGTCTTGATCCTTGGAGTCCATAGAGCACGAAGCAACCATCATTAGAGGCTAATAGCAAGGGTAAAGGTTGCGTGATCTCAAGTTGGTAACACTTTCCATGATCCTAAAACTCTATTTTTTGACATGCATGATGATTTGTGGTGTGTACTGATGATTCTGAATGTGTTTTGCTTTGAGTTTGGACGCATGGCATGGTTGTATCGTGAGTTTCAAAGTTTTGGACCTAACATTTTTTCATTCGTGTTGCCTTATGTGTTGGTTATTTGTGACTTTTGATGACATATTATTAATCCTCGTGGAATTCTGGTCAGAATGGTGTATTCGTGTGCGTGTTCTGGTGAATTTTCTGTTGCAGGTGGCCGGAAGTGGTGACCGGAGCCCTAGCTCCGGCGACTGGTGAGGGTTCCGGCGAGATTAGGGTTTGGGTGAGGAAGATGAAATCCCCACCGTCCCTGACTTTGATCGTGTGGCCCATATGCTGCCACACGTTTTAATTTTATTTTTTTATTTTATTTTATTTTTATCATCTAAATTAAATATTTGTTTATTTGCCTTTTGAATTACTCATATCATGCATACCTAATTTCTTTATTTTATTTCTCTGCAACCATAAAGTATTTTTAATCCATTCTTTTTGCATTTGTTCACTAACATCCTAAAATGCATTAAAACATTTTTCTTTCATTTTTAAATTTATTTCATATTGCATTTTGGTCCTTCCCTTTGGCACACTGAACCCCACTCCTCACCTGAACTTTGCCTAATTGTTTAAATGAGTAATATCTTGATTTTTTGCAGGGATTTTTGATATTTGGTTTATCTCTGGTTGAATAATATTTATGTTTAATTTGGAAATTTTAGGAGTTATTTTTCTAATTATTTGATTGGATTTCACTTGAGATCTTCTTGTATGCCTATTTCTGATCACATTTGATTATCTGTTTGAAAAGGCGCTTGTGCCATTTGATTTGGGGTTGTTTCTCTAACTTCTGAGTCCATGTTTAGATTATTATCACTATTGGTTGCCCTTGCTTGATTTTCATTTGCTTTGATATTATTTATGTCGGTTTCTCACTAACCTTTTATGCAGGGACCAAGGTAAGTTCTTTAAGGGTGTGGATAAGTATCCATGGCCATCCTTACTTTTTCCTTCCCTCATCTTCTCCTTTAGGTTTAGGTTGTCGTCAAACCTCATTAACCGTAGGTCACCCATGCATGATAACTTTAGGACTTATAGTCCCCCTTTAGAGTTACCCTTGTGTCTTCTCTCTTCTCATCTCAAATTTCTTTAAAACACTTAATAAAAATAAGGTGTATTGTGCACGAGCCTTAAGCGTGGGGAATGAGAAATGAGGGGCTTCCTCTCATCTCTCTAGAGTGCTTAGCGAGAGTCCTGTCTTGGGACGATGCGTTAAGTATTCACCCCTGTGCCCTAGACTTTGGTGCAATGCAACTTAGGAACGAACTTAAGCCACTTCTGTCCTAAAAAACACAAACCAACTTCAAACCTTTTTGTCCTTCGGGATCGTCAAAATTAAAGGCTATTTTCAAAAAGGCCACGTTACCTTCCGTCTGAGTCGCAAACAGGCATCGACCCTAACTGCCGGACGCGAACTTAACGTCGCTCATAAAAAAACACAACAAGAACTTGGTCCGAACTACGTTGACTCTGAATTCCATATCATTTAGCACATCATTTAGCATATGCTTTCATTCCATTGCATTGCATTCAATCATAGAAAATTAAAACATAAAGCATTGCATTCAGCATAGGACATGTGATCAAGGCATTTTCCTTTGGCGTGAGCTTTCCGTATTCAGAAGATTATCAGTGAGCATCAAGGACCTCTGGTTGATCATGTTTCTTTCTGCTTCATGACTTGTCTTCATTTTCAAGTTGTTCTCAGGGAATTGTTCTTGTATTGAGATTCTTGGTTATAAAGACAGGATATCTGTGGATTGAATTGCAAATCATTGGTCATGGTTGATTGAGCTTACTGATTGAATCGTGGGAATTCATTGAAGATATGAGTTTGGTGTAGAATTGGGCGTGTCGAGATTAGTTGTGTGGGCTACTTGAAATTCAAATTTCTACCATAAATCCATTATTCATTCCCATTTTCCTTTATCCAATTCTTAAATCCATTTCCATTTTAAATTCAAATATCCATTATCCACTTCATTTTTCTTAACCCACATTTCTTATTCCTAATCCATCTCGTGTATATCCATTTATAAAATCCATTTTTAACCATTTTTTAGATTTAATATCCAAACCTATATCCATATTCAATTTTTGTCCATTTTAAATCCATATTCCTAGATCATATCAAATTCTTTTCAATTCCCATTTTTCTATAGCCATTTCCACTTTTATTTTTATTTTTGATATCCACATCCATTTCATCTTCATTCAAATTATTTTAATACATTTTGATCCTTTTTTTGTTGCAAAAAAAAGGAAAGTCCAAAACACGTATCATTTATGAAAGTTAAAGAATGGGAACAAAGCCCATGGTGATAGTACTCGGCCCATGCTATCCAAGCTACCAAAACTTTGCTACTTCCTTCACCAATATGATTACTTGCTGTTTTTTATGCCAGCTCATCCTCACGAAACCTTCACGTTCATGCCAAGCCCCTGTCATCAAAACTTTTCCAAGCACCCTTCATGCTACTTCAAACTCATGACCATACAAAACCAGTACAGGGCGTACAAAACGCGTGACGAAAAATACAAAAGTTCAAAAAGAAAAAGTTTTAACAAGAGAAACTCAACAAAAAATGGAAGAGAGAATGATATCTCTAACCTATCTCCAAACCAATATTCACAGTAAAAAACCAGAAGATGAATACTGCTAACAGATTTTCACTAACCAATTCCTCTAAGAACCATAACTGATTTTCTTCACTTCACTTCGATTCTTCTTCTTCATTCCCTAACAGTTTTTTCTAACCGAACATCACCATAACCCCTAACCGTTTTCTAACAACTTCCTAACTGATTCTAACGAATTCTCTGCAACCTTCATCTTCATCTTCCAATCTCCAACCTTGAAGCTTCATCGATTTTTCATCATCATCTTCGATTAACTTCAATCCTCCATCAAATTCAAAAACCTGTAAACATTTTCAGCACAATCGGAACCTCTCCAACAAAAATAACCATCACTAATCACCTTCCATCTTTGTATCTTCATCACTCTTCTCCAATTTCCACGAACAACTTCCTTGCTCCAACCTTCAAGTCTCGTTCTTTTTTCTTCAAGCTTCAAATTCCATCTCGATCTTCTCTAATCATCGTCATCATCGACTAAAATCCTGCAACGAAACCAACAACAATAACCAGAAACAGGGAAGAATCAAGAAGAAGCAGAGTTCGCCGACGACAAATACAAAGAGTAACAGAAGAAGAAAAGAGAAAGAATTGTACCTGCAAATCGTCGACGTCGCCAAATTCGACTCCAAAACACCGAACTCTCAACACAATCCAGAATCCACAACGCAAAGAACAATAACAATAGAAATAAATTGCTCACAGCAAAGAGGAACTAAATCTAACACGGTGCAGCTAGTGATTATTTCCAGAAGCGCGTTTGTAGGAAGTGATTCTTGGAGTGCGATTATTACAATCGCGTTTGAAAGAGTGGCGATTGTGGATGTTTGATCACAAGAAGGGATTGTCAGAAGTGATTCTGAGTTCGATTGAAGGTTACCAAGGCAGGTTGCAGCACGATGTGGTGAAAAAGCGATTATTGCAAGAAGTCGCGTATGTGAAAAGCGATTATTGAGCACGATTGAAGATAGGAGTCAGACGGCGCGACAAAAGAAGAACGGCGGCGAGGTTCGAGCGAGGTTCGACGGCGAGGTTTGAAGCGAGGTTCGACGGCGAGGTTCGACGGCGTTTGAACGGATGCTCAGAAGGAAAAGGAGGTTGGTAATGCGGCCTACAAAAGAAGGAGTTTGATATCGCGATTCGCCATGATTCAGAGATTTTGAAATTGGACGATGAAGATACATCTTGTGATCTGATAGCAAGAGCTTTAATAAGGAAGAAGAACACGGCTGATAATGTGGTGAGTGAATTAGGTTAAGTTTTGACAAGTTGGACCAGGTTTCGTGTAAATTGGCCTAGGTTCCAATCCGTTTCATTCCACACCCCATTTCAGCAACACACCCCCCTGGACATGAATAAAACCACAGCCCATGCAATTATGTGCAATTCCAATCTCACACTTCCGGTACTATTACTGAACCACCTTGTTTTGCTATTTGTGTGTTATTACTAATTAATTATAGGTTTTGTTTTTTTGATAACTAAATAGTTTTTAGAATTAGATTTAGATTTTGGATTTTAGTTAACTAACGTTAGAAATTAACCTTGATTGACCTTTAACATCGATTAATGGTTTTAGTTAATTGATTAGGTATTAATCTTAGAATTAGATTTAGAATTAATTCACCACTTTAAAAGTAGATTTCAATTAGAAATTAGCCTTTTTCTGTAATTGACATTTTAATTTGGATTAACATTGACTTCTAACATGGGTTAGTAGTAAACTAATTGTAGTTTAATTGTGATTAACTTTCGTTTAGATACCAATTTCAATTTGATTTAGATATTGAATTTAGACCTTAACTTTGGTAATTAGATTTAGATTTTTGCTAATGGTCTTTGAATAGTTATTTTGTTCACTAGATTACTAATTGTGTTTACCTTAATTGCTCAATAACCGATTTTAGCTTTTGCTTACTAATTGCACTAATTGTTTTTGACTTAATCGTCCACTAACTAGTTTTAGAATTAGAACTTTGAACTAATTGATGTTGGCATAGTTTGATTTGATTTTGTTCTAACATAGAACATACTTAGATTTTAATGCTAATATTGACTAATTTTCATTATAGTTTCATTTGGTAACTTTGCTAATAGTCTTTAAGGTGTTTTACATAGATTTGTGGCCAATTGTGGTTTACATTTAGTCTTGATTTCATTTACTTCCTGTTGACAATTTCCATTTGAATTTTGACTAACTTTGGAATGGTTTTGTAGTGTTTCTCACTTGACTTGATAAGTTTCTTAGATGTAGAAGTTGCTGCTGTATAGATAGCTACTGTGAACAAAATGTGCTGTTAAATGTTGCAATTCTGTCCAGAATTTCTTACACCTATTCTGTTCTGAAAATGGTAGCTGTTATAGGCTGTTTTTACTTGTTGCTGGTTTTTATAGCTATGCAGGTGCAGGAGCGCTATTGTTGCTGCTGTTGATGATTTATTGCTTCATTTTGTCTTAAGGACTTAAATTTGTTTTACCTTAGCCATTGGTGGATGTTCATAAGATGTGTGCACCCTTCTAACATGAGTTCAATTTTGGTTTTGGTTTATTTTCATGTCCTTTGCCTATACTTGTAACTCTTTGGTCTTTCGCTTTGACTAGTGTGACTCAAATGTACATGGTCATCAGACTTAGGTTTCCATATTGTACATACACTCTCTTGTTATTACTAATGTCTTTGGTTCACATGTGCAAGGTGCCTAAAGGAGACATTCCAAAGGTGGTTTGACCATTTCACTTTTGTAAATAAAAGCTTGTCTCTAACTTGGTTTGCTATACGTTTATAGGTGCTTTCGTGACTTGCTTTCGTTGCGCTTTCGTTGCTTTGCTACGGAATCATATCCGTTTGGTAGGACCTCTTATCTCTTCACTTCTCTTTAATGCTTACAAATGCCATGAGAAGTAGGAATAGTCGATGCCATGATAAGTAGGATTGTATGGAAAGCCCTCAAGTGAGGCCATGATTGTGTTTGTTTGATATTGTGCTGAAGACCTCTAAGGAGGCAATTGACGGAAGGCAGGGTTCACAATCGACCCCCGTTATTCTAGTTGAGTCGTTCTTAGCTCTCATTACATGATTGAAGCTCTGGACACCACCTGCTCCTGTTATCGAGTCGGTCAAGTGGAAGATAGGGTTCGCAACCGACCCCCACTCATTGTCATTAGCTCACATCGACTGATGTTGACGCTCATGTGATCTTATTCACATTCTTTATATTGATCTACTTTGATATATGGTATCATTGTATTGTTTGCTTAGCTTTTGCTTCCTCCTTAGGATGCCTATTCTAACTTGTCCAAGTTAGATAGGTCAGAAAACATAACCATTAGGATAGCAATCCTTGCATGACAACATTAGGTAGATTTCCCTCCTTCTCTTTTAGGATTAGGTTTCTTAAACCTCATTAACCATAGGATCTCCAAGCATGCTAACACTAGGGTGAGTCTTAGTCCCCCACATTAGATTTTACCTTTGTTTCCGTTTGAGTCTCTTCTTCTCATCTCAAAACAAAAATAAAAGACACTTAATAAAGGCATAGCATACATTGTATTAAGGCCTTTCATGTGGGAATGAGATAGTGAGGGGTCTTCTCTCACTTTCTTAGAATGTTTAGCATACGTCCCGTCTTGGGTCGATATGCGAGATATTCGATCCTATATGAGAGACTTTAATATAATAAATGTTAGACACACAAATAATCAAAATACTTCTAAAAAAGACAAAAACAAACAATAACGTCTTTCCTTCGGGAGTTCTTTTCTCACCTCATTCACTCTCAGCGTACGAACGTGCTCCTACTCGTTCTCTTGCAAGATGGTAACGCACTTGGACCGGCGAGACTGCAACACCTGAGCTAAAACGTTAGCCGTTCCCTAAAAAACACAAACAATTCATCCCTAGTGAGGGGAACTACGTCGCTCTGATTCTCATGTTCCCGATGAGATACGTAGGCAGTGGGGTAGGGCCCATTCGGGCACTTCTTTTATTTTCCCTACATTTCTTTCTCTTTCTCTCTCCTTTCCCTTTCCTGTTCCCTTTTTCCAGTATCTTTTCTTACACCCTTTGATCGAGACAAGCAAGCGTGGATCCCATCGGGTACGATGGACGCGTGGGGGTGCTAATACCTTCCTCACGCGTAACCGACTCCCTTACCCATTCTCTTGGTCGTAAGACCATGCTCTTTCCTTTCTCTTCAGGTTTATGCGGTGTTTCCTTTCCCTCACTTGGGATAAATACACATTGCTGGCGACTCTGTTTCGGTGCCACTTTCGCGTTTGTACTTGGATGAAAATCCCGGGAGCGACACTTCTCATTCCACATAAACATACACAAATGTTTATTCACCTATGCATCATTTAAAGATGAGAAATGCAAATTATAGAGACCGACTCACGACTCTATGCAAATGCAATGCGATACCGACTCAATCATCTCAAGTTCACTCGGGAACTTCTCCTGGAACCATCGCTCGTTACCGAAGTAACTCCCCGTCGGGCCTACGATGTTCACCCACCGCTCACACCTCCACCAAGAGAGGCTCACGATGTTTATGGATCGCTCACACCTCCACCAAGAGAGGCTCACGACCCGATCGCTCACACCTCCACCAAGAGAGGCTCATGATCGTCCATAACCATCGCTCACACCTCCACCAAGAGAGGCTCACGACGTTATAGCGGATTCTCATTAGAATCCCTCAGCACAAGAATGCACATCATTATGCTACACATGATAATGACTCAAGACATTCTTGAAATGCATACATATTCACAATATATACATGCATTCATCTCATACAACCACATACAATCTATATACATTCACGTCAATGCACTATTGTATGATTCACATTCAAACACACCGTCAAAACGGTAAAAGTCCCTAAATAGCACTATTCCCAACTTTCCGACATAATTAAATCGGCCAACAATCTCAAAACCCATTTTTATAAGAAAGAACGTTTCATAAGCTTTCCAACAATATAAAGAACGTCCCGATCCGAGTTACGGATCAAAAGTTACGGAATTTAGAAAACAGATAAAATTTTGAAGTCCCAGACCGCGCTGAGCGGCCTCTCGAGCGCGCTGAGCGGGCTCGCTACTGCCTGGTGAGGTTACATTTTTTCAAAAGCGCGCTGAGCGGGCTCTGCGATTTTCAGAAAAATTCCTCTTCGCAAATCCACCCCAAAATTCCCATTTTTCACCCAAATTCAATTCTAACAGCAAAACAACCATCAACAATTGTTCATACACACAGTGTGATCATACAATACAGTTTATATCGATTTCCGACCGTAAAATCATCGATTCCGAATCATTTTATCGTTTTCGACCTAAAACTCCAAAAAGCATGGAAAACAAGAAAACATCCAAGCAACTCATACATAATGATACACATTGATAAGATAATAAGATTTCACACCCTTACCCGGATTCCAAATGATCTAGCTCTTGTTCTTGATGATTTCCACTCTTTTTCCTCTTTTCTTCTCTTCTTCCCTCTTCCTCTTTCTTTCTTTCTTTTTCTTTCTATCTTTCTCTATTTCTCTCTATTTCTCTTTTCTATCTATTTTCCTTCTATTTTTCCTTTCTATCTTTTTTTCTTTTTATTTCTTTTCTCTCATTTTCCAAACTATCAATTAATTCATTTTTCTCACAAATTCTAATTCCACTTAATTTCTAATTTATCATTAATTGAGAAAAGTCTAAAATACTCTCCATTCTAATTTCTCCGAAAACTCTCTAAACGGTAAAATAACATTTAACACACCAAATTCACAATTAAATAATTATCACTCAATTTAAATAAAAGACTCAACTAAATAGGAATAATTGGAATCGGGGCGTTACAACTCTCCCCCACTTTAGAAATTTTCGTCCTCGAAAATAATACCTGATTCAAACAACTCCGGATACGACTCTCGCATCCTACTCTCTAGTTCCCAAGTCATATCACCTTCCGCAGCGCCTCCCCACGCTACCTTCACAAGTGCAATGTCCTTGCCTCTTAGCTTCTTAACTTTATGGTCCAAAATCCTAATCGGTAAAGTTTCAACCGTAAGGTTGTCTCTCACTTCAACCTCGTCCATAGGAATAACATGTGACGGATCCGAAACATACTTCCGAAGTTGCGAAACATGGAACACATCATGCAAATTCGAAAGATTCGGAGGCAACGCCACACGGTAAGCCACAACACCAACTCGTGCCGAAATCTGATACGGACCAATAAAACGAGAAGTCAACTTCTTTGACTTCAAAGCACGACCTACACCCGTAACCGGTGTAACTCTCAAAAACACATGGTCGCCTTCCTGAAACTCAAGATCTTTTCTTCTCTTGTCATGATAGCTCTTTTGTCTACTTTGAAAAGCTTTCATCTTCTCACGGATAAACTTCACTTTCTCCGTCGTTTGTTGTACCATCTCCGGTCCAACTATCGCCCTCTCACCCGTTTCATGCCAACACAAAGGTGTTCGACATCTCCGACCATACAAAGCCTCAAACGGTGCCATACTTATACTCGAGTGGAAACTATTATTGTAAGTGAACTCAATCAATGCCAAATAACTATCCCAAGCACCACCTTGCTCGAGCACACAAGCACGCAATAAATCCTCCAACGATTGAATTGTCCTCTCGGTTTGACCATCCGTTTGTGGATGATAAGCCGAACTCAATCTTAGCTTAGAACCCAAACCCTTTTGTAAACTCTCCCAAAACCTTGATGTGAATCTAGGATCTCTATCCGATACAATACTCTTAGGAACTCCATGTAACTTCACAACCGCAAGAATATAAATCTCGGCTAACCTCTCCAAAGGATAACTAATATCAATTGGAATGAAGTGAGCAGATTTAGTAAGCATATCCACAATTACCTAAATAGCATTATGACCTCTTTGCGTATTCGGCAATCCCGTAACAAAATCCATCGATATACTATCCCATTTCCACTCCGGAATGTCCAACGGTTGCATCAATCCACTAGGCTTTTGATGTTCCACCTTAGACTTTTGACAAGTTAAGCACGCATACACAAATTGCGCCACGTCTCTCTTTAACCCGGACCACCAAAAGATTTTCTTCAAATCCTGATACATTTTATTCGCTCCCGGATGAATACTTAAGTTACTTCGGTGTCCCTCTTCCAATATCATCTTTTTCAACTCCGCATCATCGGGAATACAAATACGACCATGGAATCTCAAAACTCCAAAATCATCAACCTTGAAATTCTCATTCTCATTCATCATCAAATCAACGAATTTCAAATCCAACTTTTGCTTTTCACACACGGTTGCAAGAAAGTCATTCGTAACATGTAGCATACCAAGTCTCACACTTCTCAGCGTCATTTCACAAACCAAACTCAAATCTCTAAAATTCTCCAAAAGTTCCCATTCTCTCATCATCAATGCAGACATATGTAACGACTTCCGACTCAAAGCATCGGCCACTACATTTGCCTTACCCGGATTGTAATTCAAACCAAAATCATAATCCTTCAAAAGCTCTAGCCACCTTCTTTGCCTCATGTTCAATTCTTTTTGATCAAATAAATACTTCAAGCTTTTGTGATCACTAAAAACTTCAAACCTCGCACCATAAAGATAGTGCCTCCAAATTTTCAAAACAAACACCACGGCCGCTAACTCCAAGTCATGCGTAGGATAATTCTTTTCATGCACTCTCAATTGTCTTGAAGCATAAGCCACAACCTTTCCATCTTGCATCAAGACACCACCTAAACCTGACAATGAAGCATCACAATACACAACAAATGGTTCACTAGGATTAGGCAAAATCAAGATCGGAGCCGTTGTCAACCTTCTTTTTAGCTCATTGAAACTCTCTTCACAATGAATATCCCAAATGAAAGCCTTTCCTTTACAAGTCAATTGCGTTAACGGAAGTGCCAACTTCGAAAATCCCTCAATAAACCTCCGATAATAGCCCGCCAAGCCTAAAAATCTTCGAATCTCCGTAACCGATCTAGGAGCCTCCCATTGCATCACCGCGTCAATCTTGGATGGATCAACGCTAATACCACTACCAGAAATAATATGTCCAAGAAAACTTACTTCCGACAACCAAAATTCACATTTCGACAACTTAGCATACAATTGTTTCTCTTTCAAAATTTGCAACACAATTCTCAAATGCTCTTCATGCTCCTCCTGAGACTTAGAGTAAATCAAAATATCGTCGATGAACACAACCACAAAACGATCCAACTGTTCATGAAAAATACGATTCATGTATTCCATAAACACAACCGGCGCATTAGAAACCCCGAATGGCATCACGGAATATTCGTAATGGCCATACCGTGTCCTAAAGGCCGTCTTTTGAATATCCTCTTCTTTCACACGAATCTGGTGATATCCCGATCTCAGATCAATCTTGCTAAAAACACGCGCACCAACCAATTGGTCCAACAAATCATCGATCCTCGGAAGCGGATACTTGTTCTTAATTGTCACCTTGTTCAGTTGTCGATAATCTATGCATAACCTCATACTCCCATCCTTCTTTTTAACCAACAATACCGAAGCACCCCAAGGAGAAACACTTGGTCTTACAAATTTCTTGTCCAACAAGTCATTCAATTGCTTCTTCAATTCTACCAACTCCGATGCTGACATACGATACGGCGCCATCGAAATCGGTCTAGTACCCGAAACTAGATCAATAGAAAACTCAACTTCTCTTTCCGGTGGTACATCCTTAATATCCTCAGGAAACACTTCAGGAAAATCACACACAACGGGACACACATCAATTGACACCTGATTATCCACAGACAAAGATGCAAACAAACCGAACAATTGAGCTTCGTCCGCTAAAAGTCTCTTCAACTCTTTAGTGGATAGGAAACTCTCAAATTCATCATCTTCCAAAGAAGGAAACCTCACTAACTTATGATAACAATCTATATGAACTCGGTTAAATTGCAACCAATTCATACCCATGACCACATCCAATCCTTCCAATGGCAAACACACTAAATCCATCTCAAAGTCTTTACCATAAATGGTCAAAGGACACATCAAACAAACCAAAGAAGTAGTTACTGACCCCATTGCTGGAGTATCAATAACCATCTTACCATCCATCAGAGACAACACAAGATTTAAACGCTTCGCGCACTCAGACGAAATAAACGAATGAGTCGCTCCAGTATCAATAATGGCAACTAAAGGTGTACTATTAATAAAGCAAGTACCTTTAATCAGACGGTCGTCACTGGAAGTCTGAGTTCCTGCCAGAGAAAATACCTTCCCACCGGATGGAGCTTTCTTCGGATTCAGACACTTTGGGCTAATGTGACCAATTTCCCCACAGTTATAGCACTTTACTACATTCCTTCTACAATCTGTAGTAGCATGCCCAAGGCCTCCACAGTTAGAACATTTCGCCACTGTCTTCCCACACTCAAATGATTTATGACCCATTTCACCACACTTGTAACACTTAATGGGACCAGAACCTCCTCCTCCAGATCTCCTCTCGAAGTTTCCCCTATGCTTACCCTTATCAGCGGGTGTCACATAAGGTCCACTTCTAGCTTGTTGCTTTCCCTTCCTCTCATTCAAACTTTTATAATGTGTAGAACGAGCCTTGCTATCTTCCTCGAAGATTCTACAACATTCCGTCAAATCCGAAAACCTTCTTATCCTTTGATATCCCACAGCTTGCTTAATCTCAGGACGTAAACCATTCTCATACTTAATGCACTTGGAGAACTCAGCAGTAATCGCAGCATAGTGAGGATGGTATTGAACCAACTCCACAAACTTAGCAGTATAGTCCACCACGGACATACTACCTTGTTTCAGTTCAAGAAATTCCATCTCCTTCTTTCCCTTCACACTCTCAGGGTAATACTTTCTCAAGAATTCAGTACGGAATAAATCCCAAGTTACTTCTTCATCATCCACCTCAAGAACTTCACGCATACTGACCCACCAATCGTCGGCTTCTTCCTTCAGCATGTGAGACCCAAGCCTCACCTTATTCTCTTCCGCACAGTCCATGATCCTGAAAATTCTTTCAATCTCTTTCAACCAAAGTTGAGCACCATCGGGATCAAATCTTCCTTTGAAAACCGGTGGTTGATTCTTCCTGAACTCGTCATTAGCATTCACGTTCGGCGCACCTTGCACCGCCCTAGCCATTGCTTCCAAAGCAGCAGCCATCGCATTGTCGTTCCTACTAGCCATATTCTGATTATTCCCCAAAAACGACAACAAAGTTAAACAACAGTTCAACCAACTCAACAACAAGACAGACACAACTGACTCAACTCTGGCTCTGATACCACTTAATGTAACACCCCCTCTCTATACCCCCAAATAATCATTTAGGCACATATTTAAAATTTCGTCAGAGTATAATTACAAACATGGTATAAAAGAGGCATGTCACATCAATTAAGAAATTAAAACATACAACACCTGCCCAATAATTGATATGCAACAGTGGGGCAACTTGCAACAGAGGAACTTAGTCCTTACACCCACATTTCAATATTTAGAATAAAAGCGAAAAATCTAAACATCGAATAACAACCAACATATATACATCGCCAAGCATTATCCACCAACATAATTCATGTTTTACATAACATTTATCAACAAGATACATATACAATGTATCACAAAAGAATCATAGCCCTCCTAGCTACCCGGTGCTACATATCAGAGCCAACCGACCAAAAGAATGAAGACACGCTTCACAAAAAGACCACCAGCATACCTACTCTGCAATGCCTCATAGAGCATCATAAAAGAGCAGAAGGGTGAGAAATATTATCATAATAACAATGCATATAATTATATATAATAGCATAAAATTACACATATTTCACATTCTCACCACAATTCATCACAACTCACTCATATACATCACAATGTATCCATATATATCAAACCAAGCATACACATCAGGCATACTGTCCTCACTTCTTCTCATTCCACATAAACATACACAAATGTTTATTCACCTATGCATCATTTAAAGATGAGAAATGCAAATCATAGAGACCGACTCACGACTCTATGCAAATGCAATGCGGTACCGACTCAATCATCTCAAGTTCACTCAGGAACTTCTACTGGAACCATCGCTCGTTACCGAAGTAACTCCCCGTCGGGCCTACAATGTTCACCCACCGCTCACACCTCTACCAAGAGAGGCTCACGATGTTTATGGATCGCTCACACCTCCACCAAGAGAGGCTCACGACCCGATCGCTCACACCTCTACCAAGAGAGGCTCACGATCGTCCATAACCATCGCTCACACCCCCACCAAGAGAGGCTCACGACGTTATAGCGGATTCTCATTAGAATCCCTCAACACAAGAATGCACATCATTATGCTACACATGATAATGACTCGAGACATTCTTGAAATGCATACATATTCACAATATATACATGCATTCATCTCATACAACCACATACAATCTATATACATTCACGTCAATGCACTATTGTACGATTCACATTCAAACACACCGTCAAAACGGTAAAAGTCACTAAATAGAACTATTCCTGACTTTCCGACATAATTAAATCGGCCAACAATCTCAAAACCCATTTTTATAAGAAAGAACATTTCATAAGCTTTCCAACAATATAAAGAACGTCCCGATCCGAGTTACGGATCAAAAGTTACGGAATTTAGAAAACAGATAAAATTTTGAAGTCCCAGACCGCGCTGAGCGGCCCCTCGAGCGCGCTGAGCGGGCTCGCTACTGCCTGGTGAGGTTACATTTTTTCAAAAGCGCGCTGAGCGGGCTCTGCGATTTTCAGAAAAATTCCTCTTCGCAAATCCACCCCAAAATTCCCATTTTTCACCCAAATTCAATTCTAACAGCAAAACAACCATCAACAATTGTTCATACACACAGTGTGATCATACAATACAGTTTATATCGATTTCCGACCGTAAAATCATCGATTCCGAATCATTTTATCGTTTTCGACCTAAAACTCCAAAAACCATGGAAAACAAGAAAACATCCAAGCAACTCATACATAATGATACACATTGATAAGATAATAAGATTTCACACCCTTACCCGGATTCCAAATGATCTAGCTCTTGTTCTTGATGATTTCCACTCTTTTTCCTCTTTTCTTCTCTTCTTCCCTCTTCCTCTTTCTTTCTTTCTTTTTCTTTCTATCTTTCTCTATTTCTCTCTATTTCTCTTTTCTATCTATTTTCCTTCTATTTTTCCTTTCTATCTTTTTTTCTTTTTATTTCTTTTCTCTCATTTTCCAAACTATCAATTAATTCATTTTTCTCACAAATTCTAATTCCACTTAATTTCTAGTTTATCATTAATTGAGAAAAGTCAAAAATACTCTCCATTCTAATTTCTCCGAAAACTCTCAAAACGGTAAAATAACATTTAACACACCAAATTCACAATTAAATAATTATCACTCAATTTAAATAAAAGACTCAACTAAATGGGAATAATTGGAATCGGGGCGTTACACCGATCATCGAGGACCTTAGTGGAAACATCCCTCTTTAGTGGTGACAGTGGCAGACCATATCTTGTGGCAAACCCATTCCCATCCGAGGGCCCACTTTGGAACTCGCATAGGATGACCCCTATCTTTTGAGGAGAATCAGTGGAGGCACTCCTCGATTGACGATAGTACTGTACCCCGAGGGATGAATGTACTATTGTTTCTCGACCTCAGTGCCAAAGCTGAGGACCTTCCGCTTTGGAGAATCAGTTGAGGCCTCCTCGATTGATGATGATGCCAAACCAGAAATGGTGAACGTATCATCATTTCTCGACCTGAGAGCCCGGGATACTGAACATCCTAGTACCCACACGTGAGAGGGGATGGGTGTTGGCAAGTTTGCAGGTAACCGAAACTTTCAACCTACCCGGTTTTCTGGATTTCTCGTCAGTGTTTGATTATCTGGGTTCCTGGTTATCTCAGTGGTTCGGTATTTTGGAATTCTGGTTTTCTGGGTTGTGGTTCTCGTTCAGCTAACAGCACATCACATCCAGCAGTGTTGCCTTGATCCCATGTGTGCATTTGCATCATCATTTTGCATCCTAACATGTTTATTCATTTGCAGGGTTGCATCCTAACCTTGATTCTGATTTCCGAAGACTATCAAGGATGAGTACTGAGAAGAAAAAGAATATCATAGGATACAAGTTCCCGTCACTTATTCTGGATCCTGTACACAAGATTGTTTCTATGGCAGAACCTGGGGAATCGGCACTTGTGGACTGTGATGACATGCCATAGTTCTCTTTCCCTCTATTGTATTTGGACCACCGCCAGGCGTGTTGGTTGGGATCTACGATTATTGTGTTCAGACTTATTATCTCGAGCTGTGATCGTTGACATCTGGTTTTCCTCTGGTTTTCTTAATATATGAGCAGAAGTCCCGTTCTATCTTATTGTTAAACTGGAATCAAGGGGTGGATCGCCCTGCGAATTTTTAAACATGTTTGTTTGCATTTGCATATTCATAATCATTTTGCATTGCATTTGCATCTTGCATCATTTTTGCATATCTGTCTCCGGCCGGATCAGAGAGCTCATCAATCCTTTGTCTAAACCGCAGTTGATTTCTAGACTTTCTCATCGGACTTGAATCAGCTTTGGGGGAGATCATCATGAATTCAGGGGAACAAAATCAGTTTGTAATTAGGGCCGATGTTGAATTGATGAAGAGTCAGTTGGATCAACTTGTAGAAGCTATGACAGCCATGAATAGGGGAGAAGCCAATGTTCAGAGGACTTCAGTTACTAGGAATGGCATTCCACCTCTAGTGAACAATGTTACTCAAGCTCAGCCTGTGCAAGTCCCTGTTGAGAATCATATTATACACGAGCGTACCATCGCCCGAGATGGACATTCTTCTTCTCTTGATGCCACAGACTATCAGCGTTTTGCCTTCTCTGTGCCAAATTTCCAAGGGGTAATTCCAAAGGCGAAGCCTAAGGAGCCACGGACTGTTCAGTTTGATGAAAGATGTCGTGTGTTGGAAGAGAAGCTGGATGCCCTAGTGAAGCGTGATACTCTTGTTCTGAATGCTGCGAGCATGTGTTTGGTGCCCGACCTTGTGTTACCTCCGAAATTTGAGATGCCGAATTTTGAGAAATACAAAGGGGATAGCTGTCCGAAGCTACATTTGGTGATGTTTAACCAAAGAATGACCTCACATGTCTATAATGACGAGCTTATGATTCACTGTTTCCAGGACAGTCTGAGTGGGGCATCTTTGAGTTGGTATATGCAGTTGGAAAATGGTAGCATCCGATCATGGTCAGATCTAGCCAATGCCTTTGTAAAGCAGTACAGTTATAATCTTGACATGGCTCCTAGGCGCCTGCAGTTGCAAGGTTTATCTAAAGCGGATAACGAATCATTCAGAGAGTATGCTCAGAGATAGAGAGAGTTAGCTGCTCGCGTTCAACCACCACTTTTGGAAAGAGAATTGGTTAATATGTTCAAGGATACTTTGCAAGGACCGTACTTCGATAAGTTGATTACTGTATTAAAATTCTCTGACTTGGTAATACTTGGAGAACACATTGAGTTCGATATCAAGAGGGGAAAAATCCAAAGCGCCTCGAACTTCCCGGCTAGTGAAAGTGGATCAGTTGTCAGTTCTCAAGAAGAATGGGTGGAAGAAGGTAATTCCTTCCAAGAATATCCCCCACCTCATCCTCAGTATTCAGGTGTTTCAACGGTTCAGAGTCAACAATCTTCTGGGTTTTCGTATCAGGGATCCCCTAAGAATCAACGGTCATACCGCCGTCAGCCACGTCAGCACGCCCGACAAAGACCTGGGAAGCCAGAGAGGCATTTCACTCAGTTGCAAATGTCATTCAGTCAGATGTTGCCAGATTTAATCAGAGGTGGACTTATAGTGCCGAAGGAATTGAAGCCAGTGCCTTTTCCGTATCCACCAAGTTTTGATGTCAACGCCCATTGTGATTTCCATGCTGGGGCACAGGGGCATTCAACTGAAGACTGTAAGGTGCTTAGGAGCAAGATTCAGACTCTGCTTGACTCCAAAATGTTCTCATTCACGCCTCAGGGTATTCAGATCAACAATTCTCCTTCATCCAGTCATGTGGGTTCATCAGTTCAGGTTATGGAAGAAGTCACCGAGAGCAGTGGTACAAATGATTATCAGACTGACTTCGACGAGCAATTCTGAAGATGGCTAGCAAGTCAAGATTGGAAAGCCTAGTTCCCCAGAGCTGACTATCTTTTAGATCATGTCATTTGTAGTTTCTTTTCTGTTAATGTACAAACTCATTTGTAAAACTCGTCTGTTTTCAGTTGATAATGATAACGAAATGAATATGCATGTTTTGATTAAATCCATCTGTGTTCACTCATATTTTCTTTATTGGTATCTAACACTTGTTTAAGCAGGATCTGAGGGAGGATGATGAAATTCAAAGGCACAGAACTTCTGATGGTATGCTTTTGGGACAAAACCTTGCTGATGATGTACAGGAATTGCTTCAAATCCCTAAACACCGTAGATATAAGGAAGATAATCGCTTGTCAACCCCTTTGAGCCTAGAAGTAGGAGTTTCTTTCTGAAAACGAAAAAATCCTCAATCTTAACCTGGGGCAGGGTAGGTGTCAATTAATTTGACCGAGCGTTCAAGTCGAGGATCAAATCTATGGTTATCCCTCACCAACCGAAGAGTGAGGCAGTCACATCCCTTTCAAACAAGTCAGACAAGCCAGTGTCACACGATTTGTTCAAAAAAAAGAGAAAAAGAATCAAAAGAAAAAGAAAGCCCGCTAAGTCGAAACTTGAAAACAAATGGCTTAGGCAAAAGTTAGGGCATCCCGCTGGACTTCGAAATCGAAAAATTCAAAAGAGTTAGTCCAGGTAAAATCAGGGAAAAGCAAAAGAATAAAAAGCGAAAAAAGAAAAAATCCTCAAATAAAGAACAAGTCGTATGTTTACAGACACCAAAGGCAAAAAGGGTGGTTGTCACTCCGAAGACCGTGTGGGTTCTTCCTATCTTCATACTATTCATTAACCTTGTTGAAAGGTGAGCGCTTATGTCGAGTTAGCTGAACGTAGGACTAGAGAACATCAAGGAGAATGGGGGGTTAAAACAAAACTTTGAGCCTTATATCCTTTCTTTCTCAAACCGTGAACCAAGCCACGTTACAACCTTTAAAAGACCTAATTGAAGCAAGGTTGTTTCGAAAGCATACTTCGGTAAAGATCACGTCGAACCTGACTCCTAAAAGGATCTTCTTACCATTCATGTTGGTATCAGCGACACTTTGATTAGTGATTCATTCACTATATCTCACAACTTTTTCCAGTGAACAGACTTGGATTTCAAAACTGTCATATGCATTGCATTAAAATTGTCATTTTCAAAACAAATTATTTTACTTGCGAGTAAGTGCTTGATCAGGGAAGTTTCTGCATTGAAAAGATTGATCGATATAAGTTCAGAGTGCCTAAGTACTCTGTTGAGCAGGGGCAAGCCATCAAATAGTCATATCAAATGGGCGATTCATTCCAAGATTCAGCCAATCTGGGGCAATCAGGTCGAGATTCGACAAATCTCTCGAAGGTCAGTCAGTCAGAGGTACTCCTTCACAGATCAGCCAGTCAAGGGCAAAATCACTTCAAGGCTGGGGCAGGTCACCCCAAAAGCAAAAGGGTTTTTCTCAAGAGAACGGTTAATCAAGATCATGGGGCAAGATATATAAGATCTTCATGAGACCTCTCGAAGACAGGTTCCTTTATGGGCTATGCTGTATCAGGGCATCTTTTGGTCATATCACATCTGCAGGGTTCATGTTGATGGTCGACACGTGACGTCCCCAGTAGAGTTTCTCTCCCCAGCAGAGTAAGGGTAGAAAGTAAGCAGAGGAGTAAGCTCAATGTTGTCCCCTAGCAGAGTGGATATCATCAACCGTCGTTCCCCGAGCAGAGTTGTTGGTGATGGCTGGTATTCCCCAGTAGGTTAAGGGTGTTTCCCCAACTACAGGCTAAGTTCAATGATATTCTCTGGCAGGTTCGGCGTTATTGAATTCATTCCCCAAACAGTGTTTGGTGCTAGTCATCTCAACGGTTTGATCAACAGTGGTTGACATCCCCGGCAGATTCCAAGTCCAATGGTTATTGGCGCCTTTTCGGTAGCAGTTCTCTTCGGGCTCATCTTCAGCAGTAGTTTTATCAAGAAGGTCGTTTAGTGTGACTTCCTCAGCAGGGTTTGTGACGTCGGAGACAGTTCAGTGTGTCATCCCCAGCGGAGTTGGCCTCTTTTCTTCAGCATTTATTTTGTTGGAGTGGTCCTTTTGCATATAGTAAGCATGTTTACATTGCATCCTCAAAACGCGTAGCATTTCCATTTCGTATGGAGCATTACGCCATAGAAAGAAATTCAAACATATGCATGCGAAGCATAAGCCAGATTTGGTACCTTGCGCGAAAGCCCGAATCAAATTCCAATCAAGACGGTGACATATCCCCAACAGACATTACAATTAACCCCTCTTCTTACCTTTCTTTTGGGTCGTAGGTCATACGTCGATCTTACCCTCAACCAGTCTTTGTCCATCAACCCCTTGATGACGACATTTTGGTCAGATTTTCTTTCCGTCAAACCCTATTGACGACGTGTTCCCTTTTCAGCTTTCTTTCCGTCAAACCCCTTTGACGATGCATTTCCTCGGCCAGGTTTTCTTTCTGTTATGACAATGTGTTACCCTCGGTCATCTTTCTGTCATCCCCATGACAATGTGCTTTCTTCGGTCGAGTCTCCTTTCTGTCATCTCCATGACAATGTGTTTCCTTCGTGCAGGTTTCCTTTCTGTCATCCCCATGACAATGTGCTTTCTATGGCGGAATTTTCTTTCTGTCATCCCTATGACAATGTGTTATCTTCGTTCAGATTTTCTTTCTGTCATCCCCATGACAATGTGCTTTCTTCGGTCGAGCCTCCTTTCTGTCATCTCCATGACAATGTGTTTCCTTCGTGCAGATTTCCTTTCTGTCATCCCCATGACAATGTGCTTTCTACAGTAGAATTTTCTTTCTGTCATCCCTATGACAATGTGTTATCTTCGTTCAGATTTTCTTTCTGTCATCCCTATGACAATGTGTCTCATTTGTTCAGGTCTTCTTTCTGTCATCCCTATGACGATGTGTTCCTACGGTGGAATTTTCTTGCGGTCATCCCTATGACGATGTGTTCTTTTCGGTCAGATTGTCTTACCGTCAACCCTTTGACGAGATGTTCCTTGGGGTTCATCTTCTTTCTGTCATCCCTATGACAATGTCTTATCTTCGTTCAGATTTTCTTTCCCTCAATTCTTTGATGATGTGGTCCGTTAGGTATCTTTTCTTCCCGTCAACCCTTTGACGAGGTGTTTCATGGGTTTCATGTTTTCTCTCCGTCAATTCTTTGGGGTTCACTTTTCTTTCTTGGGTATGTTGTCTTTCCGTCAAATCTTATTGACGAGGTGTGGCTGGGCTCCAATCATCTTTTCTCCCCACAGTTTGCAAATTTCGTGGTTCTTTTTGTATTCAATCACCTTCTACCGTGAATGTCTGAAAGCCGTTGCTATCATCCTTTTAGGTCCAAGAAGATTGAATAGGGGCAGCTGTAGCACCCCAAAATTTGCCCTCCTTACTCTAGTACTAACTGGCTTATGTTTCATTTCATTTTGCATTATCATACATGCATATCATTTGGCTATGTGGTTATGGGATCAAGGTTCTCTGTTCAAGCATCGTCAGGTTGCAACAGACGTTTATTTCGTCACTCGACATAGGCGTAAAGTATTTCTCCGGGTTACGTAATCAACGGGTCAGTAAAGCTCTTATCAAACATAATTTTTCATGTCAAGAATCTCAGAGGAAGTTAATGTTTTCAGCCGATTCAGAACAGTTTGACCAGAAAATCAGTTTGCTGTGCAAATTTGCAAAATTCATAGCTCTTGCTCTGGAACTCGTTTTGGCTGGATATTCAACAGTTAGAACCGTCTTGGTATTCTCTACAACCTTTATGTTCGGCTCGGAAGTCAATTCATCAAGGAAAGTGGTGGGAATTATTTGTTTATGGAATTTCGGTTTCGCTGGATAATTGCGTCAGTGGCATTCAAAAGGGCTTAGCTTCTGATTGGATCATCATTTTTGAGCGATTCTTATGCCAAAAGTTCCGTTTGGATATCCTCTCCAACTTTCGTGTTTTGGCCAAAAGCTAATTCTTTGAGGAAGATCTCCGAATACGCGAATTCTCTGAGTCGATACAGCAGAAGAACAACTGAAAATAGTGCTGAACCGGCGTATTTCGGACACTAAAAAATTCATAACTCTCAGCTCGTTCGTCAGATTGATGTCGTTCTGGTGCCTAAAATTCCGTTTAGATGTTATCTTCGTGCCGTGAATTCAGTTTGGGTCAGGTCCGAGCGGAAGGTGTAACGCCCCGATCTGTCTAATTGTATTTATTTATTTCATTTATGTGAATTTTGTGAAATGTGTGAATTTATTGTATTTTACCTGCTAATTGAGTTAATTGGTTAATTTCTCTGATAGGTAAAATATTTGCAATAAATTATAATTTCTTTTCAACTTTTATTTCCCGAAATATATTTTATCGCTGTTTAAGTTTTATCGCATTTTGAGAGCGTTTGGGAGATATTTGAGCGTAAGGGCAAAATGGTCATTTGGAGAGGTTAGATATTTTAGAAAAAGTAGATATTTTATAAATAGAAATAGAAAGAGAGAAATAGTAAGAAAAAGAAAGAAAAAGAGAAAAGGAGAGAAAGAGAGCAAGAGAGGAGAAAAGAGAAGAACAGAGAGAAAAGTGTGGAAAATCACCAAGATCAATCTTTCGGAGTCTATTTAATCGGGTAAGGGTGATAAATATTGTTATCTTAACATTGTATGTGTTTATGTATGGTTTCGTTGGAATCGTTTTGGTTGTTTTCGTTATAATACCGTTTAGGTCGATTTGGACATAATCGATAGAAACCGATGTTTTCACGGTTAGATTTCAAAATAAATTGCGTAGATTAGTCGTATGAGGTTAGGCCGAGATTATAGAAACTAGTTTGGTTGAAATCGGTTGATATTGTGAGTTTTGATATTTTTGGGTTTTGAGAATGTGAGATTTTGGTGAAAATCGAATGTTGTGGAATCGGTGTTTTTTTATCCTAACATGTTGGTATGTATTTATGGAGGATTACCATGTATTTATTCGGAAGAAACTAATTGAATCGGTCGGGTTTCGGGCGATTACGCAGCTGTACCAGAATGTAGCAGAAATTCTGGTTTTGTGCGCAGGCGTACGGACGCGTGCTGTAGGTGGAAAATTCTGTTTTTCGGAAAACTTCGGAAATTCATATCTCTTGAACCGTAAGTCGGTTTTGACCCCCGTTCGAAGCGTTGGGAAGCTAACGAGATGTTCTTTCTAGGAAAAATGGTTTTGAGGTCTAAACCTGGTCCAATTGAAACAGTATTTTCGAAACGTTTCGTTGTGTCCGGCGTCCGGTTTATGCTTTCGCGTTATTTTGAAATATCCA
Organism: Lathyrus tuberosus; assembly: GCA_022829125.1. Classification (NCBI taxonomy): domain Eukaryota; kingdom Viridiplantae; phylum Streptophyta; class Magnoliopsida; order Fabales; family Fabaceae; genus Lathyrus; species Lathyrus tuberosus. Next base: position 331,583 of record JALAZF010000935.1, on the reverse strand, counting down.
TATCTTTTGCGTTGTTTATCCGATTGAGGTGTTCTTTATATAGATGTGAAGCTAAAAATATGTTCTATAATTTGGTGAAAAGAAATATTATTTTTAGCCGACTTTTGGCCGACTTTACCGATTAATCGTGAATAGTTGTTTTTGATGAAATGAATGTGTGGTTATGAATGTGTTGTGGATATGCTTGTGGAGTGAACCCTTGATTGGGGAATTCTTTGTGATTTGTGGCTCTTTGGTGAATATATGCATTGTTTGAGTTAAATGATAATGCATGTTGATTGTGAATATATGATGAGATGTGTGACACCCCCAATCTACACCCCCAATTAACAGGCAATTAAAGCACTAAAAGAAAATTCGAAAAACGGGGCGTTACAATTCTCCCCCACTTAGAAATTTCCGTCCTCGAAAATCTTACCTGATACAAACAACTCTGGATACGACTCCCGCATCCTACTCTCTAACTCCCACGTCAAGTTTCCCTCAGCAGCGCCTCCCCACGCCACTTTCACAAGTGCAATATCCTTGCCCCTCAACCGCTTCACCTCGCGATCCAAAATCCTAACTGGTAAAGTCTCGACCGTAAGGTTATCTCTTACCTCAACCTCGTCCATTGGAATAACATGTGAAGGGTCCGGAACATACTTCCGAAGCTGTGAAACATGAAAAACATCATGCAAATTCGACAGATTCGGCGGCAACGCCACACGATACGCCACTGCACCAACTCTTGCAGATATCTGGTAAGGACCAATAAATCGAGAAGTAAGCTTCTTAGATTTCAAAGCACGACCAACGCCCGTTACCGGCGTAACTCAGAAATACGTGATCACCCTCTTGAAACTCAAGATCCTTCCGTCTCCGATCATGATAACTCTTTTGTCTATCCTGAGAAGCCTTCATTTTCTCACAAATAAACTTTACCTTTTCCGTCGTTTGTTGCACTAAATCCGGTCCAACCACCGAACTTTCACCTGTTTCGTGCCAACACAACGGCGTTCTACATCTTCGTCCATATAAAGCCTCAAAAGGTGCCATTCCGATACTAGAATGGAAACTGTTATTATACGTGAACTCAACCAATGCAAGATAACTGTCCCATGTACCACCTTGTTCCAAAACACACACTCTCAACAAATCCTCCAAAGACTGAATCGTTCTTTCGGTCTGACCATCCGTCTGCGGATGATAAGCCGAACTCAACCTCAATCTAGAACCCAAAGCCTTCTGTAAACTTTCCCAAAATCTCGATGTAAACCTAGGATCTCGATCAGAAACAATACTTAAAGGAACCCCATGCAATTTCACAACCACACTGATATAGATCTCAGCTAACCGTTCCAAAGAAAAACTGATGTCAATCGGAATAAAATGTGCCGATTTAGTCAGCCTGTCCACAATCACCCAAATAGCATTATGCCCACGCTGAGTGTTCGGTAATCCCGTCACAAAATCCATCGAAATGCTATCCCATTTCCACTCAGGAATATCCAACGGTTGCAACAAACCACTAGGTCTCAAATGTTCCACTTTCGATTTCTGACAAGTCAAACAAGCATACACAAACTGAGCCACATCTCTTTTCAAACCAGACCACCAGAAAATCTTCTTCAAATCTTGGTACATCTTATTCGCACCCGGATGAATACTTAAATTACTCCGGTGTCCTTCCTCCAAAATCATTCTTTTCAACTCCGCATCATCAGGAATACAAATACGACCACGGAATCTCAAAACACCAAAATTATCAACCTTGAAATCCACATTCTCATTCCTCATCAAATCAACGAATTTCAAATCCAGCTTCTGTTTCTCACTTACCGACAACAAAAATTCATTAGTAACTTTCAACATTCCAAGCCTTACACTATCCGAAGTCACTTCACATACCAAACTCAAGTCTCTAAACGACTCCAAAAGTTCCCACTCTTTCACCATCAATGCGGACATATGCAACGATTTCCGGCTCAATGCATCGGCTACCACATTAGCTTTACCAGGATGGTAATTCAAGCCAAAGTCGTAGTCTTTCAAGAATTCCAACCATCTCCGCTGTCTCATGTTCAACTCTTTCTGATCAAATAAATATTTCAAGCTTTTATGATCACTAAAGACTTCGAACCTCGCACCATAGAGATAGTGCCTCCAAATCTTCAACACAAAAACCACAGCCGCTAACTCAAGATCATGAGTAGGATAGTTTTTCTCATGAACTCTTAACTGTCTTGAAGCATAAGCTACAACTTTACTTTCCTGCATCAGAACACCACCCAAACCAATTAAAGAAGCATCGCAATACACAACAAACGGTTCATTAGGATCAGGTAAAATAAGAATCGGAGCTGTCGTCAATCTTCTCTTCAGCTCACAAAAACTTTCTTCACATTGAATATCCCAAATGAATGCTTTGCCCTTACAAGTCAACTGCGTCAAAGGAAGAGCTAGCTTAGAAAAACCTTCAATAAACCTCCGGTAATAACCAGCCAAACCCAAAAAGCTTCGAATTTCAGTAACGGATCTAGGAGCCTCCCATTGTAGAACTGCTTCTACTTTAGATGGATCCACAGCAATACCATTACCTGAAATTACGTGCCCAAGAAAACTCACCTCAGACAACCAGAATTCACACTTGGACAATTTGGCAAAAAGCTTCCTTTCCTTCAACACCTGCAAAACAATACGCAAATGCTCTGCATGTTCCTCACGAGACTTAGAATAGATTAAAATATCATCAATAAACACCACCACAAAACGATCCAAATGCTCGTGGAAAATCCGATTCATGTATTCCATAAACACACCAGGCGCATTAGAAACCCCGAACGGCATCACCGAATATTCATAATGACCGTACCGTGTTCTAAAGGCCGTCTTCTTAATATCCTCTTCTTTCACTCTTATTTGATGATAACCCGATCTCAAATCAATCTTACTAAATACACAAGCACCAACCAACTGATCCATCAGATCATCAATCCTTGGAAGGGGATACTTATTCTTAATCGTCACTTTGTTCAACTGGCGATAATCAATACATAATCGCATACTCCCATCTTTCTTTTTCACTAACAAAACTGGAGCACCCCAAGGAGAAACACTTGGTCTCACGAACCTCTTTTCCAACAACTCATTTAACTGCTTTTTCAACTCCACCAATTCAGATGCCGACATTCTATAAGGTGCCATAGAAACAGGTCTAGTACCAGGAACTAGATCAATAGAAAATTCCACCTCTCTCACCGGCGGTACATCTGAAATATCATCAGGAAACACCTCAGGAAAATCACACACAACAGGAAACACCTCCAATGAAACTTGACTATCCACAGTCAAAGATGCAAACAAACCAAACAACTGAGCTTCATCCGCCAAAAGTTTCTTCAACTCTTTGGTAGATAAGAAACTCGAGTCTTCGTCTTCCTCAAGAGAAGGAAACCTTACAAGCTTATGATAACAATCAATGTGCACCCGATTAAATTGCAACCAATTCATTCCCAACACCACATCTAAACCTTCCAACGGTAAACACACCAAATCCATCGCAAAGTCTTTACCATAAATCGTCAAAGGACAACTCAAACACACTAAAGAAGTAGTTACTGACCCCATCGCTGGAGTATCAATAACCATCTCACCATCCATCGAAGATAACCCAAGATTCAAACGTTCTGCGCACTCAGACAAAATAAACGAATGAGTCGCTCCAGTATCAATAATAGCAATTAAAGGCGTGTTATTAATAAAGCAAGTACCTCTTATCAGACGATCAGCACTTGAAGTCTGAGTTCCCGCCAATGAAAACACTTTCCCACTAGTCGGAGCTTTCTTCTGATTCGGACACTTCGAGCTAATGTGACCAGGTTCCCCACAGTTATAACACTTCACTACATTCTTCCTTTTACAATCAGCTAAAACATGTCCGATACCACCACAATTAGAACACTTATCCACTTTCTTCCTACATTCCATCTGGCGATGACCCAATTCACCACACTTAAAACACCTAAGAGCATTAGACATACCTCCTCCACTTGACCTTCGATCAAAATTATCCCTTTGTTTACCTTTATCAGCCGACGACACATACGGACCACCACGGAACTGTTGTTTCCCTTTCCTGTCACTTACACTTTTATAGTGAGCAGAACGAGCCTTACTATCTTCATCATAAATCCTACAGCATTCCACCAAATCAGCAAACCTTCGAATCCTCTGATAACCAATAGCCTGCTTTATCTCAGGACGCAAACCACTTTCATACTTCACACACTTTGAAAATTCAGCAGTCGCTTCCACATAATGAGGATAAAACTGTACAAGTTCCACAAACTTAGCAGTATAGTCAATAACCGACATATTACCTTGTTTTAGCTCTAAAAACTCAATCTCTTTCTTTCCTCGGACATCCTCCGGAAAATACTTCCTTAGAAACTCTCGGCTAAACACTTCCCAAGTAATCTCTTCTTCCTCCTCCTCAGCTTCCAACACCTGACGAGTACTGACCCACCAGTCATCAGCCTCTTCGTGTAGCATATGAGTGCCCAGCCTCACCTTATCATCATCGTCATCACAATCCATCACCCTGAAAATCCTCTCAATCTCTTTCAACCACAACTGCGCACCATCCGGATCATGTTTCCCCTTAAAGACCGGCGGCTTATTCTTTCTAAACTCATCATTTCTTGCAGCATTCGGTGCACCCTGCACAGCTCGTGCCATCGCTTCCATCGCAGCAGCCAAAGCAGCATCATTACGACCAGCCATATTCTGTTCGTCCAAATACAGAAACTATGGTTAAACAATAACTCGTCCAACACAACTCGCCCAATATGCCAGACACAACAGACACAACTGACACGGACTGGCTCTGATACCACTTAATGTGACACCCCCAATCTACACCCCCAATTAACAGGCAATTAAAGCACTAAAAGAAAATTCGAAATTTCTTCAGAGTACATTTGAATTCGCGACATAGAAAGGGAGGAATCACATCAAAGTAACCATACATACACATAACATGCAACACCTGCCCATAATGATATGCAATTGTGGGGTAGCAATCATACAGAGGAAACTTGTTCCTTACACCCACTTTTCAGAAATTAGAATTAAAGCGGAAAATCTAAAATCTGCTTAACATATATACATATACACATATAAACAGTTTGTCATACATCAGGTAGCATATGTACAACCAAAATATATCATCAGATGTACAAAATAATAGCACGCGGCCACCCTAACTACCCGGAGTCACATATCAGAGCCGACCGACCAAAATAATGAAGACGCAACGCTTCACAAAAAGAAATACCTCCAGCAGCTCTAATCTGCAACGCCTCATAGAGCGTTATAAAATAGCAGAAGGGTGAGAAAAACAACCATAATATAATTGGATAAAATTATATATAATAACACAGAATTGTACAAGTAACACATTCTCACCACAACCACATATAACATAATACCGCACAATTCTCAAGCATCAAATACCATTACACACCACACATATACCATACAATCATCAATCACAATCATAAATTCACACACAATTAATTCATGATTTATGCAATGCACATAGACCGACACAACGACTCTATGCACATGCCATGCGGGTACCGACTTCTAATGTCTCATGTCTCATCATCAGTTCACTCAGGAACTATTGAAACCATCGCTCGTTACTGAGAATCTCAAGTAACTCCCCGTCGGGCCTACGATGTTCACCCGTCGCTTTAGGTCCTCAGGCATCGCCTCATATTTTCGAGGCACACGACGTTAAGGATTGCTTTAAGTCTCCAAAGGAGCCCACAATCGTCTATAACCACCGCTTTAGGTCCTCAGGCATCGCCTTATTTTTTCGAGGCACACAATGTTATAGCAATTTCCCTCAGGAATTAAACCGTCACTCAGGACGTTAAACAATGCACACTATGATGCTTGGCATACAATGACTCATGACATTCACATTGCATCCTTACACACATGTTCATTTCATCGATAAAATCACACTTTGTACTTATGTCCAAAACAATGCATTTAATTTCCATACAATCATAAATCATCACCACATCATCTAAGTACATACATTTACGTCATACAACAGCACCTTGTCCAATACACCCCAATTGCGTACAAGTATAACGACAAAAGTCGACCACCGACACTATTCCCGACTTTCCGACATAATTTAATCGGCTAACAACTCCAAAATCATCATAACAATAAAGTACTGCTCAATAGCTACGCAACGATACCAAGAATGTAAAAATCGGACAAACGGATCAAAAGTTACGAACTAAAACGAAAAATGATATTTTGAAAAGTCACATTTTGCAAAAGTCCTGCCCGTACGCGTATCACCATTAGCCGTACGCGTATGAGCAGAGATCTCATTTTCCCAAAGTTCACGTGTAAAACCCCATACGCGTAATGCCCTCTCTCGTACGCGTATTGCCCTGAAATGCTACGCGTATCATACGCAAATGGGCAGATGGCCGAGAAAACCAGCAGCCCATACGCGTATTGCCCTCATGGCTCGCCCACCATACGCGTAACGCCAAGGTTTATACGCGTATGAACATGCCTCATACGCGTATGACCTGGAAATCTCAGAAAAATTCTGCAGAACAATGTTCTGCGTTTTTCCACCCCAACCATCCAATTTCTTCACCTAAAACTCAGAAAAAAACAGCAATTTGAAGTGTAATAACATACCACAAACATGTATGAACAATCAACAATGCATTCAACAAGATTTTTACCATAATCAAATTCATTTCTAATCAATATTTTTTTTACACAATCTAGGTTTTACTAATATTCTCCAAATCAATCCAAAAAACAACAACAAAACACATACATAATCGTATACAATCATAGAATAATCGAGTTTCGCACCCTTACCCGATTAATCGATTCCTAGAAATTGTTCTTGATGATTTTTCCACTCTTTCTCCAATTTTCTCTCTTCTCCTCTTTTCTTCTCTTTTTCCTTCTTTCTTCTTTCTTTCTCTCTATTTTTCTTTCTTTCCCTTTTCTTTTCTATTTTCTTTTCTTTCTTACTAACTTAGTAAAAATATCTATGAAATGCCCAAAATACCCCCACACTCAAATATCCCGCAAATGTTCCGAAAACGCGATAAAATATAATCACGACGAAAAATAACATATTTTCACATAAAAGTCGAAAATAAAATAAAATAATAATAAAATAATCCAAAAAGACTCAATAAAATAAAATTGGCAAAACGGGGCGTTACAATTCTCCCCCACTTAGAAATTTTCGTCCTCGAAAATCTTACCTGATACAAACAACTCTGGATACGACTCCCGCATCCTACTCTCTAACTCCCACGTCAAGTTTCCCTCAGCAGCGCCTCCCCACGCCACTTTCACAAGTGCAATATCCTTGCCCCTCAACCGCTTCACCTCGCGATCCAAAATCCTAACTGGTAAAGTCTCGACCGTAATGTTATCTCTTACCTCAACCTCGTCCATTGGAATAACATGTGAAGGGTCCGGAACATACTTCCGAAGCTGTGAAACATGAAAAACATCATGCAAATTCGACAGATTCGGCGGCAACGCCACACGATACGCCACTGCACCAACTCTCGCAGATATCTGGTAAGTACCAATAAATCGAGAAGTAAGCTTCTTAGATTTCAAAGCACGACCAACGCCCGTTACCGGCGTAACTCTCAGAAATACGTGATCACCCTCTTGAAACTCAAGATCCTTCCGTCTCCGATCATGATAACTCTTTTGTCTATCCTGAGAAGCCTTCATTTTCTCACAAATAAACTTTACCTTTTCCGTCGTTTGTTGCACTAAATCCGGTCCAACCACCGAACTTTCACCTGTTTCGTGCCAACACAACGGCGTTCTACATCTTCGTCCATATAAAGCCTCAAAAGGTGCCATTCCGATACTAGAATGGAAACTGTTATTATACGTGAACTCAACCAATGCAAGATAACTGTCCCATGTACCACCTTGTTCCAAAACACACGCTCTCAACAAATCCTCCAAAGACTGAATCGTTCTTTCGGTCTGACCATCCGTCTGCGGATGATAAGCCGAACTCAACCTCAATCTAGAACCCAAAGCCTTCTGTAAACTTTCCCAAAATCTCGATGTAAACCTAGGATCTCGATCAGAAACAATACTTAAAGGAACCCCATGCAATTTCACAACCACACTGATATAGATCTCAGCTAACCGTTCCAAAGAAAAACTGATGTCAATCGGAATAAAATGTGCCGATTTAGTCAGCCTGTCCACAATCACCCAAATAGCATTATGCCCACGCTGAGTGTTCGGTAATCCCGTCACAAAATCCATCGAAATGCTATCCCATTTCCACTCAGGAATATCCAACGGTTGCAACAAACCACTAGGTCTCAAATGTTCCACTTTCGATTTCTGACAAGTCAAACAAGCATACACAAACTGAGCCACATCTCTTTTCAAACCAGACCACCAGAAAATCTTCTTCAAATCTTGGTACATCTTATTCGCACCCGGATGAATACTTAAATTACTCCGGTGTCCTTCCTCCAAAATCATTCTTTTCAACTCCGCATCATCAGGAATACAAATACGACCACGGAATCTCAAAACACCAAAATTATCAACCTTGAAATCCACATTCTCATTCCTCATCAAATCAACGAATTTCAAATCCAGCTTCTGTTTCTCACTTACCGACAACAAAAATTCATTAGTAACTTTCAACATTCCAAGCCTTACACTATCCGAAGTCACTTCACATACCAAACTCAAGTCTCTAAACGACTCCAAAAGTTCCCACTCTTTCACCATCAATGCGGACATATGCAACGATTTCCGGCTCAATGCATCGGCTACCACATTAGCTTTACCAGGATGGTAATTCAAGCCAAAGTCGTAGTCTTTCAAGAATTCCAACCATCTCCGCTGTCTCATGTTCAACTCTTTCTGATCAAATAAATATTTCAAGCTTTTATGATCACTAAAGACTTCGAACCTCGCACCATAGAGATAGTGCCTCCAAATCTTCAACACAAAAACCACAGCCGCTAACTCAAGATCATGAGTAGGATAGTTTTTCTCATGAACTCTTAACTGTCTTGAAGCATAAGCTACAACTTTACTTTCCTGCATCAGAACACCACCCAAACCAATTAAAGAAGCATCGCAATACACAACAAACGGTTCATTAGGATCAGGTAAAATAAGAATCGGAGCTGTCGTCAATCTTCTCTTCAGCTCACAAAAACTTTCTTCACATTGAATATCCCAAATGAATGCTTTGCCCTTACAAGTCAACTGCGTCAAAGGAAGAGCTAGCTTAGAAAAACCTTCAATGAACCTCCGGTAATAACCAGCCAAACCCAAAAAGCTTCGAATTTCAGTAACGGATCTAGGAGCCTCCCATTGTAGAACTGCTTCTACTTTAGATGGATCCACAGCAATACCATTACCTGAAATTACGTGCCCAAGAACACTCACCTCAGACAACCAGAATTCACACTTGGACAATTTGGCAAAAAGCTTCCTTTCCTTCAACACCTGCAAAACAATACGCAAATGCTCTGCATGTTCCTCACGAGACTTAGAATAGATTAAAATATCATCAATAAACACCACCACAAAACGATCCAAATGCTCGTGGAAAATCCGATTCATGTATTCCATAAACACACCAGGCGCATTAGAAACCCCGAACGGCATCACCGAATATTCATAATGACCGTACCGTGTTCTAAAGGTCGTCTTCTGAATATCCTCTTCTTTCACTCTTATTTGATGATAACCCGATCTCAAATCAATCTTACTAAATACACAAGCACCAACCAACTGATCCATCAGACCATCAATCCTTGGAAGCGGATACTTATTCTTAATCGTCACTTTGTTCAACTGGCGATAATCAATACATAATCGCATACTCCCATCTTTCTTTTTCACTAACAAAACTGGAGCACCCCAAGGAGAAACACTTGGTCTCACGAACCTCTTTTCCAACAACTCATTTAACTTCTTTTTCAACTCCACCAATTCAGATGCCGACATTCTATAAGGTGCCATAGAAACAGGTCTAGTACCAAGAACTAGATCAATAGAAAATTCCACCTCTCTCACTGGCAGTACATCTGAAATATCATCAGGAAACACCTCAGGAAAATCACACACAACAGGAAACACCTCCAATGAAACTTGACTATCCACAGTCAAAGATGCAAACAAACCAAACAACTGAGCTTCATCCGCCAAAAGTTTCTTCAACTCTTTGGTAGATAAGAAACTCGAGTCTTCGTCTTCCTCAAGAGAAGGAAACCTTACAAGCTTATGATAACAATCAATGTGCACCCGATTGAATTGCAACCAATTCATTCCCAACACCACATCTAAACCTTCCAACGGTTAACACACCAAATCCATCGCAAAGTCTTTACCATAAATGGTCAAAGGACAACTCAAACACACTAAAGAAGTAGTTACTGACCCCATCGCTGGAGTATCAATAACCATCTCACCATCCATCGAAGACAACCCAAGATTCAAATGTTCCGCGCACTCAGACGAAATAAACGAATGAGTCGCTCCAGTATCAATAATAGCAATTAAAGGCGTGTTATTAATAAAGCAAGTACCTCTTATCAGACGATCAGCACTTAAAGTCTGAGTTCCCGCCAATGAAAACACTTTCCCACTAGTCGGAGCTTTCTTCTGATTCGGACACTTCGAGCTAATGTGACCAGGTTCCCCACAGTTATAACACTTCACTACATTCTTCCTTTTGCAATCAGCTAAAACATGTCCGATACCACCACAATTAGAACACTTATCCACTTTCTTCCTACATTCCATCTGGCGATGACCCAATTCACCACACTTAAAACACCTAGGAGCATTAGACATACCTCCTCCACTTGACCTTCGATCAAAATTACCCCTTTGTTTACCTTTATCAGCCGGTGACACATACGGACCACCATGGAACTGTTGTTTCCCTTTCCTGTCACTTACACTTTTATAGTGAGCAGAACGAGCCTTACTATCTTCATCATAAATCCTACAGCATTCCACCAAATCAGCAAACCTTCGAATCCTCTGATAACCAATAGCCTGCTTTATCTCAGGACGCAAACCACTTTCATACTTCACACACTTTGAAAATTCAGCAGTCGCTTCCACATAATGAGGATAAAACTGCACAATTTCCACAAACTTAGCAGTATAGTCAATAACCGACATATTACCTTGTTTTAGCTCTAAAAACTCAATCTCTTTCTTTCCTCGGACATCCTCCGGAAAATACTTCCTTAGAAACTCTCGGCTAAACACTTCCCAAGTAATCTCTTCTTCCTCCTCCTCAGCTTCCAACACCTGACGAGTACTGACCCACCAGTCATCAGCCTCTTCGTGTAGCATATGAGTGCCCAGCCTCACCTTATCATCATCGTCATCACAATCCATCACCCTGAAAATCCTCTCAATCTCTTTCAACCACAACTGCGCACCATCCGGATCATGTTTCCCCTTAAAGACCGGCGGCTTATTCTTTCTAAACTCATCATTTCCTGCAGCATTCGGTGCACCCTGCACAGCTCGTGCCATCGCTTCCATCGCAGCAGCCAAAGCAGCATCATTACGACCAGCCATATTCTGTTCGTCCAAATACAGAAACTATGGTTAAACAACAACTCGTCCAACACAACTCGCCCAATATGCCAGACACAACAGACACAACTGACACAACTGACACGGACTGGCTCTGATACCACTTAATATGACACCCCCAATCTACACCCCCAATTAACAGGCAATTAAAGCACTAAAAGAAAATTCGAAATTTCGTCAGAGTACATTTGAATTCGCGGCATAGAAAGGGAGGAATCACATCAAAGTAACCATACATACACATAACATGCAACACCTGCCCATAATGATATGCAACTGTGGGGTAGCAATCATACAGAGGAAACTTGTTCCTTACACCCACTTTTCAGAAATTAGAATTAAAGCGGAAAATCTAAAATCTGCTTAACATATATACATATACACATATAAACAGTTTGTCATACATCAGGTAGCATATGTACAACCAAAATATATCATCAGATGTACAAAATAATAGCACGCGGCCACCCTAACTACCCGGAGTCACATATCAGAGCCGACCGACCAAAATAATGAAGACGCAACGCTTCACAAAAATAAATACCTCCAGCAGCTCTAATCTGCAACGCCTCATAGAGCGTTATAAAACAGCAGAAGGGTGAGAAAAACAACCATAATATAATTGGATAAAATTATATATAATAACACATAATTGTACAAGTAACACATTCTCACCACAACCACATATAACATAATACCGCACAATTCTCAAGCATCAAATACCATTACACACCACACATATACCATACAATCATCAATCACAATCACAAATTCACACACAATTAATTCATGATTTATGCAATGCACATAGACCGACACAACGACTCTATGCACATGGCATGCGGTACCGACTTCCAATGTCTCATGTCTCATCATCAGTTCACTCAGGAACTATTGGAACCATCGCTCGTTACTGAGAATCTCAAGTAACTCCCCGTCGGGCCTACGATGTTCACCCGTCGCTTTAGGTCCTCAGGCATCGCCTCATATTTTCGAGGCACACGACGTTAAGGATTGCTTTAAGTCTCCAAAGGAGCCCACAATCGTCTATAACCACCGCTTTAGGTCCTCAGGCATCGCCTCATTTTTTCGAGGCACACGATGTTATAGCAATTTCCCTCAGGAATTAAACCGTCACTCAGGACGTTCAACAATGCACACTATGATGCTTGGCATACAATGACTCATGACATTCACATTGCATCCATACACACATGTTCATTTCATCGATAAAATCACACTTTGTACTTATGTCCAAAACAATGCATTTAATTTCCATACAATCATAAATCATCACCACATCATCTAAGTACATACATTTACGTCATACAACAGCACCTTGTCCAATACACCCCAATTGTGTACAAGTATAACGACAAAAGTCGACCACCGACACTATTCCCGACTTTCCGACATAATTTAATCGGCTAACAATTCCAAAATCATCATAACAATAAAGTACTGCTCAATAGTTACGCAATGATACCAAGAATGTAAAAATTGGACAAACGGATCAAAAGTTACGAACTAAAACGAAAAATGATATTTTGAAAAGTCACATTTTGCAAAAGTCCTGCCCGTACGCGTATCACCATGAGCCGTACGCGTATGAGCAGAGATCTCATTTTCCCAAAGTTCACGTGTAAAACCCCATACGCGTAATGCCCTCTCTCGTACGCGTATTGCCCTGAAATGCTACGCGTATCATACGCAAATGGGCAGATGGCCGAGGAAAACCAGCAGCCCATACGCGTATTGCCCTCATGGCTCGCCCACCATACGCGTAACGCCAAGGTTTATACGCGTATGAACATGCCTCATACGCGTATGACCTGGAAATCTCAGAAAAATTCTGCAGAACAATGTTCTGTGTTTTTCCACCCCAACCATCCAATTTCTTCACCTAAAACTCAGAAAAAAAACAGCAATTTGAAGTGTAATAACATACCACAAACATGTATGAACAATCAACAATGAATTCAACAAGATTTTTACCATAATCAAATTCATTTCTAATCATTTTTTTTTTACACAATCTAGGTTTTACTAATATTCTCCAAATCAATCCAAAAACAACAACAAAACACATACATAATCGTATACAATCATAGAATAATCGAGTTTCGCACCCTTACCCGATTAATCGATTCCTAGAAATTGTTCTTGATGATTTTTCCACTCTTTCTCCAATTTTCTCTCTTCTCCTCTTTTCTTCTCTTTTTCCTTCTTTCTTCTTTCTTTCTCTCTATTTTTCTTTCTTTCCCTTTTCTTTTCTATTTTCTTTTCTTTCTTACTAACTTAGTAAAAATATCTATGAAATGCCCAAAATACCCCCACACTCAAATATCCCGCAAATGTTCCCAAAACGCGATAAAATATAATCACGGCGAAAAATAACATATTTTCACATAAAAGTCGAAAATAAAATAAAATAATAATAAAATAATCCAAAAAGACTCAATAAAATAAAATTGGCAAAACGGGGCGTTACAAGATGTTGTGATGATGGATTGTTGTGGTTGATGGTGAGTAATTCTTGATGTGAATTGATATGGGTGTAAATGATGAAATGTTGTTTGTTGTGGGTTGTAGTTAGTGATAAATACATTGTTTAAGTAAGTATCAATGTATGTGGTTTCGAGTGTATGATTAATGTATGATATGGCTGCCTCTGTGGCGTAGATCCACAGCAAGATGAATGGTAAGGTATTGATTATCATGGGATTGCTATAATAGTAATATTTGGTGTGTGGAATGGATTCCAATTGTGTTAGAATACTCATTGGGGTAGAATGGCTTATATGTCATTCCTAGTGAGGTATTAATGTTTTGGTCGAACACATTAGGGTAGAATGACTGTATGTTGTTCCTAGTGTTGCTGTTGTACTCATTAGGGTAGAATGACTTTATGTCATTCCTAGTGAAGTGCGAGTGTGTCGTTGGGTCCATTGGGGTAGAACGATTATATGTCGTTCCTGGTGGAGTACTCATTGGGGTAGAAAGACTATATGTCATTCCTAGTGATGTACAATTGAGTTGTCGTGTCCACTGGGGTAGAATGACTATGTTGTCGTTCCTAGTGGGATACTCATTGGGGTAGAATGACTATGTTGTCATTCCTAATGAGGTCTGCACTGGGGTAGAATGACGTTGATGTCGTTCCTAGTGTCGTGTCCACTAGGGTAGAATGACTATGTTGTCATTCCTAGTGGGATATTTATTGGGGTAGAATGACGATGTTGTCATTCCTAATGAGAGGTGCACTAGGGTAGAATGACTATGTTGTCGTTCCTAGTGAGGTATGTATTGGGGTAGAATGACTATGCTGTCATTCCCATTTATGTGATGCGTGGTATTGTCGGGTCTTGATTGGATTGGTGAATTATGCATGATGTATATGTTGATGTGGAATGAGTAGAATTGTGCAGGTGTGCATGGATGGATAAACATGAATATGTGTGTTTGTGTTGAATGATAAGCATTATGAGGAATATGCTTGGTTTTATATATATATGCCTTGCGATGTATATTGAGTGAGATGTGATGATTGTGACATAGTAAACATAATATGTATGGTTATGTGGTATGATGGAATGGTGAGAATATGTGGAATGTGTATATGTTTATGTTGAGATATATAATTATATGCATTGTTATTATGATAATATTTCTCACCCTTCTGCTGGAATATGCTTTTTATGGCATAGTGCAGATTGCCAGCTTTAGAGGCGTGGAGGCAAGTGGAAGAGTTAGATCTTCGTCTTTGCTTAGGTCTCGGTGTCTGCTCTGATACGTAGCACGGGAGTCGGGGAAACGATTATTTTATTTATGTATATAATTGTTGAATATATTTGGTATTACCTTTATATGGAAAAGTTTCCCAATTAAGGGTAACCTATTTTATGCTATGTATCAAATTTATGAGCAGGGAGTGTGTATTCTTATTTTAAAATGTGGCATCCTTGTTTCTGTCGGAAAAATAAATTTTTAGTTACTCTGATTTTATTTATGTATTATTTATTCGCGATGGGAATTGGGGTGTTACATTAGTGGTATCAGAGCAGGTCGGTCCGTCCGGCCAAGTTGTTGAGTCAGTTGGTGTGACAGTTGAATACTGTCAATGTTGTTGGTTGTCCCTTAGTACGTGATATGTGTGTGGAGCACTGTCGGTACTTTCTGGTTTCCTAATCTTTGGTCTTCAGGTGTTAGAATGAGATAAGTGGGGGAGAAGCTGGTACTTCTCCAAGTTGCTTCAGTTGTGGAGTGTTGGCTCAGTGTGCCGTTGGTTGCAAGAGTGTAAGTGTTGTTTGGACAGTGTGGTTCCCGGTTCTGGAGGGAATGCGGAGGTAAGGTTTATGTCAACTAAGGATTTGTGCCTTAGGTAGTTTTGTGTGCAGGATGTAAGGAATGCTATTATAGTTTGGTAAAGACGGTTTATGCCTCATCATGATTGTCGGCTGTCTATTGACAAATTGAGGAACTGATCACCCTTAATCTCTTGTTGATAGCAGACGGAAATTATGTTGGATGGAATAGGCGTGTCTTTCCGGCTTTGATAGTGGGTGAAATAAATTGTTTGGAATTAAGGAAATGGTTACAGATTGTTTTGTTGAGTCGATGAAGATTCTAATATCTGAAGGTGAGCCGAATTCGAGGTTTTTGTATGTTGGTCCAGTTGGGAAGTCATTGAGAGAAAACGATTGGGTATCGTTAATGGTTGTTCTCAGAGAGTAAAGTGTGAACTCAAATTGGACGAAGGTGATGATTTGAGGTTTGGATCTGCTAAGTACGTAGAAGAACTTTTAGGACGTGAAACTCAGATGGAAAGAGTGGTTGGAAGACTTACTGGAAAAGGGATTTGTGAGACCAAGTGTGCCGCCTTAGAGAGCTCCAGTATTGTTAGTAACAAACTGGATGGATGATTGAATGGAATAACAAGCATGATGGGTATAATGGTATTGAGACTTTGGAAAGGAAAACTTAGAGTTCTGGTGAGGTTTGAAGTCTTTGGAATTTTAGAGCACTAATGGAAAATTTTGAGAGAACCTTTAGGTATGGATGTAATATTTAAGAGTTCTTTTTGGTTGGTTATTGCTACATGTTGGGATTTATGGAATTTGGACGGTTAAGAGAAGGACTTGTGTATGGATTACTGACAGTGGAGTAAGGTAACGATTGAGAATAAGCGTTCGCTCTCATGGATAAATAACTGAAATGGTTTGATTGAGTTGGAGTGAAATTACAATTGTTTGGCACGTTTGATAAGGATAGTGAATTGTGTGAGTAGACGTGTTTATCCAGCTTAGTTGGTATGTTCGGCGAATGGTTGTGGAGTATGGGAATTATATCTTCATACTTATTTGGATAAGTTTGCAGTGGTGTCCTTTAAGGATATTTTGATCGATTATAAAATCAGAGGAAGAACATGTAGGGCGTTGAAGATTGAGTCGCAAGTGTTGAAAAGAGATGAAGCTTTAAGTTAAGTTGTCAAGAGTGGATTTTGGTTGATAAAGAGGAGTTTTCATGGTCGAGAGGAATAAGTATGAGACAACATTGATGGTTGGGATTCCAAAACGAGTTATAAATTTGAATTGGATTATTCTTTGAGAAGAATTAATGTCGTGCCGGATGAGTTAAGTTGAAGGCCTTTGCATATGTATGTTTGGATGGTCAGAGAATTAGAATTGTTTGAGCAATTCAGAGGCTTGTGTCCGGTGTGTAAGCTACTGCAGAATAATGTGAGGTTGTGTATATAACCAGTGAACTATGACTTTCTGGTGAATAGTAGAAAGAGTCAAATGTTGAATATGAATTGGTGGTTTTGTTAGTCGCGAGTAATCGGAGTGCACAGCGGAAGTGTGGAATTGTTGTATTGGTTATTGTGAGACAAGGATGTAGGTATTCTGGTTTTGTGGATGTTGTTGAGGCGAAGTTGTGTCATGGAGCTTATGTTCTTGTCTGGTTGTTGCCTTGTTTCCATTGTGATGATTCGAGTGCGAGTAGCTAATTCCTATGTTTGGAGATTAGAAGAGTGTTACCTATGGTGTTGGTAACGATCTTGTTGTGTTCCGGTTCAAGAGTGAACCTGGGTGTTTGTATCTTGGTTATCCTTTGAGTTGTGAGTTGGTCGTCAAGTGCATTGTATGGGCATTGCATCTTGTCGTGGTTGTTGTCGTCGTTGTCGTGTCGTTGTTGTTGCGGTTAGTGTACTGGTTTGTTGTTTGTGTTATTCGTGGTGTGCCTTTTGTTGGCATGTTAGTTTGTTAGTCGGATGCGAGAGTCGTGTCCGGGGTTGTTCGTCTCAGTATATTTTCGAGGACGAAAATGTCTAAGTGGGGAGAATTGTAACGCCCCGATTTGTCTAATTGTATTTATTTATTTCATTTATGTGAATTTTGTGAAATGTGTGAATTTATTGTATTTTACCTGCTAATTGAGTTAATTGGTTAATTTCTCTGATAGGTAAAATATTTGCAATAAATTATAATTTCTTTTCAACTTTTATTTCCCGAAATATATTTCATCGCTGTTTAAGTTTTATCGCATTTTGAGAGCATTTGGGAGATATTTGAGCGTAAGGGCAAAATGGTCATTTGGAGAGATTAGATATTTTAGAAAAAGTAGATATTTTATAAATAGAAATAGAAAGAGAGAAATAGTAAGAAAAAGAAAGAAAAAGAGAAAAGGAGAGAAAGAGAGCAAGAGAGGAGAAAAGAGAAGAACAAAGAGAAAAGTGTGGAAAATCACCAAGATCAATCTTTCGGAGTCGATTTAATCGGGTAAGGGTGATAAATATTGTTATCTTAACATTGTATGTGTTTATGTATGGTTTCGTTGGAATCGTTTTGGTTGTTTTCGTTATAATACCGTTTAGGTCGATTTGGACATAATCGATAGAAACCGATGTTTTCACGGTTAGATTTCGAAATAAATTGCGTAGATTAGTCGTATGAGGTTAGGCCGAGATTATAGAAACTAGTTTGGTTGAAATCAGTTGATATTGTGAGTTTTGATATTTTTGGGTTTTGAGAATGTGAGATTTTGGTGAAAATCGAATGTTGTGGAATCGGTGTTTTTTTTATCCTAACATGTTGGTATGTATTTATGGAGGATTACCATGTATTTATTCAGAAGAAAGTAATTGAATCGGTCGGGTTTCTGGAGATTACGCAGCTGTACCAGAATGTAGCAGAAATTCTGGTTTTGTGCGCAGGCGTACGGACGCGTGCTGTAGGTGGAAAATTCTGTTTTTCGGAAAACTTCGGAAATTCATATCTCTTGAACCGTAAGTCGGTTTTGACCCCCGTTCGAAGCGTTGGGAAGCTAACGAGATGTTATTTCTAGGAAAAATGGTTTTGAGGTCTAAACCTAGTCCAATTGGAACAGTATTTTCGAAACGTTTCGTTGTGTCCGGCATCCGGTTTATGCTTTCGCGTTATTTTGAAATATCCATATCTTTTGCGTTGTTTATCCGATTGAGGTGTTCTTTATATGAATGTGAAGCTAAAAATATGTTCTATCATTTGGAGAAAAGAAATATTATTTTTAGCCGACTTTTGGCCGACTTTACCGATTAATCGTGAATAGTTGTTTTTGATGAAATGAATGTGTGGTTATGAATGTGTTGTGGATATGCTTGTGGAGTGAACCCTTGATTGGAGAATTCTTTGTGATTTGTGGCTCTTTGGTGAATATATGCATTGTTTGAGTTAAATGATAATGCATGTTGATTGTGAATATATGATGAGATGTTGTGATGATGAATTGTTGTGGTTGATGGTGAGTAATTCTTGATGTGAATTGATATGGGTGTAAATGATGAAATGCTGTTTGTTGTGGGTTGTAGTTAGTGATAAATACATTGTTTAAGTAAGTATCAATGTATGTGGTTTCAAGTGTATGATTAATGTATGATATGGCTGCCTTTGTGGCGTAGATCCACAGCAAGATGAATGGTAAGGTATTGATTATCATGGGATTGCTATAATAGTAATATTTGGTGTGTGGAATGGATTCCAATTGTGTTAGAATACTCATTGGGGTAGAATGGCTTATATGTCATTCCTAGTGAGGTATTAATGTTTTGGTCGAACACATTAGGGTAGAATGACTGTATGTTGTTCCTAGTGTTGTTGTTGTACTCATTAGGGTAGAATGACTTTATGTCATTCCTAGTGAAGTGCGAGTGTGTCGTTGGGTCCATTGGGGTAGAACGATTATATGTTGTTCCTGGTGGAGTACTCATTGGGGTAGAAAGACTATATGTCATTCCTAGTGATGTACAATTGAGTTGTCGTGTCCACTGGGGTAGAATGACTATGTTGTCGTTCCTAGTGGGATACTCATTGGGGTAGAATGACTATGTTGTCATTCCTAATGAGGTCTGCACTGGGGTAGAATGACGTTGATGTCATTCCTAGTGTCGTGTCCACTAGGGTAGAATGACTATGTTGTCATTCCTAGTGGGATATTCATTGGGGTAGAATGACGATGTTGTCATTCCTAATGAGAGGTACACTAGGGTAGAATGACTATGGTGTCGTTCCTAGTGAGGTATGTATTGGGGTAGAATGACTATGCTGTCATTCCCAGTTATGTGATGCGTGGTATTGTCGGGTCTTGATTGGATTGGTGAATTATGCATGATGTATATGTTGATGTGGAATGAGTAGAATTGTGCAGGTGTGCATGGATGGATAAACATGAATATGTGTGTTTGTGTTGAATGATAAGCATTATGAGGAATATGCTTGGTTTTATATATATATGCCTTGCGATGTATATTGAGTGAGATGTGATGATTGTGACATAGTAAACATAATATGTATGGTTATGTGGTATGATGGAATGGTGAGAATATGTGGAATGTGTATATGTTTATGTTGAGATATATAATTATATGCATTGTTATTATGATAATATTTCTCACCCTTCTGCTGGAATATGCTTTTTATGGCATAGTGCAGATTGCCAGCTTTAGAGGCGTGGAGGCAAGTGGAAGAGTTAGATCTTCGTCTTTGCTTAGGTCTTGGTGTCTGCTCTGATACGTAGCACGGGAGTCGGGGAAACGATTATTTTATTTATGTATATAATTGTTGAATATATTTGGTATTACCTTTATATGGAAAAGTTTCCCAATTGAGGGTAACCTATTTTATGCTATGTATCAAATTTATGAGCAGGGAGTGTGTATTCTTATTTTAAAATGTGGCATCCTTGTTTCTGTCGGAAAAATAAATTTTTAGTTACTCTGATTTTATTTATGTATTATTTATTCGCGATGGGAATTGGGGTGTTACAGAAGGACCCCGAAAATGTGATTTACCAGTGGGGTTCTTTGATGCAGTGCACTGTCTGTCAGATTTTGTAAAATTCATAACTCGGCCAATTTTCATCGGATTGCGTCCGTTCTCGAAGCTTTGGTTCACAAATTTTATCATCTTCAAGTTCCAAGACAAGCTCGAGTTCGAACGATGCTCCGAAGATCATCGTTTTGGTTTATTTCGCAAAACAGAAGTGATGAACCGAAGAAAAAGGCTGAAAGTTGTTTCACGGGAAAATTCATATCTCACTCGTTTTTTGTCCGATCGCCCTCATCTTTTGACACGAGGTCACTGACTCATAGATCTACAACTTTTCTGACAAAGTCGA
Source organism: Lathyrus tuberosus (assembly GCA_022829125.1). Classification (NCBI taxonomy): domain Eukaryota; kingdom Viridiplantae; phylum Streptophyta; class Magnoliopsida; order Fabales; family Fabaceae; genus Lathyrus; species Lathyrus tuberosus. The sequence goes on along the minus strand of JALAZF010000935.1, from coordinate 310,259 downwards.
GTCGAAATTATGCTCCGAAGAGGTTGACCTCGTCACGTTTTCGAGTAGCGGACACCAAATAAGCTGAAAAAACAACTTATTCAATGACGTCTTGCAGCTTAAACATATCGATCACACTCGATTTTGATCGTATGATGTCCGTTCTTTTTGTGTTACGACTGTGATTCAGAGGCGGAGGATGTTGTGGAAGGCTCAGAGTCGAAATTCCTTACCGATGACGGTGTTATTTTCACTTAAGCCAAAATTCTACTTTTTGCCCTTCATTTTAGACTCCACTATATATTCAAAACTCTCTCAAATTTTTCTCTCAACTCTCACAAGATCAAAAAAACAAAAACTCATACACTCATTGGAGGACACGTGATTTTGAGGAGAACAAAGTTTGAACCCTAAAAGCTTCAATCATTCGAATCTCACAATCCCTTAGAGCTTTTCACAAAATTTCTTCACGGTCTTGATCCTTGGAGTCCATAGAGCACGAAGCAACCATCATTAGAGGCTAATAGCAAGGGTAAAGGTTGCGTGATCTCAGGTTGGTAACACTTTCCATGATCCTTGTTGTGAATCGGATACCTTAGAAACAAAGTATAATTGGTTCCTTGATCAGTCAAGAAACTCACAAGGGTTAGGGTTAACAAAGAAGTATAATTGGTTCCTTGATCAGTCAAGAAACTCACAAGGGTTAGGGTTAACAAAGAAAACAAGAGTAAACAACAAGGATTGGTTATAAAACTGTTATTATTTCCTTTCTCCTTAAAACAAGGATTACAAGTATACAAGAATAACAAACTAACCACTCTCACTCTTCTAGGTTTTTGTCACGCTTAGAATAAGAGACTAGTATGCTATTTATAATAAAACCTAGCACACTAAACTAATGGGCTTTTAATAAAATACCCATTACAAACTAACTTAGGTTACAAGCTAACTTAAACAATTGGATCCTTAACACAAGGCCCAATTCAATATGCTAACAACCCTAGCAATATTAACTAATACATGTTAGAACAACCTTCGACTACATGTATTATTTTTCGACGGCAGCATATGAACCAACTTCGACGGCATGCTTCTTCTAGAGTTTGACCCAAATTCCACAATCCTAAAACTCTATTTTTTGACATGCATGATGATCTGTGGTGTGTACTGATGATTCTGAATGTGTTTTGCTTTGAGTTTGGACGCATGGCATGGTTGTATCGTGAGTTTCAAAGTTTTGGACCTAACCTTTTTTCATTCGTGTTGCCTTATGTGTTGGTTATTTGTGACTTTTGATGATATATTATTAATCCTCGTGGAATTTTGGTCAGAATGATGTATTTGTGTGCGTGTTCTGGTGAATTTTTTGTTGCAGGTGGCCGGAAGTGGTGACCGGAGCCCTAGCTCCGGCGACTGGTGAGGGTTTCGGCGAGATTAGGGTTTGGGTGAGGAAGATGAAATCCCCACCGTCCCTGACTTTGATCGTGTGGTCCATATGCTGCCACACGTTTTAATTTTATTTTATTATTTTATTTTATTTTTATCATCTAAATTAAATATTTGTTTATTTGCCTTTTGAATTACTCATATCATGCATACCTAATTTCTTTATTTTATTTCTCTGCAACCATAAAGTATTTTTAATCCATTCTTTTTGCATTTGTTCACTAACATCCTAAAATGCATTAAAACATTTTTCTTTCATTTTTAAATTTATTTCATATTGCATTTTGGTCCTTCCCTTTGACACACTGAACCCCACTCCTCACCTGAACTTTGCCTAATTGTTTAAATGACTAATATCTTGATTTTTTGCAGGGATTTTTGATATTTGGTTTATCTCTGGTTGAATAATATTGATGTTTAATTTGGAAATTTTAGGAGTTATTTTTCTAATTATTTGATTGGATTTCACTTGAGATCTTCTTGTATGCCTATTTCTGACCACATCTGATTATCTGTTTGAAAAGGCGCTTGTGCCATTTGCTTTGGGGTTGTTTCTCTAACTTCTAAGTCCATGTTTGGATTATTATCACTATTGGTTGCCCTTGCTTGATTTTCATTTGCTTTGATATTATTTATGTCGGTTTTTCACTAAACTTTTATGCAGGGACCAAGGTAAGTTCTTTAAGGGTGTGGATAAGTATCCATGGTCACCCTTACTTTTTCCTTCCCTCATCTTCTCCTTTAGGTTTAGGTTGTTGTCAAACCTCATTAACCGTAGGTCACCCATGCATGATAACTTTAGGACTTATAGTCCCCCTTTAGAGTTACCCTTGTGTCTTCTCTCTTCTCATCTCAAATTTCTTTAAAACGCTTAATAAAAATAAGGTGTATTGCGCACGAGCCTTAAGCGTGGGGAATGAGAAATGAGGGGCTTCCTCTCATCTTTCTAGAGTGCTTAGCGAGCGTCCTGTCTTGGGAAGATGCGTTAAGTATTCGCCCATATGCCCTAGACTTTGGTGCAATGCAACTTAGGAACTAACTTAAGCCACTTCTTTCCTAAAAAACACAAACCAACTTCAAACCTTTTTGTCCTTCGGGATCGTCAAACTTAAAGGCTATTTTCAAAAAGGGCACGTTACCTTCCGTCTGAGTCGCAAACAGGCATCGACCCTAACTGCCGGACGCGAACTTAACGTCGCTCATAAAAAAACACAACAAGAACTTGGTCCGAACTACGTTGACTCTGAATTCCCCATTGCACAAGGGGGGTACGTGGGCCTAGGACGTCGACGTCCTACCGAGTCTGTCTTAGTCTTTCCCTCCCCGCTTTAGTACAACCCTAGATGATAGGATAACTCACCCTTAGAATAGACAACAAGCGTGGATCCCATCGAGTACGATGGACGCGTGGGGTACTAGCACCTTCCCCTCGCGTAACCGACTCCTGAACCCAGGTTATGGTTGTGATGACCATTCCTTTCCCTCTTCCTCAGGTTTATGCGGTGTTCCCTTTCCCTCTCTTGGGATAAATTTACATGGCTGGCGACTCTGTTTTTCCGCGCCACTCTCGCGTTTGTACCTGGATGAAAATCCTGGGAGAGACACCCCGGAAAAGTCAATGATTAGTCTCCTCTTAGGCTTTGTATAATGATATCCCCCAAAAGAGTCAGTCTCTTTTCAGCCTCAATCTTGGGCTTTGTACAAGACCGATAAAACTCCCTAAATAGATTCAACCTTTTAGCTTCAACCTTGGGCTTTGTACAAGACCGATAAAACTCCCTAAATAGATTCAACCTTTTAGCTTCAACCTTGGGCTTTGATGAAGGCACAAAAAACCAACATCCCTTCAGAGGAAATCAAGAATCTCTCTGTAGGAAGATATTGCTCTGTACATCACACATCAAAACAGAAAATCAAATAAACCTTAACCCCAGATAATTGCTGTAAGTGGCACACTTGTTGATTCAAATATCCAAGTTGTAGTCCATCTCTTATCATGGTAAACTTCCTCTTTCATCTAATTGCTTTAAGCGGTAAGCCTCTGGATTATTTACATCCAAGCCCATGTCCCTCCCTTAGCATGAAAGATTCCTAAGGAAAAATGGCATTGCTCAATACTGAGTTAAAGTTTCCTCCTTCAGGACAAATCCCTCATACATGAAATTATGGCATTTTCGGATTCCATATATTCCAGTTAAAGTAATTCTCCTTTATAATCAGTTACCCAACAACTGTGATGGACAGACGAGGTATCTCCTTTAGAGATGACAAATTCTCTCTCATCCAAACCTTTTAGCTTCAATTTTGGGCTTTGAACAAGACACAAATAACCTTTTAGCTTCAATCTTGGGCTTCGAACAAGACACAAATACTCCTTTAGCTTCAATCTTGGGCTTTGAACAAGACACCAAACATCTTTTCCTCCCATAGAATAGGAGGAACTACGATTGCTCTGATTTCCCTGTTTTTCTTTAACGGGAATACGTAAGCATAATATTGCGAAATCTTAGCGAGCATACCAATCAAAAACCTTAGGTCCAGGACCTTACCAAAAACATCGACAAACTCGAAATCAACAAAAACTCTCTCAAACACTCCCAAAGGAGAAACTTTTCCAATAAGCAGATAAACATCAGTAAATAGAAAATAGTAGAATTGCTAACGATCTATGGATAACCATATATAGGATGGGTAATTGACAACCCCCAATTGTATAACCTAACCCCGGACCCCCAAATCTCATAGCATTTTCTAAAGAAAACATTTGCGTGCAAGGTTAGTTTTAGATACCTTCCCTTTCTTTTCCAGCTTCATAGGACAAATAAGAAATCAGAAAGTAACACCCAATTCCAACCATGGCGATAAGGTGGTCGCGTCATTGACCTAAATCGCACGCTACAGAAAAATGGCGACTCTGCTGGGGAGTTCATTATTTCTAACTAGGATTAGAATTCCTAAGAGGTCTAGGTTGTTAGCAACCATACTATATACTATATATTATATACTATATTTACTGCTATTCCTACTTGATATACGTGTTTATTTTTCTGTCAATGGAAATGCGATTGATACACATATGGAAAGTTTGAGAGAACCCTAAGATAAGGGGTGGCAAAGATGGGTGGACTTATAGGGAGTGAATCCTGAACAAGCGATCCTGGTAGACCACCAAATTAGGCGAGGGCCCGTGTGGATACTTACTGTTTAATAACCAATTGTTTTGAAAGCAAATTTTTCCCAGTGCGGCACCTGTGACCCTGTAGATTTAGTAGGTGTTTACCTTATGACCACTTGGTAGTGCGGTGACTATCGGGAAGAGTTGATACGCGATACTACACTCAAATGAGATTACCCTAGGATACTACAACTCGCTCGGGTGAACCAGCTTATTATTGATATCCCTAGGGCGGTCAATGATTTTGGGAACCTTAGAACCCGTTCTACAGCTACAAAAATTGACCAGAATAGTACAACCTTTGGGGATGGGTAGAGTCATGACTCCATGCTCGTGACGTTGAACCTTTGAACCCATGTTTTTTCAATGTTTTTGTGTGCTGCATTCATGCATTCATCTAAAAAACTCTTAAACAAAGAAAATATCTCTTCTTTTTTCAAAATAAACTAAAACAATAATTGCAAATATCAGAGAGATTGCGTTATAGATTTCGGTAGAAGAAAGACGCACAAGTACACCTTCAAGGCTCTGAAACTAGAGAATTTAAGGAGGTTGGCAAGGATGATTACCAACCCTGATGCATTTAGAGCTAAGTACGGAGGACTGTTGTCTCTATTAAGGGTCCATGTAGTTGAAGGAATCCTGTCTACCCTAATTCAGTTCTACGATCTGGTTTATCACTGTTTCACATTCCCAGATTACCAACTGGTGCCAACGCTAGAAGAGTACTCTCATCTGATTGATTTACCTATCACTAATCAAGCTCCTTTTTCTGGACTGGAAGAAATTCCAAAGGATCAGGTCATTGCAAGAGCCATCTCTTTCGACGAGTCAGAAGTTAAGACTCACATGACCACCAAAGGAGGAATCCAAGGTTTACCAGCTAAATTCCTGGTAGAGAAAGCTCTGTACTTTGCCAGTATAGGAAACGTAATAGTTTTCGAAGATATCTTTTTCCTACTCACATATGGGTTATTCCTTTTTCCCAACATCGACAACTTCGTTGATACCAACGTTGTTAAGATATTTCTGGTTGGAAATCCCGTACCAACCTTGCTCGCAGATGCTTATCATTCTGTACACTTAAGGAATTTGTACAATGGAGGAATAATCACATGATGTGTACCCTTACTTTACAAATGGTTCATTTCCCATTTGCCCAAGTCTGCTGCTTTTTGGGATCACAAGAGTACTCTATGTTGGTCACGAAGGATTATGTCCCTTACCAACTCTAACATAGATTGGTGTGATAGGATTTATGAGGGGATAGAGGTCATCAACAATTGTGGAAACTTCCCTAACGTACCCCTCATTGGAACTAAAGGAGGAATCAACTATTATCCAATTTTAGTTCGCCGTCAACTCGGATACCCGATGAAGAATATCCCGCATAATGTTCATCTAGAAGGTCTTTTCATCAAGGAAGGGGAAAATGACAGGGCACTAAAGAAGGAAATAGTGCATGCCTGGCAACATTTTCATAGGAAAGGAAGAGAGTCTCTAGGAAGGCCAAACTGTACCTCCATGGAACCTTAGCTTCACTGGGTGCAAACTAGAGCCCTCAAGCTGAGGAAGTCTTACCCTCGCCAATAACTTTTTCCATTAAAGGAATCTGTCCTTTATTTCTTGTCTGACACGGAAAAACTCCAGGTAGATCTCAACAAAGTTCAACGTGAGAAGAGCTCTTGGAAAAACAAGTACCGAATCCTCAACGTGGAGTGTACCAAGATTCAGGAACTATTAAAGGACAAGGATGCTCTGATTAAGATATTAGAGCAGCATGCTGTAGAGAGTCAAGAAGACCGAAGAAATTTGCTCACTCCTTTCACTTGGCAAAGGACTGACAACCCGACAATGGCTAAAGAGCCCCGGTCAAAGAGAAGGAAAGTACCAGAGCCAGCATCTGAGTTCTCTTCAGAGAGGACCCAGGATCCATAAGCTTAGCCGTTTTCCTTATAGCACTTTGTAAAATAATGTATTTTCCCTTTCTGCAATCTTTCGAATTCAATAAAACAGGGAATCCACCCTTCACTGTATGATATTTGCAATCTATTTGTTGAAGTTTCTTTTTTATTAAAGCTAAAACTAAAAAATTTATAGCTTTGCATATCATCCATCATTCTCTCATAACACGTCTTCTTATCTTCGAATCTCACGTATGTGTCGCGATTCTGGAGTCAAACTGTCTCACTCATACAATACTCGGGCCAATCGACAAAAGAAAATGGACGATCTCGAGGAAGAGAACAGAGAGCTGAGAGAAGAAATTGACGCTCTAAAGGAATGTTTGGAAAAACTTCACAGTGACATGTAATCCCTGACAGCAGCTCAGGAGCAGCGGCAACAAAAGACTGTAATCTCAGAGATCATATCTACGCCCATAATGGAGGCACATGAGAATCATCCTCGGTACAACATGCCTAAAGGTCGCCCCTGGGGCATGCCTCTCAACTTTGTCCCTGAAGGATACATTCCGCCAATCACTAAAGACCAAGAAACTGCAGCAGGAACCACTGGACCTGAAGGTTACAAACTTTGGGAAAATGAAGATGCAAGGTTTACGACAACAACACCTGAAGGTTACAAACTTCAGGGCACTGAAGCTCCAAGAGTCACCGCTGTAACGTCTATAACATAACCAGAGGTACACGTTGTCCCAGAAGGACATATTCCTCAAACAATTTCTGGTGGAAATGAAGACATGTACGAAAGAATGAAGGAGTTCCAGGAACGATTCTTGGAAATGCAGAAGGAACTGCACGCCATTCGCGGTCAAGACTTATTCGGAAAAGACGTCGTCGACCTCTGTTTGGTCCCTAATGTAAAGATCCCACACAAATTCAACGTGCCTGACTTTGAAAAATACAAAGGCAACTCTTGCCCTCAAAGTCATTTGTTGATGTACGCTCGAAAAATGTCAACTCAGACAGAAAATCAACAGATACTGATCCATTACTTCCAAGACAGTTTAACCGGTGCCGCACTCAAATGGTACATGGGTTTAAACTATACCAAGATCAGTACTTTCAGAGATCTCGGTGCAGCTTTCGTTCAGCAGTATAAATACAACTTGGACATGGCACCAGATAGGGATCAGCTCATAGGAATGTCGCAAAAGGACAAAGAAACTTTTAAAGAATTTGCTCAGAGATGGCGAGAAATTGCCGCCCAGATCTGTCCCCCTCTTAAGGAAAAAGAGATGACAAAGATCTTTTTGAAAACCTTAAGCTCATTCTATTACAACCGAATGGTCTCCAGTGCACCAAGTGACTTCACTGAAATGGTGAACATGGGAGTACGCCTTGAAGAAGCAGTCCGAGAAGGACGATTGGTCAAAGATGCAGGACCATCAAGTAGTACCAAAAGATATGGTAGTGCTTTCCAAAAGAAAAAGAGCAAGATAACAGTAATATCTCTCTCGAAAAGCAAAGGCGAAGGTATCAACCAGTAGCGGCGATAACTCCCGCTAAAGACTCTGCGCCGGTTCCGACTTATCAACCTCAGGTTACTCAGAGCCAACCAAGTCAACAACAGAATCAAGAAAGGACACAACAGCCTCTTCAGCAGGCTCATCCACAGTACAACAACAACAATCGTACGACACGACCATCAGGGTTCAACCTTATACCGATGTCGTACACAGAACTATTTCTATTTCTACTGGACAAGGGGCACGTCCAAACCAAGTCTTCTCTTACAGTATCGGAAAACCCACCTTTTTTGTTCAGAGCGGATCAAACTTGCCCTTACCATCAAGGAGGATCGGGGCACAACATTAAGAACTATATCAGCTTCAAATATGATGTACAGAAGCTTGTCAGGAACGGGATCCTATCTTTCAAAGACACTAATCCAAATGTTCAGACGAACCCGTAGCCACAACATGAGAAGACTGCAGTAAATTTAATAGAGGAAGAATGTAGCCACAGTTATCAAATTCATGATGTACTTCTATTAGGAACCAATCCGGTCGGGATGCATTGCAGACAGAGCGGGTACGGTCATGTACCAACTCACAATTATCACTAGTGTGATATGTTCTCAAAGAATAATCAGGGGTGTTCCGTAGTGTAACCAGCTCTACAAGAACAAATGGATTTAGGATGGATTCAAGATCACATAATACGTGAAGTCAACATGGCCCATGCGCACCCCAACACTATTTAGAACCACGACATTAGCGCAATTAACGTTAACTTAGTGGCGATGCACTCAAGGCAAAATCAATATCATAATCTGCCACGACACGATTACAATACATGTCTGATCTACTCAACAAGCAATCAGGGATGCTCTTTTATACAAGAGGCCCTCCAACGCCAGATGGATCTCGGATGGATCCAAGACTACCTTGAGAGAAATAACCATCAAGTCAATATGGTTCAGATTTTTGACGTACGCTTGATGAATATCAGTCTGGTAGAATTACACGCTAAGCAAGCCAGGCTTGACTTTCTTGCTTCACGTAATTATCATGACTGTGAAGAATGCCGTAAAGACGACCAAGGATGTGCACTTGTCCAAAGAACACTTCAACACTTGTTGGACCACTGGTGCCTTCCAGTTTACTTGGATGAAGCTACACAACAGGTTAGCTTGACTGATGGGAATCCTGATAGGCATCAAATTCAGGATGTCCGATCGATGGAAACAGATCTAGTAAAGTTGTACTGCATACAAAGCAGGCGTGGTCAGGTGCCACCCCACAACTATGAGCGCTGTAGAATTTGTTCAGAGAACAACCAAGGATGCTACCTCGTACGAGTGGATCTTCAAAGTCAGTTGGACCATAAAGAAATTCGACCATGTTCAAGCTCTGAGTCGATCAACATGATGCCAGACTATTTCCTTGATCAAAGCAAAGACGTTGTCATAATCTCCGATCATGGGAGGACCAAAGACGTTTGTGCCATAATCCCTCTACTCAATGAATCAAGAATTCCTCTGGACAGTAGAAAAGTTCCCAACCATGAACTGATTGAAGTAGCCTATAACGGTCAGAAAAATCAGAAAGCTCTTGTGGTTATCTACTTGCCAGGTCTAGTACCGTACAAATAGGATAAGGCTATCCCTTACAAGTACGGTGCAACAACCATCGAAAATGGAAAGAAAACTCCATTACCCTTCGTCGTAAACATTACCGACATCAGTCGAGGTACATGGAGCGGACGAATCTTCAACAGAGGATTTGGAGAACCTGCTAAAGAAAAGGAACCTCAAACAAAAGTTCCTAATCAACCAGACAGTCAATCTACAAAGAACAGCGATGAGATGTTGAAGCTCATCCATAAAAGCAAGTACAATATTGTAAACCAACTATTGCAAACTCCATCTAGAATCTCTGTGCTATCTCTACTGCTTAGTTCCGAAGCTCACAGGGAAGCTCTGCAGAAAGTCTTGGAGCAAGCTTTCGTAGAACAAGATGTAACGGTAAAACAGTTTGACAACATCATTTCCAACATCACTTCCTGCAACATCTTAGGATTCAGTGATGAAGAACTGCCTGAAGAAGGAAAAAATCACAACATGGCGCTTAACATTACAGTCAACTGCCAGGACGATGCTCTAGCTAGCGTACTGGTAGACACAGGATCAGCTCTGAATGTTATGCCAAAATCCAATCTGATACGACTATCATTTCAAGGATCTCCGATGAGAGGCAGCGAGGTCATCGTCAAAGCCTTTGATGGATCTAGAAAAACAGTTATCGACGAAGTTGATCTTCCCATAACCATCGGTCCTCACAATTTCCAAGTCACTTTCTTGGTCATGGACATCCGGGCAGCCTACAACTGTTTATTAGGAAGACCTTGGATACACGAGGCTGGGGCACTCACTTCGACACTTCACCAGAAGTTGAAGTTCATCAAGAATGACAAGCTAGTCACATTATGCGGAGAACAGGCCTTAATAGTGAGCAACTTATCATCATTCTCCTATGTAGAACCCGAGGAGGTTGTTGGAACCTAGTTTCAAGCACTGTTGTTAAGCAACAAGAATCGATCAGAAAGAGGGACGTCGATTTCCTCATACAAAGATGTTCTCAAAGTGATCAAGAGTAATAACGTAACGGGATGGGGACAACTCATAAATCCTACGGATAACAAGACAAAGGAATGTCTTGGTTTCTCCTCAGCCTGTACCCAGACTGCAAAGAGAGATGAAAGTTTTTATCCCATTTAGGACTTCTTCCACAGTGGAGGCTTCCTCCACCCAGTGTCTCAAGAAGTACACACCATCGATAAAAGCGACCCCTCTGATACGGATGAGGAATGGAAATCTTATCTCAATGACAACAGTTATATGTATCAGGAAGAAACGTACATGCCATTCTATTTTCCCAAGCAGGGCCCGAGATATATACCAAGATCAGACGTTCGAATGATCTATGGAGATTGTGATCCTGAAGGATTCCGTACTCCACCCAATTCATTAGAGGAAAATAATCTAATGAAAGACAACTGTGGCTATGATTCCCTGGATGACTTTCCTATCTGGAAGCCGTACACAGAAAACTTGGGGAAAAAGAGTCAGCCGAACGATACCTATCAGCTGAGTAATATTGAAAGGAATACCCTCGTCCCCACCAAGTTATAGGATCATTATTCAGGACATTCAGAAGATATCCAGCACAACGATGAATCTGCAAGGATTGCAGGACAAGAGTTCATCAACTATGCTTTTCCTGAGGTCAACGTCATTGAGAAAGATGACTCCTCTATCCCCACAGAAATATGGGACACCTTATAATAGTCGAGTGGCAAGTACGACTTCCTGGTCAAATACACCGCTCCTGAAAGCTCTCGTATCAGACTCGAGGACATCCAGCCAACTGGATGGGATGATCCGCCTGAGAGTGGAAACACTATGCAAGATGCAACTGAAGAATCCTTCTATGACAACTCTGCATGGGAAGAAGACTCCAATAATCCTACTCCGCAAGAAATTAGTGTCATTTATGAAGACAAACCAAGAAAGAAGGTACCAGACTTTATGATTCATCGAGGAGTTCGTCGCCAATGGATTGTTGTCGATGTCCCGAAAATCATCCACAAGTCTAAGTAATTGCCATCTTTTGTTTTAACCTTTCACCCTGCCCAGGTGAAACAGATGTTTTTATAGGGCTCACCTTTCTGTAAATATCCCTCTTCGCTTTGCCCAAAGCGACAGTGTTTTGTTTTATAAGACTGTGTTTCAAGAATCGACAAATCATAAATAAAATATCGTCGTTCTGTCATTCCCGCATTTACTGTTGTTTTCACTTTTCGTTTTTCAGAAAATGGTAATCCTAAAACAACCCAAAATAAAAACAAGCATTTTTCAGAAAATACACTGCACACACTCATGCATTCTCTCTATCTCTTCTAAAAAACGAATCATCACGTCATGCAGATTGCTTGTTTTAAACCCCGTTGAAACATACGATCCAATGCCTTCTTCCAACTTTGAATTCCCGGTATTTGAAGCTGAAGAAGAAGAAGACACAGAAATTCCAGAAGAGATCTCCCGATTACTCAGGCAAGAGGAAAGGTCCATTGAACCTCACAAAGAACCGTTGAAAACAGTCAATTTGGGATCAGAGGAGGAAAAGAAGGAAGTTAAGATTGGAGCATTGCTCAGTCCGAATGTCAAAGAAAGCTTGATAAAACTTCTCAAAGAGTTTCCATATGTGTTTACTTGGTCCTATCAGGACATGCCAGGGTTGGATACTGATAAGTGTCTGGTTTTAAATGAATTTTAGATCTATTTTCTGCAATTTTAAGCTCTTTTCCAAATGTCTAAATGTGAAACAGATTATTTTTAAGTGGTTTTTGAATCAATGTATATTTTTGGTTTCTTTGATGTTTTGGTTAGTTTTGCAGTATTTTTTGTAAAAAAGACGCGGCAAAAATCGGAAGAAAACAGATGAAATGAGCAAAGTCGCGTGTCTGCAACCTACAGTACCTTCGCCAGGCGAAGGGGTGACGAATGGAGATATTCTCCAGGCGAAAGCATAACGAGCCAACTGGAAAATGTGAAGTTCAATTCCAGTAGCTACTGGAAGTGCTTCGCTGGAAGATTCGCCAGGCGAAGATGAGGCGAAAGAGATTCGTCTGGAGAAGCTGAATTTCGCCTGGCGAGTTCAGATATTTTTTCCCAGCTTTCTCTGCACTGTTCTATCACATGGTTGTGCTTAAAGGTTTCGCTAGGCGAATTTTGGAGCTCGCCTGGCGAATTTGTCTGGGCAGAAAGTGGTATTTAGGGTGTTTTGTAGATATTTTTGGAGATAACATTTTTAGAAAAAATCATTGTAACCTATAATCCTCTTTGGAGATTAAAAACTTCATCTTTTATTATTTTTCTTATGATCCAAAGCTTTTATGCTTCAACCCTTGAATCTTTGAAGATTGATGCAACAAAAGCTTTGTCCATTACTTGTTGATCAAGCTACCATGAATATGTGTAGCTAAACACATTTTGTGTCAAGAGTAGAGGTAGTTAATCTTGCTTGTATGTATTTCTTTTGATCTTTTGTATATGAACAAGGTTGATGATCAATATATGATGAAGTTGTTTGCTTTTAATGGTATATTTGAGGTTTGAATCGCTCTAGACATAGATTTTACAAATCTTGACCTAATAACTTCATCTCTTAAAAACCAAACTCTAGACATAGATTTGGGATTTAATATTAGCTTTATGTCGATCTTAACGTTTGTTGTTTCGATTGATAGCGTGAGACATCATCTAACGATTTAAACAACAACACTCACGAATTTGCTTTAGACATAAACTTATTTGCGAGGATAGGCGATTGTATTGATCGAAACTAAGTTCATATGCTTGATTAATCGGATACGTATGAAAAGGATTAGCGAAATCTAATCTTGACATGATTTTTTAAAACTTACAACCTCTTTGTTATAATTTACATCTTTGCTACAAATTGATGTTACAAAACCAAGAACAATTTGAAAACCACCTTACTTAAAACATTTTCGACTATTGAACGGCAAGCATAGATATCGCGCAATCCCTGTGGATACGATAAAAACACCCCCCAAATTACTCTTCAACAGATACCAACATCGTAGAACATCATCTACCGTTGAAATCAGAATGTCCTCTGGTAAAACAAAGGTTGAGACGGACTCACCCGGATATGGCCGTCAAAATTAAAGAGGAAGTGTAGAAACAAATTGATGCGGGTTTCCTCACCACCTCAAAATATCCTCAATAGGTTAGCCAACATAGTGCCATTTCTGAAAAAGGACGGAAAAGTCAGAATGTATGTAGACTACAGGGATCTGAACAAACAAGTCCAAAGGATGACTTCCCCTTACCACACATAGACATGCTGGTAGACAGTACAGCAAAGTTCAAAGTCTTCTCCTTCATGGATGGATTCTCAGGCTATAATCAAATCAAAATGGAACCGGAAGATATGGAGAAAACTTCATTCATAACCCCATGGGGCACCTTTTGTTACAAGGTAATGTCGTTCGGTTTGAAGAATGTCGGGGCAACCTATCAAAGGGCCATGACTACTCTGTTTCATGACATGATGCACAAAGAAATCAAAGTGTATGTCTATAATATGATTGCCAGATCTAAAACAGAAGAAGAGCATGTGACCCACCTATCAAAATTATTCGAGCGTCTGAGAAAATACAAATTCCCCTTGAAACCCAACAAATGTACGTTTGGTGTTCGATCAGGAAAGCTCTTAGGATTCATCGTCGGCCAGATAAGGTCAAGGCCATTCAAGAAATGCCTTCACCAAACACTGAAAAACAGGTTAGAGGATTCCTGGGACGTCTGAATTACATCTCAATATTCATATCCCTTATGACAGTGACATGGGCGCCAATCTTCAAACTACTTAGAAAGAATCAAAGCTGCGTATGGACGGAAGATTGCCAAAAAGCTTTAGACAACATCAAAGAATATTTGGTGAATCCACCTATTATGTCTCCTCTAGTAGAGGGAAGACCCTTGATCATATACCTAATAGTCTTGGAAGACTCTATGGGTTGTGTACTTGGCCAACAAGACGAAACAAAAAGAAAAGAGTCTGCCATTTACTACTTAAGCAAGAAATTCACCGACTGTGAGACTCGATACACTATGCTCGAGAAAACTTGATGTGCTCTGGCTTGGGAAGCCAAACATCTGCGCCAGTACATGTTTCGTCACACTACTTGGTTAATTATCGAGATGGATCCGATCAAGTACGTCTTTGAAAAACCTGTTCTCACGGGAAGGATTGCCCGTTGGCAGATGTTGTTATCGGAATACGACATCGAGTACCATGCTCAGAAAGCCGTCAAAGGAAGTATTTTAGCCGATCATTTGGCTCATCAGCCGATTGACGATCAAGAATCAGTCGGATTTGACTTCCCGGACGAAGATGTCATGTACTTAAAAATGAAAGATTGCGATGAACCCCTACCCAGTGAAGGGCCAGAACCAGATTCCCAATGGGGATTAATTTTTGACAGAGCTGTCAACAATTATGGAAACGAAATTGGGGCAATCATCATAACACCTCAGGGTACCCACATTCCTTTCACCGCCCGACTGACATTCAAGTGTACAAACAACGAGGCCGAATACGAAGCTTGTATCATGGGTATCAAAGAAGCGATTGACTTAAGGATTAAGAACTTGGATGTGTATGGAGACTCAGCCCTTGTATCAATCAGATCAAAGGAGAGTGGAACACATACCAATCAGGACTGATTCCTTACAAAGATTACGCGAGAAGGTTGTTACCATTCTTCAACAGAATCGAGTTTCATCATATCCCTTCTGAAGAAAATCACATGGCTGATGCACTAGCCACTCTCTGTTCCATGATTGTTCTTAATCATTGGAATGACGTACCTAAGATTGACATAATGCGACAGTTAGCTCCTAATTTCGACGCCTGACGCTGGGATCAGAGTCTCTCTCTCAAAGAAGAGAGTATTTTGAAGTTTACGAAGTTTCGACATAAGCGTGGCAATGAAGGAATCTAGTCGAAAGTTATTTTTCTACCAAGAAGAGAAGACTTAAAAGACTTAGAAATATTTCTAAGGAGTTTGAGGAATTTTTCGACCGAAACTTAAGAAGTGTCGTTCGACACAAAGGTTTGAATTCAAAAATAGGAGGGAACAGTTATCTTTATCCAATTCGGAAGTGGGACAGGTGGCGTTCATCCAAGAGTCCAAGACAAGCACGACGCCAAGTGTTTCGTCCTGATTACTGACCCGTTAGTGGGTAGTTATTTTTCTACCATTATAAATAGCGAGTCTTAGGAATAATTTTGGGTGTGTTCCATATATACAAAATTCAGTGTGCTCAAAGTACCAACGTAGAGAAACGAGCGTGTAAAAATGTATGTCGGAGTAACACCATGTTTATGATTCAATGCAATTTAATGAATTTCCTTTATTAAAAGTCTCTTTTAATTTCACACAAGTTAAATTCCTGCATTTACCAATCTCTTCGATTTAAATATTTTTCAAAGTCTTTTACTTTTCTATTGTTTTAAGTTCCTTGAAGAAATCCTTTTTCACTTCTTTACTTAGTCAAAAAATAGAAGTTTGCGTAAGAAATTAATTTAGCACATGTCCTAGGATTTGTGTGGTCGTTCCTGTAAGTTACTCAGTTTCACGTGAAATTGATAGACCAGCGGTTGTTTACCATTTTTACCAGTAAACAAATTGGCACGCCCAGTGGGACCTGTGCTAAATAACATTTTTTCAAAACTTAGAACTCTGTGTTTGGAGTATTCTTTTTGTGTCAAGGATTTCATTGTATGTTATTAAGAAGTGGAAAATTAGCCACCACAAACGAAGAGAGACCAAAAAGAAAGTATACGAGGAAAATGGCTAATACTAACCAGCCAAATTGTTTGAATCCTCAAACTACGTCCAGTGTTAACATAGATCCTACCCCAGGGTCTTCGACAGGAGGACCCACTATTCTTGCGTCTGTATCTGAAACTATGCCATCAATGGCAAGTTCGACGCCAACCCATTCTATTTCTCATATTGAGCAAATTTTGTCCTATATTGGGCCAAGGGGACCCTCAGTGACTCCCCCACCAATAGGAACTTCTGCTTATCAACATTTTCCACCACCTGGTTTTTTGATGCCCTTAAACAGTCGAGACCAGCCTTATGAAATGCCAACCTCCATGATGGCAAATTTGCAAACCGCACCCTCAGTATATTAAGAAACCGTGATAACATTACCTTTACAAGGGTCAGGATCTGGGATTAATGTGGGTCGAAATAACCAATCTGTAGGGGTAGGATATTAGACCCAAATGTCAGGTTTAACGAATACTACTGCAGCCTATTTAAGACAGCAAATGGACGAAAGTAACCACCAAATGGTCCAAATGATGTCCCAAACCCTGGGGGAGATATTTCAGCCTTTAATTTAAAACACTACCCAGACCAATCAGCAAATGGCTGCGCAAATGACGCGCCTTACAGATTTCTTTGGTGTGCCTAACCCTCCTCGACACCCTCAGAGAGAGTATATTGCTGGGAACCAAGGGGTAGTATTCGAAGAGGACCCCACCATTAACCAACAAAATCCAGGAAATATACCAAATCAGGGAGTAGTCGAACCCCCTAGGATTCAACCACAAATCCTTGTAGAAGAACAACCTAGAATGGTTTTGGTGAATAGAAATCAAGACGCTGACCAGATCGTACAACAAGTTTGACGTAACGAGGTGGCGGCAGACAATAAACTGGCAGCCATGGTCGAGAGGATAATGGTCCAAAACGGGGTAAATTTTGGCTTACGAAGGCCAAAATATACATCTCTGTTATCAGAGTATATTCTTTAGTCGGAGTTGCCCCCTCGAACGAAATTCCCTAAGTTTACTAAGTTCTCTGGGGATACCACTGAATCCACTGTCGAACACGTGGCCAGATACGTGATAGAGGCAGGGGAGATTGCGAATAATGAGAACCTTAGGATAAAATACTTTCCAAGTTCTCTGACGAAGAATGCCTTCAAGTGGTTTACAACATTGCCACCTAGTTCGATACACAATTAGACCCCGTTAGAACGGTTGTTTCATGAGCAATTCTATATGGGGAAAATAAAGATTAGTCTAAAAAAGTTGGCTAGTATAAAACGTAAATTCACTAAGCCAATAGATGACTACTTAAATAGATTCCGACTGCTCAAAGCTAGATGCTTTACACAAGTACCAATAGATGGCCGCTGGAAGCCTTGACTATTCTATTTGAAAGAAATTAGATACACAATATCTAAGAGATATGACACAGTTAGCTGATAGAGTTCGACAGCTAGAATTCCTAAAAAAGGAAAAGGTTAGGGCGAATAAAAACAAAAGGGTGACTTACGTCGAAGTTAACGACGAAGATGAAAAATATTATGAGGAGCCAGTCAGTTTCGACGAAGGCAAGATCGATCTTGCTGAATTAAAACAAGGCCCACCTTACTCTTGTAAGTTGTTGGCCCCTTCAAATGGGAAAAATCCTGCCGAACCCGAGAAAAACGAGAAGTTCCCCAAGAAAACTTATACTTTCGACGTTACTAAATGTGACCAAATTTTCAATTTTTTGGTTAAGGATGGGCAAATGATAGTGCCACCTGGTGCTAAAATGCCGCCTTTAGAACAAAGGAAAAAAAGAGGGTTCTGTAAATATCATAATTTCTTGGGCCATAAGACTTCTCAATGTTTTCTTTTCAGGGATCTTGTTCAGAATGCAATACAAGAAGGAAGGCTGAAGTTCGGAGAGAAGTAAAAAAAATCAAATGAAGATCGATTCCAACCCGTTACCAGTAGCTGATGTTCATTATACTTAGCCAATAGAAGTCCATATGTTTGAGGTTGTTGAAGGTCTCAACAAGGATGTCAATATGATTGAGATCGCTGATGATTTCAATAATGAAACAGTCATGGCCAGGGTTACTAAAAATCTTGACCAGAAATTCCTAAGGAGCTTGGTTATTGGTACTGTCGAAGGATTCGCCAACAACACTACTGATGGTGTTGAAATTATTGAAGGTGCTGACAAGGGAGTTGTTGTCGATTCCCAGAAGATGCTGGTAACCAAGGAAACCGCTGATGGTTTCATCCAGGTGGATAAGGCTACTGAGAGCCTGCAGATGAAACTATGCAAGCTTGACATCACTAAGGATGTCGAAATGGAAGTTAATATGGTGGAAATTTCTTATGAGATACCAATGGGAGTCGGTGAGGAACGCTGACAGGAAGAATACAATAAGTTGGCCTTCCCAAAAGAGGAGGAAAATTTGGTTGACTTCATCCACAGATGTCAACGAAAGGGATCTGAAGTGATGCTCTGCCCTAGGTGCAGCGGCGTGTTCGATAGAAAAGCAGCGCAGAATCTGGAAGGGGTACGAAAGGCTAAGCAAAATTGGGAAAAGACCAGTCATGGCCCCAGGAGGTTCGACCCTAGAAGGTCTACGTCGAACTAGGAGCAAATGAAGGCTAGATTACTAGGAGCAAAGCCTGCTACGTTCAAACCATTTGCTGAAATTTCTAACGGCAAATGGGTAAGACCAAATGAGAACAGACAGAAAGGTCAGCAGAAGTGGAAAAACTTCGATGTCAATAGGGGCTCTTCGATCACCTACGCAAGGAGTTCCAATCCTCCAACGAAACTGCCCACATTTTTGAGAATTACAAAGGGAAGAATCCTATGTCGACGTCACAGTGGAGGAGGGAGCAGCGAAGGAGGAAAGCCCAGAGGGAGGCAGAGTCGAAGGATAAGGCTGAATTAAGCACGAACCTGCTTGCTGGAAATAACAGAAGGGGAGGAACTATCGAGAAGTTGCCTATTAGGCAAAAATTATTCAAAACTGAAGTTGAAATGGCTAAAGAAGAACATGATCAGGCCATAGCAGAAGACGAGATGATGACATACAATTTCGACTCGGATTCTGATGCTTCGCTCAACATCATCGTGAACATGGTCTCAGTATTGCCTAGGGAGTTTGACCAAATCACAGAGGTTGAGGAAGGTAATGACTATTCTGAAGCTGAGATGGCAGCACACAAACCAGTGTGCTACTATGTAATGAATAATGGCTGCGTCGAAGAACAGAATGCCTTCTTTGAATAGCCAGATGAGGCTATGAAAAACCATCTAAAGTCTCTATTCATCACTGGGAAAGTCGAGAATGTTCCAGTGAACAAGATCTTGGTGGACTACGGCGCCACAGTGAATTTGATGTCGCACCATATCTTGAGAAAAATAGGGAAATACGATACGGACACCAAACCACAAAACATGCTTCTAGCGAATTATGAAGGGAAAACTGGCACCACTTTGGGTGTTATACAGGTTTATCTAACTGTTGGGACGGTGACAAGACCCACAGTTTTTATGGTGGTTGAAACAAAGGCAAACTATAATCTACTCTTGGGACGCGAATGGATACATGGAATTGGTGTTGTGTCATCTTCCATGCACCAAAGGATCACCATATGGAGGCCAGATGGTATTGTTGAGAATATTAAAGGTGATCAAGGGTATTTCAAAGCCCTAATAAATCACCTCGACCAGCGCCAGTTCGACAAGCATTTAGCGAATATTGCTCCATGCAATCCAGCTGATTTTACTTTCACCCCGGACGATGAAGCATATTGCTGATTGCATTTGCACCCTGTCAATGGTTTTAGATGGGATAGAGAGGTGGTAGGTGAGGATGAGTTTGCGAATCATGTGTCTGTGCCTGGAATAATCCCGACAGGTTGGGGAAGTGAGTTTAGTGATGATGTCTGAACTCGAAGTGATGAGAAAGATTTTGGCTTATATAGCCGAGAGCAAATTACAAGCGGCCTTAGAGGCTGAAGTTCAAAACATGGCTGATGAAGCCAACAAAAATTTACATAAAGCAGGTCCTGGTAAGGACTTTGACCCGGAACCACCTGATCAGGTTCGGGATGAAGAACAGAGGCTCGACGCTATCTATGATGATGAGCCTTTGGGTTTCGAGAAGGATCCGCTGGAAAATAATATTAAAATGCTAGCGCAAGATCCACTTGAAGAAACCGACTTGGGGGAGGGGGCAGTGAAAAGACCTACATACATCAGTGCCAACATTGACCCAGAGCTCAGAGTCGAAGTAATCCAATTGCTGAAGGAGTTCAAAGACTGTTTCGCATGGGATTATGACGAGATGCCTGGTTTGAGTAGGGAATTAGTCAAGCTAAAGCTACCAATAAAGGCTGGAAAGAAGCCGGTCAAGCAAAATCCCAGACGGTTCGCTCCAGCCATCCTCTCAAAGATCAAAGAGGAGGTCGAAAGGCTTCTTCATTGCAGATTCTTTCGAACGGCCAGGTATGTCGAATGGCTTGCAAACATAGTACTTGTTATAAAAAAGAATGGTACTTTGAGGGTTTGCATAGACTTCAGAGATCTGAACGCTGCGACCCCAGAGGATGAATACTCAATGCCTATGGCGGAAATATTAGTCGATTCGGCCGCTAGCCACGAATACCTTAGCATGCTTGACGGGTATTATGGGTATAACCAAATATTCATTGCTGAAGACGATGTCCCTAAAACAACATTTAGATGCTCTGGGGCCTTAGGCACTTACGAATGGGTAGTTATGCCTTTCGGCCTAAAAAATGTTGGGGCAACGTATCAGAGGGCAATGAATACAATCTTCCATGACTTCATAGAAACTTTTATGCAGATTTACATTGATGATATTGTTGTGAAGTCTATTTCAGGGAAGAACCATATTGACCATCTTCGACAGTCATTCGAAACGATGCGAAGACATGGTCTCAAAATGAATCCTCTCAAATGCGTTTTTTGTGTGCAGGCAGGAGACTTTTTAGGCTTTATGGTCCACAAAAAGGGGATCAAGATCAATCAAAATAAGACCAAGGCCATCATGGAAGCGAAAGCGCCATCAACAAAAAAGGAACTGCAGTCGCTGTTGGGAAGGATTAACTTCTTGAGAAGGTTTATCTCAAATCTCAGCGGAAAGACTCAAGCCTTTTCACCTCTACTCCGATTGAACAAGGAAGGATTCGACTGGGGGCAAGCTTGATAAGTTCAAAATGTAACTATTTTTGTATATAAGTTTACTTGCACTTATTGATACTCTTTGGTTAATATCGTTCAAATAAACCCCAATTTATTCATAAATACGTTTACTTTACTTTTTAGTGTATATATTGTGTATCATGTAAATATTGTTGAGTTTAATGGATTTTCTCTCATTTTTGTAGGTATTTAATAAATTCTATCTTGCCATATTCTTGAAGAGCATTGAATAAGCTTTCTAGCGCTTCCGACCGTACGTCAATCAGAGTTACGGTGCAGAAGTTATGGTCAAAATAAGGACTGGTTTACTGTCATGTTCGTCTTACGAGTGTACCAGCGAACATTCGCTCTGCGAAGGTCCAGTGAAGGTCCCAGCGAAGGAGTCCAGGGATCAGTTCTTATATTGAATCGCATTGCGATAGTCTCTTTGTTTTTGAGTTTTGTATATATCATATATATTGTCTATTTCCATTATGTTTGTTCAAGTGTTATATACATTTTGTTCCCGTAATGTTTGTTCATGTGTTTGGTTAGGGCACTTGCTTTTGGTTTGCGCGGTGAGGCATCACTACGGCAAGAAGGAAGTGAGTTGCTAGCTAAGCATTGTAAAGGTGTCGAGCTTACGATGTACAACAAGCATGTTGTATTATGGTGAACTTTCATTAAACAAGTTGTACTCGGATAGTTCGTAAAATTCTCAAATCTTCACTTTACAACTTGTTTAATGAAATTTCTCACGTCTTTTATTTTGTTCATATTAATAATTCTTGTGCTTGTCAATGAACTTGTTTTGAGTAGCTTGAGGAAATTTGGTGATGTTCTAAGTTTGATCATTTCAACTTGCGGATGTTTGGTAATGATATTGTTAAGTTTTGTACACGCCTGAGGTATGTGTTTATCGCTTTCTTGACTTTATCATATTCATGATACTTAGGCATTTTACAAACTTCTATGCCATTCATTCTTTTGTATACTTGTTCTTGATGTGAATCACTTTAGTTCCCGCCTTTTTTGTGAGGTAGCTTTCCATTGTTCATATATGCGGAGTACCGACATTCTTGTTCTAACTGGATTTCATTATGTTTAATCTTTTGTTTGTGTTGCTTATATGAATGCATGAAAAGGGTCAAGGCACTTGTTTCATTTTGAGCACAACTATCGTAACCAAATAGTCATTCACCTTGTGAGCGTGTGATCATTCGTAACCCCTTTAGATTTTTGATCGATGTTTTATTTGAACTTAATGCTTGTCTATGAGTGTTTAGTTCACTTATTTTTTAATGGATTTTGTTTTTTCTTGGACCCTCAACTCTTTGTGTTGTTGTATGAGTTTTTACCTTACCTTAGAAAGTAGGGAGTATTCACATGATGATGTGGTTGAATTCAAGTTGGGGAGAGAATGGTTGTGTACTCATTGGTTGGTTTCTATGAGGTTGAAAAACAAAAGAAAAAAGAGAAAAATATGACAAAAGAAAAGAAAGGAAAAAAGAAGAAAAAGAAAATCCTTGAGAAATGAAACAAAAAGAGTATCAAATAATTGTGCTAAATAAGTGGTGTGTTGTGCAACACTTGGGATTTTGGAAGAAGTTGATTGGAATTTTGGTGTTTGAGTCTTTGTGAGTTGATCGCTCCCTTAGGTTTAGGCAAGTTTTTGTTTCAATTATCTTTAGAAATTGCCCCTTGTTTGTTTACCTGACCACGTTACAACCTTGAAAGTCCTTGTGATTCTTGCTTTTATGTTTTCAATATGACTTTTGGATGAATGCATAATTTAGTCTGTTGTTTGCAGGATTGTTGAGTGAGTGAAAAGAACCTCATTCTGTGTTTTTCATCTACCGATGATTGTTTTTGCTAGGTGTGATTCACATTAGGACTTGTGTTGTTTTAGAATGTTTGGCATGACTTTTGTATTTTGCATTTGTTTCATGACTATGTTATCGTTGTAGTTTAGTGGTAAGTATTTACTTTGTGTGTACCTTTTTTCATTTGAACCATTCATTTGTTTCCGTTTTTCAAAACCTGTTGATTTGTGATTCTTTGGTGATCACTCTGTTTCTTTAAGTTGTTTGATTCTTGTTTGAGGACAAACAAGGTTAAGTTGGGGAGAGTTTGATAAGTGCAAAATATAACTATTTTTGTACATAAGTTTTGTTGCGCTTATCGATACTTTTTGGTTAATATCGTTCAAATAAACCCCAATTTATTTATAAATACGTTTACTTTACTTTTTAGTGTATATATTGTGTATCATGTAAATATTGTTGAGTTTAATTGATTTTCTCTCATTTTTGTAGGTATTTAATAAAGGCTATCTTACCATATTCTTGAAGAGCATTGAATAAGTTTTCCAGCGCTTTCGACCGTGCGTCAATCAGAGTTACGGTGCAGAACTTGTGGTCAAAATAAGGACTGGTTTACTGTCATGTTCGCCTTACGAGTGTGCCAGCGAACATTCGCTTTGCGAAGGTCCCAGCGAAGGAGTCTAGAATTGGACAGGGGCGAAACAAACCAAAGTTCGTTTTGCGAACTGGCAGCGAGCATTCGCTTTGCGAATGATTCGTTCGCACTGCGAACTCCTGGAAATTTACGAAGGCAGTTTAGCATTTCAGAGGTACTTAAGTGCCATTTTTTGAGCCATTCACTTTGCGGATGAAGTGTTTGTTGTGCGAACAGTACATAATTGTAACTTGTATAAAGTCATTTTCAGTCACTTTTTAGGTTATGGTTTTTGGGATTCTTGTTCCTAATTCCATCAAACTTCATTTTTCAGTAGATTAGCTTAGAAAACAACTATGGAGCTTGCATAAGGATGAACCGGGGTGGATTGATCGTCGATCGGCGTTTGACAAACCGCGAGATGTTTAGTTCATTTCTCTTCTTCTTTGTGTATTCTTTATTTGTTGGGTTGTGTATATGTATTTGCTATGAACTCATGTATATTTGTCGCCCATGGCGTTATATGAAATTTGCTTTACAAATCTCTATTGGTGATTGTCTTTGATTTTTACTTTTATGCGTGGGGTTTGTGTTGCGTTAGACATACCCTTCGCGAACTTCGATTAGGGAGCATTGTCTGTTAGTTTCTGGACTCTAGAGATAGATTTAGAGCTAACAATCTTCAATATGCGTCGAAGCTTAATGCCTCTGTGCCTTGAGCCAGCGTACGAAAGTATCGACAATGGTAACACGGTTGTTCTCTCAACTTTGCGTTAGACACAACCTATGTTGTGAGCGATGCTGGGTGATATTGAGAAGTATTGTAGGTTGAGTATAACTGGTCGGTAAGTTTAAGTTTGTGAGGAGTCGATTATGTGCATGCCGGATAAGTTCGTCTGTCTGAAGAATGAATTTCTTTTAATGTTTTAATGTTTACTTTTCTGTTTTTATGCTTAAAACCATTTAAACCCAAACTCATTAACGCGAGAGACTGCCGAACGACATTCTTTCCCTAGCACCGATCTCTGTGGACACGACATAAATCCCGGAGGGAATTCTTCCACAAATAAATTATTTTTGCTTGCTTGCCCCTATATTGCAACCAACAAAAGCTCAACAGGAGGCTTTCGACAAAATCAAAGAATATTTAAGTCACCCTCCAATCTTGGCATCACCTTGTAGAAATAGGAGTATGAGATTGTACATATCTGCGTCGGACAAAACCTTAGGGAGCATGTTGGCTCAAGAGGATGAAAATAGCGTCGAAAGAGCCATTTATTACCTTAGTAGTGTTTTAAACGATGCAGAAACTAGGTATAGCATGGTTGAGAAATTATGTTTATGCTTGTATTTCTCTTGTACAAAATTGAAGCAATATATAAAGCCAGTTGATGTTTATGTTTCGTCTCATTTCGACATTATAAAGCATATGTTGTCTAAACCTATTTTGCATAGTAGAGTTGGTAAGTGGGCATTGGCATTAACTAAATACTCCCTAACGTATAGACCTTTAAAGGCCGTTAAGGGACAAGTGGTAGCATACTTTATTGTCGACCACTCTATAATTGAAAACGTGTCGAATTATTTTGAGCTTGAACCTTGGAAATTATATTTTGATGGTTCAAGTCATAAAGATGGCACATGTGTAGGAGTCTTGATTATTTCTCCTAATAAAATCCCAACAAAATTCAAGTATAAAGTTGAAGGTGTTTGCTCGAATAATGAGGCTGAATATGAAGCCTTAATAGCTGGACTTGAAATTTTGTTGGAATTGGGGGCAACTCGAGTCGAAATAATGGGAGATTCAGAGTTATTCATCAAACAGATTACAAGGGAATACAAGTGCGTGAAAGAGAATCTCATCATGTACTTTGTAATAGTCAATAGACTATTGAAAAAATTCGAGATGGTGAGTGTACGACACATACCTCGACTGGAGAACCATGTAGCCAATGACTTGGCTCAAATTGCATCCGGGTATTAAATTTCAAAAGAAAAGTTGCAAGACGTAATCGAAGTCAGAGGTAGGGTCGTATCGACCAGATTATCCCCATCAGACTTGGAAGCTACAAAGTTAGGGTACGCTGATAAGGAAAATTTTGAAATTTTGGCTGTGGATAGTTTGACCAACGAAGATTTTAGAAAGCCAATAGTGGAGTATTTTCAAAATCCAACAGCACCCACAGAGTGTAAAACCAGGTATCGTGCTTTGAGCTATGTTCTTTTGGGTAATGAGTTGTTCAAAAAGACTCCTGAAGGGGTCTTACTTAAGTACCTTAGCAAATTAGAAGCATATTTAACCCTTTCGATGGTCCATGGTGGGGCATGTGGGGCACATTAGGTAGGCCACAAGATGAAATGGCTATTGTTTCGACAGGGAAAGTAATGGCCTACTATGCTGAAAGACTGTATCGAATTTGCTAAAGGCTGTCAAGAATGTCAAGTGCATGCAGGTATACAACACATTCCTGCGAGCGAATTGAACTCTATAGTCAAACCATGGCCCTTTAGAGGTTGGGCTTTGGATTTGGTCGGTGAGATTCGACCAGCATCATCTAGGAGTCAAAGGTATATTTTGGTAGGTATTGATTACTTTACGAAGTGGATCGAAGCCATACCTTTACCAAATGTCGACCAAGAGGATGTGATCGAATTCATTAAGAAACGCATCATCTACAGGTTTGGAATCCCATAAACTATTACAACAGATCAAGGATTTGTTTTTACTGGTCGAAAGATGCAGGAATTCGCTAAAGAGATGGCTTTCAAGTTGTTAACCTCTACACCCTATTATGCCCAGGCTAATGGTCAAGTGGAAGCAGCGAATAAGGTAGTAATTGGGTTGATCAAGAAGCATGTGGGAAAGAAGCCAAGGAATTGGCACAAGACATTAGACCAGATTCTCTGGGCATGTCGAACTTCTCCTAAAGACGCAACTAATACTACTCCTTTTCGTCTGATTTTTGGTCACGATGCAGTTTTACCTGTAGAAATCTGCTTACAATCGACAAGGATCCAAAGGCATCATGAGATCCCTTCTGAATCTTATTGGAATAGGATGTTAGATGAGTTGTTAGATTTTGATGAAGAGAGACTTCATGCTTTGGAGCTGTTAAAAAGGCAAAAGAAAAGGGTAGAGAAGTCTTACAACAAGAAGGTTAAAATCAAGACTTTTTCTCTTGGAGATTGGTTTGGAAGGTAATTTTGCCTATAGATCGAAAGGTTAGGTCTTTAGGGAAATGGTCCCCTAAATGGGAAGGTCCTTTTCAGATCATACAAGTTTTTTCAAACGGTGCTTATGAGATTAAAGAGGTAGATGAAGATAAAAGAATCTTGAAAGTAAATGGTAAGTATTTGAAAAAACACAAACCTGTACTTCAGGAATTAAAAATCATTTATGAGTAATTGCACAAAAATGGGTCGAAGCCAACTCGGTACATAAACTGCCAGAATGGCTCAATTCATTACATAAAAGCCTCAAGGGGCTGAGAAATATTGTGAAAAGGAAAACAAATATATTAAAACTGCAAACTAAAAAGGGTTGTTCTTCATCTTGAGATACTTCGACTTTTGGAGTTCAAGGCGTCTTTCGCATGAGGATTTGTCAAGCTTTAGTGCTGCCACCTCTCCTTCTAAATGATGAGCTTTGTCGAGAAATTCCAGGGAAAATTTTAATTCTCTAACTATTTCAGATTCGTCAGAAGCTTGTAGTTCAGAATTGTGTTGCTCAACCTTGGAAATCTTGGCTTGCAGTTCTTCGATTTGTTTCTTCCAATGGGCAATATCTACTTTATTGCTCTCAATCTCTTTATTATGTTGTTCCTTCATCTGTTCCAATTCTCCCACCTTAGCTTCTGATTCAGCAGCAGCTGTCCATGCAGCAGCCTCACTTCCAGATTTGGTCTCTAGTGCATCATTAATCTGAGGCAGTTGCTTTAGATCAGTAGAAACTTGATCAATCATAGCACCAAGTTCCAAAATGATTGTGGCAACTTCAGGGGAGACAGTTTGGAGATCAACCCGCTTAAGAAGAACCTTCAATTAAAGAGGAGCAGTGGGATCCAACTCCAGAAGCCTGAAGAGATTGCTTTTGAATACTTGCTCTTTTATCTTCAAAAGGGGCTCATTTGGAGGTTTGCTCGAAGGTTGACCCCCCGAAGCTGTCAAAGCACTTACACTACTTTCAGAGGAACTCCCTCATTTACTGAGAATGATCTTTAGATATTCGCGAGGGTTGGTGGCCTTAAGTCGATTAAGCTCTTCTTCAGAGTAAGCAAAAACCGTCTTTGTCGAAGGTTTAGCGCTTTCAGCAGTTACAGCAACCTTAGGAGTAGCAGTGTGTTCTCTTTGGGTTTTCTTTTTGATAGATTCGCTTCTAGCATTCTCTTCGATGCCCTTATCTTTTTCACCATCATTTTCTTGGCCATCATCATCATCATTATCATGACCTTCTTTATCATCACCATTCTTGCCAGTTTCAGGTTGGAACATTGTATGTTTTTCCTCTTCTTCTTCCATTTCCTCTGTTTGGACAGCAGCATCTGGATCAGCATTATATGGGTCGTTGTTACCTGTGACTTCAACCTCTAGGGAGGCGCTGTCAGAAGATTTCTCACCCAGAGTATTGCCTTCATCCATAGCCATTGTCTCTTTATTTTCTTCTTCAGGAATACCTTGGTCCTGCTCTATCTGATCAGAATCACTAGTCTGAGATTGTTGTGTAGACGAAGTTGGAGCTTCTTTCACAATAGGGTTGTTGACTGGGGCATGGAGAGTAGTTTGAGGAGGAGAGTTGGTTGGTTAGGTCGAAGCACCTGTACCATCCTGAAAAGACAAGTAAATAAGGTTAGAATTGAAATAAAAAGAAGACTAGTGAAGCAAATAGCTTAAGGGAAATTACAATTACCTTGAGTTCTTCGACTCCAGGACTAGAGTTATCACTTTCAAGTTTACCTGAGGCTGTCTTCAATGGCGTAGATGCTTGAGAGACCTTTGATGTCTTTACCTTAGGTTGACTCGAAGTCTCTGTAATTCTGAGTTGTCTCCTTTTCTTCTTAGTTATTTGATCATCGGGCGGAGATTGATCCTCATCATCTGATTTGATCACAATTTGGGCAGTTGCCCTTTTGGTTTTCTTCTTTTGAGGAGTAGGATGTAGTCTTCGAGAACTCTGAAAAGAATCAAAACATTAGAAAGTATAATAATACAACGCACAAGAAAAATTAGGGAGTAAAAGTTACTCTTGTGGATGGTTCAGTCTCTTCTTCGACTGGTCTTTTTACAGCAGGTTTCTTTATTTTGATAGCTGCAGATAAACAAAATTGTCACAAGTCAGTAAGGACAATCAAGAAAGAGAGATATAAAAGTCGACAATTTTCATTCCACACCTTCATAAATTTCAGATTTGATGCGAACATCTTCGATACCGATATGAAGTAATCCTTTGAAACTATCTAGGGTGTACTTAATCGGAACCACCTGCTAAGCCTTCGGTTTTGACTACTGACGAAGGATATTTATAGAATCCCCACAGATGAACCAGTCTGGAAATGGAGGGGCAAGTGCCACTCCAAAGTCGGCAGATGGCATTCGAGGGAATTTGGGAGGAAACATATTGAAGGTCGTTTCGTAGCATTTCTCAGGAGGAACGTACGAAGGTATCTTTAAATTCTCCATTTTCTTTAAAAAAAATTCCTTCAGAGTAACAGCAGCCTCGCGGACGGTTCGACTAAGGTCATCTGGGCGATAAATTGTTTCAAAGTACTTTTAGAATGACTGGATTTCTTTGATGTGGGTAGATTAACCTTTCTTGGTTTTCTCCTGCACAGAGAGAAAAGCTTCGTCAATAAGCTGTGTGAAGGAAGCAACGTCAAAGAACTTCTCAGTGTAGTACTTCGACCACCACTGGTAAAATTCTTCAGTGTAGAAGTAACTCGGCACAAATTCGACTGGAGAGAGGAATGCTTTGTATGCATAGCGAGTCATCTGTACTGCAGCCATCTCTTCAGTGTAACAGGTGTGATGAAGAAGGAGATGCCCTTTCTTCTTATATAAGCACTTGGGGAGAGTTTGAATCAAACCAAATTGGCGAGCAACTAAGTTAGGTAAATAAGCAATTAAAGAGACTTGACCCTTGCCCAGATTGAGTCGAAGGGTTAGAAGTCGAGGAATCAGAAAGGCTTTCCAGATTAATTATAATGCTTCTTCCTGGGTTTTAACAGAGGTAGGGAAAGGTCTGGTGAACCATTCAGGACCATATTTCCTTTTAACGAAAGGGGCCATGTTTGAGGTAAACTCATGACGCTTGGTGAACATCTTGATAAAACTAAGGAATGTTTGCCTGAGCAATTGTCCCTCTTTGGTAGGGGTTAGATGAACTAAGCGGGTTCCTTTGACGTGCCGCTCTTTGATTTCTTGGGGTTCTTCGTAGATAAATCCTTTGTTTGGGAGGTTGGCTTCAAAAGAAGCATTCAGCCAGAGTTGAAGAAGCCAAAAGGGTCCTGATAGTAGCAGCTTCCCTCCTGCAGATAACCCTTTGAGTATAGCGACACCTTCGCTTAAGGACTCATAAAGGAGCCCTAGAATCATCTCACTTTGACAAACGTCTCGACCATAATGAAGCTGGGTAGCAAGCATGAGAAATTTTCTGGCTACTTGCAACGACTTCGAGCAAAATACGCAGTGTGATAGCCAGACAGTCAATAAGGAAATATGTTCCCGATCAGTAACATCAGTTGTTTTGGGGTGATAATAATGTTTGATAAAATTCGTGTAGGTAGGCTTGGCAGATGCAAAACCTATCTGGTCCTTAGAATCCAACTCTGGGTCATAAGGTTTTCCAGTTGGTTTCAGTCTAGTAATAACAGCTATATCAAACAATGTTGGGGTCATCATCCCAAAAGGGAGATGAAAGGTATAATGGGTGTTGTCCCAGAAGTAAAGGGATGAGACTAGCATTGTCGAACATTATGTGGGTCCTGTTTTCGACAGCATAATAAGGTCATAGATTCCTAAGTCTTTCCAGGCTTGGGTCTTAACCTTTTCTATTTTTGTCAACCAACTCAAATAAAGATGGAACCTTTTCTATTATTGAGGGATACGACATCAAGGGAATCAGCTTCTACCTTAGATTTGTTGGCCTGTTCTATTGGTTTTGTTTTGTGATAAGAGGGGAAATAATCACTAATTTTCTCAAAATCAGTGTCTGGTGCAGATAAGGGGCCAGATAATGCATGTGATTTTCTAGAAACAAGAATAGGGATCAGTACTTGAGATTCGTAGATGGACCTTTTCTCATTTTCAAGTGTTTCCGGGATGCATTGCAAGTTCTTCACTATCTTGGGCCCAGCAAGTGTAGCGAAAGGAGGAAGCAGAGATCGGGTCTTGGGCTCCTTGAGTTTCTGGGTTCTTCTGGAGTCTCTAGCATTGGAGGTTGAAGATGCCATTGTTTGAAGAACAAGAATTTTTTAGATTGTTTTCTAAGAAGTTGAAAAGTTGAGAAGAAAGCAACGAGTTTTGAAAGCGTAAAAGGGAAAAATGATTTAGAAAAAGCCATTTAAAGGCTGTGGAATATCAACAGACCTCAAATCAGTATTAAATGACTAAATGTTGTAGGGGGACACGTGCCTCGCTAGGGGTGATGGATGTAACGGTGGAAGTTACTACTTATACCCCCACTACCTCATAGATTTTATGAGGCATGATGATGGCTAGCAGTGTAGTGCGCTTTGAGAGAAGATTTTGCAAAGATTTTCATGATGACCATGACGTCATGAAGTGGTTCAGAGGAAACTGAATAGTTGGAACGTGAGAGTTCTAATTACATCAATATCAATGTAAATAGAAGTGAGGCGTCGAATGTTGTTCTCAAAAAATGTCATTTTCTCCAGCAGTGTCGAAAAAGACATTTTTAAGGGGCAATTTGTTAGCTCCTAATTTCGACGCCTGATGCTGGGATCAGATTCTCTCTCCCAAAGAAGAGAGTATTTTGAAGTTTACGAAGTTTCGACATAAGCATGGCAATGAAGGAATCTAGTCGAAAGCTATTTTTCTACCAAGAAGAGAAGACTTAAAAGACTTAGAAATATTTCTAAGGAGTTTGAGGAATTTTTCGAAGCTAAGAAGTGTCGTTCGACGCGAAGGTTTGAATTCAAAAATAGGAGGGAACAGTTATCTTTATCCAATTCGGAAGTGGGACAGGTGGCGTTCATCTAAGAGTCCAAGACAAGCACGACGCCAAGTGTTTCGTCCTGATTGTTGACCCGTTAGTGGGTAGTTTTTTTTCTACCATTATAAATAGCGAGTCTTAGGAATAATTTTGGGTGTGTTCCATATATACAAAATTCAGTGTGCTCAAAGTACCAGCGTAGAGAAACGAGCGTGTGAAAATGTATGTCGGAGTAACACCATGTTTATGATTCAATGCAATTTAATGAATTTCCTTTATTAAAAGTATCTTTTAATTTCATACAAGTTAAATTCCTGCATTTACCAGTCTCTTCGATTTAAACCTTTTTCAAAGTCTTTTACTTTTCAATTATTTTAAGTTTCTTGAAGAAATCCTTTTTCACTTCTTTACATAGTCGAAACACAGAAGTTTGCGTAAGAAATCAATTTAGCACATGTCCTAGGATTTGTGTGGTCAATCATGTAAGTTACTCAGTTTCACGTGAAATTGATAGACCAGCGGTTGTTTACCATTTTTACCAGTAAACAGCGCCTAGAAAGGCCCGCTTACATCTTCGCGATTGAAGCTGTCATATATGACAAACCTTGGTATCACGATATCAAATGCTTCCTTCAAAGACAAGAATACCCACCTGGGACATCGAGAAAAGATAGAAAGACTTTCAGAAGACTGGCTGACAACTTCTTCCTGAGCGGTGATACACTCTATAAGAGAAACTTCGACATGGTCTTGCTCCGATGCATGGACAGATGAGAAGCAAACATGCTGATGAAAGAAATTCATGAAGGATCCTTTGGCACTCATGCCAACGGACACACAATGGCAAGAAAAGTTATGAGAGCAAGATATTATTGGTTGACAATGGAATCCGATTGCTACAAGTACATGAGGAGGTGTCACAAGTGTCAGATATACGCCGATAAAATCCATGTACCGCCAACGCATCTCAAAGTTCTTTCTTCTCCATGGCCTTTTTCTATATGGGGAATCGACATGATTGGCATGATTGAACCCAAAGCTTCAAATAGACATCGGTTCATCCTGGTAGCCATTGACTACTTCACCAAATGGGTCGAAGCAGTGTCATACGCCAATGTAACCCGACAAGTGGTGGTCCGATTTATCAAGAACAATCTCATCTGTCGTTATGGTGTTCCAAGCCAGATTAATACGGATAATGGATCGAACCTGAACAACAAAATGATGAAAGAATTATGCGCTGAGTTCAAGGTCGAACACCATAACTCATCTCCCTACCGAATATTAAAAAGATCGTTCAAAAGATGGTTGTAACCTACAAAGACTGGCACGAGATGCTACCCTTTTCCCTTCACGGTTATCGCACATCTGTCCGCACTTCAACAGGGGCAACCCCTTTCTCTCTAGTATATGGCATGGAGGCAGTGCTTCCCATAGAAGTAGAGATCCCATCAATCCGGGTATTGATGGAAGCTAAGCTAACAGAAGCTGAATAGTGTCAAAGTCGACACGACGAATTGAACCTGATCGAAGAAAAGCAAATAACAGCTCTATGCCATGGTCAACTGTATCAGCAAAGAATGAAGAAAGCGTTTGACAAAAAAGTCTAACCCCGTGTCTTCAAAAAAGGAGACCTCATGCTCAAGAAGATACAATCATTCCTCACTGATTCCGGGGTAAATGAACTCCGAACTATGATGGCCCCTATGTGGTCAAGAAAGCTTTCTCAGTCGGAGCCTTGAGAATCGCAACCATGGATGGAGAGGAATTTTCCTACCCCACAAATGTTGATGTAATCAAGAAATACTTCGCCTAAATAAAAAACAAAATGTCTTGGTGTATTGAAAACCCGAAAGGGCGGTCCAGGAAAAAATTAGAGACATAAGCAAAAAAAAAAACCCGATAGACATCCCAGGCAAATGTTAGGGATTCATGGCAAGTAACTACGCCTGATCAGTTCGACTCCTCAGCAATAATGCCATCCATCAGTCGATAAACTTCAATCAAGGTCGTCTTCGACAGAAGCTCAGGATGTCCAGAATTCAAAGTTGGTAGAAGGATAACGGTTGTTATGTTTCGATGTAGCCTTTTTCCCTTAAATTACCATTTTCTAAACTTTGTAAATACTCTATGGGATCACGCGTTCTACTAATTTCCATCCAATCAATAAAATTTAAGCCCTAGAGCTTTTGTTTGCAATTCTTATTTGTTTAGCTTTATAGAATGACATTTTAACATGATCAATGATTCTTGAAACAAAACAAAAATGAATTTAATTGTCAAAAAATTTTCTTCTTTTAAAATAAAGATGGCAATTCCTTTTGACTTTGAACATCAAAAAGAACATCAATCGCTTCCTCGAAGGTGATTGAACTTCAAAGTGCAGAATCAAAGTACTCCTTCTAAACCAGTGCGCCTGAACGAAGGATCAACTGTGTCAGATGTAATGTCCCATCTGATATCCCCGGCAAAGTTCTTACCTCTTAAGACCAATTGACGGTTTACTCTCCCCCATAGGGACTACCTCTCCAAAGCAAGACAAGATCTGCTATATTGAATCAATGATACTTTTTATCCCCCCCGCAGTGGCCGAGTATCCCTTCATGTTCATTCTTTGGTCTGTATGTCGTGTCAGTATTGTCAGCATAAACATACATACATCATGCATATTCGATTCACATTTATAATTATATCGCATTAATATCACTCTGGTCATACTCATTTCCCCAAGTGATAAAACCCTATTGTCAATCAAGTTATCAGTTGTCCTTTCTGCGTCGGATAAGACAAAATTCTGGTTTAAGTTCTTTCCTCATCGGGAAATGTACCGTCTGAGCGATTTCTCCCAAGTTTGGAGCTTGTCCTCAACCACTTTGATAACTTGAACCTTTGAAAGGCAGGAAGACATTCGACAGATGCCGCTCTTCACCATTGAAGATGATATTTGCGCTTTCCCAGATTAAGGAAAATCCCCAGAGAAAGCCTCTTAACCGAAGACTCTCGGCAATACAGCAACTTCTCTCCGAGAGGTTTGCTGTCAACAAGGTCATCAGTACCTCAAAATTGGACTGCATCACATAACATTTCTCTGAGAAGAACTCGAAGAAAAGTATGATGTAGTATCCCCAAGAAAAAACCAGTCTCTCAAGAGACTCATTTTTCCTTAGTAGAGTCAACAGATGGCATCTCCAACAGAGAAGTTTCTGCGCCTCTATAGCTCAGACAAATGGGTTTCCCCAGCAAGTCTGACATCAAAACTTTTTCCATCAAATGGCGTCTCCCCAGTAGAAAACTCGATGAGAAGTTTGATGAAGACCTCTACACATAGCGTCCCTTGTCAAAGAAGAAATTCGACAAGAAGAAACTAAGACCAGTTCCTTGGCTGAAGACCAGGATCGAGGGGAAGTTTATTTCAGAAAATGAGACCAGTTCCTTGGCTGAAGACCAGGATCGAGGGGAAGTTTATTTCAGAAATCGAGATCAGTTTCGTGGCTGAAGACCAGGATCGAGGGGAAGTTTCACCCTTTTCTAAGCATCATTGCTTAGCAAAAGAAGATGGACAAGCAAACTGCCATTCATAACCACCGTCAAAATTTCAGGTATTCCGATATTTAATCTTCTTGCACCCTGAACGTCCGAATACCTTCGCCATTCACACCTTCGGGTCCAAGAAGATTAAATAGGGGCATTTGTCATACCCCAAATTTTGACCACCAAGATTTCCCATCATTGTAAAAATCATCACCACGATATGGATGTACTTGCATACCTCATCAATCTCCTCAAAGATGATTAAGCATTCACTACAATCAAGACTTAGGGTTTCAAGCCCTCTCAGAGCACTTAGACAAAGGATCAATCAAGAAATACCATGATCTTCAACTTGTATAAACTCTCAAACATCCATAAAGTATCAAGAGGTCTCCCAAATTAAGAATCAAGCACAAAGTTGCAACATTCCAAGTGGATCAAACCTCAAGATTGCTAGTGTCACCAAATTAGGGTTTTGGTTGACCAAGTCCTCCAGATGGAAATTATCCTCTGGACATGAGCCAATTCTTCAAAGCATAACCCAAGATACTCAAAGGGGCCTCATGGACCCAACTATCAAGTCAAAACAACCTCAGGGGAAGCATTCATCAAAAATCAGGAATTAGGGTTTCTTGACCTGATTCACCCCTAAGTTAACTTTTGAGGCAAAATATGAGCCAAGACCTCAAGACATGATTTGAGGACCTAAAATACACCACATTTATCCATTTGCAACAATGGATTGATCCAAGAAGCTTGATTCACAAGTTTCATTTTCATCTGGACCACAATTAGGGTTTTGAGGAAAAAGTCAACTGTATCTTTGACTTTTGACCAAGACATTCTCCCAAACCTTGAGACATTATTCAATACACCCTATAACACCTATGGAACCCATCCATTAGGTTTGAATTAGGTCAATGACTTGATTTCACAAAGGATCACACAGTTTGGAATTCGTCTGACAAAAAGTCAACTATGCCCATCAAGTTTGACTTTTTGGAAATTTTCACAAATATGGCTCCCCTAAGTAAAAAACAATGTTAATGAATGGTATTGATCATCATTCATTAAGAAAAATCAAGAAAAGTGAGGTTTCTTGCAAAAGGGGCAACCATAAGAAACCAAATTTTTTCAAGTTATGGAACCAAAGTGATTTTATACCAACTTTGCAAGGCCATAACTCCTAAACCACAAGGCCTTTTTCTCCCATTCAAAGCTCAAATGAAAGTTCATCTTACATACTTCAAATATGTCTACTACAATAAATTCCAAATCCTCATGGATTTTGAGATACAGATTGATCAAAATCACAAAAACATGAAAATGACCACTTTTCCAACACTTAGTGAAATTTTCAATAGGTCAAAACCAAGACCAACCTGAACTAAGCTGAACCAAGACCAACCTTGGACATCAAAGTTGAAGTATGTCAGGAGAGCTTTCCAAAATGTCCAAGAACTCAATCAAATTCCATTTGAGCTAGGAGTTATGAGCATCACAACATGCCTTGCTCAAATTTATTTTCATGACAGTATTTGGCAGATTGTGTGCATTTCTTGTGCCACACGATTTCTATTTCCAATTTTGTCATTTTCCAAGCCTTGTCCTCTTCCAAGATCAGAAAAAATCTTGATGAGTTACTTGATGATTTCAACTTTGAACCCTTGAGTCAAGAAATCAACTTGGCATGTGCAAAACCATCATTTACATGAACCTTGAATTTCAAATTTGGCATCAAGCATTTAATGGACGCATCAAGGTGGCATGAATTGGAGTAAACCTAATCGAATGATTCAAGCCTTATCCCTGCAACAGAAGACCATAGGCCTGTGCTATAATCTCAAGTCAATGATCATGGAAGACTAGAATTCCTTTATGCAACCATTGGTCACAGACCTGTACCAGTTGCCACTCACTATTGCTTGCAAAACAAACTTGCTCTACTATAAATAAAGCTCATTTTTTATCATCATGAGTACACCAAAGCACCCAAACTGATGCTTTACTCAAAATCTCTCTTTCACTC
This sequence comes from Lathyrus tuberosus, assembly GCA_022829125.1. Classification (NCBI taxonomy): domain Eukaryota; kingdom Viridiplantae; phylum Streptophyta; class Magnoliopsida; order Fabales; family Fabaceae; genus Lathyrus; species Lathyrus tuberosus. The sequence goes on along the minus strand of JALAZF010000935.1, from coordinate 272,451 downwards.
CAAAAAACACCTTTTCTTGCAAGTCACTATCAGGTTTTGAAATTGGAAGTGATTCAAACCAAACCAATCATGCCAACACCTCATAAACATCATATATGAGTGGTCTATGGCCTTAAAACACATCTGAAACACTTGAATCACAAAATCACCAGTCAGTTGCTCAAGTTTTTGACAAGGTTGTAGTTGAGGTACCAGAAGTTGATCTAAGCATCTCTAATCAAGGCTAAGCATCTCAACACACTCCATAGGGTATAGTGAAGATGTCCAGGTCCTTACAACACATCTGTAACACCTCCATCATCAAGCTCGATCACCAGCTACAAGAGGTAAGCCTGACACCTTCAAACTCTATATTCCATGCATCATAAATGTCATTTCAAGTCACCACCATGATTCTGCATGTATGTAGAGTAATAACCCTCAATCAATTGCCATGAATCAATCGTGTATAGGATTTCATGATGTTCTTGCAGAAATTAGGGTTCTTGAGTTCATTACTTGATTTCTCACTCCAGACTTAATATAAATGCAATTAATCTATATGGTTGTGATCATTGTTCAAAAACGAGTGAGATTGGTGTTTGAATCATGTAAAACCATTTAGTAATCCGAGAGAAAAGTGAGAAAACGCAAATCACCCATGGCGCGGTCACGAGGAAGAAGAAGGTGATCGTTGGCGTCATAATTCAAATATTCAAATTTTGGAATTTTTGATATTTTATTTAATTGATTTCAAAAATTAATTACTCTCTCATTTTTTATCATTTTTTATTGGTTCTTTCCTTAAAAAGGCACAAAAATGTTAAATTATTTTAATTTACAAAAAAATCCAATTTATATTATTTATTTAATATAATTAGAATTTTTGTAATTAATTTTATTTTATTTGTTTTTAAACATTTCTAAATGAAATTCTCACCTTAATTTTTCATTCCAAATGAATTTCAAGCTTTCATGTGATCAAACATGATTTTTCAAAGTTTACAACTTGTTTTTAAATATAATTGATATTTTATATCATTTTTTATTTAATTTCCTTTGAAAATTATATCTTTTAAATTCAAAATTAGGGTTTCCTCTAAATTTTGATTTTTTAAACATTTTTCAAACACTTTGGGCCTCTAATAGAGTGTAAGACCCGACCCCCTTGTACATATAATAAATTTTTGGGCATCAGTCATTGTATAAGTCCCGATACGATTTTCAAAAACAACGGTACGACCACTGCTATTCTTGGGCCTCTCCTTGAGTTGTTAGCCTCATCTCTTGTACAAAAATAAAATTTGGGCCTCTAATAGAGTGTAAGACCCAACCTCTTTGTAAATACAATAATTTGGGTCTCAGTCATTGTATATGTCCCAGCATAATTTTCAGAATAATAGCACGATCGTTGTTTTTCATCTGGGCCTCTCCTTGAGTTGTAAGCCTCAATCTTCTTTTAAAAACAACTTTCCCTTTGATTTAGATTCAAATTCATAGTTGTTATCAAAACTTTCTTCAATTTCTTGAATAACTAACCATACAGCTGTTACAATGGAAGCTTGCTCGCCTGTAAGTTTTATCAGCTTTCTTTTACATATTTGTTTATATATACTTGTTTATAATGCTGGAAGCTTGCTCACCTGTAAGTCCTCCTACACTCTTCAACATACTTGTCTATATATTTCATATGTATATGCCTATATACTATTTGCTTAGAGTTTTCCCCGACAATTAGGTATAGGATTAGATCAAACCAGTGATCACTATTTCAACACAGTCAAAACTAGTTCCCCATATAGGAATTTCCAGATACAGTCTTGCCTCCTCTTGGGCTTATACAATATGGAACAGAGAAAGACATTATTCCCAGTGAAACTTTTCTCAAGACTGTCACTATTAGAAAATTGTCAAAGAAATTCATTTCCCCCATAGAGGATTAATTCCCGGTGAAACCTCTCTTGAATTTCTTTAAACCCTAGAACTGTTCTCTAAAGGATTAATTCCTGGCGAAACCTTTCTTGAACTTTTCTTAGGTTTGGACCCACAGGCTTCCTAAAAACATCCTCAGCCTCCTCTTGGGCTTTGTACACAGACCCTTAGGCTTATTAAATGTTCTCATGCCTTCTCTTGGGCTTAGTACAAGGACCCGAGAGCTCTTACAGGTATAGGACAGAACCTAGTCATCCCTTAAGACACCTGCCTCCTCTTGGGCATCGTACAAAGATAAACTCTTTCATACCAGTAGACTTGGACAGTCTCACTTCCTTTTGGATTTCATGAAACCATTAAGTTTCCTAAAAACCACAAGAATAACCTTGATCATTTCATAAACACTCAATCTTTCATCCTAAAAATCCCCAGTTAGGGTCATCTTACCATCAATACAACACTAGCCAAAATTAGAATCTCAAGGCATCTGATATCTCAACTCTTCTGTAATCTTCAGTAAGAGTTAATTCCCCATTTTGGACCTGTCTCTGGATCTCAATAATCCTCAACAAAAGTTAGCCTCCTCTTAGGCTTTATATAAGAAATTCCCCAATCAGCCTCCTCTTATGCTTTGTATAATGATTCTTTCTTTTTTCTTCCTCAGGAAAGTCAGCCTTAATCTTGGGCTTTATACAAGACACCTAAAATATCCTCAGCTGAGTCAGTCAAAACTTTCCTTTCAGCCTCAATCTTGGGCTTTGTACAAGACAGATCATACTCTCCAGCGGAATCAATCTCTTTTTTAGCCTCAATCTTGGGCTTTGTACAAGACAGATAAAACCTCTCACCAGTAGAGTCAGTTTTTTCTTTTAACCTCAATCTTGGGCTTTCTACAAGACAGATAAAACCTCTCACCAGTAGAGTCAGTTTCTTCTTTTAGCTTCAATCTTGGGCTATGTACAAGACACATATAAATATTCCCCAGTGGAGTCAATAACTCCTTTCCAGCCTCAATCTTAGGCTTTGTACAAGACAGATAAAATATTTCCCCGGAAAAGTCAATGATTAGCCTCCTCTTAGGCTTTGTATAATGATATCCCCCAAAAGAGCCAGTCTCTTTTCAGCCTCAATCTTGGGCTTTGTACAAGACATATAAAACTCCCTAAATAGACTCAACCTTTTAGCTTCAACCTTGGGCTTTGATCAAGGCACAAAAAACCAACATCCCCTCAAAGGAAATCAAGAATCTCTCTGTAGGAAGACATTTCTCTGTACATCACACATCAAAACAGAAAATCAAACAAACCTTAACCCCAGATAATTGTTGTAAGTGGCAAACTTGTTGATTCAAATATCCAAGTTGTAGTTCATCTCTTATTCTGGTAAACTTCCTCTTTCATCTAATTGCTGTAAGCGGCAAGCCTCTAGATTATTTACATCCAAGCCCATATCCCTCTCTTAGCATGAAAGATTCCTAAGGAAAAATGGCATTGCTCAACACTGAGTTAAAGTTTCCTCCTTCAGGACAAATCCCTCATAAAGGAAATTATGGCATTGTTGGATTCCATATATTCCAGTTAAAGTAATTCTCCTTTATAATCAGTTACCCAACAACTGTGATGGACAGACGAGGTATCTCCTTTAGAGATGACAAATTCTTTCTCAGCCAAACCTTTTAGCTTCAATCTTGGGATTTGAACAAGACAAAAATAACCTTTTATCTTCAATCTTGGGCTTCGAACAAGACACAAATACTCCTTTAGCTTCTATCTTGGGCTTTGAACAAGACACCAAACATCTTTTCCTCCCATAGAATAGGAGGAACTACGATTGCTCTGATTTCCCTGTTTTTCTTTAACGGGAATACGTAGGCATAAGATTGCAAAATCTTAGAGAGCATACCAATCAAAAACCTTAGGTCCAGGACCTTACCAAAAACATCGAAATACCCGAAATCAACAAAAACTCTCTCTCTCTCTCTCTCTCTCTCAAACACTCCCAAAGGAGAAACTTTCCCAATAAGCAGATAAACATCAGTAAATAGAAAACAGTAGAATTGCTAAAGATCTATGGATAACCATATATAGGACGAGTAATTGACAACTCCCCATTGTATAACCTGACCCCCGGACCCCCCAATCTCTTAACATTTGTTAAAGAAAACATTTGCGTGCAAGGTTAGTTTTAGATACCTTCCCTTTCCTTTCTAGCTTCATAGGATAAATAAGAAATCAGAAAGTAGCACCCAATTCCAACCATGGCGATAAGGTGGTCGCGTCACCGACATAAATTGCACACTACAGCGAGAGCATCGACGAGAGTAATACAGTTGTTCTCTCAGCTCAGTGTGTCACAGATGGAAACTGTTGTGAGTGATGCTGGATGATACTGAGGAGTATTGTAGGTTGAGTATAACTGGTCGGTAAGTTTAAGTTTTTGAGGAGTGGATTATATGCATGCCGGATAAGTTTCTTCTCTCTGAAGAATGAATTCATTTTGTGTTAATATTTACTTTTCTGTTTCTATGTTTCAAACATTTTAAACCAAACTTAAAATTGCGGAAACTGTCGAACGCCAGTTCAATAACACCGAACTCTGTGGACACGATAAATTCCCGGAAAAATACTTCCAAAAACTTTTGTTGCTTGCCGCTATACCACACCAACAATTATGCAATGTTAAGTCTAGGAACATTGGTCTTAGACATACTTTCGTGAGAAAATTGATTAAAGATGGAATCATTTCACTCACCCATATAAGAACAAGCTATAATTTGGCTGATACCTTTACTAAGCCACTGGCCAAAGAATTAGTAAAAACAACCTCGAGAGGCATAGGGTTGAAACTCCTTGAGTAGGAGTCCCGACAACGGCGGAAACCCAGTCTTACGTTGATAGAACATTAACCTCAAGATTCAATAGGTAGCAACAAGTCGTTGATTTGGATGTTTGTCGAACATTTCGTGATAATGTTGACCTTTAAAATGAGGGTTGAGTTTTTATTTAAACTCTTAATGAGTTTCAATACCAAGGGTATGTGTCTCGTGGAAAAAGATACAATATGAACTTCACCTATGTGAATTTCGAGATGGTGTCGTCTCAAAGTGAGAGTTAGAGTTTCTCTCGTAAAAAAAAATCATGAAAACAGGAAAAGCACATGGCCATAAATAGTGCTAGGATATAGATGTAGGAGAAGAACCATTAAAGAGTGTGTGAGGCAATGTCGATATAATCACAAGGGATAACGGTTCAAAGCATTGCTACCTAACATTCCAGTTAGACTTTGCATTATTCTTACTAAGGTTAAGTTTAAATCGAAAGATATATAACTGTATTAACATTCTTTGTTTTTCTTTTTTAGAATTGGTCTTGTCATTATTAGAACAAGTGGGGGATTGTTGTAATTTATGAACATTAAATGTCCATGGGTGTGTTCTAAAATGACAAGAAATAGTGGAAGTGAGTAAATGCCAATAAATGATTGGGTAATAGTTATGCATAGAAAGTTTCACTAACTTTAAAAGCCTTTATAAAGAGTTATGAGTATTTACTCAACAAAAGGACAAAAGAGGATAAAGTGCCACATAGACAAGTGTGGTGGTCCCAAGTATTATGCCACTTGTCTCTCCATACACCCCTCGTCGGTATCGCCACCGGCGATAGTGGCTCCGGCTCCTTGACCGGGTCCAAGGGTGTGGGCGTAGAGGCGCTAGTTGCGGCTTGTAGGCGGTACTTGAGCACTTAGGCATACATCAGAGCAATCGATCTACTTGCGGCAGCGCAGGTGGCGCTCCGGTGGGGCGGACTCTTTATTGGTCTCGTTTTGGTCGTAGCATGCATTTGATTTTTGAATTCGAAGAGAAGCAACATTTTGGGAAGGGTTGCTGCAGAATGAACATATGCAACGGTTGGAAACATAACAACTTTTGGTTAAAATGTGTTGTTCCATCAAGGGTCGCAACCTTGTGAAACAACACATACATGGCCTATCAATAACTCATTTGGGAATTTAGAAATCACATCACAAACCGAATATCATCTTCTACAAAATTTCAAACACTCTTCTTTAAATAATCGAGTTTTCGTCGATTTTGCGCAAATTCGATATAAGGTTGAATTATCATGTGTATTCATACGTTCCGATTCTAAGACATACAAGAGAGTGCTTAAAATACTTTTAAAAAAAATAACATCGTTCACGATTCAATTCTGGATCCATTTAACTTCAACGATATTTCTAAGAGTCCATAAACTACATGATTTGTTAAAAGGAGATTATACGCGTCGTCAAGCGGTTATATTCGTAGAGTAGAACTATGCATTAAATAACTTCAGACAATAAATACTTTAAATGGCTATTATAATGCACCCAAATAATTAGAGTAATAGAGTATACGGTTTGGCAGGGGGTTTAAGTGAACTGCCATGTGTATCTTCAGTATGACTAAAGAAGTTAGGCATCCAGTTAGATGTATATATACAAGGTGGCACAGGGGGTTTAATTGAACTACCATGTGTATCTTCATTATGAATAGAGAAGTTAGGCATCCAATTAGATGTATTTACAAGGTGGCACGTATTGTCGGTAGTTTTTACCAAAAATCACGGTAAACATATGGTATATAAGGAGCATAAACTTCTCAAAAATATAGACTGGTATCCCCGATTAATATATAAGCATGACACATTGTGTATGAGAAATGAAATCAGACAATATAATATAATTTAATATTAACTAATAAATATTTCCTCTATTTTATAATGAGTGATTCAATTGACTATTTTACATATATTAAGAAAAGTGTAATAATTAAAGGGGGAGAATGAAATTTTTACTAAAGTATTTTTTACTTCATCCTTCCCATAATGACTGACCCATTTAGAATAAAAGAGGGTCCCAAAATAAATGACCAATTTCAATTTTTAATGTATCTTTTTCAACTTTATCCTTTAATTAATATTATTTTCTTAATTCTCAATGCACAATAATGATAATTTAGTAAAAGTATCATTCTCTCTTCTTCATTTATTATTTTTTCTTAATCTATGTGAAAAAAGTTAATTGAATCATTTATTGTGGGACAGATAGAGTATTATGTATTAGGAGTAATGAAAGTGGTAATACTTAAATGGTGCAATTGAAAAAAAAGAATTAATCTATATCATAAATTAAAATTATTTATTTATTTTAGGACACTTTATTATTTAAAACGGATCACTCGTTATAAAACAGAGGGAGTATAAAACAATTGCATGAGTTACACATAGTGTGGGAGAGTGGAAAATGTCAAGCTGTTATTAATGCTACATCAGTTTAAAGTTTAATAACCCCATGTCATCATATGAGGAATACAAGTTTTATGGTTCCCATGTCACATACTTCGTTTCTTCCTAATTATAAGGTGAAGTAAAGACATACAAGATCCTATCGTAACATTCTATCGTGTTGGTGGCAGACAACTGCAGTACCACTTATTGTTGAAACACAAAATAAGAAGATAGAAGAGAAAGAAAATTGAGTAATTAACTTTTAATCTAATTGAAAACGATTATAATGAATTCTCCTCGAACTAAAATTGGATTAAGTTAATATAATACAAAAGAAATTTAAATGCATCTCAAATTAATTCTAAATGCAACTTAAAGGAAAATGTTAACTAACTGAATTCGGATTAAACTTTAATATCATCACTTAATCCACATTCAAGGCTAAAATCAACAACATCAATTTCATCTCTCAAATGGATAAAGTGTTCATTCTTGATAGCTTTATCTAGCACATCTGCAAACTGCTCCTGAGCATTACATTGAATAACTTCAAGCACCCAATTCTGAACCTGATTGCGCAAAAAATGGAACTTTGTGTCAATGTGCTTGCTCCAACTTCCATGCAGCACTAGATTCTTGGTAAGGCTTATAGTTGATTTGTTGTCAATCATCAACCTCATAGGCTTGTTCACCTTGATCTTTTGATCCTGCAATAAGCTCATAATCCAAACAACTTGATATGCAGACAAAGCACCTGCAATGTACTCACCTTTATAGATTGACAATGCAACCACTGGTTGCTTCTTGGAGCACAAAGAAATGAGACCTCCTAGATACTTAACGAAATATCTAGAAGTCTTCCTTTTGTCAACTCTGTTTCCACACCAATCAGAGTCTGAATAGCATATCACCTCTTAATCAAATTTAGCACCGATAATATACCTCAATATCCTGACAACGGCTTGGTCATGTGACCACTTTGGTTTGTTCATAAACTTATTCATGATTCCAACTACATAGCAAATATCAGGTGTAATGTTACACAGATATCTCAATAAGCCCACCAACTGTTTAAAAATTATTGCATCTAAATCATCGCCCTCAACATTATAATCCATCTTGTGATTTGTTTTAGCAAGTGTGATTGCAGACTTGAAATTTATTAGCTCAAATCTCTTCAAAAGCTCAAGTTCATACTTCAGTTGATGCAAAATTATACTCTTGTCATAGTACAGAATCTCGATCCCTAGAAAATATACCATATTTTCAAGATCATTCATCTTAAACTCATTCATTAACACCTTCTTGAACTTGACTATCTCATCTGAACAGCTCCCTATTAGCAATTTGTCACCAACATAGAGATACACCAGAATCATATTGCTATCAGATGTATGCTAAATATAAACACCATACTCCATCTCACATTTTGTGAGTCGTTGAAGCTTGAAAATGAATCAATTTTCATATTTCAAGCTCTACGAGCTTGTTTCAGCCCATACAAGGATTTATGCAACTTGTACACCATCCCTTCCTGATTCTTTTTCACAAGTCCAAGAGGTTGTGACACGTAAACTTCCTCTTGTAAAGGACCATTCAAATGCAGATTTCACATCTAAATGCATCATATGCCAATTTCTATTAACAACTATGGCAATCACCAATCTGATTGTTCCATTCCTAGCTACAGATACAAATACCTCAAAGTAGTATAATCCAAATTTCTATAGAAATCCTCTAACTACTAACCTTGCTTTATGTAGGCCAATTAATTTGGATTTTGTAGGGTATAATTCTATAAAACTACAATTCTAATATTATTTAGTTAAATTTGTGTTTAATTTCTTTTATATTTTGACAAATATATGAATTGATTATAAGATGAGAATAATTATTAATCCTAACTTTTGAAACTTGATCTAATATAATTGTTAAATCAAATAATTACTATGAACATATTGAATTATTCCTTTGTGATATAAGAATTAATGTCTGGTAAAACCTCTTTTGACTACGAATACACCTAAGACATTTAGGGATTGTGATTTAAAGAGTGGTTGTTGAGCTAAGAAATCGGTCAAAACTATTTTGTTAATCCATCGTGATAATAGAGGAACAATATTATGAAATATACACAATTAAAAAATAGTGAGAAATAAAGAATTCGAAAAGGTCTAGTCGATTTGAATCACTGTTAATTTAAACCTTTTAATTTCTTATATGTTAATCAAACTTTTATGAAAAATCCCCCAATTTAACATCTTTAATATGAAAGAATTATTGTGTGTAATTGAAATAATCCATGTGGCTATAAACTTAACTTTTATTACTTGAAAAAATTATTGTGTGTAATTGAAATAATCCATGTGGCTATAAACTTAACTTTTATTACTTGATGACAATTTAGTACACTTGATAAATTATCCATCACAAGAGAACTTTCAAGAAGACTAGCTTATTGTGAGATAGTTTCTAATAATGAAGTAGGTATTGATGGATCTTGCAATGGCTTTGCATCTTGCAATGACACCATCAAGGTTGTAATGGCTTTGGTCCTTTAGAAGAAAAGGTGTGCATAGTCCAACCTCCTAGTTTTGCACTTAAGTGGAAAGAACTTAAGGTATACAAGTTTCACAAAGCCTTGTATGGCGTGAAACAAGTTCCTATGGACTGGAATAAAAGAAATGACAAATTCTTCATGGTAACTGGATTTAAAGAGTGTAACTAAGAACATTATATCTAATTTAAAGGAAAAAGGGGGGGAATTTTACTAATTATTTTCCTTTGTATGAATGATCTTCTCTTGGCAAGAAGTTGTAAGAAAGAGATTGACCAATTCAAAGCTAAGATGAAACTATTCTTTGAGATTACTCATCTAGGCAAGCTAGCTTATTTTCTTGGCATGGAATTCTTAGATACCACAGTGGGAATAATAATGCATCTAGAAAAGTAGGCAATTGAAATATTGACAAAGATTCAATATGGTGGAATGTAATTCTACAATAACACCAATTGACACAAATTTAAAGTTTGAAGAATTAGATGTAAACGAAGAGGACAGGGTGGATATGATCATGTTTAGGAAACTGGTAGGCTCACAAAGGTGTTTGTGCTAAAGTAGGTCAGAAATAAGTTTCTTAGTTGGATCGGTGAGCCGGTTTATAAGCAAGCCTCTTAGATAATAATTCAATGATGCAAAGAAAATAATGAGATACATCAGTGGCACGCTACATTATGGTCTCCTATTTCCATTAGGCAAGGGGAATAAAGAGCTTTAACTCATTAGTTTCTTTGGTGTTGATTGGTGTGGTGACAAAGTTGATAAGAGAAGAACAATTGGATACTTGTTTCAGTTCCTAAAAACACCTATGTCATGGTGCTCAAAGAAGCAGCACGTGGTGACTCTTTCTAGTTGTGCAATTGAATATGTTGCAGGTGTTGTTGCAACTTGTCAAGAAAATTGACTTCAATCCTTATTGAATAATTTGATGATCAAGTTAGAACAACCAATGAAGCTACTGATAGATAACAAATCAACCATAAATCTAGTTAAAAATTCCATTACACATGGGAATATCACACACATTGAAGCCAAATTTCATTTTCTAAGAGATCAAGTCATGAAGGGAAAGCTTAATGTTCTATATTGTCCAACATAAGAACAAGTGACAGATGTGTTTACTAAAGCAATCAAAAGAATGCAATTAAAGAAATTGAGAAGCGATTAGTTTTTGATAGTTCGAACTAAAAATGGGATGTTGAATTTAATTCGAGCTTTGAAGTGTTTAGATAATTAGTTATTCATAACTAACTTAATCAATTACTTTTCTATGTTTGGAAACTATGTAAAACACAATTACTTAATGTGCAAGTAACTGCTAATCGTAATTATATATAGCTTTTCACCTTATTAATACAATTCAATCAATTCTTAATTTCTTTGCTTTCAATTCCATAATCCTCTCTTTCTCTCTCAATCTCTTTATTCAAAATCTGTTATCCCCAACATAAGACCCATGATGTTGTCGGTACAAACATTAAAATAGTGTTGTATCTTACATCATTTTTTTTTTGGCTATTAGATTAATACTTTCTACCATATCTTACATTATTCAGTAATCATACTTATTAATCTAGTGAAAACAAACTATTAATTATTACAACGCCTACTTGAGCACCATAAAACTAATATGTAACTATCTCTAAATATAGTAAATTCCTAATAATATATAGTAAACAAAAAAATGTTACCCTAATGATTTTGTGAGTAAAACTTGCGAGTCCTAAAATACAGAATCAAAGCCAAGAAAGTTCCAAAGCAACAAAAAGAACCCCAAATAATAAAAATGTTGCTAAAACATTCCATGCCCATGCACTTTCCATGTTCATTTCCTTGCTTACGGTAGATAAGTGCAGCTGAGTAACCAAATAAAAACGACCCTATTGGAATATTAGCCACAACCACATTATGGTTTACAGAGAAATTCTTAGTTCCAAAAAGTTCAGTTGTTGCGGAAATAGCAGTGGAAGTGATTGCTCCAGTTGAAACTCCAATCACAGCTGTGCTTATGTAAAGAGCAATGTCAGTTTTGTTGAGAAGTAAGAAGAATGCACCTGCCGTTGGTGCCATTACTCCCACCATTAAGGCAGGTCTTGAAATTGTACGCTTTCCTCTGAAATATTATGTAAAGTATTTTTAGATATATTAAATAATTGATGTATCTGATTTATATACAGAAACGAATGAAGTATATATATATATATATATATATATTGATTAACTAAGTTAATAATTTTGATACAGAAGAGTAAATAGTAACTATCATAAGAAATGAGGCGCTTTAAATTTTGTTGGTTTGTTTGTCTTCATCAATGTAGATCAACCAACATTTCCATCACCATTATTTCCATTAAATGAAAGCATAAATGCAATATTTTCAGTCGGTATTATATTTCACTAATGTTAAAAAAATGTTTTAAGATTGTATTCTGGGCAAAAACATTATGGTTTTGTATGCAACTATTTTCTTCTATCTCACTCTTATAAAAAAATTATTTTTTATATTTATTAAGTAATCAATATATTTGATCAAATATATTGATTATTCAATAAATATTAAAAAAAATTAGTTACTTAATAAATTTAAAAAAAAAAATTTTAATAATTTTTTTCTTATAATACATATAAAAGTAAGTTTAATTTAATTTGCATTAAACATATTAACCGCAATTTTTTACTATATAAAAATTTGACAAAACTATTAGTGTGAAAGAAATTTAAAACATGGAAAAATCATAGAATTTGTTTCAAATTACCTGTAGAAGTAGTCTAGAAGAGATGGAATGAGACGACCAAAGAATCCAAAAGAAGAAGACAAAGACACCAAATATGAAGTAGCAGAACAACTTCTTGATTCAGCTATTTGTCCCAAATTGTTAAGAAATACTAAACCAATTGTTGCACCAAAAAAATACACAAAGAAATATAACCAGAAGTTCATTCTTTTCAACATTAACTTCACACCAATTTCTTCCATAACACAACCATCTTCAACTTCACTACTATCTTCATTATCACCCTCTTTCACATTACTCTCTTTATCAATATTCTCCTCCATGGTATAATGGTAGATTCTTAGGCTTTCTCTTTTTTTGTGCAATGACTCAACTAGTTCCTTGATCTTCACGCAAATTGGGAGTAAAAGAGGTAAGAGAAGAGATACTAGAATACCAATAAGGACACCAAGTGAGGAAATTTTGTTTGTGAAAATTTGCAAGCTGCTAATCACAGCAAATATTCCAGTGGTAATTGTAATAACAAACATCAATGCAAAAACAACACTAGAATGCTTTGAATTTTTCACTTCAATTTCTTTTACTATAGGAGCTAATATTAAGCAAACAGCCACAGGTACTATAGAGTTCAAGAAAAGAAAAGTTTTAGCCTTGTTATTGTGTGAAGAAACAACATCAACAATTGTTGTATAAATCTTTGCACTTAATCCTTGATAACTAGTTGTTAATCCGACCGCTACCTGGCGGTCAGATAAAAAGTTTCGTATGGCGATAACATAGCAGACAGTATTGATCCAACAAATGCTATTGCCAGCGATAAATGTTAGGAGGAACACATGCCAGTATGATAGATAAGAAATTTGGTTGGATATGAAGAGATATTGTACACCATAACCTATTAGTCCAAGAAACGAACCGATCATGAGGACGAGCCAAAGAGGGAGGTAAATAACAGCGAGGCCGGAAAACCAACCAAAAAGTTTGCCAGCATCAGATGCAAAAGCAAGGTTATTGAGTTGAACTTGTGAAATGGAGAGAAGCTGTTTTAGCTGGGAAGAATAAGCTGGGAAATTGGTGTTTGTTCCATTTATGACTTGGAGCCAAATGATGCCAACTAGGCTAAGCCATTGAAGAGTAGAGGAAGGCATTGTGAAGAAGAATGATAACTAAAATTTCTAAGATATTAATAGAGGTTATATGGTTTGGTATGTGTGTGTGTGAGGGATTAAATGTTAACAAGAAAAAGAACGGGCTAGATTATTAAGGTGTGCAACAAAGTCAAGAAATTAATATGGTGACACATGAAACCGAATAACGTGGCTGTACCTGTATATGTAAAATGTTGTTTTGTACTATGCACATTAATTTACACTATTCATTATTGTTATATAAACAAAAAGTTATCTTTTAAATTTATTGATTAAATGATGTATTTGCTTTATATATATTAACTAAGATACATTAGATATTCGATAGATTAATTATTCAATTTGAAAACTAAACTTTTATTTATAATAGTGATAGAAGAGTGTAAAATATTATGTGTGGTGAAGATCAGGGCATCAATGTTATAATGAATGCATTTATGGATGAAATTTTAGAGTTTAAATCTTGAGTGGGTTATACTGTTATAGTAATACTAAGCTTGAACCCAATTCAATACTGTTATAATATTAATTATTGAAATAAATTGAAATTAAATATTAGAGGTGTTCCAATATAAAATTAATTAGTAGAGATTTGATCGATAGTTTGACGACGGTGTTGATTAAGAATTGTTTAAATTTGTTTTTCTATTCACTTTCTTAATGTTGATATCACAAGAAGATGAAAGGAGTATTGTAAACTTGTTCTCATTATTGATCAAGTGAATGAATTACAGTTACAGTGGTAACTTATATAGTTATACAGTGGTAACTAACTAATGAGTATTTGTATACATTATACAAACATGTGTATTAACTAAAGTATTCTACCAACTAATACTATTATATTGTTGATACCTCCCCACAAGTTGGAATGTGGATATTGCACAATCCCAACTTGGACAGAAGAGAAGAAAATAAAGGAGAGTGTAAAGGTTTGGTTAAAACATCAGCTAGTTGAGAGTTGGATGGAATAGGGAGGAGATGAATGAGCTTCGAAACTAATTTCTCCCGAATAACGTGGCAATCCAACTCAATATGCTTGCTGCGTTCGTGAAAAGTAGGATTATGGGCAAGATAAATAGCAGATTTGCTATCACAATAAACCGAGGCTGGGTCGGAAAAAGTAATGTGAAAATCCTGAAACAAGTAACATAACCACTGAATTTCACAAGTAAGAGAAGCAAGGGCCCTGTACTCAGCTTCAGTTGACGATCTGGAAACGGTATTTTGTTTCTTTGACCTCCATGACAAAAGAGACGTGCCAAGGAGCACACAAAACCTAGTGACAGACCGTCTAGAATCAGGACAACGTGCCCAATCAGAGTCTGCAAATCCATAAAGCTTGATGTCACTAGTACTTGAAAAGAACACACCTTGAGTAGGGAAGGGTTTCAAGTAGCGGAGAACGCGAGTGGCAGCTTGATAGTGAGAAACAAAAGGATTGGCAACATACTGAATAAGATGTTGAACAGCATATGAGATGTCTAGGCGAGTATTAGTGAGATATAAGAGCCTGTCAATCAACTTTCTGTAGGAAGAAGGATCTTCTAAAGGGACCCCATCAGTAGAAGACAACTTAGTACTTGGGTCAATAGGAGTAGTAACAGGTTTAGAACCAAGAAACCCTGTGTCTTCAAGCAATTCAAGAACATACTTCCTTTGGTTCAAAAAAATTCCTGATGTGGACCTGGCAATCTCCAAACCAAGGAAATATCTAAGCTGGCCAAGGTATTTAATATGAAATTTTTGATCCAAAAAGGATTTCACTTGATTAATCTCTGTAAGAGAATCTCCAGTCAGAACAATGTCATCAACATAGACAAGGAGTGCAGTGAAATGATGTGCAGTGCTCTTGGTGTATAGTGAGTGATCAGCTTTAAATTGCTTGTATCCTAAAGAAAGTAATGCAGAGGAAAGTTTGGCATGCCATTGTAGGCTGGCCTATTTTAAACCATACAAGGATTTTGTTAACTTACATACCTTGTTAGAGCCAGGAATGGCATAGCCAGGAGGAAGAGACATATATACTTCTTCATTGAGATCTCCATGTAAAAAAGCATTGTTGACATCAAGCTGCTCCAAATGCCAATGTTTGATGGCAGCAATGGATAATAACACTCTGACAGTTGTAATCTTTGCAACAGGAGAAAAAGTGTCAAAGTAATCCACACCTTCAAGTTGAGTGTAGCCCTTTGCCACTAACCTAGCCTTATATCTCTCTATAGTCCCATCTGCATGATATTTAACTTTGTAAACCCATTTGCATCCAACTGGAACTTTACCTGCAGGAAGATCTACAAGAATCCAAGTTTGGTTATCCTTAAGCGCAGAAATCTCAGCATCCATGGCTTGTCTCCAACAATCATGTTTTGAGGCCTAAAGGTATGTTTTGGGTTCAGGTATAGAAGAAATTGTACAACAGAAATGTCTATAGGTGGAAGAACAATTTTGATATGATAAAGTGTTTGAGATAGGATGTGTAATATTGGATGAAGGTTTAGAGGGGGGCTGAGAATCTGTGGAAAGAAGATTACAGTGAAAATCTTTGAGATAGGTGGGGGGTTGTCTAGGTCTGGAGGATTTTCTTGTGGGTTGAGCAATTGTAGCAGGTTGGGAAATGGTAGCAGGTTGGGGATTGATAGGGTCAAGTTGAGGACTGGTGTTTTGAATATCACCAGGATGTACAATTGTATCAGGTAAGTGATTTGGGTCAGAATCAATGACATGAGGGCTAGGGGGAGCTAAACTGTACTGATGTGGGCCATGGCTAGAAGGCAATTGTGGACTTAAAGTGTCAAAAGGAGCATTGACAGTGGGGGAATCACAAAGTCTAACAGGTTGAGAGACTTCTATGTCAGAAGGAATACTATTATCCAACAGGCCAGGCTGATGAGTGTTAGGCACAGGGTTGTTGACTTGTTTAAAGGGGAAAACAGTCTCATAAAAAAACAACATTTCTTGAAACAAACAATTCATGAGATGATAATTCATATAGTAAATACCCTTTAGTACCATCTTTAAAACCAAGAAAAACAGCTTTCCTAGCTCTAGGTTGGAATTTTGTTCTATGGTTTTGTAATGTGCTTGCAAAGCAAAGACAACCAAAGATTTTTAGATGAATTAAAATAGGGAAGGAATTGAAAATCATTTCATATGGGCATTTGTTTTTAAGTAAAGGGCTAGGAATTCTATTAATCAAATGCACATCATGCTTGATGCAAAAATGCCAAAGTGTAGTAGGAACATTAGAATGGAAAGTGAGGGCTCTAGCAACATTAAGGATATGTTGGTGTTTTTTGTCAACCACCCCATTTTGTTGGGGTGTTTTAACAAAAGATTTCTGATGAGAGATGCCTTTGGACAGAAAAAATGAACTCAAGGTTAAAAATTCAGAACCATTATCTGATCTAAGACATTTAAGAGTAGTGTTGAATTGGTTTTCTAAGGAAGCAATGAAATGTATAATACTTTGTTTAACTTCAGTTTTAGCTTTGAGAAAAATAACCCATGTGAAGCGTGAAAAATCATCTACTAGTGTTAGGAAATATTTATGACCTTGAATGGATTCAGTAGCAAAGGGACCCCATAGGTTAGCATGTAATATATCAAAGGGAGCATAAGTGATTGTTATACTAGTAGGAAAAGGTAGCCGTTTCTATTTTGCAAAATGACAAGATGCACAAGGTGCCATATTACTTTTATTACAAGAAATAAGAGGAAAACTTTTTGCTAGAGTAAGAAGACAAGAATCAGAGGCATAACCTAGTCTAAAATGCCAAGTTTCAAAACAATTAGAACTAACAACATTACATTGAGAAAAATTACTTTTGGAATCAATGACATAGAGGCCTCTTTGTAGCTTAGCTGTACCAATAGTTTGCCTCGAATGGTTCTGCAAAATGTGGCAGGTATTGGAAGAGAAATTCAGATAACAATTCATATTTTCAGTGAGTTTAGTGACAGATATTAAATTGACATGAAAGGAAGGTATATAAAGGACATTATAGAGGGTTAATGTTGAATTAACAATGACAGTTCCACTAATGGATGCATCTACATGAGATCCATCTGGTAAAGACACAGAGATAGGGACAATGGTGTGGTAGGAATAAAAATTATCAAGAGTTAAAGGTGATGTGATCCGTGGCCCCTGTATCTAAGATCCAAAGATTAGAATTCTTACCAATTCCTGTAGGAGTGTGTGAGTTCATGGCCAAAGGTGAAGTGGTGATAGAGTTGACAGTAGGAGTAGGTTTGGATTGTTGGAGGAGAGCCCAGATACTTTGAAACTCTTCCTGAGTAAAACCAAATGAGGAACCTGAAGAACTATCTGCAGATGCTGAACTAGTGGATGCATTGTTTGCTTGGGCTGGTGTAGAAACCTGAGCATTACTCTAACCTTTCCCTTTCTGGCAAAAACCTGGTAGATAACCATGTTTCAAGAAACAGGTATCCACAGTGTGATTAGTTCTTCCACAGTGTGTGCAGACTCTGTTTGTACCCTTTGCAGAAGAATTGCCTTACCTTTGCCTTTTGCATACTGAGTATTAACATTCAATGTAGTGGCAGAAGAGTCGATAGAGTCAGTAGAATCAGCAGGTGAAACATAATTCAGCTCACGTTCTTGTTGAATAACAAGAGAGAATGCTCTATCAATAGAAGGCAATGGTGACATCATCATGATTTGGGATTTTGAGTGAGCAAATCGTTCATTTAAACCCTTCAAGAACCTGATAACGTAATCTTGCTCACGGTATGTTTTAGCAGAATCAACAGCACCACAAGAACAAGCAAAAGAACAAGTACAATGAGGAAGAGGACGATAATTCTCAAGTTCATCCCAAAGCATTTTCAATTGAGTAAAGTATTCAGATACATCAAGGGTACCTTGGCGGAAGCGATATAATTCTTCTTGAATATCTGAGATGCGAAAAGCATCACTCTGCGAAAACCTAATGCGAAGATTCTTCCAAACGTCGGCAGCAGTGTCAATCCACAACACCAATTTCGCAATGGATTCAGAGATTGAACGTTGAATCCAAGAAAGCACCATGGTGTTGCATCGAATCCATTGAGTGTACAAAGCATCAGAAATAGGAGGTTTTGGGAACGATCCATCAACAAACTTCTCTTTGTTCTTCGAAATCAATGCAATGTGTATTGATCGAGACCATGTGTGATAATTCTTGTTGTCTAACAGAGGAGCAACAAGAATCAAGGCTGGGCTTTTGTTTGGATGAAGATAATAGGGGTTCGCAGAGTTCGTCGCAAAATCGGCATAGCTTTGGTGATCCATAACAGAAAGGAAGAAGCAAACAAACTTCAAAGAGAAACAATCGATTGAGAGAAGAAGTTAAGAAAGCTGGAACAATCGATGAAGAAGAAGAGAGAAATAGTCACCAGAGCTCATATGAGCTTCTGATACCATGTTGATATCACAAGAAGATGAAAGGAGCATTGTAAACTTGTTCTCATTATTGATCAAGTGAATGAATTACAGTTACAGTGGTAACTTATATAGTTATACAGTGGTAACTAACTAATGAGTATTTGTATACATTATACAAACATGTGTATTAACTAAAGTATTCTACCAACTAATACTATTATATTATTGATACTTAATAAGGGTTCAAAGATTACAAGTGAATAACAACAATTAACATCTCTCAACAACCTGAGAGGCGTAAGGAAAAAAGGCATGTATACCCACTACTACGGAAAACCCCTTTTACAACGGTTGAAAAATACATATAATAACGCAGATCAAGGCGTTGTTATGTAGAGTGTTGTGGTAAATGCACTACTTATAATCACGGCCCTGGGACCGTTGTTGTATTATGAAAAGCGCGCGGTATATCACAACGATTATGCTTAACAACCATTGTGATACATAAAGTACTGGATTAGAAACCCAGCAACAACAAATACATTACATTAGATCACGGTTAATATAGATAACCGTCGCGGAAAGTACCCATAATTTATTATATACCAATTTATATTTCTTGGTTTACCATACACCTATTTGAAGAAATACAGCCATTAAAATTGACAAAGAAATATATAATCTGAAAATTAAACTATTCTAGAAAAACAACTTAAACACACCAATGTTTTTCGAATTGAATCCGTCTCATTCTACACATTTTATGTTCTTTAACACATATACGGTTCAATGGTCTGATTCCTTCAATGCATCGATATATTTTATTATAGCTTACCTCATCATCGTCGCTTATCAAAGCAATTGTAAATATCGATGAATTGAAGCAAACAGACCATTAAACCATATATTATGTGTTAAGGAACATAAAATGTGTTGAATGAGATGGATGCGATTCGAAAAAACATTTATTGATATAGGTTGGTTTTCAAATACATCTTAATTTTTAGAATATAAGTTTCTATGTCAATATAAATGATTGCATTTTCATTAAAAGGTTAGTGAAACAAACAATATACAAAGTATATATTAAACTAAACTTGTCAACCTGTATAAGAATTTAAAGAACAAAACATTGCTAAGTCACAAGAAGCCTATATCTTGTGACTTAGCAATGTTTTGTTCTTGTTTTGAGAACATTTGTCAACAACAAAAACATACAACAAATCCATGCAACACAATAAAAAAAACATACATTATTTAAGCAACAAAACCCCAAGTGGGACTGTAACAAATCAAGATACATTGAGTCAATAACGCATCTCTTATTGAAAATAATCGTGGAACTGTAACAAATCAAGATATATCAGGTTCATCTAGTTTGTGATGCCATGAAGAAGAAATATAAGGTGGATGAAGTTTATACAATAACTTCATACTTCTTATATTTTTCTTCATGGCAACAAAAACCATATGAAACTTCACCATAGTATACGCTTACTACCACCATACGCTTGCTACCATCATCATCACCATGTATCTACAAGGAAACACAACAAAAATCAAACTTAACCCTAAAACATCAATGACATAATGTTTATCACAGCATTCTAAAACCAAACCCTAAAACAATAATCCTAAATTCTAAACATCAACAGCATCCAGAAGAAGAGTAGAAAAAAGAGTGCAGGAGAACATACCATCTTCGCCGCCGTAGGAGTTTGCGCCGTACGTTGCTCCCGTCAGATATCTTTTAAGCTTCTTTTCTCCATTCACTTGTAATAGTATTAGTTAAGATTCATGAGAGGAGAGGGTTGTGTTAGGGTTTTATTTAGAGAGAAACGACAATTATGAACTGGGCAACAGATAGTTTCGTTTATATATTAAAAAATATCACTTTTCGTTACGGTTTAAAACTATAACCGTAATTATATTTTATATTTTAAAATAGTAGCAAACTATATCACGACGGTTACCCATAATAACCGTAGTGATATCCTTTATTTAAAAATAAATAAAAAAGAAAGGAGCACCTTAACGTTAAATGAAAAAAAAAATTGCCACAGTTGAGGTTCGAACCCATAAAAGATTGACTCTATCATATTGGTTATACTTACAACCGTTATTATATCCTATAAGTTTTTAATTAAAAGATATAATATAAAGTTAGCGCCTGAGTTTAGAGATATCACCACGGTTTTCGGAAGAACCGTGGTGACTTGGGCGTTGTTGTTTACACGTTTTGTAGTAGTGACCCTTGAGGCTGAGGTTGTAAGTGGTTCAACAAATGTGGCATCCACGAAACCTGTGTCGAAGACTGAGTTATGGCACAAGAGACTTGCCATGTCAGTGAAAGAGGCCTAGTCGAATTGTCAAAACAAAATATGTTGGGTGGTGATAAGGTCGAAAAGATGGCGTTTTGTGAACCTTGTGTATTTGGTAATTCCTGTAGAATGAAGTTTAACAAAGGTAAACAAAGAACACATGGATCCCTTTATTACATTCATGCTGATTGTAATATCCCATATTCCCTTAAATGTTCAATTGGATGTAGTTGAGATCAACTGAGTTGATATGTACTCTACCTTTGCAGTTATAACAATTGGAACTCCTAAATGCTCTAAATATTATCAGTTGGGGCCAATAGAGTAACCAGTGAACTCTAAAGAGATCAATTATTAATAAAAGTGATAGAACAATATTAATAAGTGCAAGAGATGACATTTTGCTAACATCAATATTTGGTCAATTGGTGGTAGATGACAAAATATCAAATGGAGATATTTTCTGTCATTACATAATATATTTAAGAGTGGATAAAAATGAAATAGAAAAGAAGAAAAAGTTAGTAAGAATGAAAGAAATAAAAGAGAAGAGAAGAAGAGGAGAAGAAAGGGGAAGAAGAGGAAGTTATGGATTCATCATCATCATCATCAACTCCATCTCATTTTCTTCATCTGTAATATGAGTTCCATTAGATAATGTAACTTTTGGGTGGAAAATATGAGAATATTGGTGGGTTAGGTTTTGGGTTGAAATTGAATTAAATGTTGTTTTCATGTTGTAATGGATGAATTACACGCTTAATAATGTTATAACATGTTTATATGGGTGTTTTGATGTTGTGTGAACATGTGATGTGGGGTTGAATTTTTGGCCATGATTACCTTCATTTCATGTTCTATAGAACCTGAGTTTCATTTGAGTCAACGGGCGAGATCTGGCGAGCTCGAGGCGAGATGAATTATTTCATCATCGTCGGGCGAGCTCTGGCGAACTCGAGGCGAGCCTTGGAAAACGGAAAGCGAGTTGCTCGTTGGTTGGTCGTCGGGCGACCATGGCGCAATTTTGGTTATGTCAGGGCCTTGCATGAGGTTTGTTAGGCGAACCAAAAGCGAAACAGCCTCGCAGGCTGCTAGCTGGGCGATCATGACAGGGTGTAGTTTTTCTGTTTCTTGTTTTCCTCATAACTTGAGAACCGTAACTCAGATTGAGGAATGGTCGGAAGCGTTGGAAAGTTATTCCAATGATCTACGTGAAAATATGGATACATGTTATTGATTGATAGAATAACCATGAAATGAATTAATTATGGAATAATCGGTGAACGGGTAAAGATGAACACCATGTGAATTGGGTTGATTATTTGGTAAGAAAACTTTGTTCCAAAAGTTCTATTTGGTGAGGAGCTTGGCTCCGAAAGTCTTATTTATTGTGAGATTGTGAATTAACCAAGAATGTTATGTAAAGGATAGGGATAATCATATGCCTTATGTGAAATAATTATGTTTGACTTGTTTATGCTATGCTACTATATGTGTTACATGTATGACATATGAATAATGGTCTAGATGTTTTGATTGTGTGATAACATGCTTAAAAAATATGAAGATGATTGAGGAAAACTAGGATTAAAACTAGGTAAATGGATTAAAAGGATAACTAGATTGCAAGTATGACTTAGATATAATAGAAGGTGGCATTCATGCAATATGATACCTAGGTGTGTGTCATGGATGGATGGTTAACATAGTTGTGAGTTAGGTTCATTGTACGGAACATGTATAGTTAGTTTGTTGTTTTATGATTAAGGTGAATGTGAACACCTTGTGATTGTCGAATACGATCACATTATGTTATATTTTATCACATAGTCGGAAACGACGCCCTATTAGTGATGTCCCAAGAGTTGATGCTTATGTAAAGCTCATTTGGGATGTACGCACCATTACTTTGATAGGTTTGAGTCCCTGTGTACGAATGGAACCTATGTGTAAAAGGCTTGAAATAGGTTGGAAGTCCCATAGGAAGCGACGATTGGCGTGGACCATGTTTCCCTAGAATCCGAATTCATTCGTATGTCAAAGTATGATAGAAGGATCCGTGACCTGTGCCGAAAGTCCTAGACGTAGGAGATGACAGGGAAAGATGCCTTCGTATGGTTTCCGATTAGTGATAGTTTGAGTTGATGAACTCAAGAGACATGTTTCCATACATTGCGAGTTTTGTGAACTCAAGTCTTATTTCCCTTTTCCCCATTGACTTGAGTTAGAATTTGATTAGAACCTTGTAGAGCCGAGTGAACATAGGATATGGGAACTCACTGAGATTATTATTTCGCCCCATTATTATTGTTTTTTCAGATATTATTTGGAGGTTTAGTTTTCCAATAGAGCGGTGCATAGTTATTTCAAGGGAAGCTTTTATTGATATATTTTGTTATGTATTTTGTACAATGACGAACATTGTACTTAGATATTAGTTTTTTTTTTTGTATTTTTGACACTATCCATATCTTGTACCATAGGTTGTCTTTATTGTTTTGTTAATGGTTGAGTATTTAAACGATGCCAATATGTACTTATGATTATGTCAGTACCAAATATAACACTTGTATGGTATTATTCTAGATATATATTATATGGGTCGTTACACTGATCTTTGGGGACCTGCAAGGAATCCTTCACACTCAGGTACAAAGTAATTTTTAGCCATATTTGATGATTACTCCAGAAAGTTATGGGTATTCATCCAGAAGACTAAGGATGAAACTTTTGAAAATTCCAAAAGTTGGAAGACTTTGGTCGAAAACCAAACTGGCAAGAAGGTCAATAGGTTAAGGACCGAAAATGGTCTTGAATTTTGCAATGAGGCTTTCGACAACTATTGTGTTGTGTATTATATTGCAAGGCACATAACTACTATAGGGATTCCCCAACAAAATGGTTTGGCTGAAAGGTTTAATTGAACCATTCTGGAAAAAGTGAGGTGCATGTTGGTATATGTAAGATTGAAGAAGGTGTTTTGGCCAAAAGTTGTTGTGATTGCAACATACTTGATAAATAGGTGTTCCTCGACAACCTTAGGAATGAAAACACCTGAAGAAGTCTAGTCGGGACATCCACCTAGTCTCGACAGATTTAGAGTATTTGGTTGTTTAGCGTATGCTCGTATAAGGCAAGATAAGGTCGAACATAGAACTCTGAGATGTATGTTCCTTGTATTCCCATAAAGAGTTAAAATTATAGATTGTGGTGTCTAGATCTAGGTCACAGGAAATGTATCAAAAGTTGATATGTAGTTTTCAATGAAGCTCAAATGACTTTCAAGATAACTGATGACATTGGTCGAAGTTCGAAGATCTCTGAAGAAGAGCTGGAACATGAAGAGATTCATGTATAGATGGAGCATAGTGATGCTGAATTGCATAACCCAGATGAAGTTAAAGAAGAATCTCAAGTTGCTGATGAAGATAAGGAGATAGATAATGACTACCTATTGGCAAGAAACAGATCGAGAAGAGTCACCAAGCTACCTCAAAGACTTAGTTATGCAGATCTTATATCTTATGATTTAACCTCTGCAAGTGAAGTTCTGGAAAAAGAACCTAGAGACTATAAGGAAGTTATGAGGAGTCGAGACAAGACTGAATGACTGAAAGCCATAGATGATGAGATGAAATCTCTTCATGATAATAATAGTTGGGAGTTGATCGAGAAACCCGCAGGGGCCAAGTTAGTCAGCTATAAGTGGATCTTCAAGGTTAAGGAAGGAATCAAAGGAGTGATGTCGAAGTATTTTAAGGCAAGGTTGGTTGTTAGGGGGTTCACTCAGAAAGAAGGTTTCGACTTCAATAATGTATTCTCACCTGTTGTAAAGCATATATCTATTAGATTGTTGTTAGCCATAGTGGAAAAGTTCGACCTAAAACTTGAATAGATGGATGTAAAGACAACCTTCCTGTATGATGATCTAGATGAAATAATCCCGATGAGGCAACCTGAGGGTATGCAGAAAAGGGAAAGGAAAATTATGTGTGCAAGCTCAATAGGTCCTTGTATGGCCTGAAACAATCTCTTCAACAATGGAATAGGAGATTCGACAAGTTCATGGCACACATTGGTTTCACTAGGAGCCAGTTCAACCAGTGTGTTTTCTTCAGATTTTGACCTAGAAATTCACTTGTTATTTTGTTGCTTTATGTGGATGACATCCTCATACCAAGCAACAATGTCGAAGATGTTATGAAGATGAAGGATGGACTTGATAAGGAGTTCAACATGAAAGATTTGGGAGTTGCCTATAGAATTCTTGGGATTTACGTCTGGAGGGAGAGAGAGAGAGAGAGAGAGAGAGAGAGAGAGAGAGAAAGAGAGAGAGAGAAAGAGAGAGAAAGAGAGAGACAGAGAGAGAGACAGAGAGAGAGAGAGAGAGAGAGAGAGAAAGAGAGAGAGAGAGAGAGAGAGAGAGAGAGAGAGAGAGAGAGAGAGAGAGAACAGTCAAGATTAAGCTTATCTCAAGAGGCATATCTAAAGAAGATTCTCGACAAGTTTGGTATGTCGAATTCAAAGCCTATTCTAACACTGACTAATCCTCAGTACGAGTTGAGTTTGACTCCAAGTTCTAGTGCTAAAGTCGAAAGAGCCCATATGAATAACATTTTATATGTTAGTATAGTAGGTTTTTTTATGTATGTTATGGTTTGTACGAGGCCATACATATCGTACCAAATGAGCCTTGTAAACAGGTATATGACCAATCATGGAAAGGCGCACTGGCAAGCATTAAAGTGGGTTCTTAGGTACATCAATGGGTCTCGGAGAAGAGTCTTGATTTATGGTGGATCCTGTGGTGATGATAGCTGAAATTCTGGTATGACAAACCCAGATGTCACATAACATGTCGAGACATCTGGTCTGTTATCAACAACATATACAAGATATAGACAATTAAAGAAGTTGCTGAAAAGTAAAGTGCACACAAGAATTGTTTACCTAGTTCAGTCTAACAACCTACATCTGGGGGCATACCAAGCCAGGAAGGAAGTTCACTATCAGTAGTATCAATTCATAGACCCTACAATCAACACACCCGTTGATGATCTACTCACTTAATCACTACCCAATGACCCTTCTACCTAAGACACTCTTAGATATGAGACACCTCTCACTCCCAATCATCGCAATAATGTCTAGCAGTCAACACTTCAGCCACTGCATCAACAACTTGATTTCCAATCACTCTTTAGTCACAGAAAAACACATACAATCATCATTGCTTAACAGCTTATGGATGATTGACAATACTTGATCTTGCTTACAAGCTTTAATCAAGAACACAACTGAACTCTTGCTTCAAAGCTTTGAGTGAGAACAATTTACGACACCCTATGTCGACCACATAGTATCAAAAGATACATGGGTGACTTACAATCTACACAAGAGACTCTCAAAACCCTAAACCCTTATGTTGCACCGACGACTTGTTATTGTGTCCGTACTCTTTTAGGTCTAGCAAGTCCTTATTTATAGACTCCTGCAGTATGGGCTTGGACTCTTCAATCAGATCCAATCTTCACGATTCAGCTGCAGAATCTTCTCCACAAAAATAGGAACAAATCTCCAAATAGTTTTATAAAAAGTCTCCAAGATCCTTTTTATGAAATCCAATTAAATCTGCACTTTGTTCCTAATAAATCTACTTGACCTGTGTATAATGATGAGGTATATCCAAAAAGATCTCATCAAATCAAATCAAATCCGTCAAGAGATATATAATAGCAACACCTGCTATATCAGACAATGACGTTATGACATTTCCTTTGACATCTTGATTAACCATCACATGACAGGAAAATAGCAGCACCTGCTGTACCAGATTAAGATGTTATGACATCTATCTGAACCACATACTGTTGTACCAGATCAAGATGTTATGACATAAGACAGTAGTACTGCCATGACAGTTGATGATGCTTCAACATCTTACTCGATATTCTGCCAAGTATTATAACCACATCTGTACTAATGTCTGATCAACCAAGTCAGACCTAACAATCTCCCACACAATAAAACCATTCAATCCAAAATCCCCACTTGTTGCATAGGTTGAGAGTTGTATTTATCTGATGCGCAGCTGCTTCAATCTTGGAAAACGTGCATCATACATCAGTCAATACATTAGACAAACATCCTGAAGCATCCCTGCAAAAACAGCCACGTCACAGAACCTTAACCTTCAGGTTCAGTGAAGTTCAACATGTCATGACATCTCAGAAAACTCCAGCAGAATGGAATTCTGTCACACCATAAAATAACCATGCACTCATACTAGCTTAGTGCAGCACAATATGTCAAGACATCACACTTGAAATTTCCACAACCTGCAACTATGACAGATACTGAACATAACTAGCTAGTGCAGAACAACATGTCACGATATCCCACTTGACATTTCACAACCTGCAACTAAACTATTATGGCAGATACACATAAATATATGATAAAACATCCTAAGTGACATATAAGCTAACATACAGGTTTTAACAAAATTTAGCCAACATAAACACTACATAGCTGCAGAACTAACAAACTCCCCCTTTGGCAAATTTTGGCTAAAACCTACATATCAGAGATATCAGCAGCAGAAAATAGTCACAGATGTTAGCACAGTCACACATACATCAGTAGCAGATCAAAACATTCATCATCACAGCAACAACTCCTCAAGGAAACAACCAAGGAACACTAATACTACTTACTTTTCCCCCTTTTTAGTCATAACATGCCAAACCAAGCAATTATGCATCTAAGGACAATCAACCAAAAGCAAGCAAGTCAGTAACAGAACACATCCAACTCAGGAGCTTGTATAATCTGACAGGTTACAGTACTCCCCCTGTCATGGATAACCAATGCTCCATTGCAAGAAGAACACCCAAAATGAATGGAAAACACAAGACGCATCTTCATGTCTTCAAGAGCGCACCCTTTGTTCAACACACCTGCTGAACACATTCACCTACTGCTTGACCCTCAAGCAAACCATGTACCACAACAAAACACAAATCAGATAGAAGCTTGTGTTCTCTATAGACAAAAAACATAACATTCTGAACAGAATGATCTGTCAACAGATGTTAAAACACCAGTCTTACCATTATGAACAGAATCCAGCTGCACTAAGAAAAACACCACATTCTAAATAAAAACAGAATCTCCAAGCTCCCCCTTAAGCCAAGGAACAAAAAAAAACAGAAAACCAAACAACCACCACAGCACAAAGAATTCGACACTACAACACTCTCTACTCTCCCCCTATCTTTCTCAACATATGATTCTTCAGTAAGAAACACCCCAAAACCACTACATGATATCCTATGACAGCTTCATGATCATATAGTGTGTGGATACCCAGAACCCATCCATGTACCACAACCAACAGACTTGAGATCAAAGCTCCAGGAATTTTCAGCCCAATTGTTCCATAAGCACTAAACTTATCCACATCTAGCATGTCCCATTCACATCAGGCTTCCAAGACAATCCTTTACCCATCATTCTCCCGTATAACAAGATAAATACTTCTTAGATAAGATGTGAACTCATAGTCCTACTCCAAGGATAACTAACCCCGAAAATGTTCTAACATCTGTTAGGACATTCTAGACACATCACATACACCACGTAAAGAAATAAACAGTCAAATAGAGAAAAGTAAATTCTCAACACTTCTGCAGTCCTGCAATTTTACATCAGACATATACATAGTCTCCCGTCAATGTATTTTGTCATTAGTTGAAAGCACAACACCTTAGATAAATGCTCAGCTCCCGTTAGAGTATTCACTATCGGTTAGATGCACATCCTTATCAAAAACAGACAAATACTTAACTCCTGTCAAGGTATTTATCATATGTGATAAGGTAACCTTCTCACACAAGGTACGACATTCTTTTCCTGCATACTTGTGGCACTAGCTGATCCCTCTTTTATTAATCCACACCACTGATCATTTCAGATTAGGTAAGTGGCTTGACCTGATACTCCACCATGAGCACAACTAACTCCCTTGGTTGAGGATGCAATGAACTAAAATGATGTTTCAACATCAGTTTTGACATCAGTCTAAATCACATTAACCATCTACTATGGCTTTGGAGACAACAACCACAGTAATCCATACACATCTTTTGCAAGGGACACAAGAGGACCGACCATCAGTATCTGATCAACCTTCAAAACCAGACCATACACACAAGTAGGAACCTGCATACTCTACATCTCAAGAATCTTCTTCTCAAACTTCTAATGTTCAGACCTTCTGTCTGTCTTTGAGATGTTGAATGCCATCCTTCTGCACCTAAAGAGGAGATTCCCTCTAACAGGTTTCTGGAACAAAAAAAATATTGACTGGTCATCACAAACAGATTGTAAAAAAAATATGCTTCTCCCAACACTTCAACCTACAAGGCTGTTCTTCAAGCCGTACAAAAAATGTTCCATTATGTGAGGACACCACATAACTGAACTCCAGCTTAAGAAGAACCTTCTCATGCAAATACCAGGGAACCATAATCTTTTGGTCTAAAAAAAACACCAACTCCTCCTTGCTCCAAACACAACTGCTCATCCTAGATGGTTTGGATGGCATTCCAACAAAGAAGACAACAGTCAACCAGTTAGATTATTACACCTCCTCTATGCAAGCCAGGAGTAGGTTCCAAACACATTTGCAATGCCAAATATTTATCCACAAGATTCTGCATACTCTACTGGTTTGATGTCACAACAACTGCTAGAACATCATTCAAGAACAACACGATGGGATCCTTCAATTTAGACCTGTGGATGGTCTTTCAAAGAAGAGAGCAAAAATAAATTGCATCCTTCTGATCTTTCATCAACAAACTTATTGAAAATGCCTTTATGAGTGGACTTGGGTCAAACCTCAAGTACCTTTGTTCACTTTAATAAGTCAGTCAATATTATCCTCAAGTATCACAACACCATGTGATACACCTTCAGAGGAGAACAGAGTGTTGTGGCCTCAACACACAAAACCACCTGGAGTTTTCTGACAAGAGATATATAATAGCAGCACCTGCTATATCAGACAATGACGTTATGACATCTCCTTTGACATCTTGATTAACCATCACATGACAGGAAAATAACAGCACCTGCTGTACCAGATTAAGATGTTATGGCATCTGTCTGAACCACATACTGTTGTACCAGATCAAGATGTTATGATAAGACAGTAGTACTGCCATGATAGTTGATGATGCTTCAACATCTTACTCGACATTCTGCCAAGTATTATAACCACATCTGTACTGATGTCTGATCAACCAAGTCAGACCTAACAATCTCCCACACAATAAAACCATTCAGTCCAAAATCCCTACTTGTTACATAGGTTGAGAGTTGTATTTATCTGATGCGCAGCTGCTTCAATCTTGGAAAATGCGCATCATACATCAGTCAATACATTAGACAAACATCCTGAAGCAACCCTGCAAAAACAGCCACGTCACAGAACCTTAACCTTCACGTTCAGTGAAGTTTAACATGTCATGACATCTGTCATGACATCTCAGAAAACTCCAGCAGAATGGAATTCTGTCACACCATAAAATAACCATGCACTCATACTAGCTTAGTGCAGCACAATATGTCAAAACATCACACTTGAAATTTTCCACAACCTGCAACTATGACAGATACTAAACATAACTAGCTAGTGCAGAACAACATGTCACGATATCCCACTTGACATTTCACAACCTGCAACTAAACTATTATGGCAGATACACATAAATACATGATAAAACATCCTAAGTGACATATAAGATAACATACAGGGTTTAACAAAATTTAGCCAACATAAACACTGCATAGCTGCAGAACTAACAACTCCCCCTTTGGCAAATTTTGGTTAAAACCTACATATCAGAGATACCAACAGCAGAAGACAGTCACAGATGTTAGCACAGTCACACACACATCAGTAGCAGATCAAAACATTCATAATCACAGCAACAACTAATCAAGGAAACAACCAAGGAACACTAATACTACTTACTTCTCCCCTTTTTTAGCCATAATATGCCAAACCAAGAAATTATGCATCTAAGGACAATCAACCAAAAGAAAGCAAGTCAGTAGCAGAACACATCCAACTCAGAAGCTTGTACAATCTGACAGGTTACAGTACTCCCCCTGTCATGGATAACCAATGCTCCATTGCAAGAAGAACACCCAAATGAATGGAAAACACAAGACGCATCTTCATGTCTTCAAGAGCGCACCCTTTGTTCAACACACCTGCTGAACACATTCACCTACTGCTTGACCCTCAAGCAAACCATGTACCACAATAGTACATAAATCAGATAGAAGCTTGTGTTCTCTGTAGACAAAAAAACATAACATTCTGAACAGAATGTTCTGTCAACAGATGTTAAGACATCAGTCTTGACATCATGAACAGAATCCAGCTGCACTAAGAAAAACACCACATTCCAAATAAAAACAGAATCTCCAAGCTCCCCCTTAAGCCAAGGAACCAAAAAAAAAACAGAAAAACCAGAAAACCAAACAACCACCACAGCACACAGAATTCTACACTACAACACTCTCTACTCTCCCCCTATCTTTCTCAACATATGCTTCTTCAGCAAGAAACACCCCAAAACCACTACATGATATCCTATGACAGCTTCATGATCATATAGTGTGTGGATACCCAGAACCCATCCGTGTACCACAACCAACAGACTTGAGATCAAAGCTCCAGGAATTTTCAGCCCAATTGTTCCATAAGCACTAAACTTATCCACATCTAGCATGTCCCATTCATATCAGGCTTCCAAGACAATCCTTTACCCATCATTCTCCCGTATGACAAGATAAATACTTCTTAGATAAGATGTGAACTCAGAGTCCTACTCTAAGGATAACTAACCCCGAAAATGTTCTAACATCTGTTAGGACATTCTAGACACATCACATACACCACGTAAAGAAATAAACAGTCAAATAGAGAAAAGTAAATTCTCAACACTTCTGCAGTCCTGCACTTTTACATCAGACATATACATAGTCTACCGTCAATGTATTTTGTCATTAGTTGAAAGCACAACACCTTAGATAAACGCTCAGCTCCCGTTAGAGTATTCACTATCAGTTAGATGCACTGGTAATCACAAACAGATTGTAAAAAAAATATGCTTCTCCCAACACTTCAACCTACAAGGCTACTCTTCAAGCCTTGCAAAAAATGTTCCTTTATGTGAGGACACCACATAACTGAACTCCAGCTTAAGAAGAACCTTCTCATGCAAATACTAGGTTAACCATAATCTTCTGGTCCAAAAAAAAACACCAACTCCTCCTTGCTCCAAACACAACTGCTAATCCTAGATGGTTTGGATGACATTCCAACAAAGAAGACAACAGTCAACCAGTTAGATTATTACACCTCCTCTATGCAAGCCAGGAGTAGGTTCCAAACACATTTGCAATGCCAAATATATATCCACAAGATTCTGCACACTCTACTGGTTTGATGTCACAACAATTGGTAGAACATCATTCAAGAACAACACCATGGGATCCTTCAATTTAGACCTGTGGATGGTCTTTCAGAGAAGAGAGCAAAAATAAATTGCATCCTTCTGATCTCTCATCAACAAACTTATTGAAAATGCCTTTATGAGTGGACTTGGTTCAAACCTCAAGTATCTTTGTTCACTTTAATATGTCAGTCAATATTATCCTCAAGTATCACAACACCATGTGATACACCTTCAGAGGAGAACAGAGTGTTGTAGCCTCAACACATAAAACCACCTGGAGTTTTCTGACAGATACATATGCAGCAGAACACAGAAAAAGAAAACCCCTCAACAACCTTCAGGCAAAACTTAATAACCATTGCACAAACACCACACTCCAGGTGTAACAGGTCAGCATAGGTTGAAAATAAATCACCCTACAAAGAATCTCACCACCAAAGCTACACGCCTGACAACTTCAAACAGAGCCAATACACACCATTTCATGAATAGTCCATCCTCCACTTCAAGGGACCATTCAAACAACATATGAGCTGACCAAGTCCATACAACTTCTCAGCAAAACTATTTTCCTTGCACATGAACCAGAAAGTATCTTCCCTAGGATCTCACCCAGAAAAACGAACAGGATGCCTGCACTGATACCAATTGAAATTCTGGTATGACAGACCCAGATGTCACATAACATGTCGAGACACCTAGTCTGTTATCAACAACATATACAAGATATAGACAATTAAAGAAGTTGCTGAAAAGTAAAGTGCACACAAGAATTGTTTACCCAGTTCGGTCTAACAACCTACATTTGGGGGCATACCAAGCCAGGAAGGAAGTTCACTATCAGCAGTATCAATTCATAGACCCTACAATCAACACACCCGTTGATGATCTACTCACTTAATCACTACCCAATGACCCTTCTACCTAAGACACTCTTAGATATGAGACACCTTTCACTCCCAATCATCGCAATGATGTCTAGCAGTCAACACTTCAGCCACTGCATCAACAACTTGATTTCCAATCACTCTTTTGTCACCAAAAAACACACACAATCATCATTGCTTAACAGCTTATGGATGATTGACAATACTTGATCTTGCTTACAAGCTTTAATCAAGAACACAACTCAACTCTTGCTTCAAAGCTTTGAGTGAGAACAATTTACAACACCCTATGTCGACCACATAGTATCAAAAGATACATGGGTGACTTACAACTACACAAGAGACTCTCAAAACCCTAACCCTTATGTTGCACCGACGGCTTGTTGTTGTGTCCGTACTCTTTTAGTCTAGCAAGTCCTTATTTATAGACTCCTGCAGTATGGGCTTGGACTCTTCAATCATACCCAATCTTCATGATTCAGATGCAGAATCTTCTCCACAAAAATAAGATCCTTTTTATGAAATCGAATTAAATCTGCACTTTGTTCCTAATAAATCTCCTTGACCTGCGTATAATGATGTGGTATATCCAAAACGATCTCATCAAATCAAATCAAATCCGTCAAGAGATATACAATAGCAGCACCTGCTGTATCAGACAATGATGTTATGACATCTCCTTTGACATCTGTCTGAACCACATACTGTTGTACCATATCAAGATGTTATGACATAAGACAGTAGTACTGCTATGACAGTTAATGATACTTCAACATCTTACTCGACATTCTGCCAAGTATTATAACCACATCTGTACTGATGTCTGATCAACCATGTCAGACCTAACAATCTCCCACACAATAAAACCATTCAGTCCAAAATCCCCACTTGTTGCATAGGTTGAGAGTTGTATTTGTCTGATGCGCAGCTACTTCAATCTTGGAAAATGCGCATCATACATCAGTCAATACATTAGACAAACATCCTGAAGCATCCTTGCAAAAACAACCACGTCACAGAACCTTAACCTTCAGGTTCAGTGAAGTTCAACATGTCATGACATCTGTCATGACATCTCAGAAAACTCCAGCATAATGGAATTCTATCACACCATAAAATAACCATGCACTCATACTAGCTTAGTGCAGCACAATATGTCAAGACATCACACTTGAAATTTCCACAACCTGCAACTATGACAGATACTGAACATAACTAGCTAGTGCAGAACAACATGTCACGACATCTCACTTGACATTTCACAACCTGCAACTAAACTATTATGGCAGATACACATAAATACATGATAAAACATCCTAAGTGACATATAAGCTAATAACATACAGGTTTTAACAAAATTTAGCCAACATAAACACTGCATAGCTGCAGAACTAACAACAGTAAAGTCAAAATCGAAGGATTTGTCGACTCTGATTATGCAGGTTGTATGGATTCTAGAAAATATATTTCTAGATATGTGTTCACTATGTTCGGCACAACAATTAGTTAGAAATGGACACTTCAGAAGGTTGTTGTCTTATCAACCACTAAAGCAGAATATATTGCCCTCACTAAACCTGTGAAAGAAGCATTGTGT
Source organism: Lathyrus tuberosus (assembly GCA_022829125.1). Taxonomy (NCBI): domain Eukaryota; kingdom Viridiplantae; phylum Streptophyta; class Magnoliopsida; order Fabales; family Fabaceae; genus Lathyrus; species Lathyrus tuberosus. The sequence continues at coordinate 237,099 of JALAZF010000935.1, read as the reverse complement.
CTTGAAGGTTTTGCTAAGGAGCTGAAACTTTAAGGTCGAGTTATCACTGTTAAATGTTATAATCAAAGTTCAATACTGTTGAAGAATTCATCCTATCATGAGTGAACCAAGCACATCGATGTGAGACTGCACTTCGTCAAATAGATAATTGAACGTGGAGAAGTCCAAGTGCTGATGGTTTTGACTGATGACAATGCTGCTGATATGACCACCAAGACATTGTCAAGAAGCAAGTTTTCCCACTTTATGCAGTTGATGATGCTGCATGATGAAAGCTAGTTTGTTCCGTTGTTATAGAGTTAATTTTTTCCAAGGTGGAGATTTGTGTTATTTGGATAAAACTATAGTGTTGACAAGGGTAGCTTCATGGTTCGACAGGAGTTGTGTATGTTATAGTCGAAGTCTGTTTGACCATAATATCAAAATATATTAACTTGTAATTTAAGTTAGTATGTCGAATTGGGTTTTACTCCTAAGCCCAATTGTTAGGCTAGCTTGTATGCTAAGTTAGCTTAGTAGTATATAAATAGACTAGTTCTCTCATGTTGTTTAGAGAGGTTAATTGTCGGTATTCACTTGTAATCTTTAAACCTTTATTGAAAAAGTGAATAGAAAAACATATTTAACCAATTCTTATCATTTTTCTTCCTTCTTCTCTCCCTTTTGTAAAATCTAATAGGGTTTCTTGTGTTTGTTCAAAAAATTCAATCTTTTTCTTATATTTTGTTTTGTTTTTGATGCCATCAATTCAAAACAACTCTTTTATAGTATAGATAAATAAAATTTCTATTAGATAAGATTTGGTTGTGTTAAATCTTACCTTAGGTAATGTGTATTTTATTATTATGATATTTTATATTTATTGTCTGAGTGAGGTAGTACAATATTAGAGTTTGGCCTAACCCAACCTTACAAAACCGGTTGGGTAAGGTGAGGGGTGCCACTCTATATAAACTATTTCAATGCTCTATCTTCAACCAATGTGGGACTTTAGGATCTTCCTAACACACCCTCTCACGCCCAATACTCTTTTTTGGCTTGGTGCGTGGATTTAAACGGTGAGCTGCCCAAGGGTCCGATCGATAGGCTCTGATACCATATTAGAGTTTGGCCTAACACAACCTTACAAAACTGGTTGGTAAGGTGAGGGGTGTCAATCTGTATAAACTATTTCGATGCTCTATCTCCAACCAATGTGAGACTTTAGGATTTTCTTAACAGTACAATTGTCACTTATTATTTAAATTAAATGAGTGTCAGTTGATGATTTAGAATTTAACCTTTGATAGTCTTATTTATTTGTGTTCTTTTATTTTATTAATATATTAAAATTGTTGTTTTGTGTTAGATATAAATTATTGATGTTTATAAATTCATATTTTTTAAAAAATAATTATTTGTATTCCATCTGTTTCAAAATAAGAGTATTTTTAGCCAAAAAAATTTGTCCCAAAATAAGAGTCTTTTTACGTTTTCAAGACAACAATAATTAATTATTATCAACTTTACCCCTAATAAATACTCTCCCTGTCCCAAAATAAGAGTCTTTCTAGCACAAAAAATTTGTCCCAAAATAAGAGTCTTTTTATGTTTTCAAGACAATAATAATTGATTTTTACCAATTTTACCCCTAATAAATATTATCTACACAACTTTCAAGATATCATATCACATTACACCTTTATGACAACCAATAGTAACTAAGGACATTTTTGTAAAATTGTTACATTTAATTCTTCAATCATTATTTTTCTTAATTTATGTGCAACAACTTTAAAAGACTTTTATTTTGAGACGGAGGGAGTATTGTTTACACATCTTTCAAGATCTTATACACCCTCCGGTCACTATTATAAGCAACAAAAACCTTTTTAGATTCATTGAATAAATGATGTATCTGGACATTATTATATATCAGATACATCAAATATTCAATGAACAAAAAAAGTTTGTTGTTGTTTATAATAGTGACCAGAGGGTGTATCACATTACACCTTTACAACAACCAATAATAATTAAGGGTAATTTTGTAAAATTGGTACATTTAATTGCTCAATCATTACTTTTTTTAATTTATGTACAACAACCTTAAAAGATTTTTATTTTGAGACGGAGGAAATATTTAATTAAGAAAATATTATTCGCAAAAAATAGGCGCCACATACATATGCTAGGTGTATCTTTTTCTGTCTTAGAAGATACAAGTAATTTATGTCATGCATTAATAGATTTACGTGGGCCATTTTATGATCATTTCTAGCCATGTATTACATGGACCCACTTTGAAATTAAGAATTATGTTCATGGTATCTGCGAATTAACAATAAATTCTTTGTATCAAATTGATGGACATGGAGACTCATCAGCCATAACCGTAGGTGAAGGTATTAATGATTCTCAAATTCGAGATGGAATAGTTTAAATTCTCCAAGCAAGAGATACCTTATACCCCTACATGATAATGTTGCCTCATCATAACTAACACATGTTGAATTCGTACACGTGGTTTCCATTAACACCTCATGTATGTACGATTGTTCATTTCCCCATTTGATTTCAAAACAAGAATGAATCGTAATTTCAATACTCTTTTAGTTTTGAACCGTCTTAAGATGATATGATAGCTCCAATAAACGTTAGGATAATGGAATATTATGCATGGGAGATTCACACGTAATAAACATATGTTAAATCCATGCATACGACAATGTATGTGCCTCATTTCTTCATGGGGTTAATCCCACAAGTGTTGGTTTAGTTTGTGTATGTTTGTTAAGTTTGGTCTAACTTGGCCTTATGTAGTTACTGGCCTGAATTTGGAATAGTAGTATTTTTTGGTAAAGTATGAATTTGGATTTTATACTATCACTTAGTTACTCACGTTTTTGTTCATCTAAAGGGTTGGAATTTAAAGAGTAAACTCTCTTTTTGGTTTCTAAAATTATAAAATTGTCAAATTGAGATCTTGGAATTTATGAAACACTGAAATAGTTTTTCAAAAAGTGGCAGTTCTAGGTTTGGATTTGAAATGTGTAAACCCTTGTTTACTTGCCCTAATTCATTCGCTTTATTTTATAAAAATGGATTTTTTATGAAATTTCCCGCATCCCTATACTGTGAGATTATAATTTAGATCACTTAATTTGTATTTAAATTGATTTTGTATTTGCGTTTTATTTAAGAAAAATTGATAGCATATAAACTTTGTCTAAGTTCATTCGTTATTGAATTTTTTAACGTAATCAGTTTTTGTTAAGTTAGTTATAATTTTCTCTCTTCTCTCTCTCTTCCATCTTCATTATCTTCATCTTCTTCCTTCTTAAGCACCAACAATTGGTATCACTATGCCAAGTAAGGGAAAAGACAGCGACTTTTTTGGCCTTTAACAGCGCTGCCTAAGGTGGCGCTGCTGTAGGTAAAGATAACGTTTTTTTTTTTATGCAAAAGCGCTGCTAAATGCATGTTTTAGGCAGCGCTTTACCTTTAAAAACGCTTTCTAACGTAGGCCTTTAGCAGTGCTTTTTCCTGGAAAAGCGATTTCTAAAGTGTGCCTTTAGCAACGCTTTTTCAGGTCTTTTATGTTTTCTTTTGGCATCTTTAGGCAACGATTTTTTAGGAAATAGCGCTTTCTATTGTCCTCCTTTAGAAAACGCTTTGTAAAGCGTTGTCTAATGTATTTTTTATTTCACTTTAAGGCAGCGCTTTTAGTGGAAAGCGTTGTCTATTGTGTACTATAGGCAGCGCTTTTTCTAAAAAGCATTTTCTTTTCTTCACGTAAAATTTGCTTTTTAAAAGCACTTATTTAAAAATCTGAATTTAAGAAGCGTTTTTTGTTTAAAAGCGCTGTCTATTCCTTATTTTTTAGAAAAAAAAATTCTGGAAATAATACCATAAACCTGTATAATTCAAGCCTTTCTTTCAAACAACCTGCTTTATATAACATTCAACAAACCTTTATTTCAACACATAGACCTTATATTTCAACCATTGAATCTTTATTTCAACAAATAATCCTTTACAAAATATATACACCATTACCATTCAAAACATAAACCATTTGTTATAAATCAACACAAACATGCATCATATATACACCAATCCATAATTCTAATAACAATTTGTTCACCTAGAAATCATTTAACTTCTAAAAATTCCTAACTATACACAACATTCCAAAACCACTTTTCTCAACATTCCATAACTATACAACATTCCAAACCACTTCCAAAACTATACAACATTCCATAACTATACACAACATCTTCCATACCTTATATGATTCTTTTCTCAATAAAGTATTCACTTAATTCCTCCTTGATTTCTTCAAACTTCTCTTTCGATTAATAAGCACACTTGTATTCATCAAAGTACTACATAATAAAACATAATATGCATTATTTTGTTAAAAGTCATAAATTATATGAAATATTCGATAAATACTAAAATAAATCGTAAGTTATAAATCCATACTAAGATTGGAATCTCTATTTGATCCAAATGAAGGATTTCTCTCATAAACCTCAAAACATAATGACCGCAATCTATTCCGTTACGCTGACGAGCACACTACACAGAAAAACAAGTAATGTTACCTCCATATCAAGTACCATCACTATTATATGCAAAATTGTGAAAATTAATATACCTCCACTCTGATCCAAGTAATGCTGTTTGCTTTAGACCGTGGTACTCGAGCTTCTCTTTGTGATCGGAATACTCGTATTGCTCTAACAAAATAAAAACATATATTTAGAACAATCTCACAGAAATAATTAAATATACAAATACACACGAAAATTTAGAAAAATCTCACTTACGTATCAACCATATTCTTCATATCCGAATATGTTGTCCAATCACCATCCAATGAATTCAGAAAATACATTACTTCTTTTGTAGGATTAATAGCAACCAACAACCAGTGACCACTGTAAAATAAAACAAATGTTTAGATAGAAATTTTCTATGCAAAAGATACAAAGATTAGAATGAAATTAGAAGGAAAATCTAACCTGTTGCCAGTATTATACAGTAAAAGACACAAACTTTATGTACTTCTGGCGATAAATCTCTCGACTAAGTGATCTCTTACTGAATCTGGATCCTGAACAATTAATGGTGCGTTGACACGGGCGCAAGACACGAAATAGAATTTGTTTGACAATGGATTTTCGCGCATATATTTGTCATACAAGACCCTTAAATAAAAACATAATAAACATTAGAATATTTTCATTGAAATGTGTAAATAAATTGTTCAACTAATTAGATAATAGATTGATCGGCGTACCACACGTATGACTGCATAACACCGATGCCTAATTCAAGATGCCGAAAAATCTGCTCCATGTCCTCTTTTGCAAGTGTTTCGAAATTAGAAAAACCAAAAACACCTTCCTCCATTTCTATTTGACGAATGGCACCATGCATCAAATATGATGTTCCCACAAGTGTTTCAAGACACATCCTAAATCGACCAACAGAAGCTCTTTTTGGTCCGGTCCTTAGAAGATTCTTTTTTTTGTTGGATACGTTGCTAGCTTTCTTGGTGACTTGTTGTGACTCTTGAGCAGGAACCTAAAAATCATATAAGTTAGGTAACATATAAAATCATGAAGCTTTTGAATTCAGATCACAGAATTAACACTTTTAATGTACCTCATTTTGTGATGCAACAGACTCGTTGTGCCGCAAAATCCCTTTATCCCTAGATGCGAGTTTTGTAGGAGTCTAACATTACCATGTAAAAAAAATGTATGTAATGGTTCAGAATGCTTTTCATAGTGGTTCAGAATTAACATTTGATTACTAAAACATTCATAATGGTTTTCAACATACCTCCTCATCTATGAAAATGAGGTCTGCCGGCCATGCAACAAACAATCCTATTGCATCCCGCAGCAATGTTGTCTTTGAAACAACGTCAGGTATCGGTAGCAACGCATTCAGCTCTAATGCAATATCAACCGATACTTTCAGATATCCATCAGGAAGCGATTGATGGTGAAGTAAATCTCCCAAAGTGTTATGCACTTTGCCCTTGCCAACTATGCGATAAGTCGGTGACGATAAATACAACTGACAAGATGAAATGCCCTAAACCAATAATAAAAATGTTACTGTTAATGTGTATATGTGTCAATTAAAATGAATGGGCTAATTTAATTTCATAATAACATATATAATTACCTCGGGAAATTTATTCTGACAATTGATACTAGCTTTGTCACTAGTATCTTTCAACACTGAACTGCGCTTTTCAGCCATATATCTTTCTTTGTCCTTTTGCAATTCACAGACTTGCGCTTTTAATTCCTCCAACGTTTGCATCACTTGTTGGTTGCTATGATTTTTTTCTTTGGATGCTTATATAAGGTCGATGGAGTCACACCAAATCCCTTACCCCGCACACGGCCGGAATACTCAGGAAAATTTAGAACTCGACTAAGTATGCTCCTGCAATCCTCGTTCTCACCTGTAGGTAAGGATTGAGATAGTGTCTCCTGAAATTCATTTACATATCGACAATTATTAGTGGGGATTAAAAATTAATTATATGTTAGTAAACTTTCGATTTAATTAAAGACATAATGTTATACTTACACATTCGTCAAAAACATGTTGAACATCTTCTGTAACAACTCCATCCTTGCCGACACGAGTAACCTTCCACAAAACATGTCCTGGAAGAGATGTTTCTTCACTTTTACTCTCTTCTAACTACACATTGAGACAAATAATAAGATCACCAATTATAACACATTGAGACAATTAATAAGATCATAGCATTTATATATACTTACCATTTTTTGCTGTAAGCGTGCATATCTCAAACACCCTTTTTTGTATGGATACGTTGGTTTTGATGCTCTTTGCCGATTTATGTCACTCACTTCCTAGATAAATAAGTTTAAGTCATATCAGAACAATCTAATGCAACAAGTATACAATACAATTAATAGACATGACAAATTAACATTACATGGAATTTTTTGGTTCTTTGTTTGGCTACAAATGTCTCCCATTTTCCAGGTGTAATCAAATCCGCATACTTCACTGGAAGTTCTGCTTTAACAAACTTCCCTTGCTTATCCTTTAGAAAAGTGGTTGATAAAAAAGTTTGAAACCCTCTAAGTCTTTTTCCGGCCAATTAAAGACAATACATTTTCCGGCTTTCATCAATGTTAAAAGACCTCTACGAAAAACATACACATAGAGTGTGTTTGTATAAGTAATTTAAAGACATAATCGTCAACAAAAATATAATAACATCAATCAAATATGGTACGTACCTGTATCTCAGTCCATATTTTTTCTTTACCAGCTTGCAACACTGGATTTCTTCAGTTATCACAGGTGATTGGAATGTTCTGACGAACAAGTGAACCTATGTAACTTGTCAACATTGCACCGTTAGGCTCAATTAGTTGGTCTTCATCGCTCCAATGTACATCATATTTAATTCCTTTATCTCTTGCACGAATTATTGACTTCATAATTATTATTCCTCGTGTAATTTCTCTTTCTACATTCTCAGGTTTTTCATTTGCATCATTTGTATCATGTGAGTCATTTTTATCCTGGTTACTAGCCATTTGACCTGTAACAGCAAGCAACGAAAAACGAAAAAACAAGTGATTATTACATTTCATCCGTAACAGCACTAGTAACAGCAAGCAACGAAAAAAGAAAAATGAAACAGATTGAGTATTACATTTTCAAAGAATAGGACATACTAGTGAAAGCATACTACACTCCACATACAACAATTTCACAAAACAGATTTTTCAATATTCACGCTAACCGTTTCAAACTAACTACACAACTAACTTAAAAGCTCATAACCGAACTGCATTTTAAACTTGGTTCAAGCATTTCACCGAACACTTGGTGTGAGAGTTACGGAATGACAAACATTCTAACCAACATTGTATCAACAACAACATAACCAACATTGTATCAACAACAACAGAACCACATTCAGAAAATACAGAACCACATTTTATCAACATTGTATCAACAACAAATACAGAACCAACATTGTATCAACAACAATAATAGAAGCAGCATTCAATAACAACAGTGGCGAGAGAGAACGAAAATGGCACATACCTCTTCTTCACCTTTGTTTTCCGCTTCTTCTTCTTCTTTGAAAGAAAACAAAACTTTCAGACGCGGGAGAGAACGATGGCGGTCGGAGAAATTACAGTGGCGGTTGGAGAATGATGGTGGTCGGAGAAAGTATAGTGGCGGTCGGAGAAAAGAAGAACAGTCGCGAGAGTGAAAATGATTAGAAAAAATGATTAGGGCTCCTCAGAAAATGTGGTGTTTTTATTTTCTATTTAATAAATGACATACGGCAGCGCTTTTGGAAAGCGCTTTCTTAGGTGCTAGATTTAGCAGCGCTTTTTTCTTAGAAAGCGCTTTCTTTTCATTGGCCTATAGCAACGCTTTCAGAAAGCGCTTTCAAATGGGGGGCCTATTTAAGGACTTTAGCAGCGCTTTTGAAAAGCGCTGCCTAAGGTTAACATTTAGCAGCGCTTTATAAAAGCGCTTTCTACGGTTATACCTTTAGCACTGCTTTTATAAAAGCATTTTCTAAAGTGTGGCCAAGGTACGGCCTTTAGCAGCACTTTTTGAAAGCGCTTTCTAAAGTCAGACTTTAGCAGCGCTTTTTTTCAGCGAGTTTTTTTTCACAACATATAACAGCGCTTTATGATAAAAACGATGTCTTTGTAGTGCTGCTAAAAACGATTTTTGGCGTAGTGTATTTAGAACTCCGGTTGGGATTCTTGGGAAACACCAAGGGAAACACGGGTGAACGTGAGGCGTGTGGGATTGATTTCATTTCTTGAATTTGCGTTGAATTTACAATGGGAATTGGAACAAAAACACATTTCTTGATTTTGCGAGAGTGAGAAACACGAGTGTTTGATGAGATCTGAGTGAATTCTTACACAAGATCGAAAATTAACGATGGAAACGCTAGCTTGAACACAAAGCTTTCAGTCTTTGATGGAAAGAATTGAAATCAGTGGATGGTTCAGATGCATGTGTTGTTTGGCACTCAATATGTTCTTGATCTCATCAATAATGGTTACGCGGCGGTTGCAGCAGATGCAACTGAAACACAAGGGAACACGTATAAAGAGATGAGGAAGAAGGATAAGAAAATTTAGTTCTACATCCATCCGTGTATGAATGTGAATGAAGATTTTTTATTTGACGATGTTGAAGGTTGCATGGGACACATTGGTACGATGCTACGGAGGTGATGCATCAATGAAGAAGGTGAAGCTTCAGTCTCTACGTAAGCGGTATGAGAATCTCAACATGAAGAATAGTGAGAAGGTACCTAATTACATGTCTAGAGTGTTTTTTATCACAAATGAGATGAAATATTGTGGAGAGAGTCTATATGAACAAGTAATCATTGAAAAGGTACTGATATCACTTACTCCTTAATTTGATTACATTATTGTGGCAATTGAACATTCTAAGGATCTAAACATCATGAGAATTGAAGAGCTACAGACCAGTCTAGAGGCGCAAGAATTGCGTCTGACTAAGAGAACTTCTGAAAGAGAGGTAGAGCAGGCTTTAAAAGCGTCTCCTGGTAAGAAGAATCAAAGTAGTCTTGGTCAGAAATCAAGAAGAGACATGGTGGTTATCTGAAGTCAGAAGCTTCCAACTATGATGAAAAGAAACATCAGAAGGGAAAAGAGAAGTTTGACAAGAAAAAGGTTCAATGTTACTGTTGTAAGATGTTTGGTCACTTTATTACTGATTGTTGCTCTAACAAGGAAAGGAAATTAGAAGAAGAAAACATAGCTAGAGGAGATTCTGATGATGAACTTGTGTTATTGATGACTTCAGAGTCTGATTGTGGATATATGGTAGACTGGTGGTATATGGACACTGCCTGCTCAAATCACCTAATTAGAAACAAACAATGGCTGATAGATTTTGACTCTAGAAAAAGGACAAAAATCAGATGTGCTTATGATTAGTATCTGAATGCCGAAGAAACGGGAAATGTCAAGGTCAGAGTGAAGAATGGAAAAGTTGTTATGACCAAGGACGTTTAGTATGTTCCTGACATGAAGAGTAATCTGATGAGTGTAGCTCATCTAATTGAGAAACGTTTCTCAGTTACTATGAAGGATATACTCTTGAAGTTATATGATTCTAATCAGGAGATGATTATGCAGTCTAAACATGGAAGCAACAGAACATTCAAGGTGAATATGAAAACAGCTGAAACTAAATGCCTTAGTGCATAAGGTGTTAAAGCTAAAAATGAGCTATATCACAAGAGATTTGGGCATCTGAACTTCAAAAGCTTATGGCATCTGAGTTCTAAGAAACTAGTACATGACATTCCTAAGATTGTGAAGCCTGAGCAGTCATGTGAGATATGCATTAAAGGCAAGCAACAAAGATTTCCATTTGCATCAGAAGTAGCCCCAAGAGCAAAGCATGCTTTATGAGTAGTGAATTTTTATGTATGTGGACCATTTGAAGTGCCTTAACTTGGAGGAAATAAGTACTTTGTGTCATTTGTGGATGAGTTCACAAAGATGACATGGGTAGCACTCATTAAGTTTAAGCATGAGGTATTTGTTGAGTTTCAAAACTCAAGGTGAAGGCTGAAAAATAGAGTGGTCAGAAGCTGAAAATTCTAAGAACTCGTGGTGGAGGTGAGTACAACTCTACATAGTTCATCAGGTTTTGTGAGGAGAATAGGATTAAGCATGTGGTTATTGCCTTATACACTCCTCCACACAATGGTCTTGCGGAAACAAGATATAGAACTTTGCTTGATATGACAAAGAGCATGTTGAAGGAGAAGAAGCTTCCTCACACCTTGTGGGGAGAAGCTGTTGTCGTTTCAACATATGTGTTCAACAAGTGTCCAACTAAGAAGCTAAAGGAAATTATTCCTTTTGAGAAGTGGATTGGAGATAAGCAAAGTGTGAGCCATCTGAATGTTTTTTGTTTTATTTGTTATAAACATGTTCCATATGTTAAGAGAAAGAAGTTGGATGACAAAATCAGAGTCATGTTGCTTTAGGGTACCACGGTACATTTAATTATAAGCTCTACTGCCTTGTCACTAACAAAGTTGAATTCAGCAAAGATATCATTGTGAGGTAATGATAAGTGTGGGATTGGAAAAAGTATCAATCCAATTTTGGTGCAGTGTTAACACCTGAGTTAACTTCTTAATATATTTCAGATTCTGAAGGAGAATCTTCCTCTGAAGGAGATTCTACTTCTGAAGGTGAGTCGGAGTCTAAAGGTGTCTCTGATGCTGAAAATGAGTATGACTCTAAAGGTGAATCTGATTCTAATCTATATTTTGATGATGATCAAGAATCTGGTGGTAATCACGCCTTTGAAGGTGTTCATGCCTCTGAAGGTGGACTAGACTCTGAAGGTAGTCCAACATATGATATTGTTCCAGCATCTAAAGAAGATTCTGAACAAGTTCAGAGACCACAAAGAATCATACAAATACCAAGAAGATTTGCAGAGTTTGACATGTTGAGAGATACTGATATAGACTCTAAAAGGGAAGTCATTTAGTGTGCCATGTTGGTAGACTTTGAACCAGTTAGTACTGAAGAAGCTCTCAAGAGAAAGTGTGGCTGGAGGCCATGAAATAAGAACTTGAGGCTATAGAAAGAAATAGGGCAAGGGAGTTGAATGAGCTTCCAAGGAACAATAAAACCATCATCGTAAGATGGGTTTACAAGTTGAAACTAAAGCCAAGTGGATCAATTGGAAAACATAAAGCAAGGTTAGTAGCTAGAGAATTTTTACAGTAATCTGGTTTAGACTACTTTGAAGTGTTTGCACTTGTAGCTAGACATGAAACAATCAAACTGGTGATTGCTATAGTTGCTAATAGAAATTGCCCTCTGATTCATTTAGATGTGAATTTTCCATTTCTGAATGGTCTTTTACATGAGGAAGTTTATGTATCACAACCTCTTGAATTTGTGAAAAAAATCAAGAAGGGATGGTGTACAAGTTGCATAAAGCATTGTATAGACTGAAACAAGTACTTATGAATATTTCTTTAAGTATCTATGAGGTTCTATTTCTTGGTGTTCCAAGAAGCAAACATTTGTTGCATTGTCAACCTGTGAAGGTGAGTACATTGCAGGTGCTTTGATTGCCTGTCAAGTTGTGTAGATTCTGAACTTATTGGAGGATTTGAAGTTCAAGATGAGTAAGCCTGTGAGGTTGATAATTTACAACGAATCAACTAAAAGTCTTGCCAAGAATCTGGTGTTGTATGGAAGAAGTGAGCACATTGACACAATTTCTTTTTTTGAGAAACCATGTTCAAAATAGAGTGCTTGAAGTTGTTCAGAGTAGCGCTCAGAAGCAATTGGCATACGCATTGACCAAAGCAATCAATACTGAATAATTTATCCATTTCAGGGACAGAATTGGTTTTATTACTTTTGATTAGCTAAATATGAATTAAAGGATGATGTTAGATTGTAATTCAGATTCATTTAATTTGCGCTTAATGTGGTTTTGCATATGACTTTCGTTTAAGAAACTATGTACGTATATAAACTTTGGCTCGGTTTATTTGTAATAGAATTTTTTTAGAGTAATCATTTTCTGTTAAGAAGTTAGCTACGATTTTTTCTCTTCTCCCTCTTCCATATTCATCATCTACATTTTCTTCCTTCTTGTGCACCAACATAAACTTATTCCTGACATATCCACGTTTTTTTAGTACTAAAAATATGTCTCTATTTTTTCATCATTAATAAGTTTTGAAGATTTCACTCCCGTAAAAATTTGGCAGGTCATTCAAAAAATTCAATATGCATTTTATTGACATTTTAAAAAATTCGATGTGCGATAACTTTATCAGTATTTTAAAATAAATATTGAAATACCAAAATTTTTCCTACCTTCTAAATATCTGATAGTGTTGATTTTCAACATTTGAAATTTTGCCGACACTTTTGTAGAGTTGTGATTATACCAACAGTTTTGTATGGTCCATAATAATTTAAAACTTGTATAAATATGTATCATATGTTGTTAACAAAAACACCTCATAATGTCTCAATTTTGATATATCGCATTTGTGTACTTTAAAGGCGTGAAATCTCATGTTGATTTTAGGCTCACAATGGACACCCTTCTTGATGTTCTGAAATCCAAACTAGATAATCTCTTGCATCACATTGACACCAAAAGGTGGTTAAGATCGAGTATTTTTCTTCATTGATTGATAATGAAGGGAAGATTAGATTCAGTAACTTTGAGCTCAAAATGGATGAAGATTTAAAATTTATGTGGAGCACATATCATTAATACGAAACAAAAGGTCTAATCAAGGTGGATGCGACAGTTGCATTATCTATCGACAATATTATTAAGATGTTGAAATGTTCTGAATCATCTAGCATTGGTTAAGTTTTATGCATTTTTCTTGTTAAGTTATGTTAAGCAATGTTTGTGTTAAGTTATGTTCATCATGCAGTAATGTAATGCTAATTTTCATCTCATGGAATCATGCATTTTCTTAAAATGCGTCCACATTTTAAGAAATTAGTCATTAATATGAGAGTCATTTTCAGATATGTGTTTTTTAAAAATTAAAATCACCCAAATGATTCTGCCCAAGTGGGAGAATGTTAGATTTATCATATATTTTGTAGGCTGAAATCAACTTTTATTTTGGTTTGTGAAAACGGGTTAATCATGATTCTGACGGGGGTGCATAAGTAGGCTCCTTTATTGGTTAAGTGATCCTTTTTATTAAAGTCTGAGTATCTGAAACCTGATTGATGTGGGAAAAAGGGTGGGCTTTAACCCTTGGCCTATTATGGGTAGGAAATAAGGCTATGTATTATGTGGCTAGGTCCCCTCTGTAATCACAGAATCAGAAAAAGACTGACGGTTCCATAGCTTGCCCTATTGAGAGTTGTGAACTGGAGTGTGATTTATAGAGAAAGATCAAGTCACTCATCCTTTCAGGATTCCGAATAAGGTGACAAGAACAACAACCATTATTCTCAAATCATGTCTTCAACAAGTAAGTGTTGATGTTCTAATTTCATATAGTTGATAATGTATTTTTTCGCTTACATTTGGTATCAGAGCTTAGATTATACGAGTTAGGACTCAATTGTTTATCATTAATATGTGACTATAAATTGAGGTTTTTAATCCAATTTTGAATCGCAATTAATTTCCCACCATATAGCCATTGTATTGTATCATTAAATCCAATTAATGTTAATTTTATTAATATGAATAGTTACTAACTTAAAAGGTTCATAATGCATCTTCTGTGAACAACTGATCATAATAGGTAGTTACACTACTACAAAAATTACTTTTCATAATGCCATTTCACCTCGGCAAAAATATCAACCGTGGTAGAATCTATTCACTTAGGCACTTTCCTTTTATTTTCATTTTTAAGCCGCTTTACACCATGGTTGGAACTTCCAACGTGGTGAAAAGTAGCGCCTGGTCATGAGTTCGAATCCTAGCACCTACAGTTTTGTTTTTTATTTATTTTTAAGCCACTTTTTACCACAGTTGGAACTTCTAACCATGGTGAAAAGTCACTTAGGCTCATGGGGAAATATAAGCATGTTTATTGAGTTTCTTCACCGTCTTTAAACAAATCTTTGTCATCCATTTAGTGAGTATCAACGCTCAAGACACTACCATTAGTGACTTGTGTGATGCCTAAAACTTAGATGAACTTCATCTTCTACCTCCAAACATTATCTTCCATTTTCAATCAAAGTCTCTTTTTCAACATGATACATATATTTCTATTCATCATATAATTGAGGTAAGGTGTGCAACCACGCCCGACCACGATCGTGTGACTTATAAGTCAAGTAACGCGCAACCTATCACACCAGTTACTTTAAAGAACCGTTGTTTCATGTCTCAACCTATCACAATGGTTATTTTAACACTCATTGTTGTATGTCTTTTTATAAAATAAAATAAATGCAACAGTAGAACGAAAAAAACAACAAGAGCAACAAGACCAAAAACAAGAACACCAAGAACTACAACAAGAATAACAAGAAAAAGAACAACAACAAAACCAACAACAATAACAACAAGAAGAAGAAAAATAATAATAACAACAACTACAATAATAACAACAAGAACAACAACAAAAACAACAAAAATAAAAATAAGAATAACATTAAGAACAACAAGAAAAATAACAACAACAACTAGAAAAACAACAAGAACAACAACAATTAACAATACTAACTTGAATCCATGTCTTCTTTGTCTCATTCAAGTTGGAGAAGAGGTGATGGAGTTATTAATTTTGTTAATGAATAAAGAAATGATGTTTTCGTGTTTTCTTTATGAAAGAAATGATGTGTTCAAGCTTGGTTTAATGGAGAAATAAAGTGTCGTAAATGGAAGATAATGTTTGGAGGTAGAAGATGAAGTTCATCTAAGTTTTAGGCATCGCACAAATCACTAATGGCAGTGTCTTGAGCGTTGATACTCACTAAATGGATGACAAATATTTGTTTAAAGACGGTGAAGAAACTCAATAAACATGCTTATATTTCCCCATGACCCTGAGTGACTTTTCACCATGGTTAGAAGTTCCAACTGTGGTAAAAAGTGGCTTAAAAATAAATAAAAAACAAAACTGTAGGTGCTAGGATTCGAACTCTTGACCAGGCGCTACTTTACACACATTACATAACTTCACATAATTGTAACTTGGTGTATTGGTATCTTGTCTCATGGTGTCTTGTCTCTTGGCCTGGTGTATGGACTCAAAATACCTATTATTTCAAATAATTATACTTGTTATTAAAATTACTTCTATACTATAACATACAATTAATATATTATGAATAAATAATAAATTATGCACTTGTTAATTATCCCATATGCCTTCTTCATGATCGAGTCGTATAGCATGCACGACATCTCCATAAACTTCATCATATGAGGTAGGAACTTGTGTTGTGTAAGAAGGTGTGAACGGAATATCAAGACTTTCATCACTAAGAGGAATGTATTTTCCTTGGAGAATGATTGACCATTTCCCTGATATGTCCGATGGATCGGTAACATAGAAAACTTGTTTTGCTTGAGAAGCCATGATGAATGGTTATGTATTAAATGATGCCTTGCCAAGGTCGACCCGGGTGAATCCTAAGTCATCAATGTCTACACCATTACTACTATTGGGAACCCACTTCGAAAATAACACAATCAATCTCCCAAATCTCTTCAATGACACCATAAAAAGCGGTAGATGCCAATACCGGATTCTTATCTTTTGAACTAGAGAAATACATCGATTCGGCTTCAACCATAACCCCACTATTTTGCATTGTACTACGATCATCTTTTGATTTTGTATAAAAGGTATAATGACCAATGTCGTATGCACTCCAAGTAATGACTCAAAATTTTGGCTCGTACGACAACCATTTAAGTATCTCGGATGCACTACGATCATTAGATACACTTTTATTAAACCAATCCATGAATCTATTGTTATGCTCTATCAACAACAACTTGTCATTCATTTGGGATATTTTTTCTTCAAAAGTCTTTTGTGAGTATCTATGAAAGGTTGAACCTCATCTATATTATTCAATATATTGAAATGTAATTGAATAACTACATCCCGAGCCATTGACCTAACATTTAGACTTTGAATACCGCTTTCGTCTATGTCAGTATGACGAGACTTTCAAATTCCTATAGAATTTGCATCCGACAAATAGTTTGTACAAAACTCAACAGCTTCTACTGTGATATACCTTTCAACAATCGAAGCTTCCAGTCGGTGATGATTCTTCGTATATCTTTTAAAGATCTTCATATACCGCTCTATTGGATACATCCACCTTAAATAAACTGGACCACAAATTCTGATTTCTCTTACGAGATGAACAAGTAGTGAACCATAATGTCAAAAAATGATGGAGGAAAATACATCTCCAATTGACACAAGATTATGGAAGCCTCATCTTTAAATTCATCCAAAGGGGTTTATTCCATCGGTGGCAAGCCCAAGCCTAAGGTTTCTTGGCTCGACTCCAAATTTTGGAAACAATGAATCAATTTTCTTCCATTGCAACGAATCAGCTACATCGTGAATGTTTCCATCACGAATCTGTTCATCTTCATGACATCTAAGATTCTTTGTGTCATTCGAATTAGCAAAAAGTCTCTTTAATCATGAAACTATTGGCAAGTACCATAACACTTTAGCAGGAGGACGCTTCCTACTAACATTGTCATAGTGATAATTGTCACACCATTGTTAGCCTTAAGCTTGTAACGCGACACACCATATTTCGAACATTGAAACAATTCTTCATACTCTGTCCGGTATAATATGCAATCATTAGGGCAAGCATGTATCTTGATATACTCCAGACCCATTGGACACAATATCTTCTTGGCCTCATAGCAACGATCCGGAAATTTGTTATCTTCTGGTAACATTTGTTGTAGCAATTCAAGTAATTCCGTGAAACTATTATCCGACCATCCATTTTTTGCCTTCAGATTAAACAACTTTAACACCGCCGACAATCGTGTGAACTCTGTGCATCCCTTATATAAAGGGGTGTCTTTATCACTACATAAATTATTATAAATATGAACATTAATAAAATAAGATTCCCCAATATCACAAAACATATCCTCTAGTTGATCTTCCATATATTCATCTTCATCCACTCTTTGACTTTGTGACGGCCGACTTTCCTTATTATCCACCTCACCATGCCACGTCCATATTATATAATTTTGACATTTACCATCACAACAAAGGTGATTGTGTATTTCTTTCCTTGTACCCTTTTTGATATTCGTGCAAACAACACAAGGACAATAAAAGATACCATTATTGTCGGGAAGATGTTTATCAGCGTATTCAAGGAATTCACGAACTCCATTACAACTTTTGAAATTTATACATGTATAATAATGTGAATGGTACACAAAAATCTAATCCTAAAAATCAAGCATATGCATATACAATATGAACAAAGAAAAAATAAATAAAGATGTACTCTCATACTAAACGTAAAGCATATGAAACATCTCATTCTGACTTGAGCATATACAATATGGACAAAGAAAAAAGGAATGAAGATTTGAAGAATACCGTACTTCGAAGCTGTAATCAAATGAACGTATGAAATGAAGATGTTGAAGAGTACCGTACGTCGAAGCTGAAGAATCAAATGAACAAAGACGGTTAATATTTGAGCATAAACCAAGAAAAAAGGAATGAAGATGTTGAAGAGTACCTTACTTTGAAGCTGAAGAAGCAAATGAATGAAGACGGTCAATATTTGAGCATAAACCAAGAAAAAAGGAATGAAGATGTTGAAGAGTACCTTACTTCGAAGCTGGAGAAGCAAATAAATGAAGACGGTCAATATTTGAGCTCCAAATGAATGGATACGAAGAGGGTAAAAGTTAGGGCGTCTCTGGCTCACTTGTTCGATTAAGGCGTCTTATGAAAGAAATACATAATAAGTTTTGTTTTAATTTATCAGTAAAGCTTTTAATCTCGGTTGGAGAAACAAACCATAGTGGAATATTAAGTGACACACGCTAAATGTATCCTAAAAAATGGAAAAAATGTGTTGCAGGGAATCGAAGCTTGTTATATTTCATTTATTACTATGGTTCTTCATTTTAACTGTTGTAAAATCATTTACAAATTATTTTTTAAATAATGGACTTAAGTGACACACGCTAAATGTACTCTAAAAAATGGAAAAAAATGTAGTTGCAGGGAATCGAAGCTTGATACATTTTATTTATTACTATGGTGGTTTAAGTCAACCGTCATTAAATGACTGTTTATACCCCAGCTTTTGCCTGGGCGCAGAATTTTTAACCTATTACAACGGCGTAAAAGGATGCGTTGTAAGCCTAACATTGTTGTTTTAGTGTTTTGTAGTAGTGATATATATATATATATATATATATATATATATATATATATATATATATATATATATATAGAAAAGGGTTGATTTCATTATAATAGTAATTATATAAAAATGAATTATATGAATTGTTGCGATACATTAACAGGCTAATACTAATGCTACGATACAATAATCATTGATGAATTGATGAATTTTTATGATACAGTACTAGTGTTGTTCCAACTTTATGTTGTCTATATATTAATACCCATTTTTATAATGGTTCATGTCCAAACCAAATTGAATACCCATAAAATTTACCTAAATGAGAATTCCATTCTTTCTCATGCCTTAAACTGCCTACCTGCTGAGTTCACTCAAATCAAAATTGTCTATAATACCTTTGGTGATAAGTGTTATGTCAACAACATTAGTACCAAGGGTGTAGCTGAAGAAGAGAAACTCAAGAAGGAAAGAAGTGGTTTGGCCCTTCTGGTAAGGATTCTTGGAAAAATAAGAAAAACACTCATAATGCTTCTCTGAGACATCCTGAATTTAGGGAACTAGGTAATAGTCATCACCATAACATAGGAGGTCCTAAGCCAGTTGCTTAAGGAAAATCAAACTCAGAGTAGGAAATGATCTTTAAGTCATTGTGGAGCTAGTGGGAGATGTCATCTTAATTCTAGGAACTGGTTTTGAACTTGTTTTGAAAGATACATTTTATGTACCTTCTTTTAGGAGGAATTTAATTTCAGTATCTTGTTTGGATAAACTTGGATTTCAATTTACCTTTTATAATGGAAAATAAATTTGATGTTGAATTCTCAAGTTGTTGGTAATGGTATCTTGTTGGACGGTTTATATAAGTTGTCTTTAGATTGTGATAATATCTCCTTATCCTTGAATGTTGAGAGCTCCATTTCTAAAAGGTCTAAAATTAAAGAAAAATCCTCCTTGTTGTGGCATAAGTTGTCATACCCAAAATTTTACCCTGAGGTTTTTCACATGCATCAACATATTGTAATTGTTTCATTTAATCATTTGTTACATCAGTCAAAAGCATTAATTAGGGTCTAGATGAAAAGTCACGAGTTTTGGAATTTTGTCTAGTCTTGACGACATTCATTCACTCTTGTGTTGATTAAGAAGTCAAAAGGCTTTTGTTTTCAATCTCACTGCATCGTCCATTTCATTGCATCATGTTTCAGATGTCTAGAGGATGACAATCAATAACTCTGTCGTCATCTAAATCTTTGTAGGGTTTTAATTATTATTGAGAAATTAGAAGCAAATGGTTCAGGAGTGATTCCTTTGCATATGATTTTCTATTCACGATTCTTCAATCAGTAAATCGATTCATTCATAAGACACCTCCCATATAACCTACATTAATCTCCTTCAACACGCCATAACACCAAGCTTCTTCTTCTCTTCCATACAAAACTTCACACCTTAATAAAAAGCATCCATTTAATAAAAAAACATTTTTCTTTCTTTCTTTTTCTCTCTCGTTACGTAGAAGGTCATAAATAACATAGGCTAACATTCAAATTACAAATCTAACTAAGAGGTTTCTATTGAGTACAACGGATATGAGGGATGTTAATATCTTCCCTTTTCATAATCGACTCCCGAACCCGAATATGGTTGTGATGACCATTTTATTTTTTTGTTTAAGGGTTTTATCAATATTTTCACTTTCCTCTTTTAGAATAAATAAATTTCGGTGGTGACTCAAACAATTTTTTCCGCGAGCGTGCAAAACCTTTGCGAAGGATCATATTTTTTTAGATGCGACACTAGCGTTTAGGCCATATCTCTAAAGAAATAGTTAAAAGGTTAATTAGAGATGATATTTTACCTTCCTTAGATTTTAATGATTTGGGGACTTGTGTGGATTGTATTAGAGGAAGATTTACTAATACCAATAAGAAAAGTTTAACTAGAAGTTCATACCTTTTGGAATTCAGATATTAGCGGGCTCCTTTCTCCTACTATTTGTGGTAATAAATCTTTTATCACTTTTGTTGATGATTTTTCCCAGCTTGAAAATCTTTAAAACTGAAGTTGAAAAGCAACTAGGAAAGGTGATAAAGGTGGTGTTTTCTGACCATGGTTGAGAGTATTATGGTAGATATGATTCTCCTAGGCAACATATGGAGCCTTTTGAAAAATACTTGTATGATTGTGTAATTGTACAATGATATACCATGCCTAGTACTTCTGAACAAAATGGTGTAGCCGAAAGGCGAAACCGCACTCTTAAGAATATGATGAGAAACATGATGACTAGGTGTAACTTAACGAGATTTTTATTGGGTGACGCCTTGAAAACAAACCTCTATATACTAAATAGAGTTCCCAGTAAATCAGTTCCAAAAACACCTTTTAAGCTTTGGATAGGTAGAAAACCCAATTTGAACCATCTATGTGTGTGGGGTTGCCTTGCAGAGGTTAAAATATATAATCCCTTTGAGACAAAGCTTGACCCTAAAACTAGTCATTGTTTTTCATTGGATATCCAGATCTAGCTAAAGGATAAAAATTCTTCTGTCCTGGTAGATATGATAAAATTGTGGAGTCCATGCATGCAAAATTCCTTAAGCTTGATATTACTAAACCTGTCATTGCATCTGATAATATTGATTATGTAATGTCTGATTATTGTTACTTTGCCAATGCATAATTTTGATAACTCTAAATCATCCACTACTCGTGGAGGTTTTGACTCAAATGGAAATGTGGTTGAACCACTTGTTGGAAATGTAGTTGACCCCCTGTTATGGCTGAGGTTGCACAACCTGCTGAGCTAGTTAAGAAAATTCATGTTAGAAGGTCAGTAAGACAAAAGAAAACTTATATCCCTGATGATTTTGTAGTTTATCTTAGTGATGCTGCTTATCATGTTGCCATTGTTATTGATCCTAAAAATTACCTAGAAGTTATTACTTGTTCTCAATCTAGCATGTGGACAGATGCAATGCATGATGAAATGAAATCCATGGTAACTAATGATGTTTGGGAACTTGTGGAGTTAGTAAGAAATTGTAAGGTGATCGGCTTCAAGTGAATATTCAAAACAAAGAAGGACTTAAAAGCTAAAATTGAGAGGTTTAAGGCAAGACTTGTGGCTAAGGGTGTCACACAAAAAGAGGGGATTAATTTTAATGAAACTTTTACTCCTATTTCCACTAAAGAATTTTTTAGAATCGTTATGGCCCTTGTAGCACATTTTGACTTGGAATTGCATCAGATGGATGTTAAGATTACTTTTCTGAATGACGATCTTAATGAGGAGGTGTACATGCAGTGGCCTGAGGATTTTTTGAGAAGTGGTAATGAGAATTTGGTTTGTATATTGATAAAATCAATTTGTGGTTTGAAACAGGTTTCCAAACAATGGTACTTGAAATTTGATGAGGTGGTGACTTCATTGGGTTTTGAAGAAAATAAAGTTGATCAATACATCTATATTAAGGTTAGTAGGAGCAAATTCATCTTTCTTGTGTTGTATGTTGATGATATTTTTCTTGTCAGTAGTGGTCTTGGTCTACTTCATGAGACCAAACTTATGCTAACCAAGTACTTTAATACGAAAGATCTCAATGAAGCATCCTTTGTGCTGGGATTTGAAATACATAGAGATAGATCATTGTTGAATGCCAAACTTAATTTAAATTGATCCTTATTTATTGGCATTTTTCAACTCTTTTGTGTTGTTATATTGGATTTAGTCCATGATATCATGCTATTCTTCAATATTGTTGAAAATACCTTTGGTTGCTTTGATTTATGGGTTATTGTGCAGAAATTAGGCATGAAAACATCAAAGTGTGAGACACAAGAAATTGGACAAGGAAGCCAAAGGAAGAGAAGAATATCAACATGTTCGTTGGGCGAACAGCCAGCAAGGAGTGGCAGCGTATGTTCGCTAAGTGAAATCATGGCGAAGTCCTATCGAACCCTCTCAATTGAGAGTCAGTAAGGAAAGGACATTAAGTTCGTTGGGTGAACAGGTAGCGAATGTTCTCTCTGGAGAGGGCTCATCGAAGGACCAGTGAACCATCCCAAACTAGATTTAATAGCTAAAGGACCATAAGTTGGTTGTGCAAACTAGTAGTGAGGTAGTTCATAGTGCGAAAAATTGCCCACTCAGCGAACTTCAGATATTTCTAAGGGCGGTTGAACTGTTCAGAGGAACATCTGGTGCCTAAAAGTGAGTTCGTTAGGTGAAGAAATGGTTAGCAATGCGAACATGACAGATCCCAAAAGTACTATATAAGTACTTTTCACAATTTTTTGTGATCATTGTAGCGAGCGATTTTTGTCGGTGACGCGACCACCTTATCGCAAGGTTTCTTCTCAATGAAGAGGGGGTGCTACTTTCTGATTTCTTATTTATCCTATGAAGCTGGAAGGGAAAGGGAAGCTATCTCAAACTAACCTTGTTTTGCAAAATGTTTATCCAAACAATTGCGGTACAAAGAGATTGGGGAGTCCGGGGTCAGATTACACAATGGGAAGTTGTCAATTACCCATCCTATATGTGGTTATCCACAGGTCATAGTTTTAGGATCATGCTTTGATACTTGATATTGATTCATGTTTAACTGTGAAAATGGGGAAATGTTTGTTGTGTTTGAGAGAGAGTTTTTTGTTGTTTTTGGTAAGGTCAGGGACCTAAGGTTTTTTGTTTAGTGTGCTCGCTAAGATCATCGCAATCTTATGCCTACGTATTCCCTGTTATGAAGTATAGGGAAATCAGAGGAATCGTAGTTTCTCCTATTCTAAGGGAGAAACAAATGTTTGGGTGTCTTGTTCAAAGCCCAAGATTTAAGCTAAAGGTTGGTTGTTTGTATCTTGTTCAAAGCCCAAGATGTGAAGCTAAAAAGGTTTGAAGGAGAGAGAATTTGTCATCTCTAAAGGAAGAAATCTCTACTATCCATCACAGAGATTGGTAGGTTTACAAAGGGATTTACTTTAACTGGAAAACACTGCATCCAGCAATGCCATAAGTTCCTTTGGAAGAGGGGGACATTGTTGTACCCCAAATTTTACCCTCATTTTTCTGCTAATTGTTGTTCTGTTATTTTTCTCCATATTTTAATTTAATATTTATCTTAGCCTTTTATTTGTTTTATGTTAGCTAAATTTCAAATATTGGCCTATTTTATTTCATTTAGATTTAAGTTTTTATTAATTTAAATTAATCTTAATCTAAGGTAATTTTAATTAATTAGGTTAATTGTCCGTTCTTAATCTAGTAGTTTGTTTTTGTTTTTAACAACCTTATTATTAATCCAATTGAGAGAGCATTACCAACATATGTTTATAGACCACCGTGACCAAGTTTGTATTGCAAATCTTGGAGTTTCTTTTCATTGTCGTAAACTAATAAGAAGCAAGCTTGGTATGTGTTTGACTTTTCAACTATTCCATCAAACAATGAGAGCACGACATGTGGCACCAGGGAAGCCAAGACAAAGCAGGTTTATTCTCCTCTCTCGTTCTTGCTGGGGAAATTCAGAATGATGAAGAGAAATTCAAACGCATTTTTGAATCCATTCAATTCATTGAACTCATTTCAACCACAATACCGTTGGCGCGATTTCTCAAATTTGAACTCTCCAAGTCCATTCCTTTTCAAGCTCAACTGTGTGGTGCATAAAAGGTGATTTCAGAAGAGTTACCTTTCTCAGCTTTCAATCTGCCACCACCTGCGATACGCTCCACGCCATCTCCAACGTTTACCTTGTTTAATGCCTCTCCCACTAACCTCAAGCAAGGAGCTCAGAAACAATGTGCGAAATGGTGAATTAGTGTTGTACGTCTGAGGATTTGCACAGCCTAAACAGCGCAATTATCTCCAAGAATTTGACCAATTTGAGATTCAAAACGAAAACCCTAGTTGCTAGCTTATGCCCACCAAATGTTTGAGGAATTAACCCGGCCCATAATGCTTCACATCAACCCAGTCACCTTGCCTATATAAAGAAGCTCTACTTCAGTTCCTGATCACCAACAATCTCTACAAAAGCACACTAAATATCTGAGTTCAAAAGAGAGAAGGGAGTGAGGGTTGGCATCAAGGATTTGTGGTCAATCCAAAGAGAAGCAAGTTCAGTTGGTAACTTTCTTTTCCCTTAACTCTAATCTTATTCATTTGTTCATAGTATGACCGTTTTAGTTTTGTTATGATGGCTGTTAGATATTTGTTATGTATGCTTCTCATTTATTTGAGCCTGTAATGTATGTATGAATTTTATTATCATTCAAACTTGTTTATGTTACTAACATGGAGTAAATGTTGCTCATATTGTCTTGATGTTGATACTTAGGTTCTTGATTCCCTTGAATATATGTGATTCTATGCTTGATATGCCTTTTGAAAATGTTGTTTTTACCATAACCGTGGTTGTACTATTCTAAGTCTTTTATTAACAGTTTGTTATGAATTTGTAAACTTTCTCCCTTGATTTTATTTGTTGTTGTGAAAGGTTTCTTTGTAATCATGTCAACTGTTTATGAGAGTGAAATAATTGCTTTATGCCAAACTAAGTTACCCTTGCTGGTCTTGTTTGCTTGACATGTTAAGATGATGTGTGAACTTTTGCTTTGATATAACTCTGCTTGGATGCATTCATGTTGTCTTTGGAACCAACTCTGGATAGCATTTCCTTCTGATTTTAAATTGATGATCATATTACTCTCTGCACACTTCCATTGTTGATGTTTAGTCTTGCCCTATGTATTTGAATGTTATCTATTATCCTTTCCTGATATCTCACCTTGTACTTGCTTAGACATTTCATTGAGACTATCAACTCAGATGCTTTTTGATATCTAGCTTTTGTTTTAATGTCAATACATGTATTCATAATGTGTATGTTGACCTTGATGTGTTTTAACTCAATTCCTAAGCTATGCCATTTGTCTATTATTAAATGATAATACCTGAGTAAATGTTGGTTGTTACATGTCATATGCCTTGCTTTTGCCCTAAATATATGTTGTAGTTTAGGAGGCCTTTGGCTGTCATTTGTTACTTACATTGTATTATGGCCTAAATAATGGTTGATGTACACTATCTTTGAACCTAGGTATGCACTTCAGACTTACTCTTTATTATCATTGAACATAACCCTGCTTTGCTTTGAGTAAAATATTTTGTGCTGGTTCCTCTGCCCTTTAACCATTAGGTTGACTTGTGTCTTTGCTATGTGATTGCTGTGTGAACCGTGACTGATTCTAGCTGCATTATGATGAAGTATAGTCTCTGTTTTGCTCATATATTGTCCATGCTTAATTGACATTTAACTTGAATCTCATTGATTACAATATATGTTTTGGGAATGTATGACCATTTGTGTGAGTTTATGTCTTCTGTTACTAGGATTTTAGGACTAAATACAAATTTCTTTGACATGAAGTTTAATTCGTGTGCTTGTAATCTTGACCTGATGTTGAACTTTAACCTACATTTATCTTGTATGCTACTCATAATGAGACCATGTCTGCTGGTTGTATTCACTTTGGTAACCTATATCTGTTCTCACTGCCAATGCATAGAATGTCTTCATTATGTATGTCATTGTTGCACCTAATTTTAAATTGTGGACTGTTAAAGTTGGTTGTGTTGTGGTCCTTGCTTGTTCACAACTTGTTGATGTGTTTAATGTCTCTTTGTATGTCAACAAATGTCAACTTAACATGATAACCTATTACTTGTCTGTCATTTTTGTCATAAACTAAGAATTTAGAATCACATTACCTTTTGGTTGTGTTTTTGTCTTTGCTTAAAGTTGAATTTTCTTGATGTGTTTGAGAATAATCTGACAGTTTGGACTTGCTAATCTATTGATCCATAGCCATTGGTTCTGTTTGTATTAATACTGCTATCAAGTATGCTGTACATTGTTGCTTCTAATACATGAGTGGTTGATATCTAAGTGGCATTTGTGTCTGACTGTTAAGCCATTTTGTTCATCATTATGTCATTGAGTGTTGTTTGTTTACCAACCTGCTTTAAACTAGGTCAATACCAAGTCCAGCTTGGTTTATACATGTTTAGTGAAATGTGTGACTTCATATGTTTGCCCAACTCTCATCTAACTCATCTCTGTTCTTGATTTGTGTTGGTCACTTCGTTGGTGTTATGCTACTGATATGCTACTGTTATCATAATTTCATGGCTTGATGTGCTTTTTCCCATGGATTCATTTGTCAACCTTAGTTAATAGCCATACGCATAAGATCTCTTGGTCTTGTGTATTAGATTGTGGGTTTCCTTTCACCTGGTTTATTGATTAATATAGCACTGAGTTTAGTTTGGCTGCCATGTTTGTTTTAAATTGGTTTGGTTTTTTATTTTGAATATCTGCGCGAATACATGTTATATATTTATCAAGTCATATTTATTAATGGATGTATTCCCGCCCCAGCGGATGGACTTGTGTGTGTGTTACTATTCCTCTTTGCCGTGCCTATAAGGACTGGGGTTCGATCCCTACCCAGTCCTTTTGTTTTTTTTTCTCTTCTAATTTCCGCTTCTTTAATATATATATGTGTACTTGCACTTTATATTCACCTCGCACGCACAACCCGGTTGGTATGTATTTTGGGACTTTCAAGTAGGAGACGTGGGTTCAAACCCTATATGTGTCATTTCCTTTTTTTTTTTTTAGTTAAACTTTTCCCTTTCATTTAAAGCTTATTAAAATGCAACAATTTATTCCATCTTTAGAAATCTTAGTTCTTATTTTAACACTCCAAATATTTATTTCATTTAGTAATTTATTTTTCTTAATTAGTTACCTTGTTAAATCTTTATTTTGACCTTATGGATATTTTAATGTTTGGTTCTTTTTTTAATTTATCTTATCATTTGATTATTGATTTAATTTGAGATTGATTTTGTTTAACTTTGAATTTCATCTTAATTAATCTTTTATTCATGACCATGCCTTGACTTATGATTTGTGATATGTTCTCAAGTTTAATATCTTTGGCTTGTCTGTATCTACTTGATATCCTGATATTTATCTCATGTATACTCATCATTTGTCATGAAACATATTGTCATCCTCATGCTTATGTTGCTTTCATTATATCATCTTATGTCAATGTTTTATCTTCTATGCCTTTTTTATTTTTGCTATCTTATGCTATCTTAAACTTGTTTCCCCCCCATTCCAACGGAAGGTGATTAACGTTGACTCTTAAAGTCATAGCCCCCACCTTGACCTAAGTAACCTCTTAGGAGAAACTTCATTTCTTGGCCTCATCAGAGCCATAGAAATTATAACTAGCTTTAGGAGAGAGTTCTTAAACTCTTAGTGATATTCATCCTAATGAATTTATCACTTTCCCCTCCTAACTAAAACATAAACATAGGACCATCACAACTAGACTAAGAGAGTTCTTAAACTCTACAATGAGGTCATACTCATTTCCCCTCTGAATATTGGCCATAGTCAATAGTTCATTAGAAGTAGAACTACGCGTACTCTGATTTTATTCCCGAGGATACGTAGGCGTAAGGTGCGATGCCTTATCGAGTATACTTAGATACTAACCCCTAGGGTTTCAACCTTTAGCATATAACCTTTATCAAACATAAGATAAATTAAAATAAGAGGTTCCTGTAGAGTACTAAAGATACTTAGGGTGCTAATACCTTCCCTTTGTATAACCAACCCCCGAACCTTAGATCTCCCCCCTTTAGGTTTTTCTAACGATCTTGAACCTTTCCTTTGGATAAATCAAAGTCGGTTGTAAAAGAAATATGATGCAAATTAATTAATAATTTGTTATCCGATTTTCACCGCAATAGAAATGGCGACTTCACTGGGGACTGTTAGACCTACTGCTGGTCCTTTCCTAAGAGGGTTAAGCCTATCTTGTTTTATGTTATTCATGTTTGCTTATCTACTTGTATGATTGCCTGTATGTCATATCTGCTTGTATGCTTGTTTGATACTATCCTGTTTAGTTTGGGTTGACATGATATCAATGAGTGAGATAAGTCCTAACCCGGACTTAAGAGAACACATATGTTTAGGAACCGTGGACATAGTCAAGGGAACTTCGAGGGAGAAATCCCAAAGGAGGGAACTTGAAGTCCACACACAGTTGAGGCCCTCTTGGAAGTGGTATATGTTGAACGAGCAATCGTGAATGCGTTACTACTTTCGACCTAGGAGCCAGGGATACTGATGACCTTTAGTTACCTCTTTACCCCCCACTTGGCCTGTTTAGGACGTAGTGCGAGGACTGTGAGGGAGCAATCCCAAATGGTTGCTACGCGATGCTACACTTAGATAAGACTCTCTTGAGAATTTTATTGATCACCAAGCAATTGGGAAGTCGATAAAATCTGAAAGATGGGTTGTCGACTCTGGGAACTTTTTAGAACCTTGTCTTGCAGGTGAAAACCATAGTACGTACCTTTGGGGTGGGTAGACCTTTGACTTCATGCTCGTGACTTTTAACCTAGGTTGCTCTGTGTTCTTTGTGCTTACCTGTCTATGTGTGTTTGTTGCATTCATCCTTGCATCATGTGCATTGTGTATTCAAGGAACTCAGTTTGTTTTTGCAAACTTTATAGGATGGATTTTGAAAAAAGGAAAACAAAGAAGTACACCTTCATTAGTCCAAAATTGGAAGATCTAAAGAATCTGGGTAAGCCAATCAATGAATCATCGACATTCCAAGAAAAGTATGGGAAGATTTTCTCTCTGATGAAGACCAAGATGGTAGACGGATTGCTCCCTACTCTCATACAGTTTTATGATCCCATGTATCATTGTTTCACCTTTCCAGATTAGCAGTTAATGCCTACGCTCGAGGAGTACGCTATTCTAGTGGGTATTCCTATCACTCCAAACCTTCCTTACTCTGGTTTGGAAAGGACGCCTAAGGAGAAGGAAATTGCAGAAGCGGCTCATCTCAAGTTGTTAGAAGTTAAGGCTAACTTGGTTGTCAAGGGAGGACTTTTTGGGTTACCTGCCAAGTTTTTAATGGAGAAGGCCCGTCAGTATGCTAGCGTGAAGAATATGGTGGACTTTGAAGCTGTTATGGCCCTACTTATTTATGGGTTATTCTTGTTTCCCAACATTGAGAACTTTGTTGATATGAATGCAATCAAGATCTTCATTATTGGAAATCCAGTTCCAACCCTACTTGCAGACGCCTACCACTCAGTACACTTGAGGACTGCTCATAAGGGAGGGATGGTAACATGTTGTGCCACACTGTTGTATAGATGGTTTATCTACCATTTACCCCGTTCTAAGACCTTTTGGGATCTCCAGGATGGACTTCTTTGGTCAGAGAAGATCATGTCTCTCACCAACACTGATTTAGAGTGGTACCACCCATTGCTCAAAGGCAAAGATATGATTGTTAGCTGTAGAGGATTTGCTAATGTACCACTTCTTGGCACAAAAGGAGGCATAAGCTACAATCCTGTTTTGGCTTGTCGTTAACATGGTTATTCAATGAAAGCTAAACCTAACAACATCTACTTGGAAGGTTTGTTCTTTGAAGAGGAAAAGGACCCTGTGCTTAGGGAAAAGATGGCTCACGCTTGGCGTCATGTTCACACAAGAGGTATCTCTACTTTAGGGGAACCTGAGTGTTTGGCTTCAGAATCTTACATTCAGTGGGTGCAAAAGAGGGCTGTTAAATTGAAGATGCCATATGATCGTCACGATCCTATCCCATTACTCCCAGAGATCCTGTTCTTTACTTCACTAGCAGTGAAGATGAATTAAAGATTTGGTTGGCTCAAGCAGAGCGAGAAAGGAATGCCTGGATGAACAAGTATCAGATCCTTAATTTTGAGATGAATGAACTTCAGAAGAGTCTCAGGAGGAAGGAAGAAGAATCTGTCAAAAAGAGGAAGATGCAAGAGGACTTATTTTCTCCTAGCACATCTTCTCTGCCCGAACCATGGAAGTCACAGTTAGTTGAACTCGTTGTTAGGAACAAAAGGCTGCAGAAGGAGAACCAAAAGCTCGCCATGAGATTGATGGGAGAAGACTGATTGATGGCTTAGGACTTAGTTTTCTCTATTCTATTTTGATTTTTGAAGGTGTATTTGTATTATGTTTGTAATTCAAAACTTTATTATCAATGAAATGAGTTTTCCTCTAAGAAAAATGCTCCTTAAAATTTGCAAGGATACAATGTTGAGTTCTCTTGAATCGTACCCATCATTTTGCATTGCATTTCGCTAAGCTATCAAGTTACTAACCTTGTTTTGCAGATTTTTTTAGAAATGGATGCTACAGGGAAGGGAGTCTGGCCTTATTTCTTTGAATTACCGGAGGTGGAGCGTCTGTTGTGGTTAGGAGAGATGATTGAAGATTAGTCAGCCTTCGCTGACAGATATGGATGCATCATTCCGCTGATGAAGACACCAGTAATTGTAGGGCCTCTTGAAGTTTTGGTCCAGCTGTATCATCCGGCATACCGATGTTTCGTGTTCCCTGAATTCCAGTTAGTACCAACCCTGGAGGAGTTCTCAACCATGATAGGAATTCCAGTCAAAGAAGCTCCTATCTTTTCTGGGATTAAAGCAGCGCCTTCTGCCAGAGACATCGCCAGAGTGACCAGAATCAGACTATCTGACATCCAGGCCAACTTGACTAACAAGGGAGGACAGCGTGGATTGCCTACCCAATTCTTGATGGAAAAGGCTCTGTACTTCAAAAATAGAGGAAGCGAGGCTTTGTTTGAATCAACTTTAGCTTTGATGATATATGGATTGTTTCTGTTCTCGAATGCCAAGAATTTCGTGGATACCCAGGCCATTCAGCTGTTTGTAGTCAACAACCCAGTCCCAACACTGCTGGCTAATGTTTACCATTCCATAAAGACCAGATATACAAGGGGTTGTGGGCCAATTGTTTGTTGCGTGACCCTCTTTTACAAATGGTTCGTTTCTTATCTCCCGAAGACTCCAACTTTCTGGGAGGTTGAGGACTGTAAGATTTGGTCTAGAAAGCTGATGGAACTGAAGCATACCGACATCGAATGGTACGATTCAACCGACGAGGGAATTACCATAATCCACAGCTGTGGGGATTGCCCCAACGTGCCTCTCATGGGAAGAAACGGTTGTATTAATTACAACCCTGTCCTCGCGCGCCGTCAGCTGGGTCATCTGAAGGAAGGAATTCCAAATGACGAAGACATGCAGATGATGTTTTATGATGAAAGGGAAGGTTTTGAGATGAAGATACATTTGAGTCGCGCTTGGCGCCAGATTAACAGACAATTATGGAAAGCTGAATGCCCAGTCACAGAGGCTCATTTGCAATGGTCTCGGGACAAAGCTCGTGTAATGATAAAGCCACGTCCTCACTATGAATCCCCTACCAAGACAAAGCAGAAGATGGTGGAGGAGTTGGGAGAATTGATTCTCGCCAAGGAGGAAACAAAGGAGCGCATCATCAAAATAATGAGAGTAATCAACAGAGGAGAAGGATCATCAACCGGCGGATTCAATTTCTAGTGTTATTATTGGCATTTATGTTACCATTGTATCTTTTTATTCTGATGTATTTCTACTTATGTACTTGGAGTATGAGAATACCCTGCTCCGGATGTAGTGTTCGCCAGACTCTTGAATGAAGAAGTTTTATTTTCATCGAGAATCTATTAACTACATTATTTGCAAAATTTCTTTGGTTTCTTGATAGTTTAGTTTGCATCTGCATTTGCATCAGCATTTGCATCTTCATGTGCATTTTTTTCTTCCTTGTCTTCATCTCATGTCACCGTGTTCTCTCCAGAAATCGTCACACTGAACCGCAGGCACAACTACAACACTCGGGCCCAAGCTCGATTCAAGATGTCAGAGGCTTACAGAGAAATGGACAGAGTCAACAACGAGCTGAATGAGATAAGAGGAGGAATGGGACAAATCCTCGAGGCAATTAATGTTATGAAAGCAAAGATGGACACTCAGGCCACTGTGGTTTCTGAAATCGTCACCACGACGGTAGAACCACCTATCGTCCCTGCCATCCCCACTCTGGGCATGCCAGAAGACTTTATACGTGCTATAGTTCCTTTGACAACACAACAATTAGTTCCTTTGGTTAATGAGGCTCTTCAAGCTATTCCTACCTATGCTCCGCCAGTGGTATAAACGCAAGCGCATCCGATTTTCCAGAACCACCAGCTCTATGACTATGTTGATATGTCAGAGGAGGGAGATGATAGACATGAGAAGTTGAGGGAAAGTGTGGAAATAATGTAGAGGAAGATGAAGGCAATGGAGATGAGTAATAATTTCAGCGCTGACATCAAAGACATGTGTTTGGTTTCCGATTTGGTAATCCCACCCAAATTTAAGTTACCAAGTTTTGAGTTATACTCAGGGGCTACCTGTCCCAAATCTCATTTGGTCATGTACTACCGAAGAATGGCCGCGCACGTACGCGATGACAAGCTGATGATCCACTGTTTTCAGGACAGTTTAAAGGGAGCCGCTGCTAAGTGGTACTTAAGTCTGGATCAGTCCCAGATCCGCTGTTTCTAGGATGTCATAGATGCTTTTGTGAAACACTACAAATACAACATGGATCTAGCTCCTGACCGTAGGCAATTACTAAGTATGGCCCAGAAAGGTACTGAAACTTTCAAGGAATACGTACAACGTTGGAGAGAGACTGCTTCTCAGGTTGAACCACCATTGACTGAGAAAGAGTTGGCTGATTGGTTCGTAGACACAGTAAGGCCTGAATTTTATGAGAGGATGATCAGCAGTGTCAGTGCAAATTTCGCTGATATAGTTGCCATCGGCGTAAAGGTAGAAGCAGGACTAAAAAGTGGAAAAGTGATTGGTTCTCCGAGTAGTTCAGTTGGCGCCTGTACTAAGAAGACTCCTAGTCATGCCCATAAGAAGAAAGAAGGAGAAACTAATGCCATTATGGCAGGGAAGACCCAAAGCCCTCGATGGAAGCAACCAATGTACCAGCAACAGCAGAGACCAAATTTCTTGCACCATCCTATTTACCAGATGCAGTATGCACAGCAACCCTATGTAGCTACAGTTATGCCTACTTTTAATCACCAAGCAGCGCAGCAGGCACCAGCATATCAACAGACAGTTCATCAGCAATGGCCTAAGAATTAGAATTATCAGCAACCAAGACCACAGGTTCCACAACAGAGTTCTCCCCACAAGAGACAAGGAGGAAATCCAGCATTTCCACCTATACCCATGTCATATACAGAACTCTATCCTTCGCTAGTAGAGCAGGGATTGATTGTTACCAGACCTTTGGGACCACCGACAAAGAAATCTATGCCTTTCTTCAATCCGAATGCAACTTGTGCTTTTCATCAAGGAGGCGCTGGTCATGACTTAGAAGGTTGTTTAGCGCTAAAGAACGTAGTAAAGGGTTTGATGGAAAAGAATATCCTTTCTTTTGCTGATAAGCCACCGAATGTGAAGAACAGTCCTTTACCTACCCATGAGGCTACCAATGCCATAGAAGAAGAGGACGATGAGGTTTTAGTTTTGGATGTGACGAAAATCAAGACTCCTATCAAGACTTTTCATTCTAGACTATTTAAAGCTGGGTTAGTTAAAGTTTGTCATGACTGTGAAGAATGTTGTGTCAGTACCAAGGGCTGCCGATTAGTCCAAAATGATGTTCAAAATCTGATTAATGAAGGATTCCTGCAAGTGTTCAGCAAAGAAAGGGAAAACAGAGTGGCAGCAATTGAGCCTGTGTATAACCTGTCAAAGCCAAAAGAGCAAATATCTGAGACTGCCATAACCAAGCCTGGTTCCGTAGTTCCAGTATTTAACAAACCAGTACCCATCTTCAGTAGACCGAGAGCAACTGATACTTCTACTATTAGTAATCCCAAGCAACGTGACATCATACAACCTGTTCCATTTAGGTTCCGAGGGACCAAGGCGGTGCCGTGGGTCTACGATGATGTCATGGGTAGTAGAAGACGAGAAGATGTGATTCCAAGGAAAAAGGTGGGAATCACTGCTGAAGATGTAGTTCTAAGGAAAGAGGTGGGAACTATTATTGAAGATGTAACCAATATAGTGGGAACTGGGAAGATGACGCGAAGCGGAAGGGTCTACACTCCTTCTGTCAAAGAAACTGTTATTCTTACACCATCCAAAGACAAGGGAAAGGAAGTGATTTCTCAAGAAGCCGATGAAGAGTTCCTAAGAATTATCAAGAGAAGTGATTATAAAGTGATAGATCAGCTCCATCAGACACCATCCAAGATTTTGATCTTGTCTCTGTTAGTTAATTCGTCTGTTCATAGATCAGCTTTGCAGAAAGTTCTAGCCCAGGCACATGTAGCTCAAGATATAACAGCTGGACAGTTTGACCATGTCGTCGCCAACATTACAGCCTGCAATACTCTCAGCTTCAGTGATGAGGAGTTACCCCGAGCTGGGAGGAATCATAATCTTGCTTTACATATATCAATAAAATGTCAGGAGGATACGATGGCCAGAGTTCTCCTCGATACTGGTTCATCCTTGAATGTTTTTCCAAAAAGAACTTTTGACAAATTGTCTTACCAAGGGGCTATAATGAGACCCACCTCCCTCATTGTCAAAGCTTTTGATGGGTCAAGAAGATCGGTGATGGGAGAAATTGAGTTGCCTGTTCTGATTGGACCTCAAACTTTCAACATCCTTTTTCAGATCTTGGATATCAACCCTGCCTATAGTTGTTTACTGGGAAGACCCTAGATCCACGAAGTCGGTGCTGTAACTTCTACCTTACATCAGAAGATGAAGTTCGTGGCTGATGAGAGGTTAGTTATCATACATGGTGAAGAGGACTTGATGGTGTGTAATCTGTCCTCATTTCGTTACATTGAAGCGGACGAAGATGATTTG
Source organism: Lathyrus tuberosus (assembly GCA_022829125.1). Taxonomy (NCBI): domain Eukaryota; kingdom Viridiplantae; phylum Streptophyta; class Magnoliopsida; order Fabales; family Fabaceae; genus Lathyrus; species Lathyrus tuberosus. The sequence goes on along the minus strand of JALAZF010000935.1, from coordinate 201,246 downwards.
GAAACTTCTTTCCAGGCTCTTGAAATAGCTAATGCCGTTATGATTGACGACAAAGAACCAGTGGCCTCTGATGTTCCATCTTTTGCTTCCTTCAGAAGCATTCAATCTGCTCTGCGAGGAGGAGTTCCCGAAGGCTGGGGCAAGATTGTGGAAGTTCCAGAAAGAGAGAAATACCAAGGGTTGGGTTACAAACCAACTCTTGAGGGAAAAGCTACTTCAACAAAGGGAAGACTAAGGACCATTCAACAAGTGTTCGTCAGTGGAGGACAGCAAGTCCATGCAATTATTGAAGATGCTGAGGACGAAGATATCAATCATTTGGTGTTTTGGTGTGACGCTGCTTTAAGTAACTGGGAAGCCATTGAGATACCTACTTTGTACCCATTGACAGAGTAATTTGTTTGTTAACTTTGATGTTTCCAATTCCATAGCCCTGCCCAAGGCTTTTGGATTATTTTGTATGGGCCACCGCTTTTAAATCTTATTAATGAAGTGTTTTCTTTTGCTAAATTCCTTATCTTTGTTCTTGCTTCGTTTTAAGAAAAATGGCAATCTTTTCAAACTGTATTCTTTCTTTTCTTTTGCTTTTTGCATGCTTGATTATATACCTTTAATAAAATGAATCCCTCCATCGTGCAGAGTGATTCCTAAACCCCTTGTATTCAATGACCCTACTCTCGCTAACAACTTTGATTCACCCGTTTATCAAGCTGAGGAAGAAGAGGATTGTGAGGTCCCCGATGATTTGGCAGAAATGTGTGAGTATCAGTACACGGACCTTCAGCCGCACGAAGAAAATGTTGATGTCATCAACCTTGGCACTGAAGAGAATAGGATAGAGGTCAGGATTGGGGCAACGCTTGGGTCAGAGATCAGACAACGGCTAGTGTTGCTTCTAGAAGAGTATGTAGATGTGTTTGCTTGGTCTTATCAAGACATGCCTGGATTGGATACGAATATAGTAGTTCATAAACTACCGCTCAAGCCTGATTGTCCACTTGTGAAGCAAAAACCCCGTAGAAGTCATCCTGACATGGCTCTCCAAATCCGAGATGAAATTAAGAAACAATTGGATGCGAGATTTTTGGCAGTTTCAAAGTATCCAGAATGGGTAGCCAACATTGTGCCAGTTATGAAGAAAAACGGTAAGGTGCGAATGTGCGTAGATTACAGGGATCTCAACAAAGCTAGTCCAAAGGATGATTTCCCACTACCACACATTTACACTCTTGTGGATAATACAAACAAGTTTGTAGTGTTCTCCTTCATGGATGGGTTTTCCGGTTACAACCAGATTAGAATGGACCCAGCTGACATGGATAAGACTACGTTTATCACCCCCTGGGGCACCTACTGTTACAAAGTTATGCCTTTTGGTCTGAAGAATGCAGGGGCAACTTACCAGAGAGCTATGGTAACTTTGTTCCATGATATGATCCACAAGGAAATTGAAGTATACGTGGATGACATGATTACTAAATCCCGAAGCGAGGAGGAACATTTGGACCACCTCTTGAAGTTGTTTAAGAGACTCCAGAAATATCAATTGAGGTTGAATCCAGCTAAGTGTACCTTTGGGGTCAGATCAGGGAAGTTGCTTAGTTTCATCGTTAGCCAGAAAGGAATTGAAGTATATCCTGACAAAGTACGAGCCATCCAATAAATGCCAGCCCCACAAACTGAGTCTCAAGTCAGAGGATTTTTGGGCCGTCTGAATTACATCTCCAGGTTCATCTCCCACATGACTCCGATATGTGCTCCAATTTTCAAATTACTCCGTAAGAATCAGCCAGTAGAGTGGAATGCTGACTGTCAACAGGCTTTCGAGAAACTCAAAAGTTATCTCCAAGAACCTCCTATTCTGATTCCTCCGGATCCCGGAAGACTGCTCTTTATGTATTTGACTGTTTTGGAAGAATCTATGGGCTGTGTTTTGGGACAGCATGACGAGACTGGCCGAAAAGAGCATGCAATTTATTAACTAAGTAAGAAGTTTACAGACAACGAAAGCCGTTACTCATTACTTGAAAAGACTTGTTGTGCTCTGGCTTGGGCCGCCAAACGCCTAAGACAGTACCTGATTTGTCATACCACCTTGTTGATTTCCAAGATGGATCCAATAAAGTACATTTTTGAGAAACCTGCCCAAACAGGTAGACTTGCCCGCTGGCACATGTTATTATACGAATATGACATTCAGTATGTCACCCAAAAGGCCATTAAAGGAAGTGTTCTCTCGGAGTATCTGGCCGATCAACCGGTTGAAAACTATGAACCACTCAGGTTTGATTTCCCTGACGAGGACATTATGGCAGTGAAGGATTGTGAAGAGTCAAACTCTGAAGAAGATCTCAGGGCTGAATATAGGTGGAAGATGATGTTCAACAGTTCGTCCAATTACAAGGGGCACGGGGTGGGTGTTGTTATAATTAATCCTGGAGGCGGCTACACCCCTTTTACATCCAGATTGGAGTTTGGGTGTATGAATAATATTGCTGAGTATAAAGCATGCATTCTGGGGTTGGAAGCTGCAATCGATCTCGGAATCTATTTTCTTGAAGTTATGGGTGACTCTGCTCTGGTCATTTATCAAATCAGAGGCAAGTGGTAAACAAAAGATGAGAAGCTTATCCCTTATCAGGCATATGATTTGGAGTTAATCAAGTGTTTTGATGAGATAACTTTTCGCCATGTGCCACGTACTGAGAATCATGTGGCTGACGCTTTAGCAACACTAGCTTTAATGTGCAAGTTAGATTTATCAACAAAGATCCAATAGTTAGTATTGGAAGAAGAACTGAGCATGCCTACTGCCAAGTTATTGAAGGAGAGTCAGATGGCAAGCCTAGGTTCCATGACATTTTGAATTTCCTAAAGAATCAAGAATATCCTGTCAATGCTTCCAACCTTGATAAGAAGACGTTGCGAAGATTGTCATCCAAATTCTTTCTCAGTAACAATGTGCTGTACAAAAGGAACCATGATATGGTCCTGCTAAGATGTATTGATAGACGAGAAGCAGACCTTTTGATTCACGACATCCACGAAGGAGCCTTTGGCACTCATGCCAACGGACATGCCATGGTTAAGAAGATTTTGAGGGCTGGATATTATTGGTTAACTATGGAAGCTGATTGCATCCAATACGCAAGGAAATGTCATAAGTGCCAGATCTATGCTGATAAGATTCATGTTCCTCCAACCTTGCTGAATGTTTTGTCATCCCCGTGGCCCTTCTCCATGTGGGGCATTGACATGATTGGAGCTATCGGGCCGAAGGCTTCCAATGGTCATCGTTTCATTCTAGTAGCCATTGACTATTTTACTAAATGGGTTGAAGCTGCTTCCTTTGTCAATGTGACCAAACAAGTAGTTGCTCGTTTTATCAAGAATAATATCATTTGTCGTTATGGAATTCCCAACAGAATCATCACTGATAATGAAACCAATCTGAACAACAAAATGATGCAAGAGTTATGCAACAATTTCAAGATTGAGCATCATAATTATTCACCTTATCGTCCCAAGGTGAATGGAGCTGTCGAAGCCGCAAACAAGAACGTTAAGAAGATCCTGCAGAAAATGGTCAAGACTTATAAGGATTGGCACGAGATGTTACCATTCGCTTTACACGGATACCGGACCTCGGTTCGAACCTCGACAGGGGCAACCCCGTTTTCTCTTGTATATGGGATGGATGCAGTACTCCCCATTGAAGTAGAAATACCATCTCTAAGGATCCTGATGGAAACTGAACTCAGAGAAGCTGGATGGGTTAGGGAGAGATATGACCAATTAAACCTCATTGACGAGAAACGACTGACGGCAATGTGTCATGGTCAGTTGTATCAGAAGAGAATGAAAAGGGCTTTTGACAAGAAGGTCCGGGCTCGGGAATTTCTAGAGGGAGAGCTTGTACTCAAGAAAATTCTGCCATCTCAAAGGGACGCTCGTGGAAAGTGGGCACCTAATTACGAAGGTCTATTTGTGGTAAAGACTGTGTTCTCGGGAGGTTCTTTATTCCTTACAACAATGGATGGTGAACAGCTCACACACCCTATGAATGCTGATTCAGTACGGAAATATTATGCTTAGGATTGTAGTCAATAGAGAGCAAGTCATTGAATTTGTTGTAATCTTTTTCCTTTTGCCATTTTTCAATTGTAATGAACTGTGGAACTTCGCTATTGGCAAGTTACCATTTCAATGAAAGCAGTTTTCGGAGCCACCTTTTTTTGTTTGATGCTTATCATTACTCTGTTGTTTTTCCTTTTTTATGCAAACTTCACTTATTTATTAATAATGATTTTAAAAGCGGAATATTTTGAAAACTTTGAGCTCTAAAGAAGATTGGAAATATCTCCCTATTAAACACTTTGACAATGGTTAACTACTGAGGGCGTCTCACCTGAAGAATTTTTGTTTCCCCAGTAAGGTGGGGATATTCCCATATTGGATTTTGAAGACTGACTATCTGCTCAGATTTCAGTGTGATTTGTGGTAGACACGGTGTTTCCCTTTTGGTCGTCTCCGGTCTGTCGTCTCGTGCATATCATTTAGCATTCGCACCATACCTTAGCATTGTGCGTCTTTGCGCTTGGGTGTCTGGTGTGCGTGGTTGTGTTTTCCTTTCCCCTCTGTTGGGTCTTTGGGGTTTGTTGTCCCTACTTCGCCTGTGTCCAGTTTCTGTGACTCTGTGCCCCAGGTTTTGACCATTCGTGTGGTAATCCCCAGGAAGTCTAACCTGTAACCTTTTATCACCTATGTTTCATCTTATTTTTTGATGCCTGACGTTTCAGTAATCACTGACGCTCTTATTCCTGGTTATCATGAACCATTTTCTTTGAAATCAGATTATCGTGAATCAGTATTTTTGGTTATTGTGAACCGCTTTCTTTGAAATCAGAATATCTTTTGGTTATCGTGAACCATTTTCTTTGAAATCAGATTATCGTGAATTTGTATTTCTGGTTATCGTGAACCGTTTTCTTTGAAATCAGATTATCGTGAATCTGTATTCCTAGTTATCGTGAACCATTTTCTTTGAAATCAGATTATCGTGGATCTGTATTTCTGGTTATCATAAACCGCTTTCTTTGAAATCAAATTATCGTGAATCTGTATTTCTGGTTATTGTGAACCGTTTTCTTTGAAATCAGATTATCGTGAATCTATATTTCTGGTTATCGTAAACCATTTTCTTCGAAATCAGATTATCGTGAATCTGTATTTCTGATTATCATGAACCATTTTTCTTTAGCTCAACCGATAAAGCATTTTTGGTTGTTCCAACCCGTTTTTGTTGAATACCAAGGCCTTTTTCTTGGCTCATTAGCGTTGTTATCTTTTGAATTCCAGGTCTTTTATCTGGCGCGCAGGGTTCGTCTCTGTCTTTTCTGGCTTTTCTTGAAGATCCCATTTGAACTCTTCAGCATAGGAAATCCCTAGAAAATCTTTCTTCGGGCGTCTCTCCTTTTATTTCAGCTGATCTCCGGTGGTGATCATGTCTTCTTTCTGGTTTCTTGCCCAGATTGTGCCTTTTCCCCTGTGTCGTCCGGTCATGCTTGAACCTGCCATCCATCCTCCCTGGATCTTCCCCCAATGGAGTTTTCCTTTTGTTTTCTATCCCCAGTGTTCCTTTGGGGTCTCCCCGGTGAGTCTCTTTTATTGGTTAGCTTGCGTCCCTAGTGAGATGTTTCTCATGGATACTAACCTTCTGTCCTTCCCCAGCGAAGCTCTGGGATCTTTTTGCTTCCTGTTTACCCCCTTGGTGTCTCGTTGTGTCTGCTTTTTCTTGCATTTTCTTGACATCATGTTTAATGCATTGCATGTGTGTGCATCTGAGGGTAAAATTTTCGGTTATCTGTATTTAAATATCTTTCACTGTTGATTCCATGAGGATCTTCATCTCTCATGTCATCAGGTGAAGATATTTAAATAGGGGCAACTGTTATACCCCAAATTTTACCCTCATTTTTTTGCTAATTGTTGTTCTGTTATTTTTCTCCATATTTTAATTTAATATTTATCTTAGCCTTTTATTTGTTTTATGTTAGCTAAATTTCAAATATTGGCCTATTTTATTTCATTTAGATTTAAGTTTTTATTAATTTAAATTAATCTTAATCTAAGGTAATTTTAATTAATTAGGTTAATTGTCCATTCTTAATCTAGTAGTTTGTTTTTGTTTTTAACAACCTTCTTTTTAATCCAATTGAGAGAGCATTACCAACATATGTCTATAGACCACCGTGACCAAGTTTGTATTGCAAATCTTGGAGTTTCTTTTCATTGTCGTAAACCAATAAGAAGTAAGCTTGGTATGTGTTTGACTTTTCAACTATTCCATTAACCAATGAGAGCACGGCATGTGGCACCAGGGAAGCCAAGGCAAAGCAGGTTTATTCTCCTCTCTCGTTCTTGCTGGGGAAATTCAGAATGATGAAGAGAAATTCAAACGCATTTTTGAATCCATTCAATTCATTGAACTCCTTTCAACCACAATACCGTTGGCGCGATTTCTCAAATTTGAACTCTCCAAGTCCATTTCTTTTCAAACTCAACTGTGTGGTGCATAAAAGGTGATTTCTGAAGAGTTACCTTTCTCAGCTTTCAATCTGCCACCACCTGCGATACGCTCCACGCCATCTCCAACGTTTACCTTGTTTAATGCCTCTCCCACTGACCTCAAGCAATGAGCTCAGAAACAATGTGCGAAATGGTGAATTAGTGTTGTACGTCTGAGGATTTGCACAGCCTAAACAGCGCAATTATCTCCAAGAATTGGACCAATTTGAGATTCAAAACGAAAACCCTAGTTGCTAGCTTATGCCCACCAAATGTTTGAGAAATTAACCCGACCCATAATGCTTCACATCAACCCAGTCACCTTGCCTATATAAAGAAGCTCTACTTCAGTTCCTGATCACCAACAATCTCTACAAAAACACACTAAATATCTGAGTTCAAAAGAGAGAAGGGAGTGAGGGTTGGCATCAAGCATTTGTGGTCAATCCAAAGAGAAGCAAGTTCAGTTGGTAACTTTCTTTTCCCTTAACTCTAATCTTATTCATTTGTTCATAGTATGACTGTTTTAGTTTTGTTATGATGGTTATTAGATATTTGTTATGTATGCTTCTCATTTATTTGAGCCTGTAATGTATGTATGAATTTTATTATCATCCAAAGTTGTTTATGTTACTAACATGGAGTAAATGTTGCGCATATTGTCTTGATGTTGATAATTAGGTTCTTGATTCCCTTGAATATATGTGATTCTATGCTTGATATGCCTTTTGGAAATGTTGTTTTTACCATAATCGTGGTTGTACTATTCTAAGTCTTGTATTAACAGTTTGTTTTGAATTTGTAAACTTTCTCCCTTGATTTTATTTGTTGTTGTGAAAGGTTTCTCTGTAATCATGTCAATTGTTTATGAGAGTGAAATAATTGCTTTATGCCAAACTAAGTTACCCTTGCTAGTCTTGTTTGCTTGACATGTTAAGATGATGTGTGAACTTTTGCTTTGATATAACTCTGCTTGGATGCATTCATGTTGTCTTTGGAACCAACTCTGGATAGCATTTCCTTCTGATTTTAAATTGATGATCATATTACTCTCAGCACACTTCCATTGTTGATGTTTAGTCTTGCCCTATGTATTTGAAAGTTATCTATTATCCTTTCTTGATATCTCACCTTGTACTTTCTTAGACATTTCATTGAGACTATCAACTCAGATGCTTTTTGATATCTAGCTTTTGTTTTAATGTCAATACATGTATTCATAATGTGTATGTTGACCTTGATGTGTTTTAACTCAATTCCTAAGCTATGCTATTTGTCAATTATTAAATGATAATACCTGAGTAAATGTTGGTTGTTACATGTCATATGCCTTGCTTTTGCCTTAAATATATGTTGTAGTTTAGGAGGCCTTTGGCTGTCATTTATTACTTACATTGTATTCTGGCCTAAACAACGGTTGATGTACACTATCTTTGAACCTAGGTATGCACTTCAGACTTACTCTTTATTATCATTGAACATAACCCTGCTTTGCTTTGAGTAAAATATTTTGTGCTGGTTCCTCTGCCCTTTAACCATTAGGTTGACTTGTGTCTTTGCTATGTGATTGCTGTATGAACCGTGACTGATTCTAGCTGCATTATGATGAAGTATAGTCTCTGTTTTGCTCATATATTATCCATGCTTAATTGCCATTTAAATTGAATCTCATTGATTACAATATATGTTTTGGGAATGTATGACCATTTGTGTGAGTTTATGTCTTCTGTTACTAGGATTTTAGGACTAAATACAATTTTCTTTGACATGAAGTTTAATTCGTGTGCTTGTAATCTTGGCCTGATGTTGAACTTTAACCTACATTTATCTTGTATGCTACTCATAATGAGACCATGTCTGCTGGTTGTATTCACTTTGGTAGCCTATATATGTTCTCACTGCCAATGCATAGAATGTCTTCATTATGTATGTCATTGCTGCACCTAATTATAAATTGTGGACTGTTAAAGTTGGTTGTGTTGTGGTCCTTGCTTGTTCACAACTTATTGATGTGTTTAATGTCTCTTTGTATGTCAACAAATGTCAACTTAACATGATAACCTATTACTTGTCTGTCATTTTTGTCACAAACTAAGAATTTAGAATAACATTACCTTTTGGTTGTGTTTTTGTCTTTGCTTAAAGTTGAATTTTCTTGATGTGTTTGAGAATAATCTGACAGTTTGGACTTGCTAATCTATTGATCCATAGGCATTGGTTCTGTTTGTATTAATACTGCTATCAAGTATGTTGTACATTGTTGCTTCTAATACATGAGTGGTTGATATCTAAGTGGCATTTGTGTCTGACTGTTAAGCGATTTTGTTCATCATTATGTCATTGAGTGTTGTTTGTTTACAAACCTGCTTTAAACTAGGCCAATACCAAGTCCAGCTTGGTTTATACATGTTTAGTGAAATGCGTGACTTCATATGTTTGCCCAGCTCTCATCTAACTCATCTCTGTTCTTGATTTGTGTTGGTCACTTCATTGGTGTTATGCTACTGATATGCTACTGTTATCATAATTTCATGGCTTGATGTGCTTTTTCCCATGGATTCATTTGTCAACCTTAGTTAATAGCCATACGCATAAGATCTCTTGGTCTTGTGTATTAGATTGTGGGTTTCCTTTCACCTGGTTTATTGATTAATATAGCACTGAGTTTAGTTTGGCTGCCATGTTTGTTTTAAATTGGTTTGGTTTTTTATTTTGAATATCTGGGCGAATACATGTTATATATTTATCAAGTCATATTTATTAATGGATGTATTCCCGCCCCAGCGGATGGACTTGTGTGTGTGTTACTATTCCTCTTTGCCGTGCCTATAAGGACTGGGGTTCGATCCCTACCCAGTCCTTTTGTTTTTTTTTCTCTTCTGATTTTCGCTTCTTTATTATATATATGTGTACTTGCACTTTATATTCACCACGCACGCACAGCCCGGTTGGTATGTATTTTGGGACTTTCAAGTAGGAGACGTGGGTTCAAACCCTATATGTGCCATTTCCTTTTTTTTTTTGTTAAACTTTTCCCTTTCATTTAAAGCTTATTAAAATGCAACAATTTATTCCATCTTTAGAAATCTTAGTTCTTATTTTAACACTCCAAATATTTATTTCATTTAGTAATTTATTTTTCTTAATTAGTTACCTTGTTAAATCTTTATTTTGACCTTATGGATATTTTAATGTTTGGTTCTTTTTTTAATTTATCTTATCATTTGATTGTTGATTTAATTTGAGATTGATTTTGTTTAACTTTGAATTTCATCTTAATTAATCTTTTATTCATGACCATGCCTTGACTTATGATTTGTGATATGTTCTCAAGTTTAATATCTTTGGTTTGTCTGTATCTACTTGATATCCTGATATTTATCTCATGTATACTCATCATTTGTCATGAAACATATTGCCATCCTCATGCTTATGTTGCTTTCATTATATCATCTTATGTCAATGTTTTATCTTCTATGCCTTTTTTATTTTTGCTATCTTATGCTACGTTAAACTTGTTTCCCCCCCATTCCAAAGGAAGGTGATTAACGTTGACTCTTAAAGTCATAGCCCCCACCTTGACCTAAGTAACCTCTTAGGAGAAACTTCATTTCTTGGCCTCATCAGAGCCATAGAAATTATAACTAGCTTTAGGAGAGAGTTCTTAAACTCTTAGTGATATTAATCCTAATGAATTTATCACTTTCCCCTCCTAACTAAAACATAATCGTAGGACCATCACAACTAGACTAAGAGAGTTCTTAAACTCTACAATGAGGTCATACTCATTTCCCCTCTGAATATTGGCCATAGTCAATAGTTCAGTAGAAGTAGAACTACGCGTACTCTGATTCTATTCCCGAGGATACGTAGGCGTAAGGTGCGATGCCTTATCGAGTATACTTAGATACTAACCCCTAGGGTTTCAACCTTTAGCATAGAACCTTTAGCAAACATAAGATAAATTAAAACAAGAGGTTCCTGTAGAGTACTACAGATACTTAGGGTGCTAATACCTTCCCTTTGTATAACCAACCCCCGAACCTTAGATCTCCCCCCTTTAGGTTTTTCTAACGATCTTGAACCTTTCCTTTGGATAAATCAAAGTCGGTTGTCAAAGAAATATGATTCAAACTAATTAATAATTTGTTACCCGATTTTCACCGCAACAGTCATGAAGGAATAAACTTTAACTCAGTGTAGAGCAATGCCATTTTTCCTTAATGGACATTTCATGCTAAATGAAGGGCATTGGCTTGGATGTTAATAATCCAGAGGCTTGCCACTTACAGCAATTAGATGAGAGGTTTTCCAGGATAAAAGAAGGACTACGACTTGGATCTGATCAACAAGTGTGCCTCTTACAGCAATTATCTGGAAGTTGGTTTTAATGGTTTTGATTTTGGTCTGTGATATACAGAGGGAAAGTCTTCCTACAGAGAGAGTTCCTTGTCTCAACTGAGGTTTTATTGATTTCTGTGTGCCTTGATTGAAGCCGAAGGTTGAAGCTAAGAGATTGATTGGATTCCACTGGGGAAAATCATTATACAAAACCTAAGAGGAGGCTAAAAAGATTGATTGACTCCACTGGGGAGAATCATTTTACAAAGCCTAAGAGGAGGCTGAAATTTTTTACTTACTTCACTGGGGAGAATCATTATACAAAGCCTAAGAGGAGGTTGAAATTGACTCAACAAGAGAGTATTATTTTGTATCCTGTACAAACCCCAAGATGGAGGCTAAAAAACTGTTTTAAACTCAACAATAGAGTATTTTGGTATCTTGTATAAAGCCCAAGATGGAGGCTAAAAGACTGTTTAAACTCAGCAAGAGAGTGTTATTTTGGTATCTTGTACAAAGCCCGAGATGGAGGCTAAAAGAGATTTGACTCTGTGGGGAAAAAGTTTTATCTATCTTGTACAAAGCCCAAGATTGAGGCTAAAAGGGTTTGATGACTCCACTGGGGAGATATTTATCTGTCTTGTACAAAACCCAAGATTGAGGCTAACTCTATTGAAAGTTATCATTATACAAAGCCTAAGAGGAGGATGACTGCTAAGGGATGGTCATTATACAAAGCCTAAGAGGAGGCTAACTCTGCTGAAAAATGTTTCAGTTTAGAGACATGTCCAGTATGTTGGATAATCAAAGTGAAAGTCAATTTTTATGAGGGAAGGATGTCAGATACCATGAGGCTCTGATTGGATTATAACAATAAAATGATCCAAGTTGGGGATTTCACTTAATTGTGAGAGTTGAGGATAATTGTCCTTGAGTAGTGAAGAATTAAAGGTTTAAGTTGTGAAAACTGTTGGTTTAACTCTGCTTTGGGATTGATCAGAGGATCAGGGTTATTTCATGTTCTTTAAGGAAATGGGAAATCCAAAGGGTATGAGTCTGTCAAAGTCTACTGGTTTTGAGAAATTGATTCTCAGATGGTGAATGATCATTGTATTATGCCCAAGAGAAGGCTGGTAAGTTGAGGGATGAAGGTCAACCCATCAACTGGTCTGACACTTGACTCAGAAAGACAGCTCTAGCAAATGATGACTAGGTTTTGTTCCTATACCTGTAGAGGTCTTTATGTCCTTGTACTAAGCTCAAGAGGAGACTGAGAACTTCTAAGAAGCCTGAGGGTCCTTGTACAAAGCCCAAGAGGAGGCTGAGATGCTTTTAGGAAGCATGTGGGTCCAAACTTAAGAATGTTCAAGAAAGGTTTCACCGGGAATAATTCCTTTCTTGTGTGAACAGTTCTAGAGTTTGAAGAAATTCAAGAGATATTTCACCGGGAATAATTCATCTCTGGGGAATTGAATTTCTTTGACAAGTTCTAATAGTGACAGTCTGAGAAAAAGTTCACCGAGAATACTGCCTTTCTCTTTGTTCCATGTTGTTTAACCCTAAGAGAAGGGAAGACTGTATCTGGAATCCTATGTGGGATCTAGGTTTACTATTATGAAAGAGCGACCAACTGGCTTTACCTAATTCTAGACTTAGTTGTCGGGGAAAACTCTAAGCAGATATACAAGTATATATACAGTTGATATATGATAAGTATTTAAAAAGATATGAAAGAAAACTAACCGTGTGCAGCTTCCCACAATACAGTATATATATATATATATGACTGGTATTTAAAGAGATGAAAGAAGACTAACCATGCGCCGCTTCCCACAATACAGTATATATATATATAAAGCAGTAAATGAAAGTAGATAAAAACTTACAGGTGAGCAAGCTTCCATGTTGTTTAATGTTAGTTACAGACATTGAAATAAATATGATAACAGTTATTTCAAAATAGTAAATGGGGCTTATTCAACAAGAGATGCCCTGATGATTTAAATACAAACTGTATTATTAACAAAGTATTTACAAAGAGAGTTGGGTCTTATACAACAAGAGAGCCCAAAGATTATTTTTGTACAGAGAGTTGGGTCTTACAACTCAAGGAGTGGCCCAGATTATTTGATTAAAAAGGTGATGATCGCATTAGGGTTTTGAAAACTGTACAGAGGGACTTATACAATAAGTGAGGGCCAAATTGGTTTTGTACAAGGGGATTGGGTCTTACACTCTATTAGAGGCCCAAATAACTTGAAAATGAATAAAGATGGGTCTTATAGCTCAAGGAGAAGCCCAGATGATTTTGTTTGAAAACGACGACGGCGCCGCAGTTTTAGAAAACACAGTGGGACTTATACAATGCATTGAGGTTCTTGTAGCTTATGAATTGAGCTTCTTGAGTCAATCAAAGCTTGTAGACATGCCAATATGAGGTATTTGAAGTCCTTGAAGTTCATCTTGAAGCTTCAAGTCATGTCTTGTTTCACAAGTTAGCTCAACGGTTGAATTAGGTCAAAACCCTAATTCCTGATTTTTTGTAGATGAATACTCAAGGTGATTTGGCCAATGTAGATGGACTCTTGAGGTTACTTTGAGCTTGTTGGACCACTAATTGAGGTATTGGCTCATGCCCAAATGAAAATTTTCATCTGGAGTCCCTGGTCGACCAAAACCCTAATTTGGTGAAACTAGCGATCCTGAGGCTTGCTTAGCCTAAAATGTTGCACTCTTGTGCTTAATTATTGATATGGGATATTTATTGATCCCTTGTGGATGTTTAAGATACTAGACAAGTTGAAAATCAGGTCACTTCTTGATTAATCCTTTGTCTGAGTGCTCTGAGAGGGATGTAAACCCTAATCTTTGATTGTAGTGAGTGCTCACCAACTCCTGAGAAGATTGATGATGTAGGATAGATGTATCCTTATTGTGATGATGATTATCACAATGATGAGAATTCTTGGGGGTCAAAATTTTGGGTATGACAATCATAACCCATTTTTACACCAAAACTTCATTTTTCAGCATTTCTTCACCAAAAGTTAATATTTTGCAAATAGAAGCTGGATTTGCATCCAAGTTCGATTCTTCGACGTGGATTCTCATTCATCTTCTTCCAAAATTTGTAAAGCAAGCTACCATGGTTATGAGTAGTTAATTTCCTTTGTATCAAAGGTAGAGGTAGTCTACCATTAGCATGTATTTATTTCTTTTGATTGGCCATGTATGTGAACAAGTGATAATTAATATATGATGAATATTTTTTTTCTTAATGATCCATTCTTGTTTTGTAAAAATCTAAACATAGATTTTGTGAAACTTGGCCTAAACTATTCATCAATCAGTTTTTAGATTGGAGAGATCGGTCTATTGTAACACCCCAAATTTATGAGAAATATTGATTTAATTTATTTAAATATAATATTTGTGAATTTTCCGTGAATTTTGGTGGTCCGTGTCGATGTCGGTGTTTTGTGGAGTTTTGGTTATTTTAATTAAATAATAGTATATAATATGAATATATTAGTATTATTATTAATTTAAAATAATATTAGAGGAAATAAGGGCAAAGTGGACAATTCAAGAGAATTAGTGAGGGTATTATGGAGAAAGCCCATATTTGAGGCCCAAGAGTTAAATTAACCAAAAAGGAGGAATTGAGGAGAATTAGGATTCATTTGTGGAGATCGTGAAAATAAGGAGAAAGTGCAGAGCTCTGAAGAAAAAGGGAGAAGGCGAGGATTTTTGTGACGGTTTCCAAAGGCTCAAGAGAGAACACATCGGATCGACAATCTAAGGTATGGGGAGTAATTGCCTTTCATTGTTTTCATTATAGGATTCGATTGATTAAGGTGGATTTTAGGGTTTTTGAGGGTTTATGGGTTTTGAGGTAAACTGAGGATTTTAAGGGCATTTTTGTGAATCGATAAATAACGTGGAATTGAACCGCTAAAGTAGACCTTGGGGCTGATTTCCCCGTCATTGTTGTAGTTTTAACCTTGTGGGAAGGATCTATGGAGTTTATATGAAGTTTGAGAGTTTGTGAAGGTTTAGGTGATTTCGAGTTGGAATAGTGAAATTAATCGACCTAATAGTTGTAGGTTTTGTGTCCTTAATGGTTGTAATGCCTTAGGAATTTTGTAGGGATGTTTTTGGGCGAACTGAGGTTGAATTCGTAATGTAATGGGGGTCTGGTATGCTACTGATGCGTAGCAGCGATTCCCTTCAATCGCTAGTTCGCAAAGCGAACGAAACAATCGCAAGGCGATTGTTCTCCTGGACTCGCAAAGCAAGTAGCGCAGCGAATGTGCGATAAATGTAATGATTCTGGGCTGATTTCTGAGAAGTGGTGTCATGGGTTCGCACAGCGAATGTCCTAGCATAGGGCTTCGCAAAGCGAATGAAGTGGCGAACAGAGGCAGAATGGGGGCTTTGTTGGATTCTGGGATTCGCTAGAGCTTCGCAAGGCAAAGGTCCCAGCGAACTGCTACTGGTTTGTGAAATTTGTTTATGATGCTGTGATGTTCTGAGGTTTTGGTGTTGTGATATTTTGATGATTTACTATGATGTTATTGATGATATTGATGATGATGATTTGTGATGTTTTGATGAATATATGATGACGTGATTAACATGACGTTTTGGTGAATGATGATGCACATAATGATAATTTTTACGATGATGATTAATGATGTTGTGTATCATACATTCATATGCATACTCTGTGACGATGCTTCATTCCCATTGTGCGGATATGAGGTAATTATGACGTGCTCCGGTTCCGATTGCGGGATCAATCCTATTGACGGGGATCTTTGGAGGGTTGATGGCCTAGTGTCCATCTATTATGCGATTGGTACCACATGCATGAGTCTTGTTATGCATTGCATTTTATGTGGCATTGATGAATTTGTGATATGGTGTTTCCTGATGTTTTCCTTGATGATGACCTTGATGATGTCGTTTACGAAGTTAAAGCCATTTTATGTATATCTTGTTTTATAATGATTATTATGAATTGTGATTACTCACCCTGCCTGTTTGAATGTTGCCTCCACGTGGGTAACGTGCAGGTGATCAGGTTTAGCTGTGGATGCTTTGAGGACCTTGTTTATTTGCTTTTGGTCGATTTAGAGGGTCTTGCTCTGATAGTGTAACATCGGGTTGGGGTCCTTTGAGTCGAACTATGTTTTTCCTTATTTTGTTGTCATTTGATGATATGGTTTTATATGTTGAAAACCTTTTTGTATTATTACGATGTTTGTTGAAAACCTTTTAATTGAGAATTTTGAGTGTCGCTGCCATGTGAAGGCTTTTGAGTTATTTTGAGGAAATCCCTTGTTTACAGGGCAAGTGTATTATTTTGATTTAAATGAGAAGTGTGCACCCTTTGAGGGAACTTTTATGTTTTACTCTGATATTTGAGTTGTTTCTGCTGCAACATTTGTGGGGGTAGAAAAGGGTGTTACATTAGTTGTATCAGAGCAGGTCGGTCCGTCCAGCCAGGTTTTTATTTGATGTCAGTCCCCTGTCAGTCGACGAGTGTGTGTACACTTTCGATGTTTTAGTTCTTCTAACCTTGTTGGTGGTGTGCAGGATGGATGGAAGAAATGATCGTGTGATTGCTGATGCGTTGGAATCGGTTGCTAATGTGGTGGCACAGTTGAATCCAAATGGTGGAGCTCCTGATGAGTTACGAGCTTTGGGTAATTTCTAGAGGAACAATCCACCGACTTTTGTGGGTACGCATGATCCAGCAAGTGCACACAAGTGGCTGAAGGCGATCGAGAAGATTTTCCAAGTGATGGGGTGTTCTGATGAGCAACAGTTTCAGTTCGGAATGCATATGCTGGAAGAGGAAACTGAGGACTGGTGGGATAACACCCGTCAGAGACTTACGGATGTTGGCACTGTGATAACTTGGGCTGTGTTTAAGCAGGAGTTTCTGGGAAAGTATTTTCCAGAGGATGCTTGTGGCAAGAGAGAAGTGGAATTCCTTGAGCTGAAGCAAGGAGATATGACTGTGGCAGAGTATGCCGCGAAGTTTGAGAAGCTAGTGAAGTTCTGTCCACACTACAATCGTGTTGATGCTAAGATGTCCAAGTGTCTCAAGTTCGAGAATGGACTGAGACCATAGATTAAGCAGGGTATCGGGTATCAGGATATCCGTAGGTATGCTGAGTTGGTGGACAAGAGCAGGATCTACGATGAGGATAACTGAGCTTGATCTGCTCACTATAAGCTGTTGAGTGAGAAGAAAGGGCAGTATAGGGGTAAGCCTTATACAACTTCAGCTGACAAAGGGAAGCAGAAGGTTTCAGATGGGAAAAAGACAAGTGGGGGAGCAGCTCCCGCTTCTGGAAAGTGTCATAAGTGTGGCGAGCAAGGTCACTGTGCCGATGCGTGTACCAATAATGTGGTGAGGTGCTATTGATGTGGTAAGAAGGGGCATAGAGCTACTGACTGCAAAGATGAGGGTCCGACCTGCTTCAATTGTGGTGAGAAAGGTCATATCAGTACTCAATGTAAGAAGCCAAAGAATACTGCAACTACCGCTCAGACCAGTGGCAGAGTGTTTGCTTTGAGTGGTGCAGAAGTGCCAGAGAAGGACAACCTGATTCGAGGTACTTGTTTTATTAATGACATTGAATTGGTTGCTATTATTGATACTGGTGCTACTCATTCTTTTATCTCGCTTGAATGTGCTAATAGATCGGGTTTGAAGTTATCTGATATGAATGGTAATAGAAACTCCCGTTAATGGTTCTGTTACTACTACCCTTGTGTGTTTAAGATGTCCTGTGACAATTTTTTAGAAGAGCTTTGTGATGGATTTGGTGTGCCTACCCTTGCACCAAATTGACGTGATCTTTGGAATGAACTAGTTGGAGTTCAACCGTGTTCATATCAATTGTTATAACAAGACTGTAGAGATCCTGATATTGATGATAGTGGGAGTTTATGTTCTTGTCTGCAAAGCAAGTAGATGAACTTGTGGAAGACGAAGCTTTGGTGTTTGCAATGTTTGCATCGTTGCAAATTGATCGTGAAGCTGCGAGTGTGGAGTTGTCGGTTGTCTGTGAATTTCCAGATGTGTTTCCAGATGACATCAGTGATTTGCCTCCAGAGCGTGAAGTAGAGTTTGCAGTGGACTTAATACCAGGTACGAGTCCAGTGTCGATGGCTCCTTATCGGATGTCAGCTTCTGAGTTAAGTGAATTGAAGAAACAGTTGGAAGAATTGCTTGAGTAGAGGTTTGTTCGACCAAGTGTTTCTCCGTGGGGTGCTCCTGTGTTGTTAGTGAAGAAGAAAGATGGAACTATGAGGTTGTACGTTGATTATCGGCAGTTGAATAAAGTGACGATCAAGAATAAGTATCCACTTCTGAGAATCAATGATTTGATGGATCAGCTAGTAGGTGCTTGTGTGTTTAGCAAGATTGATTTGAGGTCTGGTTATCATCAGATTTGAGTGAAGCCTGATGATATTTCGAAGACGGCTTTCAGAACGAGATATGGACACTATGAATACACTGTGATGTCGTTTGGTGTATCTAATGCACCTGGTGTGTTCATGGAGTATATGAATCGGATCTTCCATGAGTATTTGGATAAGTTTGTGGTGGTGTTTATCGATGATATCTTAATATATTCTCGATCTGAAGAAGAACATGCCGAGCATTTAAGGACTGTGTTGCAAGTGTTGAAAGAGAAGAAGTTGTATGCAAAGTTGTCGAAGTGTGAGTTCTGGTTGAAGGAAGTGAGTTTCCTTGGCCATGTGATTTCAAGTGGTGGTGTTACTGTTGATCCTTCTAAGATTGACGCAGTATTACAGTGGGAGACTCTGAAGTCTGCTATTGAGATACGAAGTTTTCTAGGATTAGCGGGGTACTACCGCAAGTTTATTGAAGGCTTTTCTAAGTTAGCATTACCTCTAACTCAGTTGACTCGAAAGGGTCAAACTTTTGTGTGGGATGTAGCTTGTGAAGAGAGTTTTGTGGAGTTGAAGAAGAGGTTGACTACTGCTCCAGTGCTGATTTTGCCTAATCCAAGTGAATCTTTTGTGGTGTATTGTGATGCGTCAAAGATGGGTCTTGGTGGAGTGTTGATACAGAATGGACAAGTCGTTGCCTATGCTTCGAGACAATTGCGAGTTCATGATAGAAATTATCCTACACATGACTTGGAGTTGGCCGCGGTGGTGTTTGTGTTGAAAATTTGGAGACATTATTTGTTTGGCTCTAAATTTGAAGTGTTTAGTGATCATAAAAGTCCGAAGTACTTATTTAATCAGAAGGAATTGAATATGTGGCAGAGAAGGTGGTTAGAACTGTTGAAGGATTTCGATTTTGATTTGAGTTATCATATGGGCAAAGCAAATGTAGTGGTCGATGCATTGAGCAGAAAGTCATTGTATATGTCGATGCTTATGGTGAAAGAATTGGAGTTGATTGAGCAATTCAGAGATTTGAGTTTGGTATGTGAAGCGAATCTTGACAGTGTGAAGTTGGTAATGTCGAAGTTGATTAGTAGTACTCTGGAAGAAATCAGAGTGGGACATCAATCTAATTTAAAGTTGGTTGACCAATTGATTTTGATTAACTAAGGTAACGGAGGTGACTTCCAGATTGACGAGAATGGCGTTATGATGTTCAGAGATAGGGTGTGTGTTCCAGATGTCCCAGATATTAAGAAGAGCATTCTTGAAGAAGGACGTCGAAGTAGGTTGAGTATTCATCCCGGTGCTACGAAGATGTACCAAGATTTGAAAAAGTTATTTTGGTGCCCAAGTATGAAGAAAGAGGTGGCAGAGTTTGTTTATGTGTGTTTGACTTGTCAGAAGTCAAAGGTTGAGCATCAGAAGCCTTTAGGTATGATGTAGCCGTTGAGGATTCTAGAATGGAAATGGGATAGTATTTCCATGGATTTTGTGGTGGGATTGCCGAAGGCTGCTAAGGGAAATGATTCAATTTGGGTGATCGTGGATAGATTAACTAAGTCGGCTCATTTCTTACCGATGAAGATTAATCATTCCATGCAAAAGCTAGCCGAGATGTATATTGAGGAGATTGTGAAGTTACATGGGGTACCTTCGAGTATTGTGTCAGATAGAGATTCGAGGTTTACATCGAGGTTCTGGAAGAGTTTGCAAGATGCGTTGGGTACCAAGTTAAGGATGAGTTCTGCCTATCATCCGCAGACGGACGGTCAGACAGAAAGGACGTTCCAATCTTTAGAGGATTTGTTGAGGGCTTGTGTGTTAGATCATGGAGGATCGTGGGATAGCCATTTGCTGTTGATTGAGTTCACGTACAATAATTGTTTTCATGCTAGTATTGGAATGGCGCCCTACGAAGCTTTGTATGGGAGAAGGTGTAGGACTCCATTGTGTTGGTATGAATCGGGCGAGAGTGTTGTACTCGGACCTGAAATTGTGCAAGAGACGACTGGGAAGATTAAGAAGATTCAAGAGATGATGAAAGCTTCGCAGAGTCGTCAGAAGAGCTACCATGATAAGAGAAGGAAAACACTTGAATTCCAAGAGGGAGATCACGTGTTTTTGAGGGTGACGCCAATGACTGGTGTGGGTTGAGCTTTGAAGTCTAGGAAGCTCACTCCGCGTTTTGTTGGTCCGTATTAGATATCGCAGAGGATATGAGAGGTAGCCTATCGAATTACTTTACCGTCGTCACCTACGAATTTACATGACGTGTTCCATGTGTCTCAGTTGAGAAAGTACATTCCGGATCCATCGCATGTGATCCAGATGGATGATGTACAAGTGCGGGATAATCTGACGGTGGAAGCATTGCCTGTGCGTGTCGACGGTCAAGAGATGAAGCAATTGCGGGGTAAAGACATAGCCTTGGTGAAGGTGTTGTGGGGTGGACCAGCTGGCGAAAGTTAGACTTGGGAACGGGAAGATCAGATGAGGGAGTCGTATCCGACTCTATTTCCTTGAGGTAATTTTTGAGGGCGAAAATTCTTTAAGTGGGGGAGAGTTCTAACACCCCAAATTTATGAGAAATATTGATTTAATTTATTTAAATATAATATTTGCGAATTTTTCGTGAATTTTGGTGGTCTGTGTCGATGTCGGTGTTTTGTGGAGTTTTGGTTATTTTAATTAAATAATAGTATATAATATGAATATATTAGTATTATTATTAATTTAGAATAATATTAGAGGAATTAAGGGCAAAGTGGACAATTCAAGAGAATTAGTGAGGGTATTATGGAGAAAGCCCATATTTGAGGCCCAAGAGTTAAATTAACCAAAAAGGAGGAATTGAGGAGAATTAGGATTCATTTGTGGAGATCGTGAAAATAAGGAGAAAGTGCAGAGCTCTGAGGAAAAGGGGAGAAGGCGAGGATTTTTGTGACGGTTTCCAAAGGCTCAAGAGAGAACACATCGGATCGACAATCTAAGGTATGGGGAGTAATTTCCTTTCATTGTTTTCATTATAGGATTCAATTTATTAAAGTGGATTTTGGGGTTTTTGAGGGTTTATGGGTTTTGAGATAAACTGATGATTTTAATGGCATTTTTGTGAATCGATCAATAACGTGGAATTGAACCGCTAAAGTAGACCTTGGGGCTGATTTCCCCGTCGTTGTTATAGTTTTAACCTTGTGGGAAGGATCTATGGAGTTTATATGAAGTTTGAGAGTTTGTGAAGTTTTAGGTGATTTCGAGTTGGAATAGTGAAATTAATCGACCTAATAGTTGTAGGTTTTATGTCCTTAATGGTTGTAATGCCTTAGGAATGTTGTAGGGATGTTTTTGGGCGAACTGAGGTTGAATTCGTAATGTAATGGGGGTCTGGTATGCTACTGATGCGTAGCAGCGATTCCCTGCAATCACTAGTTCGCAAAGCGAACGAAACACTCGCAAGGCGAATGTTCGCTGGACTCGCAAAGCGAGTAGCGCAGCGAATGCGCGATAAATGTGATGATTCTGGGTTGATTGCTGAGAAGTGGTGTCGTGGCTTCACACAACAAATGTCCCAACGAAGGGCTTCGCAAAGCGAATAAAGTGGCGAAGAGAGGCAGAATGGGGGCTTTGTTGGATTCTGGGATTCGCTAGAGCTTTGCAAGGCGAAGGTCCCAGTGAATGTGTTTGCACAGTGAACTCAGCAGCGAACTGCTGCTATTTTGTGAAATTTGTTTATGATGCTTTGATGTTCTGAGGTTTTGGTGCTGTGATATTTTGATGATTTAGTATGATGTTATTGATGATATTGATGATGATGATTTGTGATGTTTTGATGAATATATGATGACGTGATTAACATGACATTTTGGTGAATGATGATGCACATAATGATAATGTTTACGATGATGATTAATGATGTTTTGTATCATACATTCATATGCATACTCTATGACGACGCTTCATTCCCATTGTGCGATATGAGGTAATTATGACGTGCTCCGGTTCCGATTATGGGATCGATCCTATTGACGTGGATCTTTGAAGGGTTGATGGCCTAGTGTCCATCTATTATGACGATTGGTACCACATGCATGAGTCTTGTTATGCATTGCATTTTATGTGGCATTGATGAATTTGTGATATGGTGTTTCCTGATGTTTTCCTTGATGATGACCTTGATGATGTCGTTTACGAAGTTAAAGCCATTTTATGTATATCTTGTTTTATAATGATTATTATGAATTGTGATTACTCACCCTGCCTGTTTGAATGTTGTCTCCACGTGGGTAACGTGCAGGTGATCAGGTTTAGTTGTGGATGCTTCGAGGACCTTGAAGTTTATTTACTTTTGGTCGATTTAGAGGATCTTGCTCTGATAATGTAACATCGGGTTGGGGTCCTTTGAGTTGAACTATGTTTTTCCTTATTTTGTTGTCATTTGATGATATGGTTTTATATGTTGAAAACCTTTTTGGATTATTACGATGTTTGTTGAAAACCTTTTAATTGAGAATTTTGAGTTCCGCTGCCATGTGAAGGCTTTTGAGTTATTTTGAGGAAATCCCTTATTTATAGGGCAAGTGTATTATTTTGATTTAAATGAAAAATGTGCACTCTTTGAGGGAACTTTTATGTTTTACTCTCATATTTGAGTTGTTTCTGCTGCAACATTTTTGGGGGTAGAAAAGGGTGTTACATCTATGGTCGATATGCTTCGTCTTGAACTTAAAGCTTACTATATTAGTTGTTATATGGAGAAATTGTGTAGCGATGAATACGGAATTTCTCATGACGTTGCTCTAGATATAGACGGTGTTGAGAGAATGCATGACGATATTAATCGTATCTGACTTCACATGCAAGATTGAAAGAAAACGTATAAGTTAGGGTAGACGAAAACTACTTTTGATATAGTTTGTTAATCAAACTCTTTAAAATTTATAAGCTTTGCTAATTAAAACGTGACAATTTTATGAACAAAACATTGAAAATCCTTTTTCTTGAAACGATAAACCGTTGAAAGGCAAGCTTCAAAATATCTGCAATCCCTGTGGAGACGATAACAAAACCCCGTTTAACTACAATTCAAACAATCATGTGGTGTACTTGGCTTGTCACAAAGGGCTTATATCAGTAGAGTCTTAGAGAGGTTCAATATGCAAAACTGTAAGCAGTGGGATGTTCTAATTACTAAAGAAGACAAATACAGTAAAGATATATGTCCTAAAAATGAGATTGAGCGGGCATAGATGAAGGGAAAACGTTTAACAGTGCATTAGGCAGCTTGATGTATGCTCAAGTATGCAGTAGTCCTGACATTGCTTTCATAGTTGACGCCTTGGGACGATACCAATCTAATCCTGGGAATGATAATTGGATTGCTGCTAAGAAAGTTATGAGATATTTGTAGAGAACTAAAGAGTATATGCTTGTTTTTAGGAGAATTCACAACTCGAAAATAGTTGGGTATACTGACTCTGATCTTGTTGGGTGTGTTGATGATATGAAATTCACTTCTGGTTTCATTTTTATGATGGTTGTAGGTGCGATATCCTAGAAGAGTAAAAAAGCAGACTTTGGTCGCCTCTTCTACTATGCAGGTCGAGTTAATTGCTTGTTATGTTGCTGTCACTCATGCTGTTTGTTTGAGAAATTTAGTAACTGGACTTCATATTGTTGATTCCATTGCTAGGCTACTAAAACATTATTGTGATAATAATGCAATTGTTATACTCTAAGAATAATAAAACTTTTAGCAGTTCTAAGAATTTGAAATTGAAGTATTTAACAGTTAGAGATCTTATAAAGAAAAATGACATTATTATTGAGTACATTAGTACCAATTTCATGCTTGTTGATCACTTAACCAAGGGACTTTGGCCCATTGTGTTTAAAAACTATGTTGAGAACATGCGCATTGTGAATTCTTTCGATGTACTTGGTTAGTGGGAGTTTATTCTTTATGTCATTGTCTTATCATGTTGTATTTTATTTGGACACTTTAAGTGTTGGGTTGTCAAGTATTTTATAATTTGATAAATTGATAATGCAATGGATATTATTATTATTATTATTATTATTATTATTATTATTGTTATTATTATTATTATTATTACTATTATCATTTGTCATTGTTTATTCATATGTCAATTGGAACTCAGTGTTAATGGGACCATAGTGTCCGTGGTCAACACAAGTTTGGAGTTCGAGGCATGATTATTTTGAGCTCGACATCTTCAGGACTATTATACTGGTGGTCGATGTTAGGATAATTGTGCCGTTGGTCAACACCATATTGGAGCTTAGGCATTACATTGCAACTTCTTTGTTTTAAGGCATTTGAGAGAAATTGTTAAAGACTAACAAATAAAATAACATTTTGGTTGTTGGATCACATTGCCATGGTATTCTCTTGCCATTCTCCTCATTGATTACTTGTTGACAGTGTACATAGTATTTGTAACCATGGAAGGTTATATGTCAATGAAGGATATAATAATCACCATGATTCGATATTGCTTGGCTTTTGTTGGATGGAGTCATATGTTGGGTTTGAGCTCCCCTCCTATGTGGAGAAAGGCCCAAATATGATTAGCTCATTTGTCTCACTTATTTAAGTGGAGAGAATCAATTTATGATTGAGAGAGATAGAAAGAAAATAAGGATTCAAAAGAGAGAAATTAGGAGAGAAACTCATTCCCATTTTTCTGCAACCAGTCTCACTAAATCGACGATCCCTGATTCGTTAACTGTTGGATCGAGCTCAACTATGGAGGGCAGGTTCGTAACACGTGTATCTAACTTTTAACTATTCAAAATTTCAAAACAAAGTCTAAGGTGAGAGTTATCTGCTTCGCATTGAAGCTGTAGATTTGGGAAATTTTTAAGCTTTTTTATTCTTATTTTTAAGCTAAGTTGGTTTGTGATTTGTGGTTGTTAGCACTAGTTTGTGAATCACTTTAAGACACTCTTGTACCCTTAATTGATTATAGTGGGGCTATTTCTTTTGTCTGGACGACTCGTGGTTTTTATTCTCATATTAAGGGGTTTTCCACGTTAAAAATATTGGTGTTATTTTTGTGTATTTATTTGTTTAATTTTTCATTTTATATTTGTTATTGATCCTCAAGGTTTCTACAAGTCGGGGGAGTTTTATATCAGCTGCATATTAGTTTGTTATTATGTCATAATTTCCCATCAGAGTGGTATCAGAGCTCTTGGTTAAGGGCTATCTTACTTATTTGAATGACGGAGTCAAATACAAAGATGAAGATGGTATTGTTGACTGGTTCTAATTATTATTTATGTAATGGAAAGATGAAAGACTTACTATTTGTGAAGAATTTGCATTTACCGGGTTTTTAGTTTCACAAAGTCGGATTTAGTGTCTGATGAAGAATGAGAGCTTGAACATCAATAGGTATGTCGTTTTATTTGACAATATGTATAAGATAATGTTTATAATCCTATTACTAATGAGACATATGCAAAAACTTTATGGGAGAAGATAAAGTCCTTGTATGCCTCTAAATCAGGTAATAATAAATTGTTATTATTGAATAACATCATAAGTTTAAAGTATAAGGAGGAGACTTCTATTTCAGATCACTTGAGTGAATTTCAAGGGCTCCTTGATCAGATGTCAGGAATGAGTATCAAATTTGATGATGAACTTTAGGGACTATTTCTAGTGCTATCTTTACTAGAGTCTTAGGAGATGTTTAGGGTTTCTATCACATGTTCTGCTCCTAGAGGTGTTGCTTCTTTGGAAACGGCTAAGGGTGGTATTCTTAGTTAGGATATGAGAAAGAAGGCACAGGGTTCATCATCTCAACTTGAGGTACTTGTCACTCAAAATATAGGGAGAAGTCATAAAAAGAAACCAAAGGGTGGTAGAGAGAATAGCAGAAGCATGTCCAAGTCACGATACAAGAATCTAGAGTGTCATTATTGTCACAAATAGGACACGTACAGAAGTATTGCTATAAGTGGAAAAGAGATAACAAAGGCAAGAAAGGTAAGTTTAAACTAAGAGACCACGATGATCATGATGATGATCGTGTTACTACTGCTGCTAGTGATGATCTTGTTATCATTCTTGATCATGAGTCTGTTAATCTGAGAACATGTGGATAGTTGGCAGTAGTACTATATTACATGTTACATCGAGGAATGATTTCTTCACATCTTATACTTTTGGTGATTTTGGAGTGTTGAATATGGGTAATGATGGTGTATTATTGCTTAAAGGTGTCAAACATGCTTCAGGTGTCCGCTTTAATTTGATCTTTGTGCCTATGCTAGATGGTTGTGGTTATGATAATTAGTTTGGTTTTGGAAAGTAGAAACTCAACAAAGCTAAGTTGGGTGTGGCTATAGGGGAAAAGTTTTCTAAACTGTATTGAACAAAAGCTTTGGTTGCTAGTGACAATGTGAATGCTATCGACATGGAAGCATCTTTGTGACACCGCAAACTTAGTCATATTAGTGAAAAGTGTAACATCCTAATTTTTCGTACTTTAAATAATATATCTTTTTAGATTTGAGATTTTAACATCGCTAATTATTAAAAACTAAATATTGAAAATAGTACCTATAATAATTAAATTATCAATTAATTACACTTTATTTTTATTATTAATATTATTATTCGATTTGAATATCATCGTTTCATTTTACAAACTAAACTTTGAAATTAGTACTAAAAATACTTAACTTTAAGTTAATTAATTATTCATATTATTATTATTATGGTTGTTGTTTTGTTATTATTATTATTTGATTTTATTTTATTTGAATATTATCATTTTGCTCTACAAACTAATTAGTAAATAAAATAATCTTAAGTTCATAAATATATCAAATAATTATCCTTATTATCATTATTATAATTTTTTATTATTATTATCAATTTATTTTTATAAAATAAATATATATATCTCATTTTTCTATTAATATTCTACATCATCTTATGTCATATAACATTAAGATATCAAGTTCTCATACATTTCTCATAAATTATTTTCACAAAGTCATACTAGAACATCTAAAGAACTATTGATGTAAGATTAGTAAATATTTGATAAAGACATATTTACTAGCAAGAGTTGAAAAGTTAGAAGGTATGGGCAAAAGAAGACACATTTATGTTATTTTAATATTTTACAACTAGTATAAATAGGGGTCTTTTTCACCCGATTTTCATTCACTCATTCACAAATCTTCTTTCTTACCTCTTTATTTCTTTCTGTCTCTAGTTTTTTCATATTGAAATATTAGTTTTAGTTATCGAGGTTCTCACGGTGTCGGTTCGTAACTTTTAGAGTTATTTTGTCGTAAAAGTTCTTCTAAAGTTTCAAAGGAGTTTTATACGTCAAAGTTTTGGCTAAATCATTTTCATAAGTAACCGGTAAGCCGTTATAATGTCCATTTTATTTTAATTATATTATTTTAATTATATTATTTTAATTATGTTATATATATAAATGTTATTTTAAAATTTCTATGCAAATTAATATTTACGTTTTAATATAAATTAAATTAAACTAAATTTAAAATTATTAATATAAATTAAATTAAACTAAATTTAAAATTATTAATATAAATTAATAAACTGGAATTATTAATAAAACTAAATATAAATTGCTACAGTATATTTAACATTAAAAAAAATTAAAACTAAATATATTATTTAGTTATAATATATTAACATCAATTAACATCAATTAAAGGTAAAAAAAACGACAAATATGTATTAACATCAATTAATGGAAACAACATTAAAACATGCGCATTCTAGCCTAGTGGTAGTGAGTGGTGCTTTGTATTGAGAGGACATGGGTTCTATTATCATCTCCAACTTTTTTTGAACATTTAACATATTTTTGAAATAAACCAAAAATAAATGAAAAACGAAATGCCAACGTGGCATTAAAATAATTCAAAATAAAAATAAAAAACCAACATGGTCTTCCACATCACTAAAAAAAATGCTGTCACATCAGCTTTTTTGGTGATTGGATGTGATGAAGGTCAAAATTGAGAGAATCTTCAAATGTTAGGGTATTTTTTGCAAGTATTTTTTATAGGGGGATTTTCGAAAAACGTCTATATGGCAGGGGGCAAAATGGCTATAAACCCTAATTTAAATGTTATTAGGAATATACTCATGATAATTTTCTAAAACGAACAAATTCAAAAGAAGGTATAGTCTAATTTATATTTGAATTTAATAATTATTTAAATATAATGGAGGTTATAAATATTTTAATAAATAAATATTTCAAGTTGTAACGAAATTATGTTTAATTAATCATAAATTATATTCTAATTATTTTATAAACTTTCGTACAATGCAACGATTATCGTAAATTAGGTTCTTAGCAAAGATCGGAGAAAACACTCGTGGACTTTCAACAACGCTCAACAACAAAAGGTGGGGGCAAGATTTCGTATACGTTGTGACGGTTAGCGTAAAATAGCTTAATATATATGTGGTAATGGTGACCTAAGCCCTACTAGCGATAAATAAGTAAGGAGAGTCTATTCTCGAATAATGATTTTCACGAATCATTGAGCGAGGTTATGTCGGCCTTAATTATTTATCATAGGAATAATCTATGACAATTTGAGGTTGTATTGTGCTTGCATTGTTTGATTAATTTTCTAATTTGTTTATTTTATTTATACTTGAATGATTGTGATTGATAGACTGAGAATAATGATCTATTAAGAAGAGAACAACATTACTAGATATTAAGTATTAGATCCCAAATAACATAAGGGAAGTTGGATACATTGAGTAGTTTAATTTGGTTGGATTCTGGCTAAGGAAATACTTGGTCGACTATGTCTTTTACGGTCCACCTCTCTTACCTAGGAAGTCAAACATACAATCATAAATTGTACAAACTGAACTGATTATGTAGAGATAAGGATCATGCCAAGAAGAAATAAGACATGTGATGGATTTGGCACTCAACCAATGTATCTAGATAATATGTATAACCTTAAGAGTTGATACGATATTTCCCAAGTATTAACTTAATACTTATGGTTTAGAGTTGCCACAAGATGATTAAGTGATCATATAGACTTGCATTGAGGAATGTGTAAGTCCACTGTCGTGCGGTATGGAATACACGAGGTTGATCGGTCGTCTACAATCCCGACGGGGATTATTATCTATGCATGCTAGGCAAGGCAAGGTTCTTCTTGACCTGAATTCTCAGGGACGATCGACTTATAACACCTAGACTCCATGTGAAGTTAGGTGGCGTAGCTCTTGGTAATAGGGAGTACATTAGTGGCCTGAGTCAGTATATAGTTCAAGGATGCATTAGAATAAATAGATATAGAGTATATGTAATGATGGGTTAAATATACGCTTATTTGAATAATTGTGGTTGCCATATATATTATTATTTTACACGTTCATTCCCACTTTTAAACTTGTACATAAATCTTAGCCATGTGTCCTTTTTGTTTTGCATTTTAGGTTAATATATGACGATCAGACAACGAGCTCGAATCTTGCTTACTTCCCGACAGTCCAGAAGGAAAGGATTTGAAGTGACGTGGAGATGGGTTACTATAACATCTATATTGGAATTTTCTAGCATTCTGTCAAACGCTGATCATATCCCTACTACTACTACAGTCAGTATAAGTGTCAGTCTTGTTGGACTTAGGAGGTCCCTTTTGTTATGCTTTCTCTTGGTTTCCTTTCTGTATTTTTATTTTATGTTTTATCTATGTGGCAAGGCCACTAGTCTTAAAGATGTCAAGTTCTATATAAAATATATTTGAAGCATATGTATGTGAAGCAATGTGTTTTTAATTAATTCAGTCTTGTTATTTAAAAGTTTCAAATTTTTTGTATTTTTATTAAAGGTTTCATTAGAATTTCACTAATGGGACATAGGCTGTCTCAAAAAGGGGCTGAATGTTTTGGCCAAAAAAGATGTTCTTCCTGGATTAAAGAATGTACATTTGGAGAAGTGTTCTCATTGCATGGCTGGTAAATAGGCTAGAGTACCTTTCAAGAGACATCATCCCTCGAGGATGTCAAAGTTGCATCAATTGGTACATTTTAATATTTGTGGTTCAATAAAGATAATCCTTTAGTGCTGCACTTTATTTTGTTACATTTATTGATGATTGCTCCAGGAAACTATGGGTTTATGCCTTGAAGACAAAAGACCAAGTGTTGGAAAAGTTCAAACAATTACACGTTGTTGGATCTTGTAGGGAAGAAGCTTATTCGAGGCTGCGATGTGGTGTTTATGGAATACCAAACTATTGAAGACATTGATAAGGTAGAGAAGGCTACACTCAATAAAGATATCAATTTGTCTAATGTTGATCCAATTCAGTTACCTATTCATAATCTGGATGTCATTGGTGGTGAAGATCACAACGGTGAGTCATGTTATTATGTTAATGATCAACAACTTGGAGATGAGGTAAATATTCCAACTAATGATAGTGAAGAGGTGAGCGATATGTCACAAGATGAGAATCTTGGTGAAGCTCCAGAATCTTCTCAAGTTCAACTTATAAGGTCTAACAGGCAGAGAAAACCTTTTACAAGGTATAATTCTGATGAGGATGTGACCTTGACCAATGAGGGTGAACCCCGAGTGTTTTCAAGAGGCCATGGAAAGTGATAAAAATCAAAAGTGGATGGATGCAACGCATGATGAGATGAAATCATTGCATGATAATCACACTTATGAATTTTTGAAGTTTCCTAAACACAAAAGGGCTTTGCAAAACAGATGGATTTATAGATGTAAACATGAGAGCAACTCTAAGTCTCCATGGTATAAATCCATATTAGTGGTGAAAGGCTTCCGTCAAAGAAAGGGTGTTGATTTTAATGATATTTTCTCACATCTTGTAAAGATGTCATTAATTAGAACTGTGTTGAGTTTAGGTGCTACTCTTGATTTATAGGTTGAGCAAATGAATGAGAAAACAACTTTCCTTCATGGTGATTTGGAGGAGGAGATCTACATGATACAACCCGATGGATTTCAAGTTAAAGGTATAAAAGATCATGTGTGTAGATTGAGAAAGAGTTTATATGGGTTGAAGCAAGCTCCAAGACAATGGTATAAGAAGTTTGAGTCTGTTATGTGTGATCATGGATACCAGAAGACTACTTCAGATCATTGCATCTTTGTTAGAAAATTTTCTAACGATGACTTCATTATCCCATTGTTATATGTTGATGATATGCTCATTGTAGGGAAAAGTATTTAAACAACAATAGTTTTATTTGATGTATGTTTCTTGTATGCAGGTTCTAATACTTGTAAATGTTTAGATACAAAATCTAATTAACAAAGGCACACTTGAGAGAAGCTGAATTCCTAGCTTATGATGGTACAAAATCTGAAGAACACTTGCTAAGTGATGTCTGACGTAGACTCTGAAGCTGAAGGTCTCAACATCAAAAGAAGCAACATAATTGTCTCTACACTTGGTGAATGTAAATTGACTTCTGATATCGTTCAGAGTTGATGATAAAGTTGAAGTTGTCTGTACTGCATAAAGCAAGTTGCATTGTCAAATCAGTTTGTCATTTGGAGTCTGAGTTCACAAGGCTCAAGAAAGGTTGACATGCTTTACGGATATCCTCTCCAATGGCTCTATAGTACAGGATCTTCTTGAAGACTCAATGGTTAAACACGTTACACGGTGGATCAATATCTTTTGGTGTATCTATCTTCAACGGCTCTTGTACTATAGAGTAAAGCAAAGACACTGATCAAGTTATCTCATCCAACGGCTAGTCTGCTGCAACTGTTATATAAGTGGATGAATGTTCAAACTGAATCTTTAAAAGGATTAACCAGAAGAAGGAGTAACATGATTAACAATTATCAACTTTATTGTTTATGCAAATTTTCTTTTATAGGTTGTAATTGTAAAAGCCTTAAGATTTCTTACACATTGAATATCTTAGAAATCTTAAGAGCTTTAGGTCTTTGTTATGGTGATTTCTCGTACTTCTGATATTAGTATCATGTACACCTTATTCTCTATTCTACTGAACTTATTTAGCCGTTTAGATAAAGTCTCTCGCCAAGATACTTGAGCCATGTAAGTTTCTTGTTATGTGCTTGAGCATTAAAAGTCTTAATCAAGTGTATTGATTGAACAGAAGTCTTGTATCATTGGGATACAAGCAAGGAAGTCTCTCGCCAAGATACTTTATCCATGTAAGTCTCATGCTATGTGCTTGAGCAATGAAAGTCTTAATCAAGTGGATTAATTGAGCAGAAGTCTTGTGTCGTGGGGATACAAGCAAAAAAGGCTTGGCCCAGTGTGGCTTGAACAGGTTGTCTCGATTCATGAAATTTGGAGCAGTAAGTCTTGAACCTAGGGGGTTCAAGCAAGGAGCCTCGTTTCATGGGACTTGGAGCAGAAGGCTTGAGTCTGGAGGACTTAAGCAGAAAGTCTCGGATCTAGGGTCTGAGCAGTGTAAAAGACTTATGCAGAATGTATAATCGATTGTAATCATAATTTTGTTACAGTGAAAATCTCTTGTGAAGCATGGGGACTGGACTAATCTCAGTTGGATATGAACCAGTATAAATATGTGTGTCTTCTTTTATTATTTATTTGCTTCTGTTAACACCGCTGCTAAGTATAATCAGAATCTGATCACCAGTTCAGATTCTGAACTCTAATCAGACGTAATTTTAACAAAACAGAAAACATAATTCAACCCCGCCCCCTTCTTGTGTACTTTTCTCACCTTCATATGTTATTAACAAAAACACTTCACAATATCTCAATTATGATATATCGTATTTGTGTACTTTAATGGCGTGAAATCTCCTGTTGATTTTAGGCTCACAATGGACACCCTTCTTGATGTTCTAAAATCCTAATTGGATCATCTCTTGCATCGCATCAACAACAAAAAGGTGGTTAAGATCGAGTACTGTTCATCATCGATTGATAATGAAGGGAAAATTAGGTTTATTAACTTTGAGCTCAAACGGATGAAGATTTAAAAGTTATGTGGAGCACATATCATCGATACGAAACAAAAGGTCTGATCGAGGTGGATGCGACTGTTACGAGATTTGTTGATGATATTATCAGGATGTTGAGACGTCCTGAATCATCTAGTATTCTTTAAGTTTTATGCATGTTATTTTCTTGTTAAGTTATGTTGTGCAATGTTTGTGTTAAGTTATGTTCATCATGCACTAATGTATTGCTAATATTCTTCTAATGAAATGTTAAGTTAAAATGTTAATAATACAAATAATTTGTTACAAAACCAAAATAATGTCAGGAACAACAAAAAATAAACAAACTAATAAAATCTACTCATGTCCACCACGGACAATGTGTGTTATATTAGACATCTTCGTATAGATCTCACCATCTGAGTTTACCAAACCCATTAGATTATCTGAAGGAAGTGTTATCCTCCGCAACTGCTGCATGTCTATCATATCAGGTGGAGGCAGTGACATGCCATTTGAAGGTCCTCCATCGTGGGAGTGTATAACAGCATCTATAGGGTGAATATGTAGGATGATGTATGGGTATGATAGTGTAAAAGTACTAATCTAAGTAACCATCCAGACACTACCCAAGAGAAGACACCCACATTAAATTATCACTAATTGTATGGGCACTTCTCATAATGCTAGACCTAAACAATCTATCAATTCACTCAGAAGGCACAACATGGTTGGTTTAAGGATGGTCATTAGCTCAAACAACTCTTAAGTAAATATGTAGCCACAAAACTCTCATCTCAAATAAACCGAAAAAAAGGCAGTGTCATCAAATTCCTAATGCACTTTATGATTTACGTACTTAAAGACTCCCTCGAAATCAAACATGCCCAAAAATCTTTGAGGCAATTATTTTGTGTCAGACAAAGAATCAGGACCCACTGCTCCGTGCCCGTCAAAAACTCAGGACCTACTGGTTCTTATCGGCCAAAGACCTAGGACCCACTACTCCGCGACGGCCAAAGGGCCTATAGCACGAGGCATATTATCTAGCCTAATCTGTTGGTCCCAATGTATAAATACCTTCATAAAGGGTTCTAAGGTACAAAATCTCTAAACTCCACTTTCACTTCCACTATCTTGAACCCTAAACGGACTTAGGCGTTGGAGTTCTAATCATGCAAGAACGTCATCTCCCCCCTGGCATCTCTGAGTCCACTGTATCGAAGATAGAAACACTGATTAATGGCACCGCATCAAGATCGATCTCTCTAGTTTTAGAAGCTCTGTGTCATTGTAGTTTTTACAATCATCACCATTTCTGGTCCCGCATTGAAATAATAAACAATAGAAAATATGATCCAAAATAAGAAGATTGATATCATTGGATGAAACTATAATGATATCTAGACGCTTACTGAGCTGAATCTTCATCTTCATTTCATAATGATGTCAAATAAATATTATTTTTTTGATATAGTAATTATTTTATATATTTGATTGAGTATGGTTGGATATGCAAAGAGAAGAATGGTAGGAAAATGAGGTGGAAGAAGAAGAAGATGTGGTTACCGCGGAAGAAGAAAATATGTGGTAGCTGGAGAGGAGAGAGAGAGAGAGAGAGTGTGTGTGTGTGTGTGTGTGTGTGTGTGTGTGTGTGAGAGAGAGAGAGAGTGAGAGAGAGAGAGAGAGAGGGAGAGAGAGAAAGAGAGAGAGAGAGAGAGAGAGAGAGAGAGAGGAGAGAGAGAGAGAGAGAGAGAGAGAGAAAGAGAGAGAGAGAGAGAGAGAGAGAGAGAGAGAGAGAGAGAGAGAGAGAGAGAGAGAGAGAATTAATCTGACCCATATATTATTGGAACAAAATTAGTTGATACCATATCCCTTGGGTTTTGATGATAACAAAGTATTTAAATAACAATTGGGTATTCTAACATTTGTTCAAGTTTGTAGGAATATAAACATTAAGAATAGATGAATAATTGCTTGAGGAATCTGAATCTGAATATCAGAATCTGGCTTTGAAGATCACTTCTGAAGAATCTGCCTCTGATGGAGATCCAAACTCTAAAGAAAGTCAGCCTCTGGTGACCCAGACCCTGAAGCTTCAGAAGCAAAAGAAGAGGATTCTAATGTGATCAGACTCTGAATAATGAAGTCTGAAGGAAAGTCAGCCTCTGAAGCAGAAGCTCTTCTACCAAGTCAACTCTGGCAGACTCATAGACTTTTTGAACACGTGTAGACTTAAGGAAAACCTCTTCCTTGGTGCCTGAGCTTCAATGGATAATTTCTCTTGCAGAAAGGTTCTTTGTTGATATGTCTAATCAAATACAAAGTTAGCTCAAACTATTTGGTGAAAGTCTCAACTATTAGACGATGACGACTTATCTAGAGGGGTGTGAATAAACACCCAAGCCAAAATCACCAAAAAAACTTGGGTTTTTAAAGTTGTTAGAAAAAGAGAGCGCACAAAAGGTTTTGGTATGGATCGATAAAAGTCATCTATACGAACCTAGTTATTGGAACTCGGATATGCAAATCCAAATATGGAATGAAAAACACAATAATCAAAATTAAACTTTAATCCAATATCAAGTTATTACTCGTTTAAACTAATGAACTTAGTAATGCTATTTCTAATGACCATAAGCAAAAATAATGAACAATGTAATTTATTGAACACTTGGTGTGTGAACGGATTTTCAGAATTTCCTTTGTGTTGTTGATATGAAAACCACTTATAATGAAGAGAGATTATAAGCTAATCAACAATCAAATTTAAAACAAAAGGATCACAGGAAAATCTTACGAGTCGATTGATTAATCAATTCTATTCGACAAATTGCGTAATGGAAGATAAAACGAGTAAAGAGATAATAGAGAGATCGACAAGAGGATTTGTTCACGCAGTTCCCCACTTTCGTCCTCGCGTGTGGGTATGTCTGCGCGTAATTTCCAATGTGGAATTAGGATACTTTCTTACTATGCAAAAAGTCGATATACAAGAAAAGTGTTCAGAGCAACCATACAAACACAACTGATTCTGATGTTGATTCAACCCATTTTTTTCTTTTGATCTTGAGTAAGACCAAGACAACAATTGATGTCAATTGACTTGTCGATATTGCTACTCCTTTGCGTTCTTTATCTCCAAAGCTTCCGCGCACGATCAACTGCACTGATTGTTCCACAAGACTTCAATTCAATTCTTTGTTCTCTGCTACTTCCTTTGCATTCTTTATCTCCAAAGGGTCCTTTGCGTACTTTATCTTCAAAGGCTTTCATAACATCACAATCCTCTCTTGAACGTCTTGCACGAAAACCCCCAAATTTTCACAAGATCTTGGAGGTAAAACCCGCGGTTTTTTTCGGATGAAGGCCCTACAAATCTCAACCCGATATTCTTGGCTACACAAGAACTTAATCAGACCTTATCAGGCCTTTGCCTAGCTGGCACCCCAACAAAAGATTATTATGTGTGATTTTTTAGTGTGTAGACATAGGACGGAGATTGAAGATGATGAGCAAATGCAGGCTAATTTTATGGTATCACCAGTTTGGAATGAAACATGAATGATGTATTTATAGTTTTGGAAAATTGGTGGCAAGGAGGTAATTTTCTAAGTAAAAAAATGACAAAATTAACCAACTTTAACAGTATGTGCCGACCTGAACGATGGATGTGTCGGCACATACTGTCAAAAATACTAGCATGTGCCGACCTAAAATGACACATGTGCCGACCCAAGAGAAACAGAACCTACAGCCTTATTTAGGACAGTAGATGTGCTGGCCTGAAACACGTATGTGCCGGCACATAATGGTGAAACTTACAGTATATGCCGACCTGAAATAGATGCGTGTTAAGCGGAAAAAAAACAGAGGCTACATGCTTAAATAATGAGTTACATGTGCCGACCTTAAATGCGAATGTGCCGGCACATGCAGTGCATTTTTGTGCAGAAACTGATTTCATGATTTTGGACAATTTTGAAATGGTTTTTGATGATTCCTAAGACCTCTAATGCAAGGGTGTCACACAAAATAAGAGCTACTGTCGAATATACCAAAATGCGAAGTAGTTTCAATGTTTTGACATCGTGGAAAACATCTCATGGTGAAGTTGCACTCAGATCAACGTCTCTTTTTCTCCTCTCTATAAAAGGAGATGCATACCTGAAGAAGAAAATAACCATGCGCTAATACAACTCTGTTACTGACTCTATTCATTGACATTCAAAGAGAAGATACTCTGTCAATATTTTTAGACTTAGAACATCTTAATATTTGTATATTTTATAAGTTCTTAAGTCTTAGAGTCTTTCTAAGTTGTATTGTATCCACACCTCTAATTGCTTATCAAGTGTAGTAGTTACCCAAAACTCTTAATAGTTTGTTTAGAGTCGGAAGTCTCTTGCTTTAGTTCTTGAGAATTTGAAGTCTTAAGCTTGTGTGCTTAAGCAAGAAAGCCTCATACGTGTTTGTTTGAGTGAGAAATTCTCAGACATGTGTGTTTAAGCAAGGAAGTCTTGAGCTCGTGTGCATGAGCAAGGAAGTCTCAGACTTGTGGGTCTGAGAAATAAAGTATCATACTTGTGTGTGTAAGCAAAGGAAGTTTATTGCTGGGAGGCTTGAGCATTTGTAATCAGATTTGGTTATAGTGGAAATCCTTTGAAAAGTAAGGGGACTTGACTACTCTCAGGTTGTGAGAGGAATCAGGATACCTACTTGTGTTTTGTGCTTATACTTTATTTGCTTCTGTACTTAAATATTTCGTTGATGTCAACTCTGATCTTCCAAATCAGATTTTGGTTTAGAGTCTGATAAGGTTCTTTAGAAGTCAGACTAGTTTTCTGAGTCAGACTCTAAACCAATTGTTTAGACTCTAATAAAGAAACATCAAAAGGAGAGAAACTAAAAAAGGCTTAAACAAGAAAAAGTTAACACAATTCAACCTCCCTTCTTATCTTTTTCTCACCTTCACATATGTAAACAAGAAAAGAGAAAAATGTGATATGAATATTTAATTAAGGGTTAATAGCTATTTTGCCCCTTACCATATAGGCGCTTTTTGAAAAACCCCCTATAAAAAAAAACTTGCAAAAAATACCCTAACATTTGAAGATTCTCTCAATTTTGACCTTCATCACATCCAGTCACCAAAAAAGCTGATGTGGAAGGCCATGTGGCTTTTTAATTTTATTTTTGATTTATTTAAATGTCACGTTGGAATTTTGTTTTTCATTTATTTTTGATTTATTTTTAAAAATATGTTAAAAGTTCAAAAATTGTTGAAGATGGGAATAGAACCCATGACCTCTCAAAACAAAGCACCACTCACTACCATTAGGCCATGTTGTGTTTTGTAACATTGTTTCCAACTATAATATACATAATACATAATTAATTAGTTAATAATTTTTACTAAATTAAAATCTATTAAATCATTTTTATTAAACTATTTAATTTTTTTTCTTAATATACTGTAACTATTAATAATATAGTTAAAATGTTGAAAAATAATTATTATTTATTTTAAAAATGTTAAAAATTAGGTTAGATTAAAATTGTTTTAAAATGTTTTAGTATATTAATTTAGTAATAAAATGTTAATTTATTATGTTAATTTAGTATATTAATTTAATATATTAATTTAGTATATTAATATGGTACAGTAATTAACATTTTAATTAGATTAAATAGATTAAATAAATATTAAGCTACAGTAAATTAAATTAAATAGTTAAATAAATATTTTAATATAAGCTACAGTAAATTAATATTAATATTAACGTAAATTAATATTTTAATATAAGCTATAATAAATTAAATTAAATAAGTAAATAAATATTTTAATATAAGCTACAGTAAATTAAATTAAATAGGTAAATGAATATTTTAATATAAGCTACAGTAAATTTAATTAAATAGGTAAATAAATATTTTAATATAATTACAGTATATTTACGTTATTACTATTAATATAAATTAAATTAAACTAAATTAAAAATTATAAATATAAATTAATAAACTGGAATTATTAATAAACTACTGTTAAAATAATTTTGAAATAAATTAGTATATAATTAAAAACGAAATTGCTACACAAAAACCGAAACTAGTACACAAATTAATAAACTAATATTAAAAAACAAAATCAAAATATACAAAAAAAGGAAAGGTAAAAATACACTAATTTGCAAAATTAATAATTGTAGCATTTTAATAAACTAAAATCGCTACAGTATAATTAAAAATAAATCAAAAATAATTAAAAATTGCTAGAGTATAATTACTAAAATGATTTAATAGATTTTAGTTTAGTAAAAATTATTAATTAGTTAATTATGTATTATATATATTATAGTTGGAAACAATATAATAAAACACAACATGGCCTAATGGTAGTGAGTGGTGCTTTGTGTTGAGAGGTCATTGGTTCTATTCCAATCTCAAACATTTTTTTGAACATTTAACATGTTTTTAAAAATAAATAAAAAATAAATGAAAAACAAAATGCCAACGTGGCATTTAAATAAATCAAAAATAAAATTAAAAAGCCACCTGGACTTCCACATCAAAAAAAAAAAAAAAAAACCCTGCCACATCAGCTTTTTTGGTGACTGGATGTGATAAAGGTCAAAATTGAAAGAATCTTCAAATGTTAGGGTATTTTTTGCAAGTATTTTTTATAGGGGGTTTTTCAAAAAACACCTATATAACAGGGGGCAAAATAGTTATTAACCTTTTAATTAATTGTTCCAGTACAAATGTGGAAAGATACGATGTAGCGTACAAAATTAGTGTCAACATAGCAAAACAGTTAAAAAAATGAATTTTTTTTGTAATTTCAAAATTAGATTTTATAAAAATGTTTTTCAAAATATTACAAATTTTTTAAATTCATTTTTTAAAAATTAAAAGATTAATTTTTTCATTTTATAAGATAAATATATATTATTAAAGATTAAAACATAGTCTAAATCATAGTTTTAAAAGAAGATTTATCTTTAAAATGGTTTTTATAAAAAATTATTTGAAATAGTTTCAAATTTTATTAATTTTTTTTAAAATTTTAATATTAAAAAAATTTATAACAAAATGATCAAATATTTAAAATAATATTTATAAAATAAATATTTAAATGAATTCTTTATTCAATTTTTTTAAATGTTTTATAAAATTGTTTTCAACAAAAATATAGTACACTATAAAATTTATTTAAAAAAAGAATAAAACAAACACGTTCAATATAAATGTGTGAAAATATAAAAACTGATAAAATATATCTAAAAGAGGATTTCTTAATACATCTTATAAATTATTATTACACCCTCATAAAAATATAATAATACTTTTAAATTTTAAAGATTTTCGAACGCATCTCAATCACAATAAAATCATGTATAAATAAGTTATACTATTGTTTTGTAAAAAAAAAAAAACATTAGTCCAAAAATATGTTTTTAAAAAATCCGAAAATATACTTTCGTAATTTCTTATTCACTAAAAATATACCATTTATTTTTGTCATTTGATCCCAGGAAAATATAACATAAAACAGCAACAAATGTAGTAAGTGATTGGTCATAAATGTAGCAAGTGATTTGTCATTCGAAAGATTTGCCACATATTTTCTTGTTATTTGAACTTGTTCATTTTTTGTACATCATGTAGAATTTTAATAAAAAATTCAAAAATGTACTTTCAAATTTCAGAAATATATTTGCGAAGTATTTTCTTTATAAAATAA
This sequence comes from Lathyrus tuberosus, assembly GCA_022829125.1. Classification (NCBI taxonomy): domain Eukaryota; kingdom Viridiplantae; phylum Streptophyta; class Magnoliopsida; order Fabales; family Fabaceae; genus Lathyrus; species Lathyrus tuberosus. The sequence continues at coordinate 160,164 of JALAZF010000935.1, read as the reverse complement.
ATGTGTAATTTATTTATGTATGTATTTGATGTATTTTAAAATGTTTCCAAATATGTATCTTTGAAATATGACCATTTTCTATTATACCTGTTTGTTTCAACTTTAAGAAACTATATATTTTTTTTTGTATTTTCAAAAGTATTGAAATTCTATAACATAAGTATACATTAATGAAGAATAAAAGATAGTTGAATTTGCAATTTTTAAAAAAAATTATATTTCAAAAATGATTTTTATGAAAATCTATTTTAAATAGCTTTAATATTAAGTTTTTTTTTTTTAATTTTGATAACAAAAAAAATTCCATAAAATAATTAAATGTCTAAAATAGCATTTCAAGAATAATTATTCAAACCAAATTTTCATTTTAAATTTTTATAAAAAATTTCTTTATAATTTTTTTTTATACAAAATTATGTTATACTCTGTTCTGGACTGGGCCGAGGCTGCCCAACAGTCGAGCAAGCTCAACCCATACAGCCTGGGGAGGCCCAGTAAGGTCCTTCTGCAGGACACACGACTGCCACGTGCTAACCACAGTTTCGCCGGGCACTCAGGCAGTGTCGAGCACTTGGGATAATAGGGCAGGAGGACATCACACCCTGCTGAGATGTATCTCCCCGACAGACTAACTTCTCCCCGCGAGAATGCTACACATCACTCCTCGACGAACATGGCTCCTCCCCGCGAGAATGCTACACATCACTCCTCGACGAACATGGCTCCTCCCCGCGAGGCCATGTCCGTTCCACGGGTATCATCTCTCCTCGACGCATAAGGCTCCTCCCCGCGAGGAGTATACAGGATTCACATCTCCTCGACCACAGGAGGCTCCTCCCTCGCAAGGAGCACCCAACGGTCCATCCCGCGTGGACACGTTCCAAGTAACCTCCCACTTCCGAAAGATTCGGCCTGCCCTACTTCTGGAAATCTAGGAGCAGTTACTCTAGGGCGAAGACCACGTGCTGGTCTTCACTACTACACGTAAGCCCTAGCAGTTACTTGGAGTGGGCCTAGTTGATCCAGCCCATTGCAGGTAACCGTTGGCCCCGCGCTGGGGGCTCTCTATAAATACCCTCTCATTTGAGAGGGTCAGGTTAGACACATTCTTCTTACCACTCACTCTTTCTGTATTTGCTGATATTCTGTACACTCTCTCACTTGAGCGTCGGAGTACCTTGCAGGTACACCCCCCTCCCCCCCCCCCCCCCCCCCCCGCGCCGTCTCTCACCATCACCGGAGCTGCCGTTCCAGACGCCGTTGGCCACTATCAACTGTCTGATCCAGGTACTATCAGTGACGCCGTCTGTGGGAAATTTATAAGCTTCCCCATTTTTCTGCTCGATAAACCATAGCTTTCTCCATTCAACAACCATCATGGCCAACCCGTCGAAGATTCAAGCTCTAGACAACGTCATCGCGCAGCTCAGCAATGGCAACCGTGTCGACAACAACGCCGCCCAACCTGTCGCAGAGAACGACATCAGAGACAGACTCACAGCCTCACCATTTTCCGAGGAAATGGAGTACGAGACAGCTCACCAAGACGGGCAGGAAACAGCCCTCCAGCCCGTTTTCCAGCCAGTGGACCCGCCGCCAAATGCGGATCCGAGCAGTGCTGCCCTGTTTGCGTTGGTCAATCAGACCAACTAGATGATCTTCAACCAGAACATCCGGATCGAGGCGCTGGAGAAAAGTCGTGGTCGGTCTTCCCCGCGAAGGCACCGACCGCCACCATTTCCAGGACGTTCACAGTCCCCGGAGGCGTCTCGCAGCCCCTCCCCGGTTCCCAGGGGTCGCAGACCACGCTTGGAGCGTACTCAGCCGGAACATCCTCAGAAACACCACCGCTCCCCGCCACCAAAGGGACCAGTCCGCTCCTAGAAAAATAAAACGAGCAGGCCGGACGACGAGGAGCCCAGAGGCCGCCCGAAGGACCACTCCCCGAGACGTCACCATGTTCGTGGACAACACTCCTCCTCCGTATCCCCGGGAGCCAGCGAGGATGACGATTATCGGACCCCTCTGGCCAGGCACATCATGGATGCCCCTATTCCTAAGGGCCTGGAGAGGCCCCCATCGTTGGGAACTTATGACGGGACATCTGATCCTGACGACCACGTCGAGAGTTTTGAAGCTCTGCTCGATTTCAAGAACGTCTCCAGCGCTATCAAATGTCGGTTATTCCCCACAACCCTTCGGAAGGGGGCCATGGCTTGGTACAAAAACCTAGCATATGAGTCAATCACGTCGTGGAGAGTCCTGAGGGAGCGTTTCAGAAAACATTTTACGGCTTCTCGTCGACACCCCGAAGACGATAGCCTCCCTGGAAGCCATCTTTCAGGGGAAGGACGAACCTCTCCGGAGCTACATAGAGAAGTTCAACAAAAAAGCGGTCGAAATCCACGTGACCGATCACATCAAAATGTAACTCATCATCAAGGGTTTGAGGATAGGATCTAAGTTCGCAGAATCCGTCGGGCTGCACCGTCCCCCGCAGCTTTGAAGGCCTCCTCGAGAGGGCTCAGTCGCATATTGAGTTCGAGGAAGCTGAAGCTGCACAAATTTCCCTCGATTCGAGGCGCAGAGAAGGCCCCCGCGGCAACAAGGAAGAAGACTCCCCTCCACCCAGGCGAGGTGGAGACAGGAGAAGAGAAGACTCCCCTCCACCCAGGCGAGGCGGGGAAAGAAAGAAAGAAGCCCGGACCAAAGAGCCCCGCGAATCACAGGGACCGTCTGGCCTTTTTAAAGACTACACACCGCTAAACGCGTCCCGCGCGCGCATTTTCAACGACTGTGCCAATTCGGAGTTCGTCGAAGGGGGAATCCGCTTCCCGAAACCGGCGGCCTCCAAACCAAATGCTGACAAGTCCAAGTATTGCAGGTTCCATCGCAGTCACGGGCACGTTACTAAAGATTGTGTCCACCTTAAGGACGCAATCGAGACGCTGATTAAAGAAGGGTACCTGAAGAAGTACGCCAAGCAGCAAGAGGCCCCCCGCCCCAGCGGCCAGGTGGCCCAGAATGTCGAGGAGTCAACTCCCTCTCCCAACAACGGATCGCCGCAAGTCGCGTTGAGCATCACGCGACCTGAATACTTCGGTTTTTCAGGAGAACTCGACAACCCTGAAGCTGTCCGAAACATGTGGAAGAACTTCCCAGCAGAAGACTCGATAAGTGCCCGCAGCACCTGGGAGTCTTTCCCCCAAGCCCTGGTCATATCTGGCGGAGCCCCTGACCGTTTGACCGTGGGGTCAATAAAGAGGAAGTTCGACGAACTGAAAGCAACAACTCCTCGAGCCCCTACCCTCGAGAGAGTTAAAGAAAGATCAAATCCGGTTACCTTCTACCTCGAGGAACTTCCCGGTGGGGCACCGAACGCCAACATCCCCCTCCTGATCCTGGCACAGATGGCCAACTTTGACGTCCACAGAATTTTGGTCGACCAGGGGAGCTCGGTGGACATCATGTACGTCCACCTCTTCGAGACCCTCCAGCTGACCAAGCAACACTTATCCCCGTACGTAAGTTCGGACCTACAAGGCTTCAACGGCGCGACCACCAGACCATGGGGCTTCGTGGAGTTGATGGTCACCTTCGGGATTGAGGAAACTGCCAGACAGGTGAAGACGCGTTTCTTGGTGGTGGACTACCCGTCCCTCTACAACTGCATAATGGGGAGGACCACGTTGGCGAAACTAACGGTCGTACCATCAACGGTCCACCTGAAGATGAAATACTACACGAAGCGCGGACGTGTGGTCACTCTCCACGGGGACATCAACACGACCAGAAGATGTTTCGACGCGGCAATCAGGGGTCTAAGTGTCGTCGGCGGCATCAAATCTAAGACTCAGGCCGAGACACCTCCAGACGTTGTGCAGGTTCCACTCCCGCCGGTCAGCGCGGTCGGCCTTGACAGCAGGTTTCCCGGGGAGCAGGAAGAAGCTGCAGGCGAGGATCTCCCAGTTGAAATCAACGGGCAGCCTCTCCACCCAACGCGCCCCGTCCCAGATGGAGATTTCGAGCTGGTCCCTCTCGGCGACAGCCCAGACCGAAGCGTGAAGATTGGCTATGGACTCCCCGACCTGGCGAAGAGGCAGCTGATGGCATGCATCCGAGAAAATGCAGATTTGTTCGCCTGGAGTGCTGCATAGATGCCCGGACTGGACCCTGAAGTAGCTTATCATCAGTTGACTATAGATCCGACCGCTAGGGCTATAGCTCAACGTAGGCGTAGGCAGTCTCTGGAAAAAATGGAGGCTGCTGAAAAAGCGGTAAAGGACCTCCTAGAGGCAAACTTTATTTCCAAGGCCAAGTACACAACTTGGCTCTCAAATGTTGTACTCGTTAAGAAAAACAATGGAAAATGGAGGATGTGCGTTGACTACACGGATCTTAACCGGGCATGCCCGAAAGACTCTTATCCCTTACCTAACATCGACCAACTGGTCGATAATTCTGCAGGATTCAAATTACTATCCTTTATGGATGCCTATTCGGGGTACAACCAAATCCCCATGGACGAGACCGACAAGCAGCATACCGCTTTCATGACCGAGTCGGGCAATTACTACTATAACGTAATGCCCTTCGGCTTAAAAAATGCTGGCGCCACCTACCAACGGATGATGAACAAGGTCTTCCGAGCAGATATCAGCGACGTACTCGAGGTTTACATGGATGACATGATCGCCAAATCCGCGGAGGAAGTCGACCATGCCGCTCATCTCAAGAAAGTGTTCGACACGGCGAGGAAATGTCGCATGAGGTTCAACCCCGACAAGTGCACCTTCGGTGTTCGCGCAGGGAAGTTCCTCGGCTTCTACCTCACGGAGAGGGGCATCAAGGCGAACCCCGACAAATGTAGGGAATTCTCCAAAATCCCTATCCCGAACTCGAAGAATTCGATCCAGTCACTCAACAAAATACTGACTGCTCTCTCCCATTTCGTAGCCAAATCTGCTTAGTACGCACTCCCCTTTTTCAAGCTTCTCCGACAGAAGGAGACTTTTAAATGGAGTGAAGAATGCGAACAAGCCCTCCTCCATCTAAAACAAGTCTTATCACAACCCCCGGTCTTGTCCCGACCAGATATCGGGGAAACACTTTTCTTGTACCTGGCCGTCTCCGGTGAAGTGGTAAGTGCTGTCCTTATACGGGAGACCCCGGACGGACAGAAACCGATTTATTTCACGAGCAGAGCTCTTCAGGGCCCCGAGCTCAGATACCAACAGATTGAAAAGGTCACCTTGGCCCTCGTATCTGCAGCCAGAAGATTACGTCATTACTTCCTGGCTCACACAATCGTGGTAAGGACAGAGCAGCCCATCAGATAGCTCCTCAGTCGGCCAGATATGGCGGGGAGAATGCTCCGGTGGTCTCTCGAGCTATCCGAGTTCGACCTTCGATACGAAGGAAGAAAAGCCTTGAAAGCCCAAGTACTGGCCGACTTTGTAGCGGAAATGACCGTCCCTGAATCCTCGACCAATGGCTCCCAGAAATGGACGATTTACGTCGACGGGGCCTCTAGTGCAAAAGGTAGCGGAGCGGGCATTATCCTCGAAAACGAGCAGGGCATCCTGATAGAGGTCTCCCTCGAACTATCCTTCAAGACATCGAATAACCAAGCTGAATACGAGGCCTTCCTCGCGGGACTTCGACTTGCGGAAGACCTTGGCGCAAAAGAAGTCAAAATCTTTACAGACTCCCAGCTCGTGGCATCACAGGTTCGGGGAGAATTCCAGGCCAAAAACGATAGTCTCATCGAGTACCTAACCTTGGTGCAAGAAAAGTTGAAGAAATTTGTCTCCGCGGAGGTGGCTCACATGCCGCGCGAGCACAACACTCGAGCAGACGTGCTCTCTAAGCTTGCGAGCACTAAGAAAAAAGGAGGGAACAAATCAGTTATCCAGGAGATACTGACCCAGCCGAGCATAAACAAAACCGCACCGACCACAGAGGTCAACGCAATCGGGGACGCAAACTGTTGGATAACTCCAGTTTACGAATACTTGACGACGGGCAACCTGCCCGACGATCCTAAAGAAGCGGGGATAGTCAAGAGGCGGGCATGTGCGTATACCGTCGTCGAAGGTAGGCTATACCGTCGAGAATTCTCCATTCCCTTACTCCGGTGTGTCGAAGAAGGCAAAGTTTCGGGGATCCTCCAAGAAATCCACGAAGGGATCAACGCCCAGCACCTCGGCGGAAGGTCCCTAGCCCGAAAAGCACTCCGAGCAGGGTATTATTGGCCCACTATGCAACATGATGCAAAGGAGCACGTTAAGAAATGTGACCGCTGCCAAAGACACGGTGTGACGCCCCCAATCTACACCCCCAAATAAACATGCATTTAAAGCATTAAAAGAAAATTCAGAATTTGGTCAGAGTATATTTAAATTATCATGGCATAGACGGGGAAATCACATCAATTGAAGCCAAACATTTCATACAACACCTGCCCATAAAGATATGCAACGGTGGGGTAGCAGATAACAGAGGAAACTTTGTTCCTTACACCCACATATTCAAGTACAGAATAAAAGCGGAAAATCTGTACTGAACCTCATATAAATATATATATATATATATATATATATATATATATATATATATATATATATATTTATATATATATATATATATATATATCAACTAAAGAGTTTGTCATACATCAAGTTATACATGAACAAACCAAAATCTACATATACATAGTACACGATAAACACAAACGGCCACCCTAGCTACCCGGTGTCACATATCAGAGCCAACCGACAAAAAGAGTGAAGGCACAAAGCTTCACAAAAGACCTCCAGCAACTCTAATCTGCAATGCCTCATAGAGCATTATAAAATGAACAGAAGGGTGAGAAAAACAACCATAATATAAATGCATATAATTATGTACTACAACATAAACATATAACACATATTCTCACCACAACTCATCATATATCACAATATAGATATATCATCAAGCATATTCATTATGCATACATTCACCATTATCATCATTCCACATAAACATACATGTTATGTCTACTATGTCACAATCATCACATCTCACTCAATATATATCGCAAGGCATATATATATATAAAACCAAGCATATTCCTCATAATGCTTATCATTCAACATAAACACACATATTCATGTTTATCCATCCATGCACACCGGCACAATTCTACTCATTCCACATCGACATATACATATATATGTTTATTCATCAATGCACAAATACAATGATGACAAATGCAACTCATAGAGACCGACTCACGACTCTATGCAGATGCATGCGGTACCGACTCATCACCCGAGCTCAATTGAAGAACTCAATGGAAATATCCTCCCTGCCGGGCCTACGATATTTCCCCATCGCTCATACCATCATGGCATCCGATGTTTCTGGATTGTTCACGCAGACACAATCTGATTGCTCAAACCCCACAAGGGCACACAATCATTCTGAAGATTCCCACGGAATCAAGTGTAACTCATCGCAACGATTACACCCATTGACTACGCAATGTTCAGAGGATCCTTAAATGATCATTTGTGTAATCAATCACTCACACCCAATAGGGACGTGATATTACACCCGATTCTCCACGGAATCGCGACACATGAATGCATGTCATGATGTTTCTCATACAAAATGACCACATACACTCATGCAATGCACACATATTTCACAATATAGTCATGCATATACCATTAAATACACACATTGCAATTTCTTGCCTTTCGGCCATAATTCATCACCACAACATGTATTTCATGCAATTTCACTTCACAACAACACGGAAGTCATACCATATCCATACCAACAACACATTGCATGATATACACTAATTACACACAATTATAACCGTAAAATTCGACAAAACAACACATTTTCCAATTTTCGACATAATTTAATCGGCCAACAATCTCAAAAACCATTTTTACAAGAAAGAACATTTCATAAGATTTCCAACGATATAAAGAACGTCCCGATCCGAGTTACGGATCAAGAGTTATGAATTTTCAAAAGTCAAGAATTTATTGAGAAACAGCCAAATTCGCCTGGCCACTTGAGAATTCGCCTGGCGAATCCCATTCGCCAGCACTTCGCCTGGCGAGCCAGTGGCGAATCACCAATATAGAAAAACTCCAAGAGTTACAGAAGCTACCCCCTTTCTGTAATTCCAAATTTTCCTGGCGACTTACTAATTCGCCTGGCGAATCTGCCTTCGCCAGCACTTCGCCTGGCGAGCTAGTGGCAAAACCCAATCCGCCTGGCGAATCCCAAATTCGCCTGGCGAATCACACCAGAACCAGAAAAATGCTGTTACGGGTTACACGACCCAAAACCCCCCAAAAACCTCATTTTCCACTCCAAATCAATTCCAACAGCAAAACAATTATCAACAATGACTCATAAACACATGGTAATCATACAACGCAAATTATATTGATTTCCGACCGTAAAAACATCGATTCCTCACATATCTCTCATTTCCAACCTAGAATTCAAAAGTTATGGAAAGACAAGAAACATCCAAGCAAACACATACATAATCATACACAATCATACCATAATCGAGTTTCGCACCCTTACCCGATTAAATCGATTCCTAGAAGTTATTTTCTTTGATTCCTAGCTTTTCCTCTTTTTCTCTCTTTTCTCTTCTTTCCCTTCTCTTTTCTTCTTCTCCTTTTCTTTCTCTTACTATTTTTCTTTCTTTTCTAATTCTCTCTATTTCTATTTCTTTCTCTTTTTCTTTCTTTTACTAACTTAGTAAATAATTAGGGAAAAGACTAAAATACCCTTACTCTCAATTATCTCTCAAACGATCCCAAAATGCGATAAAATATAATAACAGTACAAAACAACATATTATCACACCAAAGTCATAAATAAAAATAATATAATACTCAAAATAATTTAATCGACTCGATTAAATAAAATGGTCGAAAATGGGGCGTTACAACTCTCCCCCACTTGGAAATTTTCGTCCTCGAAAATATTACCGAGACGAACAACTCCGGACACGACTCTCGTATCCGACCAACCAACATCAGGCCTACCACAAGGCACACCACAAACAACACGACAACGACGACCACAACAACGACAAGATGCAAAGCCCATACAATGCACTTGACGACTAACACACAACTCAAAGAATACACAAAACACAACTCCCAGGTTCACTCTTGAACCGAAACACAACAGGATCATTACCCTCTCCTTAGGTAACACTCCTCTAATCCCCCACACAGGAATTAGCTACTCGCACTCGAACCAACACAATGGAAACGAGGCAACAACACAAACAAGAACACAAAGTTCCACGACACGACAAGGTCTCAACAACATCAACAAAACAAGAATACCAACCTCCTTGTCACACAACCCTATCACATCAATGCTACGATTCGCCAATCGAACTTATAACCAAAACATCCATCTACTTAGTAACCCATGAACATTATTCAGGCCTCTCACCTAACACTTCCATTCTGAAACATCCAATGGTCTCAACATTCCTACAGATCTCCAATGTCCCACCTAAGAACTCTTACAAGTCGCACACACATATACGAAATGTGCTACATCACGCTTCTGCTGCGCACTCTGATGACTCGTAACCATCAAAACTACCCATCTCACGTCCAAAGTCTAACTTTTCACATACTTCCCAACAACTACTGTTCACATTCTTTCGTGTTATCTTACACACCAGACACAAGCCTCTGAATTGCTCAAACAATTCTAATCCACAGACCACCAAAACTGACATACATAGAAACTTCCGACTTAATTCCTCTGATACAACAATAACTCTTCACAAATGATAATCCAAGTCAAATTCATAACTCATCACAAATTCTAACCATTCTCGTTGTCTCTATTCCTTCAGACCAAACCAGTACTCAATATTCTTGTAATTACCAACCACTTCGAATCTAGAATCATAAAGATAATACTTCCAATATTCCAACATAATTCCACTGCAAACAATTTCCACAATAGTACTGATCCTTTCACGAATCTTCAATTGTCGAAAAACACAAGCCACGACTTTACTCTCTTACGTTAACACACCAACTATACTCATCAAGATACATCCCAAACAATCGACCTCACCTTTGCAAGTCAACCGAAGTAACGAAAACACTAATCTTGGAAAAGCCTTCCATACCCTTCGATAATAACCAACAAAATCCAACAAGTTTCTAATCACCTTTAACTAACTTCGAAGCCTCTACTCAAACCATCACTACGCTTGTCAAACATTCCAACAATTGTAATTCTAATCAAACTCAACCAATACCATACCCTTTACTTAATCCTGAAAGTAAACACTTATTCTCAATCATCACCATATACCACGGTCCGTACTCCACACACAATTCCTGCTCTTGACAATCCAAATTCCATCCTATTGCAACATCCAACCAAAAAAAGGAACTCTCAAATATTACATCCACCCCTAAGGGTTTCCTCAAGGTTTATGTAATCTCTATACCATCACAGAATTTCAAATCGTTTGCAATTCGTCACAATTCAAAACTTAAGCTATGCAAAACACAACCGCAAATTCCCATACTACTCACTTAGCAAATATAGCCTCGACTATTCACTGTTGTCCAACTAAGTTCACACTTTACTCTCTGAGAACAACCCTTAGTAATACTCAATCATTATACCTCAGAGATATTCCAACTTAATCCACATACACAAACCTCTAATCCGTCTCATCTTCTGATATAAGAATTCTCATCGATTCAACAATGCAATCTGTAACCATCAAGCAAAATCTTGATTCCGCATCACCGTCAGATATAAAGCCTTCCTCAACTTGACAAAATAATCCGCAATCATTTCCTTAAATTTTAAGTAATCCATTCCGCACCACTATCAAAGCCGGAAAGACACGTCCATTCCATCCAACATAATTCCCGTCTGCTATCAACAAGAGATTAAGGGTGACCAGTTCCTCAATTTGTCAATAGACAGCCGACAACCATGATGAGGCATAAACCGTCTTCACCAAACTATAATAGCATACCTTACATCCTATACACAAAACTACCTAAGGCACAACTCCTTAGTTGACATAAACCTTACCTCCGCATTCCTTCTTGAACTAGAAACCACACTTATAACCTTGCAATACATAACACCCTGAGCCAGCGTTCTACACCTGAAGCAACATGGAGAAGTACCAGCTTCTCCCCCACTTATCTCATTCTAATTCCTCCAACTGTAAACACACTAAATCCATCCCAAGTTTTTGCCAGAAATGGTCAAAGAACAATTTAAACAAACCAAAGAAGAAATTACCGACCCCTAAGCAGAAGTATCGATAACCATCTTACTACTCCAAGAAGACCGCAACAAATTCAAACACTTCGCGCACTCACACGAAATAAACAAATGAGTCATCCCAATATCAATAATAGCAATTAAAGGCATACTATTAATAAACAAGTACCTTGAGTCAAACGATCCACACTAGTAGTCTCATCTCCTGCCAATGCAACAACCTTCCTACCAGTCTGAGCTCCCTTCGGTTTCGTACACCCCGTGCTAATATAACCTGTTTCACCACAGTTGAAACACCGCACATTAATTTTCCTACAATCCGCTGCGACATGTCCCGAACCTCCACACTTGGAACATTTCAGTTTATTCCTCCAACAATCCATCTGACGATGTCCTACTTCCCCACACTTGTAACACTTAATGTAACACCTCAGAGGACCAGACATTCCTCCCCCACTACGAGACTGTTGTTTCCCTTTCCTGTCATTCACATTCTCATAGGGAGTAGCACGCACCTTACGATTCTCTTTGTCACTCCTACAACTATTCACCAAATCAGAAAACCTTCTAATCCTCTGATAAGCGATTGCCCGTTTAATCTCCGGATGTAATCCGTTCTCATACTTCACACACTTAGAAAATTCAGCAGTCGCTTCCGGATAATGAGGATAAAACTGCACCAGTTCCACAAACTTAGCAGTGTAGTCAACAATAGACATGTTGCCTTGTTTTAGTTCCAAAAACTCAATCTCTTTCTTTTCCTTCACACCCTCAGGATAATACTTCCTCCGAAACTCTCGGCTAAATAAATCCCAAGTAACCTCTTCATCATCCACTTCCAACACTTGGCACAAACTAACCCACCAATCAGCTGCTTCTTCCTCCAGCATGTGAGTACCCAGTCTCACCTTATCCTCTTCAGCACAATCCATCACATGTAAGATTCTTTCAACCTCTTCAAACCAAAATTGTGCACCATCAGGATCATATCTTCCCTTGAAGATAGGCAGCTTATTCTTTCCGAACTCATCATTACCCAAAACATTCGGTACCCCCTGCACAATCTGAGCCATATTCTGTTCATCCAAATACAGAAACTATGGTTAACCAACAACTCACCAGAACACAACTGCCGCACAACAGCAACTCGCCCAAGGCGACAGACACAACTGACACGGACTGGCTCTGATACCACTTAATGTGACGCCCCCAATCTACACCCCCAAATAAACATGCATTTAAAGCATTAAAAGAAAATTCAGAATTTGGTCAGAGTATATTTAAATTATCATGGCATAGACGGGGAAATCACATCAATTGAAGCCAAACATTTCATACAACACCTGCCCATAAAGATATGCAACGGTGGGGTAGCAGATAACAGAGGAAACTTTGTTCCTTACACCCACATATTCAAGTACAGAATAAAAGCGGAAAATCTGTACTGAACCTCATATAAATATATATATATATATATATATATCAACTAAAGAGTTTGTCATACATCAAGTTATACATGAACAAACCAAAATCTACATATACATAGTACACGATAAACACAAACGGCCACCCTAGCTACCCGGTGTCACATATCAGAGCCGACCGACAAAAAGAGTGAAGACACAAAGCTTCACAAAAGACCTCCAGCAACTCTAATCTGCAATGCCTCATAGAGCATTATAAAACGAACAGAAGGGTGAGAAAAACAACCATAATATAAATGCATATAATTATGTACTACAACATAAACATATAACACATATTCTCACCACAACTCATCATATATCACAATATAGATATATCATCAAGCATATTCATTATGCATACATTCACCATTATCATCATTCCACATAAACATACATGTTATGTCTACTATGTCACAATCATCACATCTCACTCAATATATATCGCAAGGCATATATATATAAAACCAAGCATATTCCTCATAATGCTTATCATTCAACATAAACACACATATTCATGTTTATCCATCCATGCACACCGGCACAATTCTACTCATTCCACATCGACATATACATATATATGTTTATTCATCAATGCACAAATACAATGATGACAAATGCAACTCATAGAGACCGACTCACGACTCTATGCAGATGCATGCGGTACCGACTCATCACCCGAGCTCAATTGAAGAACTCAATGGAAATATCCTCCCTGCCGGGCCTACGATATTTCCCCATCGCTCATACCATCATGGCATCCGATGTTTCTGGATTCTTCACGCAGACACAATCCGATTGCTCAAACCCCACAAGGGCACACAATCATTCTGAAGATTCCCACGGAATCAAGTGTAACTCATCGCAACGATTACACCCATTGACTACGCAATGTTCAGAGGATCCTTAAATGATCATTTGTGTAATCAATCACTCACACCCAACAGGGACGTGATATTACACCCGATTCTCCACGGAATCGCGACACATGAATGCATGTCATGATGTTTCTCATACAAAATGACCACATACACTCATGCAATGCACACATATTTCACAATATAGTCATGCATATACCATTAAATACACACATTGCAATTTCTTGCCTTTCGGCCATAATTCATCACCACAACATGTATTTCATGCAATTTCACTTCACAACAACACGGAAGTCATACCATATCCATACCAACAACACATTGCATGATATACACTAATTACACACAATTATAACCGTAAAATTCCACAAAACAACACATTTTCCAATTTTTGACATAATTTAATCGGCCAACAATCTCAAAAACCATTTTTACAAGAAATAACATTTCATAAGCTTTCCAACGATATAAAGAACGTCCCGATCCGAGTTACGGATCAAGAGTTATGAATTTTCAAAAGTCAAGAATTTATTGAGAAACAGCCAAATTTGCCTGGCCACTTGAGAATTCGCCTGGCGAATCCCATTCGCCAGCACTTCGCCTGGCGAGCCAGTGGCGAATCACCAATATAGAAAAACTCCAAGAGTTACAGAAGCTACCCCCTTTCTGTAATTCCAAATTCTCCTGGCGACTTACTAATTCGCCTGGCGAATCTGCCTTCGCCAGCACTTCGCCTGGCGAGCTAGTGGCAAAACCCAATCCGCCTGGCGAATCCCAAATTCGCCTGGCGAATCACACCAGAACCAGAAAAATGCTGTTACGGGTTACACGACCCAAAACCCCCAAAAACCTCATTTTCCACTCCAAATCAATTCCAACAGCAAAACAATTATCAACAATGACTCATAAACACATGGTAATCATACAACGCAAATTATATTGATTTCCGACCGTAAAAACATCGATTCCTCACATATCTCTCATTTCCAACCTAGAATTCAAAAGTTATGGAAAGACAAGAAACATCCAAGCAAACACATACATAATCATACACAATCATACCATAATCGAGTTTCGCACCCTTACCCGATTAAATCGATTCCTAGAAGTTGTTTTCTTTTATTCCTAGCTTTTCCTCTTTTTCTCTATTTTCTCTTCTTTCCCTTCTCTTTTCTTCTTCTCCTTTTCTTTCTCTTACTATTTTTCTTTCTTTTCTAATTCTCTCTATTTCTATTTCTTTCTCTTTTTCTTTCTTTTACTAACTTAGTAAATAATTAGGGAAAAGACTAAAATACCCTTACTCTCAATTATCTCTCAAACGATCCCAAAATGCGATAAAATATAATAACAGTACAAAACAACATATTATCACACCAAAGTCATAAATAAAAATAATATAATACTCAAAATAATTTAATCGACTCGATTAAATAAAATGGTCGAAAATGGGGCGTTACAACTCTCCCCCACTTGGAAATTTTCGTCCTCGAAAATATTACCGAGACGAACAACTCCGGACACGACTCTCGTATCCGACCAACCAACATCAGGCCTACCACAAGGCACACCACAAACAACACGACAACGACGACCACAACAACGACTAGATGCAAAGCCCATACAATGCACTTGACGACTAACACACAACTCAAAGAATACACAAAACACAACTCCCAGGTTCACTCTTGAACCGAAACACAACAGGATCATTACCCTCTCCTTAGGTAACACTCCTCTAATCCCCCACACAGGAATTAGCTACTCGCACTCGAACCAACACAATGGAAACGAGGCAACAACACAAACAAGAACACAAAGTTCCACGACACGACAAGGTCTCAACAACATCAACAAAACAAGAATACCAACCTCCTTGTCACACAACCCTATCACATCAATGCTACGATTCGCCAATCGAACTTATAACCAAAACATCCATCTACTTAGTAACCCATGAACATTATTCAGGCCTCTCACCTAACACTTCCATTCTGAAACATCCAATGGTCTCAACATTCCTACAGATCTCCAATGTCCCACCTAAGAACTCTTACAAGTCGCACACACATATACGAAATGTGCTACATCACGCTTCTGCTGCGCACTCTGATGACTCGTAACCATCAAAACTACCCATCTCACGTCCAAAGTCTAACTTTTCACATACTTCCCAACAACTACTGTTCACATTCTTTCGTGTTATCTTACACACCAGACACAAGCCTCTGAATTGCTCAAACAATTCTAATCCACAGACCACCAAAACTGACATACATAGAAACTTCCGACTTAATTCCTCTGATACAACAATAACTCTTCACAAATGATAATCCAAGTCAAATTCATAACTCATCACAAATTCTAACCATTCTCGTTGTCTCTATTCCTTCAGACCAAACCAGTACTCAATATTCTTGTAATTACCAACCACTTCGAATCTAGAATCATAAAGATAATACTTCCAATATTCCAACATAATTCCACTGCAAACAATTTCCACAATAGTACTGATCCTTTCACGAATCTTCAATTGTCGAAAAACACAAGCCACGACTTTACTCTCTTACGTTAACACACCAACTATACTCATCAAGATACATCCCAAACAATCGACCTCACCTTTGCAAGTCAACCGAAGTAACGAAAACACTAATCTTGGAAAAGCCTTCCATACCCTTCGATAATAACCAACAAAATCCAACAAGTTTCTAATCACCTTTAACTAACTTCGAAGCCTCTACTCAAACCATCACTACGCTTGTCAAACATTCCAACAATTGTAATTCTAATCAAACTCAACCAATACCATACCCTTTACTTAATCCTGAAAGTAAACACTTATTCTCAATCATCACCATATACCACGGTCCGTACTCCACACACAATTCCTGCTCTTGACAATCCAAATTCCATCCTATTGCAACATCCAACCAAAAAAAGGAACTCTCAAATATTACATCCACCCCTAAGGGTTTCCTCAAGGTTTATGTAATCTCTATACCATCACAGAATTTCAAATCGTTTGCAATTCGTCACAATTCAAAACTTAAGCTATGCAAAACACAACCGCAAATTCCCATACTACTCACTTAGCAAATATAGCCTCGACTATTCACTGTTGTCCAACTAAGTTCACACTTTACTCTCTGAGAACAACCCTTAGTAATACTCAATCATTATCCCTCAGAGATATTCCAACTTAATCCACATACACAAACCTCTAATCCGTCTCATCTTCTGATATAAGAATTCTCATCGATTCAACAATGCAATCTGTAACCATCAAGCAAAATCTTGATTCCGCATCACCGTCAGATATAAAGCCTTCCTCAACTTGACAAAATAATCTGCAATCATTTCCTTAAATTTCAAGTAATCCATTCCGCACCACTATCAAAGCCGGAAAGACACGTCCATTCCATCCAACATAATTCCCGTCTGCTATCAACAAGAGATTAAGGGTGACCAGTTCCTCAATTTGTCAATAGACAGCCGACAACCATGATGAGGCATAAACCGTCTCCACCAAACTATAATAGCATACCTTACATCCTATACACAAAACTACCTAAGGCACAACTCCTTAGTTGACATAAACCTTACCTCCGCATTCCTTCTTGAACTAGAAACCACACTTATAACCTTGCAATACATAACACCCTGAGCCAGCGCTCTACACCTGAAGCAACATGGAGAAGTACCAGCTTCTCCCCCACTTATCTCATTCTAATTCCTCCAACTGTAAACACACTAAATCCATCCCAAGTTTTTGCCACAAATGGTCAAAGAACAATTTAAACAAACCAAAGAAGAAATTACTGACCCCTAAGCAGAAGTATCGATAACCATCTTACTACTCCAAGAAGACCGCAACAAATTCAAACACTTCGCGCACTCACACGAAATAAACAAATGAGTCATCCCAATATCAATAATAGCAATTAAAGGCATACTATTAATAAACAAGTACCTTGAGTCAAACGATCCGCACTAGTAGTCTCATCTCCTGCCAATGCAACAACCTTCCTACCAGTCTGAGCTCCCTTCGGTTTCGTACACCCCGTGCTAATATAACCTGTTTCACCACAGTTGAAACACCGCACATTAATTTTCCTACAATCCGCTGCGACATGTCCCGAACCTCCACACTTGGAACATTTCAGTTTATTCCTCCAACAATCCATCTGACGATGTCCTACTTCCCCACACTTGTAACACTTAATGTAACACCTCAGAGGACCAGACATTCCTCCCCCACTACGAGACTGTTGTTTCCCTTTCCTGTCATTCACATTCTCATAGGGAGTAGCACGCACCTTACGATTCTCTTCGTAACTCCTACAACTATTCACCAAATCAGAAAACCTTCTAATCCTCTGATAAGCGATTGCCCGTTTAATCTCCGGATGTAATCCGTTCTCATACTTCACACACTTAGAAAATTCAGCAGTCGCTTCCGGATAATGAGGATAAAACTGCACCAGTTCCACAAACTTAGCAGTGTAGTCAACAATAGACATGTTGCCTTGTTTTAGTTCCAAAAACTCAATCTCTTTCTTTTCCTTCACACCCTCAGGATAATACTTCCTCCGAAACTCTCGGCTAAATAAATCCCAAGTAACCTCTTCATCATCCACTTCCAACACTTGGCACAAACTAACCCACAAATCAGCTGCTTCTTCCTCCAGCATGTGAGTACCCAGTCTCACCTTATCCTCTTCAGCACAATCCATCACATGTAAGATTCTTTCAACCTCTTCAAACCAAAATTGTGCACCATCAGGATCATATCTTCCCTTGAAGATAGGCAGCTTATTCTTTCCGAACTCATCATTACCCAAAACATTCGGTACCCCCTGCACAATCCGAGCCATATTCTGTTCATCCAAATACAGAAACTATGGTTAACCAACAACTCACCAGAACACAACTGCCGCACAACAGCAACTCGCCCAAGGCGACAGACACAACTGACACAGACTGACACGGACTGGCTCTGATACCACTTAATGTGACGCCCCCAATCTACACCCCCAAATAAACATGCATTTAAAGCATTAAAAGAAAATTCAGAATTTGGTCAGAGTATATTTAAATTATCATGGCATAGACGGGGAAATCACATCAATTGAAGCCAAACATTTCATACAACACCTGCCCATAAAGATATGCAACGGTGGGGTAGCAGATAACAGAGGAAACTTTGTTCCTTACACCCACATATTCAAGTACAGAATAAAAGCGGAAAATCTGTACTGAACCTCATATAAATATATATATATATATATATATATCAACTAAAGAGTTTGTCATACATCAAGTTATACATGAACAAACCAAAATCTATATATATATAGTACACGATAAACACAAACGGCCACCCTAGCTACCCGGTGTCACATATCAGAGCCGACCGACAAAAAGGGTGAAGACACAAAGCTTCACAAAAGACCTCCAGCAACTCTAATCTGCAATGCCTCATAGAGCATTATAAAACGAGCAGAAGGGTGAGAAAAGCAACCATAATATAAATGCATATAATTATGTACTACAACATAAACATATAACACATATTCTCACCACAACTCATCATATATCACAATATAGATATATCATCAAGCATATTCATTATGCATACATTCACCATTATCATCATTCCACATAAACATACATGTTATGTCTACTATGTCACAATCATCACATCTCACTCAATATATATCGCAAGGCATATATATATAAAACCAAGCATATTCCTCATAATGCTTATCATTCAACATAAACACACATATTCATGTTTATCCATCCATGCACACCGGCACAATTCTACTCATTCCACATCGACATATACATATATATGTTTATTCATCAATGCACAAATACAATGATGACAAATGCAACTCATAGAGACCGACTCACGACTCTATGCAGATGCATGCGGTACCGACTCATCACCCGAGCTCAATTGAAGAACTCAATGGAAATATCCTCCCTGCCGGGCCTACGATATTTCCCCATCGCTCATACCATCATGGCATCCGATGTTTCTGGATTGTTCACGCAGACACAATCCGATTGCTCAAACCCCACAAGGGCACACAATCATTCTGAAGATTCCCACGGAATCAAGTGTAACTTATCGCAACGATTACACCCATTGACTACGCAATGTTCAGAGGATCCTTAAATGATCATTTGTGTAATCAATCACTCACACCCAAAAGGGACGTGATATTACACCCGATTCTCTACGGAATCGCGACACATGAATGCATGTCATGATGTTTCTCATACAAAATGACCACATACACTCATGCAATGCACACATATTTCACAATATAGTCATGCATATACCATTAAATACACACATTGCAATTTCTTGCCTTTCGGCCATAATTCATCACCACAACATGTATTTCATGCAATTTCACTTCACAACAACACGGAAGTCATACCATATCCATACCAACAACACATTGCATGATATACACTAATTACACAAAATTATAACCGTAAAATTCGACAAAACAACACATTTTCCAAATTTCGACATAATTTAATCGGCCAACAATCTCAAAAACCATTTTTACAAGAAATAACATTTCATAAGCTTTCCAACGATATAAAGAACGTCCCGATCCGAGTTACGGATCAAGAGTTATGAATTTTCAAAAGTCAAGAATTTATTGAGAAACAGCCAAATTCGCTTGGCCACTTGAGAATTCGCCTGGCGAATCCCATTCGCCAGCACTTCGCCTGGCGAGCCAGTGGCGAATCACCAATATAGAAAAACTCCAAGAGTTACAGAAGCTACCCCCTTTCTGTAATTCCAAATTCGCCTGGCGACTTACTAATTCGCCTGGCGAATCTGCCTTCGCCAGCACTTCGCCTGGCGAGCTAGTGGCAAAACCCAATCCGCCTGGCGAATCCCAAATTTGCCTGGCGAATCACACTAGAACCAGAGAAATGCTGTTACGGGTTACACGACCCAAAACCCCCAAAAACCTCATTTTCCACTCCAAATCAATTCCAACAGCAAAACAATTATCAGCAATGACTCATAAACACATGGTAATCATACAACGCAAATTATATTGATTTCCGACCGTAAAAACATCGATTCCTCACATATCTCTCATTTCCAACCTAGAATTCAAAAGTTATGGAAAGACAAGAAACATCCAAGCAAACACATACATAATCATACACAATCATACCATAATCGAGTTTCGCACCCTTACCCGATTAAATCGATTCCTAGAAGTTGTTTTCTTTGATTCCTAGCTTTTCCTCTTTTTCTCTCTTTTCTCTTCTTTCCCTTCTCTTTTCTTCTTCTCCTTTTCTTTCTCTTACTATTTTTCTTTCTTTTCTAATTCTCTCTATTTCTATTTCTTTCTCTTTTTCTTTCTTTTACTAACTTAGTAAATAATTAGGGAAAAGACTAAAATACCCTTACTCTCAATTATCTCTCAAACGATCCCAAAATGCGATAAAATATAATAACAGTACAAAACAACATATTATCACACCAAAGTCATAAATAAAAATAATATAATACTCAAAATAATTTAATCGACTCGATTAAATAAAATGGTCGAAAATGGGGCGTTACACACGGAGACATGCACCTCGCTCCTCCAAACGAGCTTAAGTCATTGTCGTCCCCGTGGCCATTTGCATGGTGGGGAATGGATATCCTCGGACCTTTCGTCATAGGGTCGTACCAAAACAAGTACCCTCATCGTCGGGGTGGATTACTTCACGAAGTGGATTGAGGCCGAGGCGCTGGCCAAAATCACTGCTTTCAACATACTCCGTTTCTACAAGAGAAACATCCTCGCCCGATTCGAGATGCCCCAAGCCATTGTCACGGACAACGGGACACAGTTCACCGACAGGAACTTCCAAGACTTCGTCGCCAAATTGGGCACAAAACAGCACTTCACGTCGGTCGAACACCCCCAACCAACGGGCAGGCCGAAGCAGCGAACAGAGTGATGCTCCGGGAACTGAAGCGACGACTCGGCGAGGCCAAACAACGGTGGGTCGAGGAGTTGCACAGCGTCCTCTGGGCGTATCGAACAACCCCACACTCCACGACCGGGGAGACCCTGTTTCGCCTAACGTATGGCACCGAAGCGGTTATCCCCGTGGAGATCAGGGAACCCTCGAGGAGGACAGAAGCTCCCCTCGATGACGAAACAAACAACGAAGCCCTGCGAGAGGAACTCGACCTTGTCGAAGAGATAAGGACCGACGCTTCCCTCCGAGAAGCCTCTTTAAAACAAAAAATAACTTTGCGTTATAATGACAAAGTTATCAAACGCGACTTCCAAGTTGGCAGTCTTGTCCTACGGAGAAATCAGAAAGATTCACGCGAAGGAAAACTGGCCGCAAACTGGGAGGGCCCATACCGCGCCATTGCGAAGACGGGGACGGGTGCCTATTATCTCGAAAACCTCCACGGTGAACAACTTGCTCGACCATGGAATGCTGAGAAGCTCAAACAATATTACAGTTAGACACTGCCCGGGACAGTACGACGTCGCGACCACGGGGGCGCGCAACGGTACATGTGCGACACCTCTGTATAACACACGACGGCCAAAAACCACGAAGTGTGTGCGTGAGACTTTTTGACCCGACGAGGAGGCCTCAACCGAGCTCCGTCATCGACGTACCAATTAGGCAGAACACCCAGCTCGCGATGGGAAGTTCACGCCACGAAGCTAAGACCTCGACCGACGTCTTAGCCTCATTGAAGGTCGGGGTACAGCCCCCGATCAATCGACTAGCTCTCTCCGCAGTCGAGGATCATCAGAGTCGAGCAAACTCCCAAGACGCCAGTGATCTCAACTACTTAGGCAAAAATAAGTAATGTATAAAGTATCACACACAAGCAAAATAAATAAAGAGGCAAAGCGAAGTATAAGAATCGGGCAAAGCCCATTGTACGGATATTACATATATAAGCCCACAAGCCGGGCAAGAATAACCATTGTACGAGTATTACATCAAGTAAGCCCACAAGCCGGGCAACAACAACAAAATGGCATGCAGGCCAAGCAAACTATATTCCTAATCTGCATCGGTCTCGGCGGCGTCTGGCCCACCTCCCTCGTTGGCATTCCCTTCCTGCCCGGGCAACACTATCCGGCCATCGACCACCTCGCAGTCAGCGTCCGCCCCGTCGGTCACCAGGTCGGGATTTAGGATCCGAAGTTGCGCCACTGCATTTCGGAACCCTATGCCCGCAGTTTCAAGAGCATCGTCCTCGGCTAGACGGAGATCCTGCTCGAGCTTCCTGAGTTGGGCCACCAGCGCCGCTCGAGTGGTTAGGAGCTTATCCTCTTCAGTTTCTCCTTCAGCTGGGCCGAACAGCATCCTCTAACTCGGCAATCCTCTCCCTGAGCCGCTTCTCCTCTGCCTCCAGCTCAGTGATCCGGGCAAGATGGTCTTTCTCCGCTTCCTCGGCTTCCTTTAGCTTGGTCTCAGCCCGCTGCTGCTGCTCGCTCTGTTCTTTATTCAGGTCCCTGCATTCCTTCAACTCTTTGCGCAGGTCGAGCAGCTCAGCATCCAAGGTCTCGAGTCTTTCTTACAGTCGAGAAAGTTCAGCAGCGGGGCGAGTCTCATCGTTCAGGACAATAGCAGTCGAGCAAAGCCGCATGACCGCAGACATGTCTTCAAAGATCGTTTTCCTCCTCGCTTCCGCAGCGGCCGCCTAGCATAGCTTGGATTTCAGAGGGAGGGACGCGAGGATAGATGACTTCAGAGAAGAAGCGGGGCTTGAGATGGCATGGTGGGAGTTCGAAGCTTGAAGGAGGTGGGGGACTGTCTTCGTGGGCCAGGTCGACGATCTCCGCGTTCGAAACCCGTTGTCGTTTCAGCGTCCCTTGAGTACCCGGAGACTGGCTCCCAGCAGGAGGTGTCCGCCTGTCTGAAATCCCCGACTCGGTCGCAGCAGGCTGAGATTAACTGGAGCCTTCGGGCATCGCAGCGGAGGAAACACCCTCAGGCATGACCCCAGAAGGAGCAACATCTTGACCCTTTGAACGAGATGCCTCTCCCCGGGCCTGCTCTTCTCGAGCCCTCTTCGCCTTCAACTTCTTGAGTCTCTCCTCGGCTCCGGCCATTTTTTCCTGCAAAAAGAAAGAAAACATTAGTAAGGCAAGGTATACAGACACGAGGAAGGCTTAGATTGTAACGCCCCAATTTTGGTCTTTTATTCTAATTGAGTCGTTTTTTATTATTTTCTTATTATATTATTTTATTTCTAACTTTTATGTGGAAATATGTTATTTTTCGTCGCAAATATATTTTATCGGGTTTTGGGAACGTTTGCGAGATATTTGAGTGTAGGGGTATTTTGGACACTTGGGTGTATTTTGTTAAGTTAGTAAAGAAAAGAAAGATAGAAATAGAGAGAAAAATAGTAGAAAAGAAGAAAAGAGAAGAAAAGAAGAAAATAGAAGAAAAGAGGAGAAGAGAGAAAAGAGAGAAATTGGAGAAAAGCTTGGGAAACCAAGAGAACAAGTTCTAGGAATCGATTAAATCGGGTAAGGGTGTGAAACTCGATTATCTTATTGTTGTGTATGATTATGTATGTATGGTTGCATGTTGTATTGTCTCGTTCGGTAGTTTTTTGGGTATAGGTCGAAATTGCGTAATCGAGTAGAAATAGATGTTTTCACGGACGGAATTCGATATAATTTGTGTTGTATGATCTTTATATGTGTATGAACCATTGCTAGTAATTGTTTTGCTGTTGGAAATGATTTGGGGAAGAAAATGAGATTTTGAGGGGTGACGAACAGTGCAAACACGCAGCAGAAATTCTGCTTCTGGTGCAGAGCGCCGGGCGAAAGGCCCTGAGCGCCGGGCGATGCGTCTTTTCACCGGGCGGTTTTGAGAGGCGCAGAGGTGCCAAGTTTCTGCCTCTTTGGATTATTTTGGGGGATTGGTGTCGCCTGTGCTTCGCCGGGCGAAGTAGAGGCGAAGCGTGTTTCGCCGGGCGGTGAGCATGCTTCGTCGGGCGGTTTGTGTGTTTTTGAAAACATTTTCTTTTTTTTTTAAAAATTCATATCTTTCGAACCGTATTTCCGATTTGAGTGATATTTATATCGTTGGAAAGCTTATAAAATGTACTTTATGATGATGATGATGATTTTGGAATTTTTAGCCGATTTAATTATGTTGGAAAAATCGGGAATAGTGTCATTTTGTCGACTTTTGCTGTTATAATTGTGTGAATTGGATGTGTAAGGTACACCCGTACTGTTAATATGAATGTTGTATGGATTGTGTGCTGTGTTGGGATAAGAATACTATGTGTGGATGATGATTTGTGGCCTAAGGGCAAGAAAATATTATGTGTGGTATTTGATGGTAAGTGCATGATCATGATTGTGTGCATGTATGCAATGTGAATGTCATGAGTCATTGTATGCCAAGCATCATGATATGTATTGTGGAAACGTCCTTAGTGGCGGTTTGGTTCCTGAGGGAATCTGCTATAACATCGTGTGCCTCGAAAATATGAGGCGATGCCTGAGGACCTAAAGCGATGGTTGTAGACGATCGTGTGCCCATGATGGGACATAAAGCGATCCATAACGTCGTGTGCCTCGAAAATATGAGGCGATGCCTGAGGACTTAAAGCGACGGGTGAACATCGTAGACCCGACGGGGGTGTTACTTGAGATTCTTAGTAACGAGCGATGGTTTCAATAGTTCCTGAGTGAACTGGTGATGAGACATGAGAAACATTGGAAGTCGGTACCGCCTGGCATGTGCATAGAGTCGTTGTGTCGGTCTCTGTGTATTTGCATAATCATGGATTAATTGTGTATGTTAATTGTGAATGTGAATAATGTGATGGAATATGTATAATTGTGTTGATGAGGAGTGTATTATGTGTGGTTGATGTGCATTGGTGATGAATACCTGATAATTGTACTGTGTTATGTTTTATTCGATTGTGGTGCATTTGTGGTGAGAACTTTATACTTGTGTATTTTGTGTTAATATATAATTTTATTCAACGGTATTATGATTGTTTTTCTCACCCTTCTGCTGTTTTATAATGCTCTATGAGGCATTGCAGATTAGAGTTGCTGGAGGTCTTTTGTGAAGCTTTGCGTCTTCATTCTTTTGTCGGTCGGCTCTGATATGTGACACCGGGTAGTTAGGGTGGCCGTTTGTGATAATTGTATATTATGTATATGTATATCTTTTGGCTTGTGCCGGTATAACTTGATGTTTGACAAACTTTTCTTGATATATATATATATATATATATGTATGTTATTCAGTTTTAGATTTTCCGCTTTTATTCTAAAATCTGAATTGTGGGTGTAAGGAACTGAGTTCCTCTGTTGATTGCTACCCCACTGTTGCATATCTAAATGAGCAGGTGTTGTATGTTATGTTTGTTTCAAATTGATGTGATGCTCCCTGTCTATGCCATGTTTTCAAATATACTCTGATGAAATTTCGAATTTTCTTTTACCGCTTTAATAGCCTGGGGGTACTAGATTGGGGGTGTTACATTAAGTGGTATCAGAGTCAGTCTGTGTCAGTTTGCGCCAGTTTGTGTCAGTCTGTGTCTGTTGTGTCAGTCCTTGTTGGTCGCTGTGGTTGGTTGAGCTGTTTGTTTAACCATAGTTTCTGTTATTGGAAATGAACAGAATATGGCTGGAAGGAATGATGCTGCTCTAGCTGCTGCGATGCAGGCTATGGCTCGTGCTGTGCAGGGTGCACCGAATGCTGGAGAGAATGACGAGTTTAGAAAGAATAGGCCGCCTGTCTTCAAAGGGAGACATAATCCTGATGGAGCGCAGATTTGGTTGAAAGAGATTGAGAGGATTTTTAAGGGGATGGATTGTGATGAGGGCAGTAAGGTGAGACTGGGAACTCACATGTTGCAGGAAGAAGCAGATGACTGGTGGGTCGGTACTCGTCAGGTGTTGGAAGCTGCAGAGGACGAAGAGATCACTTGGGAAGTGTTTAGCCGAGAGTTTATAAGGAAGTATTTTCCCGAGGATGTGAGAGGAAAGAAAGAAATTGAGTTTTTGGAGCTGAAGCAAGGTAATATGTCTGTTGTGGATTATACAGCTAAGTTTGTTGAGTTGGTGCAGTTTTATCCTCATTATGCTGAAGCGACCGCGGAATTCTCTAAGTGTGTGAAGTATGAAAGTGGATTGCGTCCTGAGATAAAAAAGGCGATAGGTTACCAGAGGATAAGGAGGTTTGCTGATTTGGTGGAATGTTGTAGGATTTATGACGAGGATAGTAAGGCTCGATCTACTCACTACAAAAGTGTAAGTGACAGGAAAGGGAAGCAGCAGTTTCGAAGTGGTCCGTATGTAACACCGGAGGATAAAGGTAAACAAAGGGGTACTTTTGATCGAAGGTCAGGTGGAGGTGGTATGTCTAATGCTCCGAGGTGTTTTAGGTGTGGTGGATTGGGACATCGTCAGTCCGAGTGTAGGAAGAATTTGGATAAGTGTTCTAACTGTGGAGGTGAAGGACATGTTGTGGCTGATTGTAAAAGGAAGAATGTGGTGAAGTGTTATAACTGTGGGGAACCTGGTCACATTAGCTCGAAGTGTCTGAATTAGAAGAAAGATCCGACTAGTGGCAAGGTGTTTTCTTTGGCAGGAACTCAGACTTCAAGTGCAGATCGTCTGATTCGGGGTACTTGCTTTATTAATAGTACGCCTTTAGTTGCTATTATTGATACTGGAGCGACTCATTCATTTATTTCGTCTGAGGTGCGCGAAGCGTTTGAATCTTGTGTGGTCTTTGATGGATGGTGAGATGGTTATTGATACTCCAGCGATGGGGTCAGTAACTACTTCTTTGGTGTGTTTGAGTTGTCCTTTGACCATTTATGGTAAAGACTTTGAGATGGATTTAGTGTGTTTACCGTTGGAAGGTTTGGATGTAGTTTTGGGAATGAATTGGTTGCAATTTAATAGGGTTCATATTGATTGTTATCATAAGCTGGTAAGGTTTCCTTCTCTGGAGAAAGACGAAGACTCGAGTTTCTTATCTACCAAAGAGTTGAAGAGACTTTTGGCGGACGAAGCTCAGTTGTTTGGATTGTTTGCATCTTTGACTTTGGATAGTCAGGTTTCGCTTGAGGTGTTTCCTGTTGTGTGTGAATTTCCTGAAGTGTTTCCTGAGGATATTTCAGACTTGCCGCCAGAGAGAGAGGTGGAGTTCTCGATAGATCTAGTTCCTGGTACTAGACCTGTTTCTATGGCACCTTATAGAATGTCGGCATCTGAGTTGGTAGAGTTGAAGAAACAGTTGAATGACTTGTTGGAGAAGAAGTTTGTAAGGCCAAGTGTTTCTCCTTGGGGTGCGCCAGTTTTGTTGGTGAAAAAGAAAGATGGAAGTATGCGATTGTGTATTGATTATCATCAGTTGAATAAGGTGACGATTAAGAATAAGTATCCGCTTCCGAGAATTGATGATCTGATGGATCAGTTGGTTGGTGCTTGTGTGTTTAGTAAGATTGATTTGAGATACGTATATCATCAGATAAGAGTGAAGGAAGAAGATATTCAGAAGACGGCCTTTAGGACACGATACGGTGATTATGAATATTCGGTGATGCCGTTCGGGGTTTCTAATACGCCTGGTGTGTTTATGGAATACATGAATCGGATTTTCCACGAGCATTTGGATCGATTTGTCGTTGTGTTTCTTGATGACATATTGATTTATTCTAAGTCTCGCGAGGAGCATGCGGAACATTTGCGTATTGTTTTATAGGTTTTGAAGGAGAGGAAGCTTTTTGCAAAATTGTCCAAGTGTGAATTCTGGTTATCGGAAGTAAGTTTTCTTGGACACGTGATTTCAGGTAACGGTATTTCTGTGGATCCATCTAAAGTAGAAGCAGTTCTACAATGGGAGGCTCCGAGATCTGTTACTAAAATTCGTAGCTTTTTGGGTTTGGCCGGTTATTATCGACGGTTCATTGAAGGGTTTTCTAAGCTAGCATTGCCGTTGACCCAGTTGACTTGTAAAGGGCAAGCGTTCATTTGGGATATTCGGTGCGAGGAGAGTTTTAATGAGCTGAAGAGAAGATTGACGACAGCTCCAATTTTGATTTTTCTGAATCCTAATGAACCATTTGTGGTGTATTGTGATGCTTCTTTGATTGGTCTAGGTGGTGTTCTGATGCAAGAAGGTAAGGTTGTGGCTTATGCTTCAAGGCAGTTAAGAGTTCATGAGAAGAATTATCCTACTCATGATCTTGAGTTAGCAGCTGTGGTTTTTGTGTTGAAGATTTGGAGGCATTATCTTTTTGGTGCGAGGTTTGAAGTCTTTAGTGATCATAAGAGCTTGAAATATTTGTTTGATCAGAAGGAATTGAATATGAGGCAACGTAGGTGGTTGGAATTCTTGAAAGACTATGACTTTGGCTTGAACTACCATCCTGGTAAAGCTAATGTGGTAGCTGATGCGTTGAGTCGGAAATCGTTGCATATGTCAGCTTTAATGGTTAAGGAATGAGAACTTTTGGAATCGTTTAGAGATTTGAGTTTGGTATGTGAAGTGACTTCGGATAGTGTAAGGCTTGGAATGTTGAAGGTTACTAATGATTTTCTGATGACGGTTAGTGAGAAACAGAAGTTGGATGTGAAATTTGTGGATTTGATGTTGGTTGGAGAAAGAGATGCGAATAGTGATTTTCAAGTGGATTCTAATGGTGTTTTGAGGTTTCGTGGACGAATTTGTATTCCGGATGATCCAGAGTTAAAAAGGATGATTTTGGAGGAAGGGCACCAGAGTAATTTGAGTATACATCCTGGAGCGAATAAGATGTATCAAGACTTGAAGAAGATTTTCTGGTGATCTGGTTTGAAAAGAGATGTGGCTCAATTTGTGTATGCTTGTTTGACTTGTCAGAAATCGAAGGTGGAGCATTTGAGGCTTAGTGGTTTGTTGCAACCGTTGGATATTCCTGAGTGGAAGTGGGATAGGATTTCGATGGATTTTGTAACGGGGTTACCGAACACTCAGAGAGGGCATAATGCTATTTGGGTGGTTGCTGATAGGCTGACTAAATCGGCTCATTTTATTCCGATTGACATCAGTTTTTCTTTGGAGAGGTTGGCTGAGATTTATATCAGTGTGGTTGTGAAGTTGCATGGGGTTCCATTGAGTATTGTTTCTGATCGAGATCCAAGGTTTACACCGAGATTTTGGGAAAGTTTACAGAAGGCTTTGGGTTCTAGATTGAGATTGAGTTCGGCTTATCATCCGCAGACGGATGGTCAGACGGAGAGGACGATTCAGTCGTTGGAGGATTTGTTGAGGGCTTGTGTTTTGGAACAAGGTGGTTAGTGGGATAGTTATCTTGCGTTGATTGAATTCACGTATAATAAAAGATTTCATTCTAGTATTGGTATGACGCCGTTTGAAGCATTGTATGGACGAAGGTGTCGGACGCCGTTGTGTTGGCACGAATCTGGTGAGAGGACGGTGGTAGGACCGGAGTTGGTACAGCAGACTACAGAGAAAGTGAAGCTTATTCGAGAGAAAATGAAGGCTTCTCAGAGTAGACAAAAGAGTTATCATGATCGGAGACGGAAGGATCTTGAGTTTCAGGAGGGCGATCATGTATTTCTGAGAGTTACGCCGGTAACGGGTGTTGGTCGTGCTTTGAAATCGAAGAAACTTACTTCTCGGTTTATTGGTCCTTACCAGATATCTGAGAGAGTGGGGTGTTGTGGCGTATAGGGTGGCGTTGCCGCCGAGTCTGTCGAATTTGCATGATGTGTTTCATGTTTCACAGCTTCGGAAGTATGTACCGGATCCGTCACATGTGATTCCGATGGATGAGGTTGAGGTAAGGGAGAATCTTACAGTTAAGGCTTTACATGTTAAGATTTTGGATCGCGAAGTGAAGCAGTTGCGAGGCAAGGATATTGTTTTGGTGAAGGTAGCGTGGGGAGGCGCTGCTGAGGGCAATTTGACTTGGGAGTTGGAGAGTCGGATGCGGGAGTCGTATCCAGAGTTGTTTGTTTCAGGTGAGATTTTCGAGGACGAAAATTTCTAAGTGGGGGAGAGTTGTAACGCCCCAGTTTTGGTCTTTTATTCTAATTGAGTCGTTTTTGATTATTTTATTATTATATTATTTTATTTATGACTTTTATGTGGAAATATGTTATTTTTCGTCGCGAATATATTTTATCGGGTTTTGGGAACGTTTGCGAGATATTTGAGTGTAGGGGTATTTTGGACACTTGGGTGTATTTTGTTAAGTTAGTAAAGAAAAGAAAGATAGAAATAGAGAGAAAAATAGTAGAAAAGAAGAAAAGAGAAGAAAAGAAGAAAAGAGAAGAAAAGATGAGAAGAGAGAAAAGAGAGAAATTGGAGAAAAGCTTGGGAAATCAAGAGAACAAGTTCTAGGAATCGATTAAATCGGGTAAGGGTGTGAAACTCGATTATCTTATTGTTGTGTATGATTAAGTATGTATGGTTGCATGTTGTATTGTCTCGTTCGGTAGTTTTTCGGGTATAGGTCGAAATCGCGTAAACCAGTAGAAATCGATGTTTTCACGGACGAAATTCGATATAATTTGTGTTGTATGATCTTTATATGTGTATGAACCATTGCTAGTAATTGTTTTGTTGTTGGAAATGATTTGGGGAAGAAAATGAGATTTTGAGGGGTGATGAACAGTGCAAACACGCAGCAGAAATTCCGCTTCTGGTGCAGAGCGCCGGGCGAAAGGCCCTGAGCGCCGGGGTGATGCGTCTTTTCGCCGGGCGGTTTTGAGAGGCGCAGAGGTGCCAAGTTTCTGCCTCTTTGGATTATTTTGGGGGATTGGTGTCGCCTGTGCTTCGCCGGGCGAAGCAGAGGCGAAGCGTGTTTCGCCGGGCGGTGAGCATGCTTCGCAGGGCGGTTTGTGTGTTTTTGAAAACATTTTCTTTTTTTTTAAAAATTCATATCTTTCGAACCGTATTTCCGATTTGAGTGATATTTATATCGTTGGAAAGCTTATAAAATGTACTTTATGATGATGATGATTTTGGAATTGTTAGCCGATTTAATTATGTCGGAAAAATTGGGAATAGTGTCATTTTGTCGACTTTTGCTGTTATAATTGTGTGAATTGGATGTGTAAGGTACACCGTACTGTTAATATGAATGTTGTATGGATTGTTTGCTGTGTTGGGATAAGAATACTATGTGTGGATGATGATTTGTGGCCTAAGGGCAAGAAAATATTATGTGTGGTATTTGATGGTAAGTGCATGATCATGATTGTGTGCATGTATGCAATGTGAATGTCATGAGTCATTGTATGCCAAGCATCATGATATGTATTGTGGAAACGTCCTGAGTGGCGGTTTGGTTCCTGAGGGAATCTGCTATAACATCGTGTGCCTCGAAAATATGAGGCGATGCCTGAGGACCTAAAGCGATGGTTGTAGACGATCGTGTGCCCATGATGGGACCTAAAGCAATCCATAATGTCGTGTGCCTCAAAAATATGAGGCGATGCCTGAGGACTTAAAGCGACGGGTGAACATCGTAGACCTGACGGGGGTGTTACTTGAGATTCTCAGTAACGAGCGATGGTTCCAATAGTTCCTGAGTGAACTGGTGATGAGACATGAGAAACATTGGAAGTCGGTACCGCATGGCATGTGCATAGGGTCGTTGTGTCGGTCTCTGTGTATTTGCATAATCATGGATTAATTGTGTATGTTAATTGTGAATGTGAATAATGTGATGGAATATGTATAATTGTGTTGATGAGGAGTGTATTATGTGTGGTTGATGTGCATTGGTGATGAATACCTGATAATTGTACTGTGTTATGTTTTATTCGATTGTGGTTCATTTGTGGTGAGAACTTTATACTTGTGTATTTTGTGTTAATATATAATTTTATTCAACGGTATTATGATTGTTTTTCTCACCCTTCTGCTGTTTTATAATGCTCTATGAGGCATTGCAGATTAGAGTTGCTGGAGGTCTTTTGTGAAGCTTTGCGTCTTCATTCTTTTGTCGGTCGGCTCTGATATGTGACACCGGGTAGTTAGGGTGGCCGTTTGTGATAATTGTATATTATGTATATGTATATCTTTTGGCTTGTGCCGGTATAACTTGATGTTTGACAAACTTTTCTTGATATATATATATATATATATATATATATATATATATATATATGTATGTTATTCAGTTTTAGATTTTTCGCTTTTATTCTAAAATCTGAATTGTGGGTGTAAGGAACTGAGTTCCTCTGTTGATTGCTACCCCACTGTTGCATATCTAAATGAGCAGGTGTTGTATGTTATGTTTGTTTCAAATTGATGTGATGCTCCCTGTCTATGCCATGTTTTCAAATATACTCTGATGAAATTTTGAATTTTCTTTTACCGCTTTAATAGCCTGGGGGTACTAGATTGGGGTGTTACATAGATCGAGGATGTTTTCACCACCTAACAGCTCGTCTGCTTCTTCGTCAGAGAAGGTCTCGAGCAGAACACGAGTATTGATCAAGCGACGTTGTTTCTTCACCTGCCCGTCTGCTCCCGTTATAGGCTCGCTGTCCAGTGTTTCGTACTGAGCTTCATTGAAACTCTCGACAAACGCGACGATCTTATCATAAGCTGTCCGGTCGTCGACGTCCAGCTGATTATGTTTCACCTTATATTTATCAACCCCTTTTTTGAAGTGTTCCTCCGTCCAGTACAGGGGGAACTTCGGCTCCAGAACCTCCTCAGAGCAACCGTCGACTTTACGGGTGACTCTCCGATACAACGAGTTGATGCCCTCAAGGGTGACCGGCTTCACGAAATAGTAGCGGTACTTGAAGTCCCGGACGGAATCCAAGTACGTGTGGAACAGAGCTTTGCTCTGCTTAAAGGACACCCAGCTGTGTCGTCGACCGGCCGACGACCTTTGAAGATGGAATATACGAAAGAAGAGGGACACCGTCGGCACGATTTTCAAGTGTTTACAAACGAGCTCGAAAGCCCGGATAAAGGCCAGCGAGTTCGGATGAATCTGCGAGGGTGCCAGCCTCAACCAGGCGAAGACCCCCTCTTGGAAATCCGTGAAGGGCAGCCTCTACCCCGCTTCGTCGAACATGAACTCGTACAGCGGGATACGCATTCCTCGGTAAGGCGAGCATATCCGGTGATGTTCTTCTGGGAGGAAAACCTTCCATGATTTATCGGACCCAATTAGCCTGTGCTCGACAGTGCAGAACGCCTCTTCCACGTCTTTATAGACAAAGATGGACGACATCTCCAAGGCTTCGTCGCAGACCCACTCCTCGAGTGGGCGCTCCTGGGCAAAAGCCATATGTGCCATGGGAGATTCTGGGTGGTCGTCCTCTTAAAATGATCCTACAACCACCTTCGCAGCCAAACCGTCCATTTACCTGAAAAGCAGAAGGAAACGGTGAATTCGATGGGTCATATCAAATTCACCCCTCCACCGCTGTTCAAGCGAACGGGCGAGGAAGAGGCAAGGCTTTCTCGTTTCCCCGACATAAGCGGCCGAGGATCAACATGGTCACCGGGGAATTCATCGCCTCCCCGAAAAATTCTGCCCCCGTGTTCCCATAACGCTAACGAAAAGAGTAACTATTGGGGACTCCAGGACATTCAACGTGTCCCCGAGATGTTCATCCCTGGTCCCCGAGATATTCAACAAAAGCGAGAGAAATTCTTAGCACCCCCCTCTCTCAACAACTAGAGATTCTCGCCGTATTCGCCAGGAATCCTTTCATTTCTTGTGGGAACTTCATCAGTTCACCAAGGAAATGCTATACACTAGTTAAAATTAAAAAGAAACGCAAGAAAAAGGTCAGTTTTGAGCAAATACCTTATAGGCGGCGGTTTAGGTTTTCGGCGCGGAGTTTCTGGCAGTTGACGGCGGCGAACGGCTACTGTAGAAGGTAGAGAGAGAAGGAGCGAGATTGTTGAGAGAGAAACGGAAAAGTGGGAAATGAACGAGGGGAGGAGTTTTTATAAGTGGCTCTCGCGGGACTCGAGGGACATAGGGCATAAGGCTCCTCCCTGCGAGGAGTATACAGGATTCACATCTCCTCGACCACGGGAGGCTCCTCCCCCGCAAGGAGCACCCAACGGTCCATCCCGCGTGGACACGTTCCAAGTAACCTCCCACGTCCGAAAGATTCGGTCTGCCCTACTTCCAGAAATCTAGGAGCAGTTACTCTAGGGCGAAGACCACGTGCTGGTCTTCACTACTACACATAAGCCCTAGCAGTTACTTGGAGTGGGCCTAGTTGATCCAACCCATTGCAGGTAACCGTTGGCCCCGCGCTGGGGGCTCTCTATAAACACCCTCTCATTTGAGAGGGTCAGGTTAGACACATTCTTCTTACCACTCACTCTTTCTGTATTTGCTGATATTCTGTACACTCTCTCACTTGAGCGTCGGAGTACCTTGCAGGTACACCACCCGCCCCCCCCCCCCCCCCTTCGTCTCTCACCATCACCGGAGCTGCCGTTCCAGACGCCGTTGGCCACTATCAACTGTCTGATTCAGGTACGATCATACTCTAAGAATTATTAAAAAAAAAAAAAGACAAAACAATCGAGCTCATAATGGAATTCGTAATCTCCTCTAAATATTTAGAAAAATACTATTCCTACACCAAACCATACACCTACACCGTATTTCACTGTTCATCTATACGGTGAACAGGTAAAAAGTGAAATATTATAATAATATATATTTTCAAAAAAAATCAAAATAAAAATATTTTTTTAATTTTTAAATTAAATAATATTAACATAAAATTATTTGTTTAATCAACTTCATAACTTTATTAACTAACATTTTACATTTTATTAATCAACTTTATTTGTTGCTAAAAATTATTTTTAATACTGTACGTCTATTAATCAATTTCATAATTTCACTAACCAACTTTAATTTACTTCTAAAAATTATTTTTAATATCTAAGCGTTTATTAACCAACTTCTCACTTCATTAATCAACTTTTTATATTTCATTAACCAAATTTTTATATTTCATTAACCAAATTTATTTCACTATTTTAAAATTACTATTTACGAACATTATTCCAAGACACTGTTCACACATTGTTCAAAAGTATTGTTCACATACTGTTCATAAAAAATATTATTTTATTAAAAAACACTATTGATGTATGCATTTGGTATAACATATAGTATAGGAATAGCATGACTGAAATATTTAACAAACTCACGAAACTGTTATTAAAAAAAAAAAACGTACAGCAATTTTATAGAGTTATAGGTCCAACCATGGTCAAAGAATACCCCAATAAAAAAATTTTACGTGTTTATTTTCTCTCCAAAAATAAACCTCATGAAACTTATGTCATGTCGCCGTCCTCTTGATGAAAACTACGGACAACCCAACGTTCACCAACTAGGTTGGCCAAAAAACATTATTATGCCACCTGCTTCAATTACAAACATCTGAATCATCAAACAGAACCAACTCATAAATCCATGAACTATGAGACAAAGATGAAGAATTAGTGGTTTGCTGCTATGCTTCGTAGCCCAAGTGATCTTGACCAATGGTCGTTTGTAGTGGTCAATATCACGTCCAAAAGTGATATGACAGATATTGGGGTTGCAAATCTAACTCTAACCAGAGGTTTTCAATTGAATCATTGAAAATTTTAGAGTATTAATTATTGTATAACATATTTTGGACATTTAGAATACAACTCAGCTCCCAAACCCGAAAGTTATCAACTAGATTATGACCAGCATCAATGCAGATTATTTTGAAGTCACATCAACAAGACAAAAACAAAAATGGCATTGAAAGATCAAAACCTAGACAGAGAAAAAATATGCCTTCAAATTCCATTGAACTAGTTTTGATGATTTGAAGAATTGAACATATCACCCATCAGTAAGCAAACCATTATGTTCCAACCTTCAGCGACACCAAGCATAAATCAATATACCTCATGAATATCCTATACAAGTATTTTTCAATTGCTGATGAACAAATGCTCGGAACAAGATTATTGTGTACACAAGAAGCCCCAAGTCAAATAAAACTACATTTCTTGTCTAAGAAAAACACAAAATCCAGGAGCACCTTACACTTACCATTCAGATGAAAACTCTACTAGCAGAATTGTTAAATACAACTTGCGTAATCTCTATCTTAAGTGTCTTGACTGAAAAAGTTTTGGTGAATAAACCCTCTCAATAAATCCCTTGCTTGGGACACTTGATTGACTGAGTAAGATATTTTGGAAAATTTATCCCTTTCTTCGAAGAGCGCCAAGGACAGGACCTTACATCCGGATGAAAATTCTACTGACATGATTGTCAAATAGAACTATATCTTGAATGATATCTCACAGGTCGTGCGTGAAAATGTTTCCGTAACTAAACCCTCCTTATCATTCCCTTGCTAGGAAAATCGACCCCATTCTTCTCCTATATCATGCTTCACAGTTGAGCTGTTTTGGTGAGTAACCAGCTTCAGTTATACTCAGTCGTATTATTTCAAGCATTCTGTAAATGTTGGAAGAATGGTCATGGTCTCTGTCTCCTGCAACAAAGCGAAGAACTTTACCCTCCGCTTCAATTAAGCTCCAACCCGTAACTTTATTGTCAACTCTCTCAACCATTAACCTTCGAACTCTAACCACATCTTCCCATTTTCTTGCTTTTGCATAGATTCCAGCTAACTGCACATAATGACCATCATGCGTCGGATCCAACTTCAACAACTTATTTCCAATCTTTTCTCCCATTTCCATCAACCCATGAATCTTACAAGCATCAAGCAGTGTTGCCCACATTACAGGATCTGGTGCAACAGTCATTGTCTCAATCAACCGAACCGCTTCATCAATTAATCCCGCACGAGCTAGGAGATCAACCAAGCACCCATAGTGCTCCATCTCCGGTTGAATTCCATAACAATCCACCATTAACTTAAAGTAATGCTTTCCCTCACTAACAAAACCAGCCCTACTACAAGCATTTAAAACTCCAACAAAAGTCACATTCACAGGACTAAAACCCTCACGTATAAACTCATGAAATAACGCAAGTGCCTCCTTTGCTCGGTCATGTGAAGCTAGCCCACATATCATGACATTCCAAGTCCATATATCCTTCTTTAACATGCGATCAAACAAAGCTCTCGACTCTTCAATGCAACCACACTTTGCATACATATCAACCAAAGCAGTCCCAATTGGGACAGTTATTCGAAATCCCAGAGATTCAATGGTTGAATGAATAAACCTCCCACACCCTAACAAACCCATCTGAGCAGAAGCAGAAAGCACAGTAACCAAAATAGCCTCATTAGGTCTCATCCCTTTCTCCCTCATTAACCTAAAACACTCCAACCCATCTTCCAAGTTCCCATTTTGAACATACCCCATTATCATCGTACTCCAAGAAACAACATCTCTTTGCGGCATTTCATCAAACATCTTCTCCGCAACACCAACCTCTCCTCTTCTAACCAGACCAGCCAACATGGAGTTCCACGTGACAACATCACTGCAAAGGGTATCTATATCAGTATCTTCTTCAAACACCCTTTTGGAATACTCAGTCGTTGAAAAACCCTCAAAGTAAAAATGAATAAGCGCATTTCGAACAAACACGTGACCCGCATAACCGAGTTTGATCACGTGACAATGAACCTGAACACCTGGGGTAGGCGTGAACGTGAATGTGTGGCCTTTGGTGCATGCGTGAAGGAGGAAAGTGAAGGTGTGTTGATTGGGGTTGAGGAAACGACGTCGCATGGAAGAGTAAAGTGCGAGGGAGAAAGAAGGTGAAGAATTTGATTTGGCGTGACAACGAATAATGGAGTTGAAGGCGAAAACTGTTGGGCAGGAAATAGAGTTGAAGACGGAGAGAGAATAGCTGAGTGGGAATGTAGAGAGAGAAAGAAGAGAGAGAATGTGAAGGATGAGACGGGATTGGGATTGGCCTAAAACGACGAGGTGTGCATGGGTTAGTTTGATTTGGTGTAGTGAAGGTCGTTGTTGTGGGAGAGAATCGAAAAAGGGTTTGATTTTATGGGAAAACATAGACATGGAAGAAAGTTGTTTATGTTACTCTAATGGAAATGCAGGAAGAGCCTTGTGGTTCAACAAAAATGTCAGGGTGGCAATGGTGGTGGGCGCCGTTACCGTTGATTTGAGCTATGGCGGTGACATCAGGATGTTTTATTGTTTGAGGTTGTTGTGGCTCTACTTGGCAATGCCAATTATGTGTTGTCGTTTTAACCAGATAGGGACAAGAATCCTCACCATTTTATGCATTTCTCTCCAACTACCTCCTCCGTCCTAAATTATAAAATGTTTTAGACATTTCATATATTTAAGAAAAATAATTAATATTGTATAGGAAAGAGAAATTATGTATAATTTTGCTCTATTGTTTTTTATTAATTACAGAAGAAAGAGAAATTAATAAAATCAAAAGAAAAAAGATAAATAAACAGTTAAAGGTATATTAGAAAAAATTGCATTAATGTTTTATTGAGATTATAAAGTGAGTTATAATTTAGGACAAATATTTTTTGCAAAATGACTTATACTTTAGGAGAGAGATAGTAGAAAATAGGAATCGGACTGTATCTATGCAGATGCGACATCAGTAAATGTTTGACTAAAATTGAATAGTGAAAAAATATATTCAATCTTAATCGAACAATGTCGGGAAGAGCGTTATATCTGGGATTTTATTTAGCGGCCATGTTTTGAAATTAAATTCTCAATCGGTCGTACTTCTAAAATTATTTCTAACATAACTTATTTTTTTTAACAAAAATTTCTAATTGTGTCCGAATTGAAAAATAACGTATGAAACTTCAAAAATATCCTTTAAATTTTGGAGATGTATTTTTAAATGAATCTAACATCACACAAATAAAGATGTTGCAGGTGAGATACCTTATTTTGATTTAAAAAAAATTCAAAAGATATATCTTCATAAAATGTCTAAGGTTTCATTACCATCACTTCTATTTTCTTCTCACTATGACCAATAGTTATCTTTACATGGATCAAAAATTCCGTAAATGTATTTCAAGACTATTTCTTTTTAAAAAATAAAGGAGTGATTCAGTTATGCATGTATTTGATGTATTTTAGAATGCGTGCAAAGATACATTTTTAGAATATTAGGACATTATGAAATCCTTTTTTCAAAACCCCAACTAATAACGAATGGTACCCTTTGTGATTTTGTGATGAAGACCCGAGGCCATTCATTAGCCGATATCTTTTATTTTTTTTTTTTAATTTAAAGATTTAAAATAAATTTTTTAATTAATATAATAGTATATTTGTTATTTTAATAATAAAATATTTTTTTTAATAGTTGATTTTTAAATTCAGCAAATTTTTTCATATTTTTTTAAAGAATTATTATAATGATTATTTAATTTAATTATAATAATTATTTAATTAAATAAATTTTTAATCACTTGTAATATTTTTTGGTGTAGAAAAGTGAGAAAAGTAGAATATTGTTGTTCATTCATAATCCTGATGGATGATAGCCTAGATGGCATGTACGTATATTATTTGTGTCGTATTCAAGATGATTTAGATGTTTATTGCATGTACGAAACCCATAAAGGAGAAGTAAACAGAGGAGTTGATGATCTACTCGGCTTGGTTGTGGTTGTTAATTAGTTTATTAAGATGTATGTTAGAATTTAATTGATGTAACTTTATTTTGTAATCGGAAATTTTAAATATTAAATATATTTCGTACTGTTTAGTCCAAATATTACATAAAATAACTAAAAACTTGAGTAAAAATTGAACTAAGAAAACTAACATAATCATATAGATAGCCTGCGACATTTGGACTTTTTTTTTTATGTATATGGCCAATTTCGCGGAAAATCTCACACCTTCTCTTTTCTTTATCGACATTGTCCATTTTTCATTCTAATTCGGGGTACTATTGGGCGTCCTTCTTTCTTCTTCGCAAACACTCATCG
The DNA here is from genome assembly GCA_022829125.1 of Lathyrus tuberosus. NCBI lineage: Eukaryota > Viridiplantae > Streptophyta > Magnoliopsida > Fabales > Fabaceae > Lathyrus > Lathyrus tuberosus. The sequence goes on along the minus strand of JALAZF010000935.1, from coordinate 119,496 downwards.
TGGCAAAGAGTAAATCCATCATTTTGTGGCCAGTTATCTTCTTGTGAAAGTCCATGGAAGCTTTCGTTGTATACTTTAAATACGTTAAGAACTTTGAACACATTTGCATAAAGAGTCTCGTCCAATATATGTATAGACAGGGAATCTCGTCAGTTTTGTGTTCTGTCGGCAATGTAGGATTCCTGTAATTGCAATATAATATTATGTAAGTATTGAGCAAAGTATTAGGTGTTATAAAATTTTCTTAAGATAGTGATAATTTTTGGTTATTTTTCGGATGCTTTATTTGGTTTAATTTTCTGGATAAGAATGATTAAAGTTATGACAATAAAATACTAAAAAATAAATGTAGAACAATAAATTAACACAATTATGTGCCATGGTTCCCTTTATCCAACCAAAACTAGTCCAATCCACTCACTCTTTGTGAAAGATTATCCAATGTTGGCATATCTTTATACAACCTACAACAGACTCTCTTACATTTTTCTAACAATAACAAAGAAGTCACATCACTTCCTTGATTTCAACCAAAACACCAACAACTTGGTGGACTTTGAATATCCCCACTTCAAAGGACATTACTACAAATAGAAATACAATACTTCCTATTTGTCAATACTATAGAAAGTATAGACACTTTCCTTACAGTAAAATTTCCACACACTGGATGAATAAAAGTTACAAATAAATTTATGAATACAGACAATCTGTATAAATTCAATATATGAAAGTCTGGGTCTTTTCTTTTCTAAATAACAATTCAATAATAAATAAACTCTAAGTGCTCATTATATGTATGAAACTTTTGTTTGATGAAATTACATTTATGCAGTAAAAAGTTTATGTCAAAAATGTTATGAACCCGATAATATTTTGGAAAGAGGCGATTTGAAAAATCTGCTAAAATTGATTTTTTATAGCAACATGATACCTTTATAAAAAGATACAATTTTATGAAACAATTTCATGAAGAAATGCAATGATTTCCATGAAAGAATGCGTTGAATAGGTATCAAGTGTTTTTTTTTTGAAATTTTCACACTACATCACAGTTTAATTGATTGTATTTGTTGCAAGGTTTAAAAATATTTGAAAAAATGCAAATACCTAATCGATTGCATCCCTCATACAATCGATTGTGGAGAATCAAAACTAGTGAAAAATTGAAGCATCTAATCAATTGTGGGGATAACACAATCGATTGTGCTAAACTTTCAGTAAAAAGATTCGCTTGAAAAAGTGTTTGTCTTAGAGACAATCGATTGTGCTAAACAATCCCATACAATCGATTACATGACTTGTCCAATCGATTGTATCAAAGCCAAAACCATTTTTCTTGCATTTTTAAAGGTGTTTCATGAAAGTAAACATGCTTATATGCTTTTGACTCTTAGAGAATGATTAGATAAAGTGATTATTGAGAACACAGGGAATATTCAAAAATCAATTACTCTTGGTACCTCAATGATGATCACTTCTCTTGAACTTCATGAATTGGAAAACTTGAAACCCCATTCTTATATTTTTGTTCTTTGATATATCTTCCAAGATGATATTTTATATTCATCAAAATCAAGTTATGATTGATGACGAACATCTTCTTCACATATTACACTTGGGATAATAAGGTTGCATGCATGTATTGTAATAATCAATGAATAATACCTTCTACCCTTACATTTTTACAACAAAAACCTAAATTATTCACCTATAAATAAATACAACACATCTATTATTTCACATTCAATTATCTGTAAAATCTCATAAATCATTAAATTTACAAAATTCATTTGTCATTTTCAAAATGTCTTTGTTATTGATGGGAGAAATGCATCATGGAACTTAGGCAAACATCGAAGAATACATATGGTTTTATATGTATCCAAATTTGTGTTTTTTATTAAATATCGCACTTATTTTTTTAATTGTCACAAACAATGCTTAACACAAGGTTTGGACTCCATTCTCATATTCAAGTCACACCAAGTGCATAATTTATACCGTAATTGGAATGAGACAACATTTTCAATGTGGCAAAAATATGAAGTCTAAGTGTTGATTCAAAGCTTATTGTTACTCTACTAGAGAGATGAAGATCGAAAATGCATACATTCCATTTGTCAACCGGTGAATGTACCATAATATTGGAGGATGTGAGTATGTTGTTAGATCTCCAAATAAATGGTAAAGTTGTTAATGAGTCCACTCAATTGGATGGTATTATATATATATATATATATATATATATATATATATATATATATATATATATATATATATATATATATATTAAATTTAGGAATAGAGCCTCTAACAAATGGAACAAATGGGTATTATGTAAAAATTATTTGTCTAGAAAGTATATTAGCACAATTAAAACTAAACTCCCCATCCACCGAATAAGATAACATTCTTCATGCAAAAATTTATATTTTAACACTCATTGCTAAAGTTTTTATGTCAGACAAGAGTCTTAATTTGTTGTATTCTTGTTCATTACCTTTTGTAAGAGATTTGATTAAATGTAAAACATATAGTTAAGGTTCGGCTTGTTTTGCTACATTGTATAGACATATGTGTAAAGCAGCCGAAAATGGAGTAAAAAGCATGGGAGGATATGTTTTCTTGCTTAGCGTTTAGGCCTACACAAGTATACCATCATTTTACCATGTTAGTAACATCGTGCCTTCACATCCTTAGGCATTAAGATAATTTTAAAATTTAAATTACACTATATTACATGCATATTGAACTCTACCACCCTCTAAAAACTTCTTTTTCTATAGATGCTAGATGATGTCAAAGATGTATCGATTATGCAAATAAGCCATATTTTCATCTACCTGGATTTCAACTCGTAATAGACCAAATGGATGAGAAGGACCTAAGTTCATAAACTTAACATTTCTCTATGTTTTATAAGATACGTATCACGAAATTCCCCAGGTCTACCCATCACGATTTCCATCCCAACTTTCATCTTCAACCAACACATGCCATCACACTTAATCCACACAACAAGACACATTTTATTCCACCCTATTAAAACAACAAACATACCATCACAGTCAATCCACACAACAAAACACATTTTATACCTCCCCTCAAATAAGGTATTACTTTCAACAATCATAACAACAAACCTCACTTCGGCCACCCCTACAATACACTCTAATTCCTCAACCAAACTTCGACTACTCCAACCCCAACCCCAACAACACACCTTTAACACTTCATTCTCTCTAGACACCCCAACATTAAACCCTGAAAACTTTTATATCCCTCCAATTAAACATATTATACTTAATACATTCACACAACCAACACCTTTGAAAAATGAATTTGAACTCACGGACGAGCAACTTATGAATATGCCATACTTTAATATTGATGAATTAGATGATACAGATATGGCGGTTAACACATAACATCCAAATAATGATCTATCTTTTGACTCTATTACATCTCCTCCAAGACAACAGCCGAAAGAATTAGGAAAAGGGAAACGTGAACAAAAACCTAACAAATATGGAGCAGACAGTCATTTTAATTTTTAATATGTATTGCGTCTATAAATATAAATTTCAACCTTATTATAAAAATGTTTTTATCTGTTCTTTATTTAGTTAAATAATTAAATTTTAAGAAAATTAAAATAATTAATTATTATAATTAATCTTATTTAAAAATATAATACACAAAAATTATTAGAATATTTAAAAAAAATCATTAAAAAATATTTTATAATTAAAAATTATTTATTATTATATTAAATAAAAAATAAGTTATTTCAGATATTGGACATTTAATTTCAGAAAAGGGGCACTGCATGCAATTCCCCTTATATCTAAAAAAAATTAATGAAGGACAAGATAAAAAAATGAAAAGAAAATTGAAGAAAAAATAATCGATATAAAGAAAATAAAGGAAACCATTATAGAAAATAAAAAACAAGCATTGTTTACAATTTAGCCACATCCTCAAAATTAGGATTGGCAAATGGAGTAGAGGCATACAAACATAGTTGAGGGTGTGAGTTCAAACTTGTTCCGTCTTGCGAAAAAATGAGGGCAGAGCAGAGTAAGCATGCAAACTTTATACTTCTAAAAGCTAAAAGTTGTAAAAGATATTGTTAATGTTCGTGTCTGCAAAAGATTGTAAAAAAATAGGTGGCTGTGGGGCTCGGTGTGTAACGCCCCGATTTGTTTAATTGTATTTATTTATTTCATTTATGTGAATTTTGTGAAATATGTGAATTTATTCTATTTTACCTGCTAATTGAGTTAATTGGTTAATTTCTCTGATAGGTAAAATATTTGCATTAAATTATATTTTTCTTTTTAACTTTTATTGCACAATATGTTTTTCATCGGTATGTTTATGTTTTATCGTGTTTTGAGAGCGGTTGCGAGATATTTGAGCTGAGGGGTAAAATAGTCTTTTTAGGGGTTTAGATATTTGTTATTATAAGAGAAAGAAAAAGAGAGAAAAGAAAGAAAAAGGGAAAGAAGAGAAAGAGAAAGAGAAGAGAAGGAAAAAGAGAGAAGAGGAAAAAGTGAAGAAAATTCGTTTCAATCGTAATTAATCGGGTAAGGGTGAGAAGTTTCGATTATATCTTGCTTGTGTATGTATATGTGTTGTTTGTGGTTATTGTTTTGGTTGTTTTACAACTTTTTCTCATTTGATAAACTGATGAACCATTGATAGAAATCGATGTTTTCACGGTCGGAATTCGATATAAATTGCGCTGTATGATCACACTGTGTTTATGAACAATCGTTGATACTTGTTTTGCTGTTGGAATTGATTTGGGGTGGAAAATGGGATTTTTGGGGTTTTGGAACCGTGTAAAACGCAGCAGAATTTTCTGCTTCTGGTGCATAGCGCTGGGCGACGCTTTGGGCGTCGGGCGATTCGTTGCTTCGCCGGGCGATACCCAAGAGGCGCAGTTTGTCACGCTGCTGACTCTTTTAAAGTTTTGGTTGGGGAATGTACGCCGCTGCTTCGCCGGACGATGCAGAGGTGAGGGGGGCGCCGCCGAGCGACAATTGGTTGCGCCGGGCGCTCCTGGGGATTTTCCAATACTATTGTTTCCTTTAAAAATGCATAACTTTCGATCCGTAACTCGGATCGAGACGTTCTTGGTACCGTTAGGGAGCTAGTGAAATGTTTTTTCTTATTAAAAATGGTTTTGAGATTTGTGGCCGATTTAATTATGTCGGGAATTTGGGAATGTGTCGTTTTGTCGATTTTTACCATCTTAACTGTGTGTATTTGATGTGTTATCATACAATATACCTTTGATATATAACGTATGACTTGGGTACTGTCGCTCCCGGGATTTTCATCCAAGTACAAACGCGAAAGTGGCACCGAAACAGAGTCGCCAGCAATGTGTATTTATCCCAAGAGAGGGAAAGGAAACACCGCATAAACCTGAAGAGAAAGGAAAAGCATGGTCTTGCGACCAAGAGAACTGGATTCGGGAGTCGGTTACGCGAGAGGAAGGTATTAGCACCCCCTCACGTCCATCGTACCCGATGGGATCCACGCTTGCTTGTCTTGGTCAAAGGGTGATAGAAAAGAATACTGTATAAGGAACTGAAAAGAGAATGGAAAAGGAAAGGAAAGAGAAAGAGAAACAAATGTAGGGAAAATAAAAGAAGTGCTCGCATGGGCCCTACCCCACTGCCTACGTATCTCATCGGGAACATGAGAATCAGAGCGACGTAGTTCCCCTCACTAGGGATGAATTGTTTGTGTTTTTTAGAGAACGGTTTACGTTCTAGCTCAGGTGTTGCAGGCTCGCTGGTCCGAGTGCGTTACCATCTTGCAAGAGAACGAGTAGAAGCGCGTTCGTGCGTTGAGAATGAATGAGATGAGAAAAGAATTCCCGAAGGAAAGGCGTTATTGTTTGTTTTTGTCTTTTAGAAGGAAGTGTTTTGGATTTGTTTGCATATGATAGTGTATTTAAATCTTAGTCATTGGAATGTGTACATTCTCACATTCCAAGATGGAATGAGCAAGAAGACACACTAAGAGCGAAGAAGACCCCCACACTTAGTTCCAATTGTCAAGGTTCAAACACACTAGCATACTTGTGTTTATTAAGTGTTTTTATTGATTATGAAATGAAGAAGTGTTTTTTATTATTTGTACCTTCAACAAGTATTGCATTTAAGTCCCTCACACAAGATCAAATGTTTAACACATTGACCCAAGATGGGTTATATGCTATACATTTTAAGATTATAAGAGAAGACCCCTTATAATCTTTTCTTTATGTGAGAGGCCTAAATGCAATAAATGCCTACCTTTATTAAATGTTTTGAGTTTCCTTTAAGAGATGAGAAGAGAGACTCAAGAGAGAAGAAAAGGTAAAACCTATGTGGACTAAGACTCAATCCTAATTGAAGATTAAAGGGAGTGATCCTAATGGTTTGTGAGGTTTCAACCTAAAGTCTAAAGAAAGAATGAATTAAACAATTCACTTCTAAAGTAGAAGATGAATTGTAATTCAAAAAGGGGAAGTGATGAGTTATTAAAAGAAAGCACATAAGTGCTTAACAAAACACAAAATGGAATTGTAAAAGAGATGAAAGGAAAGAAATTTGAATGTGGATTCCTTATCCACACTCAATTGCAACTTACCAAAGCCCCTACATGGTTAGTAAACATGTATAAGAAGTATAAGAAGTAAAAGAACATTTATGCACCATAAAGCTCAAAAGAATTAGATGAGAAATCAAATTCTAAGATCACAACCAGAATGTTCATCATAGGGAAAACAAATGATCATTATCATGCAAGTCCAAGTGGATAGGCAACAAACATCATCCATGGCATTAAAACATGCTACCATAAGAAAAGGGAGAATGAAAGATGAAAAGAAAAAGAAGAAATATGCATAAATGGAACATGTAATCCATGGATCAGAATTGAAATGAAATGAAAAATGATTCACAAACATCTCACAAGTATTCATGCATGACACATCAAAACATTTAAGAAGTGATAGAAGAAGTAGAATTGAAATGGAAGTTCCAAACAAAGGAAAGTGCAAACACAACATGTTAAAGGTGAACAAGGTTCAAATGATAATCAACATTCAAAGATGACATATGATATGTATCAATGACCTATAATGTCAAGTGAGTAGTTCACAAAATAGGCAAATGATCATGCAAGTATGTACAAAAGAAAACATGTAAACATGCACAAAAGATTACAATGATGTGACATGTTGTAATGCTTCAAATGAAATGCATTAAACACAAATTAAATGGCCTCATGAAAATTATGAAAACATGGTATTGAAGTTCACTAATCAGAGATGAATCACATATCAAAGTAGCATGCCAGGAACCAAGGCAAAATGATGTCAAACAATGCACTTAGGTCAAGTAGACATATCATACAAAGTAGCACAAAAATGAACACCAAACATGCCATAAACTGACCTAAAAAATCAAATAAAAATCACTTAACATACCTCAAGATGATAATGATTCAATTCAAAAAGAAGAGCATCAAAACAATTTTCAATGATCAAGAAAAAAATTAAACAAAATCATGTACCACATTAAGAATGCATACAAAAGAAAATCAAAGAAAAATATAGAACAGGGGCAAAAAGGTCATAAAATCAAGAAATAAAATCATGAAAAATTTTCTAAATGTTTTAAGAAGGCTCATGAATTTTTGTGGAATTTTATGATGACTTTTGGTATTTTTAAAAATTAAAAAGCAAACGTGTATGAAAATAAAAAAAATTAAAGTGAAATGTAAATGTGAATGGGGGTGCAAGCATAGCAAAATGTGAGTTCAATATGATTGGGCTTTGAAAGCGTGGGGTGTGAATAGCATAAGGCTTAAGTCCATTTACGCACCAGTACACATTAGTAACCATGCACTTCAGTCAAACCAAGTCAAAACAATAACAACCATAGGATCAAGTCAAGTCAACAACCAGTCAAAGTAAGCTAATCTAACGCATGTACATGAATGACCATACTCCCTACCATGTGCCACACCACATAATGCTTAAGTGAGTTCAAAAATGATGCACATGACATGCACATCCATTTTAATGTGCTGTCACGCCCTTAGCCATACGATGAGGAAAAATGAACGAACAGGATTAAAACGTGCTAAACCCTAACATTCAACCACTGGCCGGAGAAGGACCTCCGGTCATCTTCTCCGGCGAACCACCACCACCTGCAAACTTCAACTTTCACAGAAATGCATCATTCATATACCAAAATGAAGAGGAAGCTATGGAGATCAAGAATACACCATTATTTCTCATAGATCATGCACACATAACACAAACCGAGCCAAAACAATTTGCCCTAAAATCACACCTAAACTCCTAAAGAGCCTATCAACTAGCCAGGACTCACGCAGCATCTAATAAGCTTTAAACCATATAAAAACAAGCTAAAACAATGCAATAGAGTTGGAGTGATTGAAACCTGAAGTTTGCAGATCCTTGAAGCAAAAGAAAACCAGAGATCCACTCTTGATATGGAGCTTGATTCGTGCAAAATAAATGCAGTTGAGCCTTGAGATATTGAAAGCAGAGAGAGAATCAAAATGTTGATGAAGCTTCACTTGAGGAATTCATGTGGATTTTGATGGTTCTTACTTCAGTCTTGTGCCATTGATGATGATGAAGATGAAGTAAATGAAGGTGAATGAAGATTCGAGCAGAGAGAGATGGTGGAGAGAATGCGAGAGTGTTTGAGAGGGAGAGTGAAAAATGAGAAAAATGAAGCTAGCTCCGAAATTGGAGAGTGTGACTTCTATTTATGGTGAGCTCTAATCATGGTTTAGTGAGTGGAGTTAAGTGAGTCAAGTTAGTTAAACTGAGTCATCCCTAACTAACTGAGTCAAGTTAGTTAGGGAGAGTGATGATATGGTGTGGCTGGTTCATAATGTGTTACCATATTCCTACTGCCAAACTTCTATAGCAAGCTTCCATCCTTTCCCTTTTCATGTATGGCTCGATAAGTGTGTAAAGAGTGCAGGCATGTGTTGGTCTTAATGAGGAAACAAACATACACACTTCTATCATGTACTTGATGTGTGCTTGAACCAGAATTATGCAGCAAATCATCATTGTAACAGTAGGTGTTTGAGGGTGAATTTCTCCATGTTCATGGCATGAAACTGTATGGTTTTGGAATCAATGAAAAGAGGGATCATAATAGAACAACTTTGGTATGAAAAATGAGTTGGCATAATGCTTAGGAAAGGTTGAAACATGACCTGAAACACAAAGGTTTGGAAACTAGTCATGGACGAGGAAATGAGGTTGGTTGGCAAGGTGTGTCGGGCATGGATTTTCAGCAAGATCATCACAACTTGGACTCAACATAACTTCTTGACCTTTGATCAAATGAAAAAAACATGTACACCAATCTTAAAGATCTCACATAGAGGAACAACTTTCATGTTGAAAGATTTTCCATTTGAGGCCTTTAACCATGAGAAAAATGAGTGGACATTTGACCCACCACATGTTTGTTAAAATGATTGCGCGCGTGCCCTGAAAATCTTGGTCATGACCTAGTTTTGAACCTACTTTGCTCAAACTTTGATCAATCATATCTCACTCAATTTTTATCCAATGGAGATGTTCCACATATGGATGTGAAGCTTAAAATAAGATCTTTTGTTGTGGCCTGGTGGAATTTTCATTTGGTGCTTCAATTTTAAATGGCCTTGGTTCAAACTCTGATGCAAAATGGCCAAAACTTGCTATTTTTAGTAACCCTTCTTCATCCAAAAATGGCAACTTTCCACCTCTTGATTTTTTCATGATTCCTTTGGAGTTTCTTGATCAAATTTTGCACATTGGACACATATAGCATGAATTTTATGAATTTGGCCTCAAAAAGTCAAGAGTTGACTTTTTCCTCTGATTATTTGACCTGGCCCCAATTTCCCTGATTTTTTATCTTACTTCCAATTGAACCACTTCTAAAACCAATTGAGAGGCAATTCTCCATACACATACACTTAAGAACATGTAGAATACCATGACATCAAGTTTTGTCCAAAAAATCAAAGATTCCCTGATTTAATGGGAAACCCTAGTTTTGGTGCCCACCTCCTAGGAGAAAAATGTGCAGTCTTCAATTTCAAATTCCTCAAAGTATGTTATGTATCCTCTTAAAGGATTATGAGATATACCATTTGAGGATGACTTTGGATCAATGAGCTATCTCTTTTGAGGGTTTTCCTTCAGTTTTTGAACCTCTTGCATAGTGAAAGATGTAGTGCTTCAATCTCCCATTGAATCTCTCATCCTTGAGGTTGTGGATGTTCCATTGAGATAGTATGAGACATGAAAGGCCTCTTGGCTTGCCTTGAGGAAACTTGATTGACCTTTTTGTGCTTTGAATGATCCCTTGATTGTCCACCTTCCACCTGATCACATGCCTTGATGGTAAGAGGGATGCTATGCTTCATTTTTCTATGTTAAATGCAATGTAATGTTAATGAGGTGGATATGATATGATAGATGATAATGCCATGCTATGATGACAAAGAGGGAGAGCAAATTTTGGGGTATTACAGCTGCCCCTATTCAAGCGCTGTGGACCTGAATGCCTGAAAGCGATTGCTTTCGGACTTTCAAGGTATATAGTGATTGAATACCAAATATAACCAAAAATTTGCTCTGGATGATGAGAAGGAAACTCCCCCGACATTGCTAGATTGAAGCTTCAATGAAACATTGTCGGAGAAATCTGTCTTTTGAACGACACCAGACGACTACTGGCTCGCCGCATTACTGGTAAACTTTAACAATGCCTTTTATGCAATTCCAGACGACTACTGGCCTGCCACGCTACTGGTGGACTTTGATAACGTCTTTTGAACGACGCCAGACGACTACTGGCTTGCCATGCTGCTGGTGGACTTTAATAATGTCTTTTATGCAACTCCAGATGACTACTGGCCTGCCACGCTACTGGTGGACTTTAGAAATATCTTTTTGAACGACGCCAGACGACTACTGGCTTGCCACACTACTGGTGGACTTTACAGCTTCGTGCCACCCGAAGACGGACTTTTGCCAATCCACTGTTGGACTTTTAGAATTATTCCAATACCGGATTGCACTCTGCATCCGTGTCAGACATCTCTGCCGACTTTGCTGAGGAACAATGATCAATGACTTGACTTTAGAGGTTCCTGAGAGGATAGTATCTCTGTTGGAGAATAAATGAACAATCCGTCTGCTTCGAATTGTCAAGTTTGCCAAAAATAAATTGGACTTGAAGAATAATAAATCTGCCAGTAATCACTTCATCTGCTAGGGGGAATGAATTCTGGTCACAGCGATTCCGCTGGGGATGAGAATTTCTTTGCATGGCGTCTTGCTAGGGAAGAAAAGTCATAAAACTCTGCTTGGGGATCTATCCAATCCAAGACCCTTTGTTGGGGTTATCCACCTTCTGACCCGGCTGGGGAAAGACTGTACCATCCTTGTGGAGGAATAGATTCTGCCGATCTTATAAACCTCTGCGGGGAGAACAACAACTCAGCTGGGGAGTATTGCTGACAAGATTCGATGCTGACCTCTGTGGGGGATCATTACCAGAGACACAATCTTGCTGGGGATCAGGGCTACTCTGCCAGGGATATGCAAATCCTGGTTAGAACATTCCACTGCAACTTGCTAGAAAGAGTCCTTAGAGATCTGTTGGGGAAACCCAAAGCAAATCTACAGTAGTCTGCTGAAGAATATGACTGTCAAGCTTAGGATAAGTACCACAATGCACCATGCTAGGCGAGCTTCCCTTTAGACAATTCCGTTAGGGATGACGAGTTTATAACAAACTCTGCTGGCGGAAACTGCTTTAAAAACATCTCGTGCTGGGGAATGCCTTTTGAGAAGATTTTACAGAAGACCAACTGTCCTCAAACTCTACTGGGGATGATCAACACTTCATGCTGGGGAAACAAACATGCCCCATGCTTGGACAAACCAACAATTCGTCCCCGAAGAGGATGTCATAAGAGTATTTTACAGAAGATTTAGCCTCTTCAAACTCCTGCGACTTCGCTGGGGATAATGACCATCAGTTTCAGTATCGGCGAGACCACTCTTTTGGGGAACTTGTGACCGTTATCGACACAGAGAAGCTTGCAGCTGTTGGAAGTACTGTATGAGAGAATCGACTTAATGAGATACAACGGTACCCAGTTGAACTTAATTCAATGATATCGAACCGTTATGAACGACCGTCGACCTAGCGATGAACGCCGACCTCCTTACCCGTAATTGCCCCAGTCTTTTGCGTGGAGTAATCGATTACTGGTCTTGTGCTTAAAATCATCTGCACCTGCTACCTGCAACAAAAGAATATGCACACATGCCCCGAATATTGCGTGGCTAGAATCCACCATCCGGGAGTATTCAACATTCAAAGTAATTTCAAATGTTTTCTCTGCGCATGTTATTGCAAGGCCGCCATGTTTTCAAATGCAATATTTTATCAACAATTAGGACGTTTTTGCAAACAAAGCAATACAACAAAAAAAGAGAGCTTTTTATTGAAATTCAATTTATTGACTGAGAGCCCAGAATAGGCAATTACATCAGGAAGCAATCCCTGGAAAGAGGTGATCGCTGAAAATTGAGAAAAGAAACTATCCTAATGGCAATGTGAAAACGGAATTCCACTGAGTTTCCATTCTGTTATGACCAGTATGTCTTCAAAACTCCCCGACCTTGCCTTTTGAGGACTGATCAGACCGATTCCTATCTTTCAGAACGTCAGTTGTTCAAACGGTAATTGGGTACAGATAACTCAGACCGTAGTCATTCGCTTAAATCCCTCTTTTGCGTGGACCGCCCTTTCAGGTTTTCGATCCACCAGGATACCCTTTTTTGCCTAAGTTGCCCTTTCGGGTTTTCAACTTACCGGGTGTACAATTTTTCAATTATATCCCTAATTTTTTCCCGAACCTTATTCTGTTTTTGGTTCGCCAGGATGCCCTTGTTTTGCCTGGATTTTTTTATTTTATTATCCAGCGGGTCTATTCATGCGAAGTATTTTTTGACTACGTCCGAGTTGACAGGGGATGAAAAGTCTTCGCCATCCATGGTTGTAAGCAATAAGGCTCCGCCCGAAAAGACCTTTTTAACCACGAATGGTCCTTCATAATTAGGAGTCCATTTGCCCCTGTGATCTGTATTGGGAGGAAGGATCCTTTTGAGTACCACATCTCCGACTTTGTAAACCCGAGGACGTACCTTTTGGTCAAATGCCTGCTTCATTCTGCGCTGGTATAATTGCCCATGACATACAGCCGCCAATCGCTTTTCCTCAATAAGGCTCAGCTGATCAAATCTGGCTCGTACCCATTCATCCTCATCTAGCTTAACATCAATCATGACTCTGAGGGACGGAATCTCCACTTCAACCGGTAGTACTGCCTCCATACCATATACGAGTGAGAATGTGGTTGCCCTAGTGGACGTGCGTACTGACGCTCGATATCCATGCATAGCAAATGGTAACATCTCATGCCAATCTTTGTATGTGACAACCATCTTCTGTACAATCTTCTTGATATTTTTGTTGGCCGCTTCGACCGCGTCATTCATCTTTGGACGGTACGGAGAAGAATTGTGATGTTCGATTTTGAAGTCACGGCATAACTCAGCCATCATCTTATTATTCAAATTAGAACCATTATCGGTAATGATTCTTTCGGGAACTCCATATCGGCAAATGATATCCCGTTTTAAGAAACGAGCGACCACTTGTTTTGTAACATTGGCATAGGATGCGGCTTCAACCCATTTGGTGAAGTAATCAATTGCCACCAAGATGAAACGATGACCATTGGAAGCTGTAGGCTCAATCTTTCCGATCATATCAATGCCCCACATGGCAAACGGCCAAGGCGACGACATGATACTCAACGGATTTGGAGGCACATGCACCTTGTCTGCGTAGATCTGGCATTTATGGCATTTGCGGGCATATTTGCAACAGTCTGACTCCATAGTCAACCAATAATATCCCGATCTTAACAATTTTTTAGCCATTGCATGTCCTCCAGCATGGGTACCGAAAGAGCCTTCGTGCACTTCAATCATCAACAAGTCTGCTTCATGTCTATCCACACATCTAAGCAGGACCGTGTCAAAATTTCTTTTATACAGCACGCCATCTTTGTTCAAGAAGAAACTACCAGCTAACCTTCTCAACGTCTTCCTGTCTTTGGACGATGCCCCGGGCGGGTACTCTTGACTTTTCAAGAAACACTTAATGTCATGAAACCATGGCTTGTCATCAGACGCTGCATCGACCGCAAACACAAATGCTGGTCTGTTAAGGCGGGATACCTCAATCTTAGGTACATGGTTCCATCCTTGCACTTTGATCATGGAAGACAAAGTGGCCAAGGCATCAGCAAACCTATTCTCATCTCGAGGAATATGGTATAGTTTCACTGTTGTGAAAAATGTCAGCAATCTCCTCGTATAATCTCTATACGGCACTAGATTTGCTTGGTGCGTGTACCAACTCCCTTTCACTTGATTGATTACCAAAGCTGAATCACCGAATATATCAAGGGTCTTAATCCGTAGATTAACCGCCTCCTCGATCCCCATTATACAAGCTTCGTACTCTGCTTCATTGTTGGTGCATCCGAAAGTTATTCGTGCAGTGAAAGGCATATGAACACCTTCCGGCGTGATAAGAACTGCTCCAACTCCGCACCCATTCATATTGACAGCCCCATCAAACATCAGACTCCATTTGGATTCAGGGTCTGGCCCCTCCTCCGGAAGTGGTTCCTCGCAGTCTTTAGCTTTGAGAAACATGATGTCCTCATCAGGGAAGTCAAATTTCATGGGTTGGTAATCATCAATCGGCTGTTGCGCAAGATAGTCGGACAAGATACTTCCTTTGATGGCCTTTTGTGAAGTGTACTGAATGTCATACTCTGTCAAGACCATTTGCCACCGTGCAACTCTGCCTGTCAATGCTGGTTTCTCGAAAATGTACTTGATAGGATCCATTTTTGAAATCAACAAGGTTGTGTGCCTAACCATATATTGCCTCAATCGCTTAGCGGCCCATGCAAGCGCACAGCATGTCTTTTCAAGCATGGAGTACCGGGACTCACAATCATTGAACTTTTTGCTCAGGTAGTAGATAGCATACTCCTTCCTACCTGTCTCGTCATGTTGCCCGAGAACACAACCCATGGAACCTTCAAGCACTGTCAGATACATTATCAGCGGTCTCCCTTCAACTGGAGGCATTAGAATCGGAGGTTCCTGCAAATATTCCTTTATCTTATCGAATGCCAATTGGCAATCGTCATTCCACCTGACCGTTTGATCCTTTCTTAGCAGTTTAAATATTGGTTCACACGTGGCTGTTAGGTGAGATATGAACCTTGCAATGTAGTTCAATCTACCCAAGAAACCACGAACCTCTTTTTCTGTTCTCGGCTCAGGCATTTCTTGTATTGCTTTCACCTTGGCAGGATCAACCTCGATTCCTCTTTCGCTCACAATGAAACCCAGTAACTTTCCAGAACGCACCCCAAACGTGCACTTGTTTGGATTTAATCTCAGACGGAACTTTCTCAACCTTTCAAACAGCTTTTTCAGGTTAATCAGATGTTCCTCTTCTGTTCTCGACTTGGCAATCATATCATCTACATAACATTCGATCTCCTTATGAATCAAGTCATGAAACAATGTCACCATCGCCCGCTGGTACGTTGCCCCTGCGTTTTTCAACCCAAAAGGCATTACTTTATAACAATATGTACCCCATGGAGTAATGAACGTGGTCTTCTCCATATCTTCAGGTGCCATCTTGATCTGGTTATACCCGGAGAAACCGTCCATAAATGAGAACACTGAAAACTGAGCTGTATTATCGACCAGCACATCAATATGAGGTAGTGGAAAATCATCTTTCGGGCTAGCTTTATTAAGATCTCGATAATCCACACACATTCTCACTTTTCCATCTTTCTTCGGTACTGGCACGATGTTGGCTACCCACGGAGGATATTTTGTCACAGTAAGAAAACCAGCATCCCACTGCTTCTGGACTTCCTCCTTGATCTTTAAAGCCATGTCGGGGTGAGTCCGACGAAGTTTCTGCTTGACTGGCGGGCATTCTTCTCTTAATGGCAGCCTGTGCACGACAATATCCGTATCCAACCCCGACATGTCTTGATACGACCAGGAGAAGATGTCAACATACTCGCGCAACATTTCAGTCAAAGTTTGCTTCACATCTGCTTGCAAGCTGGCACCAATCCTGATCTCTTTCTTGGCGTCCTTGGTACCAATATTGATGATTTCTACAGTCTCCTGATGAGGCTGGATGACCCTTTCCTCTTGTTTCAACAATCTGGCCAGTTCTTCAGAGAGTTCACAATCTTTCTCATCCCCTTCTTCGGCTTGATAAATCGGATTGTCAAAGTCATACATAGCCATATCAAAATCGTTATCAGTGGTATCCGGAGGATCAAGTCTGCATGAACGGGTTCATGCCTTATTTTAGAATTTATTTTTTAAGTAAAACAAAAGAAA
Organism: Lathyrus tuberosus; assembly: GCA_022829125.1. Classification (NCBI taxonomy): domain Eukaryota; kingdom Viridiplantae; phylum Streptophyta; class Magnoliopsida; order Fabales; family Fabaceae; genus Lathyrus; species Lathyrus tuberosus. The sequence goes on along the minus strand of JALAZF010000935.1, from coordinate 102,896 downwards.
ATGAAACATTGCCATTTTATTTTTGTGCAAAAATAAAAACTGAAAGACAGAGAACAAAATTTGATTGCAAAACGTCCTTTATTAATGATTAAACATTGCAAATGCAACCATGGTGGCCCTACAAATGAATCTATACGCCTTGGGCAGAGCGCAAGATTTTGACATGCATTATGGTTAGAAAAAAAACAAAGAAAAATTACTCTGTCTGAAGAGTAACCCGGATGACTTCTTCAACGGACCAGTTTTGCACTTGTTGTCCCGGAGCATGAGGGCGTACCCAGTTGTCCAGGTCACAATTACTGTCAACACTATCCTCTGTGGCTGCACAAGACTAGTCCGTGTAGATAATTCCCCCACTATTGAAAGTAATGGGTCCCCTGCTCCCCGCATCTGAAGTTGTAGAGGGATGATAACCAATACCAAATTTGTCTTCCTTCATTGGGGTCTCTATCAACCTGCCCCAGCCTTGGGCGTTGCCTGCCCTGACGACTTCGACAGCTTGTTTGTAAGATGAAATGGAGGTACCGGCCCCAACTGGTACAGAAGAAGACTCAGGTGCATCGTCAATATTGACTGCTTCAAATGATTGGCACAACATCTCATGAATTTCCCCATCCATTTCAATGTACTTGAACGTGGACAAGTGACTCACAAAGATGTCTTCTTCCCCACACACCGTCACAACTTGCCCTTCAAACTCATACTTCAGCTTTTGATGTAGAGTAGAAGTAACAGCCCCGGCTCCGTGAATCCAAGGGCGTCACAATAGGCAGCTATATGCAGGTTGTATGTCCATTACATGGAACGTGGATTTGAATACCTGTGGTCCAATTTGTACGGGCAATTCCACCTCACCAAACACAGATCGTCTAGTTCCATCGAATGCTCTGACCACCAATTCACTAGGCCTTAAGATCAAACCATCAACTTCCAGCTTCATTAATGCCTTCTTGGGCAAGACATTGAGTGATGAACCAGTGTCTACCAGTACATGAGATAACACTGCGCCCTTACACTCCATCGTGATACGCAAAGCCTTATTATGGTTTCTTCCTTCAACAGACAAATCTCTACTTGTAAAGCCCAAGCCATGGCTAACATTAACATTGGAGATTACGCCCTCGAGCTGATTAACAGTAATTTCTTGTGGCACGTATGCACTCTTCAACACTTTCAACAACGCCTGCCGATGCGCATCAGAGCACATCAATAGTGACAAGATTGAAATCTTTGAAGGGGTCTGAATCAGTTGGTCCACAATCTTATAATCGCTTTTCTTGATTATCTTCATAAATTCCTCCATTTCCTTATCAAAAGTAATCTTTGCCTCTGCTTCAGGTGTAGGCGCATTTTCAACCACCTGTTTACCTTTAGCCTTTGCTGCAGCTTCTGCCTCTTTATCACTTCTCAAGGTTTGGGGAGCAAACAACCTTCCACTCCTTGTAAAGCCCCCTACACCCCCTACGCTATCAATATTTGGGCTGACTGACGACTCAACTTCCTGCTTTTTACCTTCGTAATATACATCTGCCCCATAGTGCCATGGGATAGCCTTCGTAGATGTGAACGGAATTGGTCCTGGCACTGTGATAGTGACAGGACTGGGCCTTTCTTGCGCAACACTCGCCACGGGAACTGCATTAACTGGCATTTGAATCTCAGCGGGAGTGTAATAGATGGTCACGGTTGATATCTCATCATTGTCTTTCACGACTCTGTCAAACTGTAGACATCCTTCATCGATCAGATTCTGTAAACCCACCTTTAACTTATCACAGCCATTCTCTTGATTCATACACTCAGAACAATCTTGATTACAGCCCGGGAACACATGTCCCTTCAATAAACGATCTTTTACAACCAACAAAGAAGTTTTCACTTGATGGATGTCTGCCGCCAAATTCAACCTCCTCCCATCTTCAATAGCATATACATTTGCTGCACTATGATCAGGCATGGGATGCTGAGTAATATTAGGAGCGGGAGAGAAATTGATGGCTTTAGCATCAATCAAATCTTGTACTTTATGATGGAAAGCCCAGCATTTTTCAATGGAGTGCCCCTGAGCACCTGAGTGGAACGCACAACGAGCATTAGCATCGAAGTTAGGTGGCAGGTTTCCAGCAACCGGAGCTTTCATAGTACGAAGTTCTACCAACTTTAACTCGAGTAGTCGGGGCAACAGTGCGGCATAAGTCATAGGGAGAGGATCCATCTTACGATCCCTCTGCCTAGACCTTTGCTGGAAAAAAGGTTGTTGCTGTTGAACTTGTTGTTGGGGTTGTTGTTTCTGAACAGACGGTGTGGGGATTGTTACAGCATCTACTTGATAATAAGCTTGAGAACGCCCTCTGCCTCGTCCTCTAAACACAGCATTCGTATCACCTTCTCTTCTTTTCTGGTTACTAGCAAACGGTTTCTTCGTCCCCGAAGAGCCAGCCCCACTCACATCCTGGATCTTTCCAAGCTTTAACAGACTTTCTATTCTTTCTCCCGCAATCACAATATCAGCAAATCCAGTTGACGGACAAGCAGCTAATCTATCAAGATAGGCCCCTTGCAAGGTGCCCATAAACATATCCGCCATTTCTCTGTCTGACAAAGGAGGTTGAACCTGGACAGCCATTTCCCTCCACCTCTGTGCATATTCTTTGAAACTCTCCTTGGCATTTTGTGACAACCCCTGCAATTGAGTGCGGTTGGGCGCCATGTCAATATTATACTGGTATTGCTTCAGGAACGCCTCTGCCAGATCTTTCCAACTCTTCACAGCAGCTCTATTCAACTTCATATACCAGGTCAAGGACGCCCCAGCCAAACTGTCCTGAAAATAGTGCATCCATAGCTTCTCGTCATCCGTATGGGCTGAAATCTTCCCAAAATAAGCTTGAAGATGCGTTTGGGGACACGCGTTGCCGTGATACTTATCAAAAGTAGGAGGTTTAAATTTAGGGGGAATTCTGACTCCTGAGACCAGCCCCAAGCTGGTAACATCAATACCCATAGAGTTCTTGCATTCTATGGCCCTGATCTTTTCTGCTAACTCATCATACCTTCGATCACCTTGATTTCCCACATCAGCATCCAGCAGAGTAAATTGGTCTTCCAGAGTATCTTCAAGAGTAACACCAACATGCCTACCATTTCCATTACCCCGATTGTTACCACCAGGAGGAGGGTTGCCACCGGGAGGAGGGATGCCATGTCCCTGTGAATTGTCATGCTGATCACCTTCGGGCCCATTGTCTGGACGCTCGACCAGAAGCCTCAATCTCTCCTGATTTTGCGCCATGCCAGTCATGAGGGTCATGAACTGGTCCATACGCGCCCTCATTTCGGCCAAATCACTTTGCACTTGATCCATGATTCTTACTTGATTTCTTCGCGTCGAATATCGGTGAATATGATTCTCAGCTATACTGCCTGAAACCAAATAAAGGTTAGAGACCCTGCAATGAGTACCTGAAAAGCAAGTAACATAAATGCAGAATGATATGCAATGCCATGCAATGTTATGTTTATCATTTCCAAAGTGCTTTACACCCTGATTCCAATCCAAACCACGGAAATCTGAAGACCAGAAATCGTGATATAAAGAGACGTGTAGTGGTCATGTGCTTGTGTACAGATATCTGATAAAGAGTAATTCTGAATAAACTGCTCATACTCATTCAACAAAGTATTCAAGTATTTAAGAAAGGCTCATCCGCCAATGCAATACAAGGAAAAAATGGATCCATCAACAAGCCTGATGGTAACCATTAACAACAAAATACAGGGAAAAGAACATCAGTCTGACAATTCCACATCCTTCAGCTTATCACTTGAGTATTTGATCTCCTCAAAAAGTATACGGGTACGCTGGTGATTCGGCTTTTCAATCATTTCTTTGATCAAGACATCCCTTTTCTCAAGAGCTTCAGTTAAAGAACCCATATGCAGCATAAGAGCTTCGTCATCACGCACTCCTTTGTGTCTCTTTACGCCAGCTTGCGTCTTGAGTATCTCTCTTTCTATCATGGCTTCTTCAAGCTCTTTCTTGGTATTCTTCAGCTGGCTTCTAGCTTCTTCTAACTGTTCTTGACTTTTACCGAGACTTTCCCGATACTTTCTCCTCTGCTCATGTGCCTTTTTAAGCTCCTCGTCTTTAGTCTTCGACTGATCCTTTAACTCGACATTTTCAATTCTGACTTCATCCCAAGCTTGACAAAGTTGAGCTAATGAATCCTTGCTTCGGGCTAAAGCCTGTTTTGTAATCTTGTGAGCCTGACTAGTGTCATCTGCTCCCAAAGTAAGTTTCCGAAAGTACCGAGCTCTGTCATCAAAATCTTCCTCTTTGTCAGCCAAGGTTTTTTCCACTTTCAAGGCTCTCTTTTCCAACTCTTTGTTGTCAGCTAGAGCTTTCTGAAGACATCTGCTCATTCCAGAATTCTCTATCTGCAACTCTCTGACCATTTTCTTCCACTTCTCACATTCTTCAATAGCCACCATAGTGGGTTGTTCTGGCTGTACTGAACATAAAAGAGGTCCCTTTGAAAAGGGTAAAAGCAATTCCTTTACTTTCGTCTCAATCCACCTGTCATATTCAGGATAAGATCTACAATCTCCTTTTCCAAAAACTGCTTTTCCAATTTTGTGCTTATCTTTCCAAGCATTCACTACTTCTACCACCTTCGCATCTTTAGTTCCTGTAAAGAATAAAGATTCTTCCACATCTTGCTCTGTAGGAGGATCCCTGGAAGCATACCCAAACTGTCGGATGGCCAAAACTGGATTATAATTGATCCCTCCTTTTCTGCCAATCAAAGGCACATTTGGAAAATTTACGCATCTTGTGACAAGCTCTATTCTCAATAACCGGTGGTCAAACCATACAATGTTATCAGCAGTTAAACCCATCAATCGTTTAGACCATTTCGCCACATCTTTGGTTTCCACAAAGGCACCTGTTTGAGGCAAATGTTTGAAAAACCAATGACTCAGCAGTGGAGTACAACAACTAACAGATCCTCCCCTCCTTTTCTCATTCTTGTAATGCACGGAATGATAAAAATCTCCTAACAAAGTAGGGACTGGATTTTTAAGGACGAAAACTCTCGTTGCTTGCATATCCACAAAGTCTTGCTGATTGGGAAAGAAAACTAGGCCATATATGCAGAGAGCCAGAATGGAATTGTAAACCGTCCAATTTTTAGCACTTGCAGCCTCTTGGGCTTGTCCAGACAGAAATTCTAAATGAAATCCGCTAACTCCATTTTTACTGCTCACACCACTCTTTACCACTGCCTGATCCATTTGTAACGCAGCAGCAATTTCTTTTACGCTGGGAGAACTACCAGAGAAAAATGGTATTTCCGGCGTAATCGGAATTCCCAAAATAAATGAGAATTCTTCCAGTGTTGGCATCAAAATGTAATCTGGAAAAAGAAAGCATCTCAACGAAGGCTCGTAGAACTGCAGCAGAGTGTGCAAAGCATCATGTTCATACTTGGTGATTGTACGGACCATCCCAACCAAATTCCCGTAGCTCTTCTGAAACCTATCAAGAATACCCGGACCAGCCATATCTATAACTTTGAGTAATGAATCTAAAACAGGATCAGGAAACTTGTAAGACACATTGTTCTTTCTCTCGGCAACGATCTCTGTTGAACCCATGGTTTGGAATCAGAAATGTATTATGCACCTGAAAATGACAAACATAACTGTTATGATATGATAATGCAATGCAAAAGGGCATGTGATCAGGTAATCAAGTGTCTGTGTCTGTATTGAATTGTGTGCACTGTGTCTCTGTACTGAATCTGGCAATATCTGAGATGAACACTTAAATCACTGTCATAGGATACAATGTCTGAAATCCTCATAGAATCACAAGTAAGGTAGGTAGGAGGCTGGGTTTCCTGCAAACCTGTAAACATCCCGCCCATACTCACATGTGGTTCTTAGAAAATAAGGCTTGTCAGCTTCGGAGGTTTGAGAAGCAATAGCACATTCAGCCCGTAGGATACAATGCTATGCCAATCAAAGAGGTCGTCCACTGACTCCCCTTAGAAAATAAAAGTCATCCTATGCAAGTTCCAAAGTGGGCCCTCGGGTGCGAATGGGTTTGCCACAGAATGTGGTCTGCCACTGTCACCGCTAAAGAGGGATGTTTCCACTAAGGTCCTCATGATCGGTCACTAGAGTCGACAGCTCTCTAGATCTACATCCTGGAATACGCAAGATGCGCATGCCACGACGTGTCCCAAGATAGCCTCGTCTAGCTGTGAATTTCGTGAACACCCAACGCACTCCAAACGGCACGTAGGTCCCACTACTCTCCACTCTAATTCTAAGTGTATCCTCAAGCCTGTGTAATGGGCTTATCTCTCAGAAATCCCATCCCGCCAAACAGACAAAATAGTGCAACAGAATATAATATACGATATGTAATGCTAAAATGCAGTAAATACAGTAAAGTAAATAAACAGAAACATATAGCACAACAGTAAACACCCAATGAAAAAGACAAACAAGCGCTAGGATTGACTCGCTTAGGATGGACCAGCAATAGGTCAATTTATCCCCAGCAGAGTCGCCAGCTGTCGCTCCCGGGATTTTCATCCAAGTACAAACGCGAAAGTGGCACCGAAACAGAGTCGCCAGCAATGTGTATTTATCCCAAGAGAGGGAAAGGAAACACCGCATAAACCTGAAGAGAAAGGAAAAGCATGGTCTTACGACCAAGAGAATTGGATTCGGGAGTCGGTTACGCGAGAGGAAGGTATTAGCACCCCCTCGCGTCCATCGTACCCGATGGGATCCATGCTTGCTTGTCTTGGTCAAAGGGTGATAGAAAAGAATACTGTATAAAGAACTAAAAAGAGAATGGAAAAGGAAAGGAAAGAGAAAGAGAAACAAATGTAGGGAAAATAAAAGAAGTGCTCGCATGGGCCCTACCCCACTGCCTACGTATCTCATCGGGAACATGAGAATCAGAGCGACGTAGTTCCCCTCACTAGGGATGAATTGTTTGTGTTTTTTAGAGAACGGCTTACGTTCTAGCTCAGGTGTTGCAGGCTCGCTGGTCCGAGTGCATTACCATCTTGCAAGAGAACGAGTAGAAGCGCGTTCGTGCGTTGAGAATGAATGAGATGAGAAAAGAATTCCCGAAGGAAAGGCGTTATTGTTTGTTTTTGTCTTTTAGAAGGAAGTGTTTTGGATTTGTTTGCATATGATAGTGTATTTAAATCTTAGTCATTGGAATGTGTACATTCTCACATTCCAAGATGGAATGAGCAAGAAGACACACTAAGAGCGAAGAAGACCCTCACACTTAGTTCCAATTGTCAAGGTTCAAACACACTAGCATACTTGTGTTTATTAAGTGTTTTTATTGATTATGAAATGAAGAAGTGTTTTTTATTATTTGTACCTTCAACAAGTATTGCATTTAAGTCCCTCACACAAGATCAAATGTTTAACACATTGACCCAAGATGGGTTATATGCTATACATTTTAAGATTATAAGAGAAGACCCCTTATAATCTTTTCTTTATGTGAGAGGCCTAAATGCAATAAATGCCTACCTTTATTAAATGTTTTGAGTTTCCTTTAAGAGATGAGAAGAGAGACTCAAGAGAGAAGAAAAGGTAAAACCTATGTGGACTAAGACTCAATCCTAATTGAAGATTAAAGGGAGTGATCCTAATGGTTTGTGAGGTTTCAACCTAAAGTCTAAAGAAAGAATGAATTAAACAATTCACTTCTAAAGTAGAAGATGAATTGTAATTCAAAAAGGGGAAGTGATGAGTTATTAAAAGAAAGCACATAAGTGCTTAACAAAACACAAAATGGAATTGTAAAAGAGATGAAAGGAAAGAAATTTGAATGTGGATTCCTTATCCACACTCAATTGCAACTTACCAAAGCCCCTACATGGTTAGTAAACATGTATAAGAAGTATAAGAAGTAAAAGAACATTTATGCACCATAAAGCTCAAAAGAATTAGATGAGAAATCAAATTCTAAGATCACAACCAGAATGTTCATCATAGGGAAAACAAATGATCATTATCATGCAAGTCCAAGTGGATAGGCAACAAACATCATCCATGGCATTAAAACATGCTACCATAAGAAAAGGGAGAATGAAAGATGAAAAGAAAAAGAAGAAATATGCATAAATGGAACATGTAATCCATGGATCAGAATTGAAATGAAATGAAAAATGATTCACAAACATCTCACAAGTATTCATGCATGACACATCAAAACATTTAAGAAGTGATAGAAGAAGTAGAATTGAAATGGAAGTTCCAAACAAAGGAAAGTGCAAACACAACATGTTAAAGGTGAACAAGGTTCAAATGATAATCAACATTCAAAGATGACATATGATATGTATCAATGACCTATAATGTCAAGTGAGTAGTTCACAAAATAGGCAAATGATCATGCAAGTATGTACAAAAGAAAACATGTAAACATGCACAAAAGATTACAATGATGTGACATGTTGTAATGCTTCAAATGAAATGCATTAAACACAAATTAAATGGCCTCATGAAAATTATGAAAACATGGTATTGAAGTTCACTAATCAGAGATGAATCACATATCAAAGTAGCATGCCAGGAACCAAGGCAAAATGATGTCAAACAATGCACTTAGGTCAAGTAGACATATCATACAAAGTAGCACAAAAATGAACACCAAACATGCCATAAACTGACCTAAAAAATCAAATAAAAATCACTTAACATACCTCAAGATGATAATGATTCAATGCAAAAAGAAGAGCATCAAAACAATTTTCAATGATCAAGAAAAAAATTAAACAAAATCATGTACCACATTAAGAATGCATACAAAAGAAAATCAAAGAAAAATATAGAACAGGGGCAAAAAGGTCATAAAATCAAGAAATAAAATCATGAAAAATTTTCTAAATGTTTTAAGAAGGCTCATGAATTTTTGTGGAATTTTATGATGACTTTTGGTATTTTTAAAAATTAAAAAGCAAACGTGTATGAAAATAAAAAAAATTAAAGTGAAATGTAAATGTGAATGGGGGTGCAAGCATAGCAAAATGTGAGTTCAATATGATTGGGCTTTGAAAGCGTGGGGTGTGAATAGCATAAGGCTTAAGTCCATTTACGCACCAGTACACATTAGTAACCATGCACTTCAGTCAAACCAAGTCAAAACAATAACAACCATAGGATCAAGTCAAGTCAACAACCAGTCAAAGTAAGCTAATCTAACGCATGTACATGAATGACCATACTCCCTACCATGTGCCACACCACATAATGCTTAAGTGAGTTCAAAAATGATGCACATGACATACACATCCATTTTAATGTGCTGTCACGCCCTTAGCCATACGATGAGGAAAAATGAACGAACAGGATTAAAACGTGCTAAACCCTAACATTCAACCACTGGCCGGAGAAGGACCTCCGGTCATCTTCTCCGGCGAACCACCACCACCTGCAAACTTCAACTTTCACAGAAATGCATCATTCATATACCAAAATGAAGAGGAAGCTATGGAGATCAAGAATACACCATTATTTCTCATAGATCATGCACACATAACACAAACCGAGCCAAAACAATTTGCCCTAAAATCACACCTAAACTCCTAAAGAGCCTATCAACTAGCCAGGACTCACGCAGCTTCTAATAAGCTTTAAACCATATAAAAACAAGCTAAAACAATGCAATAGAGTTGGAGTGATTGAAACCTGAAGTTTGCAGATCCTTGAAGCAAAAGAAAACCAGAGATCCACTCTTGATATGGAGCTTGATTCGTGCAAAATAAATGCAGTTGAGCCTTGAGATATTGAAAGCAGAGAGAGAATCAAAATGTTGATGAAGCTTCACTTGAGGAATTCATGTGGATTTTGATGGTTCTTACTTCATTCTTGTGCCATTGATGATGATGAAGATGAAGTAAATGAAGGTGAATGAAGATTCGAGCAGAGAGAGATGGTGGAGAGAATGAGAGAGTGTTTGAGAGGGAGAGTGAAAAATGAGAAAAATGAAGCTAGCTCCGAAATTGGAGAGTGTGACTTCTATTTATGGTGAGCTCTAATCATGGTTTAGTGAGTGGAGTTAAGTGAGTCAAGTTAGTTAAACTGAGTCATCCCTAACTAACTGAGTCAAGTTAGTTAGGGAGAGTGATGATATGGTGTGGCTGGTTCATAATGTGTTACCATATTCCTGCTGCCAAACTTCTATAGCAAGCTTCCATCCTTTCCCTTTTCATGTATGGCTCGAGTAAGTGTGTAAAGAGTGCAGGCATGTGTTGGTCTTAATGAGGAAACAAACATACACACTTCTATCATGTACTTGATGTGTGCTTGAACCAGAATTATGCAGCAAATCATCATTGTAACAGTAGGTGTTTGAGGGTGAATTTCTCCATGTTCATGGCATGAAACTGTATGGTTTTGGAATCAATGAAAAGAGGGATCATAATAGAACAACTTTGGTATGAAAAATGAGTTGGCATAATGCTTAGGAAAGGTTGAAACATGACCTGAAACACAAAGGTTTGGAAACTAGTCATGGACGAGGAAATGAGGTTGGTTGGCAAGGTGTGCCGGGCATGGATTTTCAGCAAGATCATCACAACTTGGACTCAACATAACTTCTTGACCTTTGATCAAATGAAAAAAACATGAACACCAATCTTAAAGATCTCACATAGAGGAACAACTTTCATGTTGAAAGATTTTCCATTTGAGGCCTTTAACCATGAGAAAAATGAGTGGACATTTGACCCACCACATGTTTGTTAAAATGACTGCGCGCGTGCCCTGAAAATCTTGGTCATGACCTAGTTTTGAACCTACTTTGCTCAAACTTTGATCAATCATATCTCACTCAATTTTTATCCAATGGAGATGTTCCACATATGGATGTGAAGCTTAAAACAAGATCTTTTGTTGTGGCCTGGTGGAATTTTCATTTGGTGCTTCAATTTTAAATGGCTTTGGTTCAAACTCTGATGCAAAATGGCCAAAACTTGCTATTTTTAGTAACCCTTCTTCATCCAAAAATGGCAACTTTCCACCTCTTGATTTTTTCATGATTCCTTTGGAGTTTCTTGATCAAATTTTGCACATTGGACACATATAGCATGAATTTTATGAATTTGGCCTCAAAAAGTCAAGAGTTGACTTTTTCCTCTGATTATTTGACCTGGCCCCAATTTCCCTGATTTTTTATCTTACTTCCAATTGAACCACTTCTAAAACCAATTGAGAGGCAATTCTCCATACACATACACTTAAGAACATGTAGAATACCATGACATCAAGTTTTGTCCAAAAAATCAAAGATTCCCTGATTTAATGGGAAACCCTAGTTTTGGTGCCCACCTCCTAGGAGAAAAATGTGCAGTCTTCAATTTCAAATTCCTCAGACTATGTTATGTATCCTCTTAAAGGATTATGAGATATACCATTTGAGGATGACTTTGGATCAATGAGCTATCTCTTTTGAGGGTTTTCCTTCAGTTTTTGAACCTCTTGCATAGTGAAAGATGTAGTGCTTCAATCTCCCATTGAATCTCTCATCCTTGAGGTTGTGGATGTTCCATTGAGATAGTATGAGACATGAAAGGCCTCTTGGCTTGCCTTGAGGAAACTTGATTGACCTTTTTGTGCTTTGAATGATCCCTTGATTGTCCACCTTCCACCTAATCACATGCCTTGATGGTAAGAGGGATGCTATGCTTCATTTTTCTATGTTAAATGCAATGTAATGTTAATGAGGTGGATATGATATGATAGATGATAATGCCATGCTATGATGACAAAGAGGGAGAGCAAATTTTGGGGTATTACAGGTACTGTTGTATGATGTGAACATTTGTGATGAAATGTTGTGATGATGGTTTGTGGTCTTGTGGAGAAATAAATGCATTGTTTTGGGTGTGATTGCAATGCATGCTTAATGATGTTGTTGTGTGGTAAAATGCATTATTTGATTGAATATCAATGTATGTTGTTATGATGTTTTGTGGAATTGTTGTGGATTATGATGAAATACATTGTTTATGTGAAATTCAATGTGTGTTATTTGGTGGCCTTATGGCAAGTAAATGCATTGTTTGAATTGGTTTCCAATGCATGAATAATGATGATGAGATAATCCATATTGTTGATTTGTGAAGATGCATTTGATTGTCATGAGTCCTTGTATGCCAAGCATCATGATATGCATCTTGTGATGTCGTGTGTCCTAGTGGGTGTGAGCGACGAAACGGTTCCAGAGGGAATCCGCTATAACATCGCGTACCTTATGCAAAGAGGACCTAAAGCGAAGATTATAGACGATCGTGTGCCTTATACAAAGAGGACCTAAAGCGATCGAATTGTGTGCATTATACAAAGAGGACCTAAAGCGATCCATAAACGTCATGTGCCTTATACAAAGAGGACCTAAAGCGACGGGGAACATCGTTGTCCCGACGGGGAGTTACACTAAGTAACAAGCGATGATTCCAATAGTTCCTGAGTGAACTAATGATGAGAATGATGGATGGATGGTACCGCATTTGCATAGAGTCGTTGTGTCGGTCTCGCTGCATTTGCATAAATCATGAATGGATTAATTATGTGTGGGAAATTGTGAATTGATTGAGTATGTGTTGAGACTTATGATTGGATTGGTGAATTGGTGTGCATATGTGATAAATGCATTGGTTATGGACGATATGTTTTATGTATAGACATATGCTATGTGATGTGGTGGTGTGTTTCCATATGTTATAGCTTGGTATGCCTTATGTGTGAATATGTGATTATGTTGGTATAATTGATATATGCTATGTTGTTGGATTGTTAGAAATATGTTATGTAGTTGTGGCTTGCTATATGTATTGGTATGTGATGCGAGTGGTGAGAATAACTATGCATGTGAATTTATATGTGTTTGCATATTATTATGCAATCTTGATTTAGTTGTTATTTCTCACCCTTCTGCTGTTTTAAATGCTCTATGAGGCATTGCAGATTAGTAGCCTTGGAGGCTTTTGTGAAGCTTAGTTCTCCATTCGTTTGTCAGTCTGTCTGCTATGATACATAACACGGGAGTCGGGGAACGCTTTCGTTGTATACGTATACATTTGTTGGATATATTTTGTATTACCTTTGTATTAATATTTTGATGTTATAAAATAATTATTTTGTAAAACAAGTCAGTTATGGATCTTTCCGCTTTATTCCATAATTGAACTTTCCATTTGTTGGAAAAAGTTTCCCTTTTATGTTTATTCCATTTTGTGTTATGTATCAAATAATTGAGCAGAGATTGTGTTTTCTTTCCTTAATTGTGGCATCCTTGTTTCTGTCGGAAAAATAAATTTTTATTTACTCTGATTTAATTATGTATTATTTATTCGTGATGGGATTTGGGGTGTTACAATAGTGGTATCAAAGCAGGTCGGTCTGTCCGGCCAAGTTGTTGAGTCAGTTGGTGTGCAGTTGAATACTGTCGATGTTGTTTGTCCCTTAGTATGTGATATGTGTGTGAAACATTGTCAGTGCTTTCTGGTTTTCTAATCTTTTGTCTTCAGGATTGAGAATGAGATAAGTGGGGGAGAAGCTTGTGCTTCTCCAAGTTGGCTCAGTGTGCCGTGGGTTGCAAGAGTGTAAGTGTTGTTTGGACAGTGTTGTTCCCGATTCTGGAGGGAATGCGGAGGTAAGGTTTATGTCAACTAAGGATTTGTGCCTTCGGTAGTTTTGTGCACAAGATGGAAAAAATGATATTATAGTTTGGTAAAGACGGTTTATGCCCCATCATGATTGTCGCCTGTCTATTGACAAATTGAGGAACTGATCACCCTTAATCTCTTGTTGATAGTAGACGGGAATTGTGTTGGATGGAATAGACGTGTCTTTCAGGCTTTGATAGTGTGTGCAATGAATTATTTGGAATTTAAGAAAATGATTACAGATTGTTTTGATGAGTCGATGAAGATTCTTATATCGGGAGATGAGGCGGATTAGAGGTTTTGGTATGTTGGTCCAGTTGGGAAGTCATTGAGAGAGAACGATTGGGTATCGTTAATGGTTGTTCTCAGAGAGTAGAGTGTGAACGCAAATTTGACGAAGGGGAAATTTGAGGTTTGGATCTGCTAAGTAAGTAGAAGAACTTTTAGGAAGTAAAACTCAGATGTTGGTCATGTTTGTGATGATAGTGTTCTGGAAATTGGCAGAAAGGCCACAGTGTTGGGCTGCCAGTTGTGCGTGATTCCAGATGTGTTTCCGGATGGAATATTGGATGTTAGCGTTAGAATTACTCAGATTGAAAGAGCGGTTGGAAGATTTACTGGAAAGGAGAATTATGAGGTTGTGTCGTATTGGAGAGCTCCATTATTGTTAGTAACAAAAAGGAAGGATGATTGAACGGAATAACAAGCATGATGTGTATAATGGTATTGAGACTAGGGAAAGTAAAACTTAGAGTTTTGGTGAGTTTTGGAGTTTTTAAAGTTTTAGGGCATTAATGGAAATCTTGAGAAAACCCTAGGTGTGGATGTAATATTGATATTAAGAGTTCTTTTTGGTTGGTTGTTGATACATGTTGGAATTGTGGAATTGGACGGTCAAGAGAAGAAATTGTGTATGGATTACTGACAGTTGAATGAGGTAACGATTGCAAATAAGTGTCCACTTTCATGAATAGATGACTGGAATGGTTTGGTTGAGTTTGGGTGAAATTGCAATTGTTTGGAATGTTTAATAAGAGTGGTGAATTGTGTGAGTTGAGGCTTTGATCGATTTAATATGACTGGTTATGTTTTTTAACATCGGATTAGGGTGTTATTTACTCGGTTAAGCTTGTATGTGAGTAACCAGTTACCCAGTGAAAATTTTTGCAAAAACTTTAAGAATTTATATCTTTTGGAATTTGGTTGGGCATTACAACGTACAACGATGTTATTTGGTGTTAGTAATGCGCCTGTAATGTTGTGGAGTAGATGAATCGTATCTTCTATATTTATTTGGATGAGTTCGTAATGGCTTTGATTGAGGATATTCGGATCGGTTATAAACTCAGAGGAAGAACAGGTAGAGTGTTTAAGAATTGAATTACAAGTGTTGAAAAGAGACGAAGTTTTATGCTAAGTTATTCGAGTAAGAATTTGGGTTGAAAAAGGTTATTTTTCTTGGATATGTTATTTCAGATGAGAGTATGATTATGGATCCATCGGAAGTAGATGCAGTTCTACAATGAGAGGCTCTGAAGTTGGTTAAGAAGATTAAAATATTTTTGGACTTTAGTTGGTTATTACCGGAGGTTATGGAAGGCTTTTCCAAGTTAGCATTTTCGTTACTTCAGTTGACTTGCAAAAAGGTAAGTCGTTTGTTTTGGATGTTCGTTGTAAGGAAAGTTTTGGTGAGCTGAAGTAGAATTTGTATATGGCTCCAGTTTTGATTATGTGTGATCCTAATAATCTATTTGTGAGGTATTGTGATGTGTCTTCGATGAGTGTAGTCAGTGTGTTAATGCAAGAGGGTAAAGTCGTGGCTTATGCTTTATGACATTTGAGGATTCATAGAAGGATCTATACTATTCCGGATTTGGGATTGGTTGCGGTTTTATTGTGTTGGAAGATTTGGAGGTATTATCTTTATGGTTCTAGGTGCGAGATGTTTAGTTATCACAAGAATATTGAGTACTTGGTTGGTCGAAAGGAAGGGAGTATGAGACAACGAGGATGGTTAGAATTCGTGACGAGTTATGAATTTGGCTTGGATTATCCTTCGGGAAAAGCTATTGTTGTGTCTGAAGAGTTAAGTTGATAGTCTTTGCATATGTCTGTTTTGATGGTCAGAGAATTAAAATTAGTTGAGCAGTTCAGAGACTTGTGTCTGGTGTGTGAGATAACACAGGAGAGTGTGAGGTTGGGAATATTAAGAGTGAACAGTGATTTTGGCAGAGGTGAGAAAGAGTTAGACTTTGGACGTGAGATTGGTAGACTTGATGGTTTCGAGTAATCAGAGTGCGCAGCGGAAGCGTGATGTGGCACATTTTGTATTTGCGTGTGGGACTTGTAAGAGTTCTTAGGTTGAACGTTGGAAACATGTTGGAATAATGAGACCATTGGACGTTTCAGAATGGAAGTGTTAGGCGAAAGGTTTAAATATTATTCATGGGCTACTATGTAGATGGATGTTCTGGTTATATGTTCGATTGGCGAATCGTAGCATTATTGTAATATTGTTGTGTGACAAGGATGTTGGTATTGTGGTTTTGTAGAGGTTTTTGAAATGATGTTGGGTCGTGGAACTTGTGTTCTTGTTTGTGTTGTTGCCCGTTCCTATCGTGTTGGGTCGAGTGCGAGTAGCTAATTCCTTGTGGTGAATTAGAGGAGTGTTACCTACGGTGATGGTAACGATCTTGTTGTGTTTCGGTTCAAGAGTGAACATGTGTGTTCGTAACTTGGGTATTCTTTGAGTTGTGAGTTGGTCGTCAAGTGCTTTGTATGGGCTTTACATCCTGTCGTTGTTGTCGTGTCGTTGTTGTAGCTGTTGTTAGCAAGGTGGTTTGTCAGTTTGTGTTATTCATGGTGTGCCTAGTGTTGGCATGTTAGTTGGTTAGTCGGATGCGAGAGTCGTATCCGGAGTTGTTCGTCTCAGTTATATTTTCGAGGACGAAAATTTCTAAGTGGGGGAGAATTGTAACGCCTCGATTTGTTTAATTGTATTTATTTATTTCATTTATGTGAATTTTGTGAAATGTGTGAATTTATTCTATTTTACCTGCTAATTGAGTTAATTGGTTAATTTCTCTGATAGGTAAAATATTTGCATTAAATTATATTTTTCTTTTTAACTTTTATTGCGCGATATGTTTTTCATCGGAATGTTTATGTTTTATCGCGATTTGAGAGCGGTTACGAGATATTTGAGCTAAGGGGTAAAATAGTCTTTTTAGGGGTTTAGATATTTGTTATTATAAGAGAAAGAAAAAGAGAGAAAAGAAAGAAAAAGGGAAAGAAGAGAAAGAGAAAGAGAAGAGAAGGAAAAAGAGTGAAGAGGAAAAAGTGAAGAAAATCCGTTTCAATCGCGATTAATCGGGTAAGGGTGAGAAGTTTCGATTATATCTTGCTTGTGTATGTATATGTGTTGTTTGTGGTTATTGTTTTGGTTGTTTTACAACTTTTTCTCATTTGATAAACTGACGAACCATTGATAGAAATCGATGTTTTCACGGTCGAAATTCGATATAAATTGCGCTGTATGATCACACTGTGTTTATGAACAATCTTTGATACTTGTTTTGCTGTTGGAATTGATTTGGGGTCGAAAATGGGATTTTTGGGGTTTTGGAACCATGTAAAACATAGCAGAATTTTCTGCTTCTGGTGCAGAGCGTCGGGCGACGCTTTGGGCGCCGGGCGATTCGTTGCTTCGTCGGGCGATACCCAAGAGGCACAGCTTGTCACGCTGCTGACTCTTTTAAAGTTTTGGTTGGGGAATGTATGCCGCTGCTTCGCCGGGCGATGCATAGGCGAGGGGGGCACCGCCGGGCGACAATTGGTTGCGTCGGGCGCTCCTGGGGAATTTCCAATACTATTGTTTCCTTTAAAAATGCATAAATTTCGACCCGTAACTCGGATCGAGAAGTTCTTCATACCGTTAGAGAGCTAGTGAAATGTTCTTTCTTATTAAAAATGGTTTTGAGATTTGTGGCCGATTTAATTATGTCGAGAATTTGGGAATGTGTCGTTTTGTCGACTTTTACCGTCTTAACTGTGTGTATTTGATGTGTTATCATACAATATGCCTTTGATATATAACGTATGACTTGTGTACTGTTGTAAGATGTGAACATTTGTGATGAAATGTTGTGATGATGGTTTGTGGTCTTGTGGAGAAATAAATGCATTGTTTTGGGTGTGATTGCAATGAATGCTTAATGATGTTGTTGTGTGGTAAATCACATTGTTTGATTGAATATCAATGTATGTTGTTATGATGTTTTGTGGAATTGTTGTGGATTATGATGAAATGCATTGTTTATGTGAAATTCAATGTGTGTTATTTGGTGGCCTTATGGCAAGTAAATGCATTGTTTGAATTGGTTTCCAATGCATGAATAATGATGATGAGATAATCCATATTGTTGATTTGTGAAGATGCATTTAATTGTAATGAGTTCTTGTATGCCAAGCATCATGATATACATATTGTGATGTCGTGTGCCCTAGTGTGTGTGAACGACGAAACGGTTCCAGAGGGAATCCGCTATAACATCGTGTGCCTTATGCAAAGAGGACCTAAAGCAATGATTATAGACGATCGTGTGCCTTATACAAAGAGGGCCTAAAGCAATCGGATCGTGTGCCTTATCCAAAGAGGACCTAAAGCGATCTATAAACGTCGTGTGCCTTATACAAAGAGGACCTAAAGCGACGGGGAACATCGTTTGTCCGACGGGGAGTTACACTAAGTAACAAGCGATGATTCCAATAGTTCCTGAGTGAACTAATGATGAGAATGATGGATGGATGGTACCACATTTGCATAGAGTCGTTGTGTCGGTCTCTCTGCATTTGCATAAATCATGAATGAATTGATTATGTGTGGGAAATTGTGAATTGATTGAGTATGTGTTGAGACTTATGATTGGATTGGTGAATTGGTGTGCATATGTGATAAATGCATTGGTTATGGATGATATGTTTTATGTATAGACATATGCTATGTGATGTGGTGGTGTGTTTCCATATGTTATAGCTTGTTATGCCTTATGTGTGAATATGTGATTATGTTGGTATAATTGATATATGCTATGTTGTTGGATTGTTAGAAATATGTTATGTAGTTGTGGCTTGCTATATGTATTGGTATGTGATCCGAGTGGTGAGAATAACTATGCATGTGAATTTATATGTGTTTGCATATTATTATGCAATCTTGATTTGGTTGTTATTTCTCACCCTTCTGCTGTTTTAAATGCTCTATGAGGCATTGCAGATTAGTAGCCTTGGAGGCTTTTGTGAAGCTTAGTTCTCCATCCGTTTGTCAGTCAGTCTGCTCTGATACGTAACACGGGAGTCGGGGAACGCTTTTGTTGTATACGTATACATTTGTTGGATATATTTTGTATTACCTTTGTATGAATATTTTGATGTTATACAATAATTATTTTGTAAAACAAGTCAGTTATGGATCTTTCCGCTTTATTCCATAATTGAACTTTCCATTTGTTGGAAAAAGTTTCCCTTTTATGTTTATTCCATTTTGTGTTATGTATCAAATAATTGAGCAGAGATTGTGTTTTCTTTCCTTAATTGTGGCATCCTTATTTCTGTCGGAAAAATAAATTTTTATTTACTCTGATTTAATTTTGTATTATTTATTCGCGATAGGATTTGGGGTGTTACAGGGTGAACATAGAAGAGGGTGCAAACCTAAAACATGCACACACTCCATGAAAAAAATGGGGGCAAAATAGGCATGTCTGGCAGGTCGAACCCGTTTTGGCACCCTACTCAAAATATGGGTAATTGTTGTCTAAATAAAATTGTTGTGATCAGATTCTAATTTGGTTTCAAATAACTAACCAATTACATTGTCCTTATCTTTCCATAGTTATTGTTATTTTAATTTATGTCCACAAGCTAACCGAAATCGTTCAATGTCAACAATGTTTTTCCTATAGGCATACAAATTAATAGTTTTGGTTCCTTTAAACGACTGAAAATTATTCGTGGAAAATCTGGAAATTAAATATTCTATAAGAGGGCTTGATTAAACTATTCCCCTAAAACCAATTTCAAAAACATTTTCTTTTACAAAATCAGAGTTTTACAAAATGATGCACATATGACAAACAGAAGTAGGGGATAATGGAGGTTTTTATAAAAAGATACATGTCAATGTCTATCATAGTTACAAGAGATGGTAAAAAAAAACCACAATCAAGATAGATAAAGTTGCTTGGACAAGCAAATGTACATAAGTCAATTTTCACACATGGATCAAATTTAATTTTTCTCAATTGACTGTTCAATCTAAAGTTACGAGTTTTTATAATTATAATCTTAAGATAGAATATTCAATAGACTAGATTTATCACATACCTAACCTTATACAACAAATCACTATAAACACGGTAAAACCTAATAACATGATATTCTAAAAACTACAAACAACCTAAGGCATGCAATATTATACAAAAATGTAACAATGACATGGAGAAGAAAAAATGCACAGGATTTATAATGGTTCAGCTCATTCGTCCTCGCTAGAGGTTAATCCTCCACTCTTCAATGGTTTTACCTTTGGAAATTTTTAGGATCTTCCATTATTTTGTAAAATTAATACAAGAGTCTTTTTGGTACAATAAATAATCAACAAAGCATAACACTACAAGCCAATTGCTTTAGGCAACACAAGTTTGAATTAATTTTCCCTTTAGTTCTAGCAGAACACTGAAACTGCAAAAATTTCAAGATCTTCACTTGATCTTGATCTAAAAAATCTTGCTAGACACAAAGATCATGCTTCAAGATTCCGTTCTACAATGACCTTTACTCAGTCTTACACATTCCTTGTCCGACCCTTTGCTTTATCCAAGAATAATTTGAAAACTCTCAACTTTATTCTGCCACAACCTTTACACAGTTATACTGAAGTATTCAATATATTATAGAAAATATTCTTCTCTTTGATGGAAGTAAATCTCTAGATACCATAGACACAAAGTGATTTTTTATCCTGATACACACAACACACATTCACACACAAAAATTAGCTTCCCTACTTTATCTTGGATCTACCACTCAAACTCAATATATAGAGTTGAGCACCACAACAATGATTTTATAGTTCAAGATTCAAGATGATGAAGGTTATCTAAAGAAACTCATATAACATAGCCTATATCTCACATGAACAACATTCTATGAAGTTTTGCACAAGATTGAAACAAGGAGAAGATGTGTTTGTGAAAGGAAGAAGACTCTTGGGTTTTCTTAAGATTTGTGAAATATAGAATTTTTTATCTTACTTGATCATAAATAATTCTCTCAACAAGTGTTTATGAAAGTGCAAGAATTAATTCTTCTGAATCTCTTTTAGAAAAATTAATTAAAAAAATAATATTTATATAAGTGTTAGATGTTAGGCTCTAAAAGGCAAGGAAGAGAACAAATGATTTGAGTCAAATCATGCAATTATGATTTAAATCAGCAAAAAGAATTACTTAAATCAAGGTAATAAAATGTGGAATTTGTTATTTCTATTTGAATCATGATTTTCACTCATGATTCGAGTCATTCAAAAGAGTGATTCGAATCATGGCTATTTTTCAAGAAAGTGCAAGGCCATGGTTCGAGTCAAAATAAATTGTGTTTTGACTCAAGGTGTGATGTGATTGGAGTCACACACTTAATTCTAATCAATTAATCAGTGGCAAAATCCGTATTGCCAATTGATGTTTGATTCGAGTCAGCTATATGCTTGATTCTAATCAAGCTTCAAAAAACTATGTTTTAAATTTTCTAGCTTGTGATTCAAGAGACCCACAAGATGTTGATTTTGACCAACATTCTCAAGTTTTAAAATACATTGACATGGATTCAAATCTTATTTGGTGAAAGTTAGGATGACTCAAGATACAATTTTAATCAAATAAACGAATTACACACAAATTGAAATAATGACTAATCAAATTACAAATAACAAAAATTGTAAAAAACATCAAAATAAAGATGATACCAACAGAGAAGTTTCAAAAATGTCCAATCATTATCACCTTTTTATTTTCATATTTGTTTTTCTCAATTTTTAATTTACACACTTTTAATCAAGGAAATATGCATAATAGGGCTTCAGAATTAAAAAAAAAAAAAACTGATATTTTATTAATTAGCATACCAAAATCAAGATTTCAAGCTTTAAAGATCAAAAGATAATGAAATCCATTTTTCTCCATTGAAATTTTTTTCTATCTTTTGTATTCAATTTTTCTGGATTTCGTTTTCTGTAATCTAACTTCGCCATTCATGTCCCTTTAATCAACTTTCAATTCCGAAACTTCTTATTTTCTTTCAAACTTTTATGATTTTATTTATAATCATTTTGTTCATTATGAACATTTTTTTTAGAAATATTTTTATTAATCTGACTATAGGTTCTCCATTCCCATATTTCTTCATTATTTTTTATTTAATATTTATTCAATATTTTTGAATTTGTTTAAGACTCATTTTGTTCATTATCAAACCTTTTTTTTTATAGATTTAAGAGTCTTTAATATATTCATAATATTGACAAGACAACGAAAAATGTTGTGTAATTGCAGGATGCACTGAAACGTGGGTGTTGTAGTTGAGACACAAAATGGAGTGTTGTGGTGGTGTTGTAGTTGAGACGCAAAAATGAAAGAGAATTTCTTATCACACCACCCAGGTTGTTTAGACATCATCTGAATTTTTGATTTTGCTCTCAATTTTCGGATGTACAAATCCGAACACACTATTTTTATAAAATTTTTCCGTTTTTTTCCGGATGTGCACATCCGGACGCACTTTTTTTAAATTTTTTTTAATTTTTTCCGGATGTGCACATCAGAAAAAATTCCTGATCTGCAAATCCGAAAAAAATCAAAAGAATTCCATAAAATCATTTACTTCTAAATATAATTAAATCCAATATAATTAAAATTAATATCATTTTTTCTATATAATTAAATTCAATATAATTAAATCCAATATAATTAAAATTAATATGATTTTTTCAATATAATTAAATCCAATATAATTAAATTCAATATAATTAAATTAATTTTAGAAGTAAATACCATATAATTTTAATTATAATTTAGAAATAAATACCATATAATTTAGAAGTAAATGCCATATAATTTTAAATACCAATATAATTAAATCCAATTTTAGAAGTAAATAGCATATAATTTTAAATCCAATATAATTAAATTATTTTTTTCAATATAAAAAAATCATTTAGAAGTAAATGCCATATTAATCATTTAGAAAAATATCATATTAATTTTAATTATATTGGATTTAATTAAATTGGATTTAATTATATTGAAAAAATCATATTAATTTTAATTATGTTGGATTTTAATTATATTGGATTTAATTATATTTAGAAGTAAATGATTTTATGGAATACTTTTGATTTGTTTCGGATCTGCAGATCAGGAATTTTTCCTGATGTGCACATCCGGAACAAATCAACTTTTCTCAAAAAAATGGTCCGTCCGAATGTGCACATCCAGAAATTAGGGGGCAAAAATGAAATTTCACGCGGTGTGTAAGAAAGTTGGGTGGTACATTAAGAACAAGAAGCAAAACAAACAGAAAGAAAACTTGTATTAAAGGAGTTTTCCTAGTTGTTAATATTTTGTTTCTTATATCTTTGTAATTGAAACAAAGTTTGTAATAAAAAAAGGTTGGTTTTATTATATCTTTATATTTATCTATTTATGTTATTGTTCCATTTGGGAATCAGAAATGAATGCTCCATCTCTGCCTAGGAACCATAAACAAAGATAGTTGGATAATCGATGATCTAGAACAATGATTCGAATCTCCTTTACAACCTGCATGGTTAGTACTCCAACGCCCAAGCATTTAAATATTCAATATGAGAATAGAGGACCTGCATGCTTCATTGAAAATTCCTCTAGCAAAAACTACTATTTCCCCAGCTCCTTCTCCTACTCCATCTATGGAAGCTTGTGCTTCTGTATCCGAGGTGGATCAACTTGTGGACTCCCCGTCCATTTTATCAATGGGAGAATCAACCCCGTCTCCAGCTTCGACAAATATGGTCCGGGATGAGGAATAACGATCCCCCCGAACTGAGGGTTCTCCAAAACGGGATAGGGTTGCTGAGGGCAGTGCTTCTAGGGAGATAACTACCTTTATAAATATACATAAAGTCTCCTCTTCTTGGCTTCCCTACACTCTTAAGGAGAATACCGCTACTGTTTCGATGTCAGATTTATCCTCCGTCCAATATCTTTCTTAGGATGATAAGATGGAACTGACTTCTAAGCTTACCCATAACATGTTCAAAGTTGCTTATATATTTTCTCTTGTCTTTAAATAACATTAAGAACTTGTTGCGCTGTAAGAGGAAATTAAAGCTGCTAACTCTTTGAAAGAGGCTGCAGATATATATGATCTTCCTTCTGTTCTGGAAGCTTGTGTGACTGAGTTGGAGGGTTACCTCGAGGATGCAAAGAATTAGTATAAGGCTGCTTCTAATTCTATTGAGGAGAAGACTTGCCATGTAGAGGAGCATCAGAAAGCCCTTCTTTAGAGAATCGAGGTTGATACAAAGGCCTTGAAAGCCCTCTAGGATGAGGTGGCAAGTTTAAAGCGGGCGCTTCGTGACTATTTATTCACTTTTGAGTTTATGTCGTGCCACTGGCACTCATCGGCTATGGCGGAATGTCAGTTTTGGGCATAAGAGCCTCGATTAAATGCTTTATAAAGGAAACAATGAATTTGATTGTAATGAAGTGGAAGATGTGCCTTTGGAATTTTCCTACTTTTTGCAACTTGGTGCATTAAATAACGTTATCTATCATTTTTGGTTTCCATGCTTGCTCACTGTATTTATCATTGCTATAGTAGAGTATTAATTTATACACTGTGTTCGGTGTTTTGGTCATATTTCTCGGGGCGTGGCAGATGTCAAGTGGTCGTAATTTGTAATGTGTTTCGCATCAGAGAGGACTGCCCCTGACCTAGGGTACCATTCACATCCCTGCCTTTGAGGCTTAGCTGAAATCGTGGTGGATGTCTTTGAGCTCCACCACGTACGCCCTTGGATTGGATACATCCGATGAGTATTGTGCCAGCTGCGTAGAAATGTATTTAATATGCCTTAGATGAAGATTCATGCGATGTGTGTTTGAGCCGTATCAGAATATCATAATTGTGTTAACTCTTTATCAGATAGGTAATAGGGAATGTAATGTGCTTAATCCATATCATAATCGCATATATGCGTTAAGTATGTATCAGATACAGATTCATGCAAGTGACGGGTTTGAGCCATATCAGAATCGCATATATGCCTTAAGTTTGTATTGGATACACAGTCAGACATAGAGTGTCTTTAAGCCGTATTGGAATTGCAGAGATGTGTTAAGTCCGTATCAGTAAACACTTAGGAATTTTGTCTTTATTCCTATGTTTCAACCACTCTAGCAGAATAAGTGATAGACAAAGAAGCATACAACAGAGAAAGAAGAGGTATATATATATATATATATATATATATATATATATACACATATATATTGTTCTGGACCGGTCAAAGGCCCAATTGACCAAGGCCCAATCCATCGTATGCCCACTTTAGTCTTCTCAATGTCTAAAAATAGTTCACATGCCATGAGAAGGTATACAATCTCTGATATCTAATTTTACTTTACTCATCTTCAATCTTGAACAGACTTAGGCGTTGGAATTCTAACCTTGCAGGTCCACCTTATGCCGCCATAAAGGAGATCGGAGCCACCGTTCAAAATCGATAGTTATTCATCTCTCATCATTTTTGGTTCGATCATAAAAGTTAAGACATCTATTTATGGTTCCCGAACGGAACGATGGTGCCATCAGTAGGAAATGATTTCCAATTCCTATGATTTATATGCTTTTGGATCTAATCTTTGATTTACCAGTTCACATCCTCTAAAGGTCACCTAATCAAGAACAAATTAAATTTTGATTCATACTATTCTCATCAAATATGCGACCGCTGTTTAGTTTCACCGTATGCAACCTCCTCAAATCTTAAAGTTTGAAAGCATCCAAGAGCGAATTTAGAGATTAGTTAACCACCACTTCCACTCTAATTCTTCAGAATAAAGGTCTCCGACTCCCTAAAAAAATGTACAGAATAGCAAAAGAAAGGATTCCAAGTCCAGATCTAGGGTTGCACTAGGGTCTGAAGACAATATCCATGAGAGTCGGGCTGAAACCTTGCAAACCATCATTTGAACCAAATTCTCAACGGCTCCCTCCGGTCGTTAGTTGGCCATCTGTTCCATAGGAAAGGTATGGATCAGATAATTCTCATCCCAAGGAATTTCTCCTACCCCGAGAAGAAAAAACACCTCACTTAAGCCATGGACATAGAAATTAGACGAGTCTAAAACAAAAGGTCGACCTCAAGTTACACTCCTCAAAATAGGTGACCTCCCAAACATGCATCCATATACAAATGCAAGGCAAGGTACCTCAGTCCCACAAAAAGAGGCATAAGCCAAATAACTCATACATCGTCCGACTAAAAAATATGTTCCGAAGCGCAGCACGCTAAACCCGAAATCTCGACAAGGGACAACAGCCAAAGATCCTAGACATTGTCCAGGAGCTCTGAGGTAATTGTCGAGGGTTAGCCACCCAACGATGTTCTTTTATTTACTTATTTGTAATAAATTCAAATACATTTAGTTCCCCAATGTGTATATGATACAGATTAAGTACTTCTATGAAATTTTAATATAGGTTAAGCACATTCCATGTCCAATTGCATAACTGATATAGAATTAACACAATTTTGTGATTTTGATACGACTCAAACATGCACCTCACATCTGAGGCCTATTAAACTCATTTCTGCATAGTTAGAGCACCCCCTTAGATATAGCCAGTCCTAGGGCATTGATGGTGGATCCTGAAGACGTCCACCTCGATATGAGCCAAGTCTCGGAGGTAGGGATATGGATCATACCCTTTGTCGGAGAATGGTCCTCTGTTATACGGTGCACAGTACAAAATATAACTACACAAATTCGAATTCATTAGTCCCAGGCATTGCCTGGGAAAAGCAAACAAGCCTCAAAATGCAATATATAAATGAATACACTACTAGCGCTAAAGATAAAGAGTAAACACAACAATAAAAAATGGCAACTGACATCATTCAATGCACAAAGTTGCAAAAAGAAAGAAAATTCCAGAGACACCTTTGTCGTCTCGTTGCAGTCAAGTGCGGTGTTTCTTTCATAAGGAAAAAAAAGTAGTCAAGACTTTCATGCCCAAAGCAGACATCCTTCCATAGCAACAAATGTTGACGATCTGATCTAAATTCTACAATAAATAAATCTTCACAAATCAAATGGATCCAACGACTCGATAGAATTATGTTGTTGCGTAAGAACTTCCTTGCTTGTTCCACAATTTGTTATTTGACTCCAAGCACGTCCTACATAGTCAGCTCAAGAGCATCATGAAGCGCACGCCTCAAGCTAGTCACCTCATCTTGAAGAGCTTTAAAGGCCTTTACATCTTTCCACTGCATCCTTGAGGGAGCCCTCCAGTTCAGTCACTCGAGCCTCTAAAGTAGAAGGGGAGCCGTATACTTTCACTGCCACATGCAAAGACTTAACAACATTAATTTCTTCCTGCAATGGAACTATCTCCTCCTGAAGGTCAGTGCACATCAGCTCCATTATTTTGTCCTTCCTCTTCTAATTATCCCTTTCCTTGGAAGGATTACCCAGAGCTAAGACAACTCCTCATCCAATAGAGACGGGAGATAAAAGAGAAGCGACTTTGAACATGTAGTGAACAAGCTCAGAAGTCATTTCCATCTTTTCATCCTTAGGAAGATTCTGAACAAAGGATAGATCTGATTTCGAAACAATAGTAGAGCCATCTCAGGAGTGTGCAGAAGCTGAGAAAAAAAGATGTCCAATATCTTTATGTTGGGATTTTTCTCCATAGAAGAATCACCTTAGCAACCCAAGCCCGTTTTGGAGAACCTTCATTTTGGAAGGATTGTTATTCCTCACCTTGGACCCTCTTGGATAAAACTGGAGGCGGGGTTGATTCTCCCACTAATAAAGTGGTTACAATATCTGTGAGTTGATCCACCTTGGGAGAAAGTGCATGCATCTCTACAATCGCGGAAGGAGAAGGGACCATACTTGTAACAATGGTGGCAGGAAGAGCAGGCCCAGAAGTAGTAACCTTAGTATTCACTACAGCTAGAATACCTTAAGCATCTGCAAGGCTAGGAACATCTTTAACTTACTTATCTTAACCATGATATCTGCAAAACACAAATCACACATGTTAAAAACAAGCACGTGAGCTACACTTTCACCAAAAATCTTCCTCCTTTTCACAAAATTAACTACACTTGAGATGGCATGAGTATCAATTTGCTTCTTCCCCACTTTGGTATGAGGCACCTCACTAGAGCCAAATCCGTCCTCATATAAGAACCCTTGAAACCATGATATCATTTCCCCTTTCATCATTATCTCGTCCAAAGAAAAAGAGCCCAATTTGGTACAATAGGAGTAAGCAGACCGGTTAGAATGGAGCTTGGACAAATACTTTGGATACAAAAACCAACAGAATTGAGGAGACTCAACAGGAAGGTAGTAGAAATCAAAATGAGTTGTGAAGGTGAAGGGCTTCACCTAAAAGAAATGTCCCAGAAAATTACCTCAATCTAGTGTGAAGAGGTCAAACCAAAGGTTGATTGGATGAAGACTAATAAGCCCCTGATGACATAAATTATCTAGGGAAGTACGCCTCAAATGGTAAAGATCAAAGAATAAATTAAGAGAGGGATTCTAGGATTTATGCTCGGCACACAGTTGGAAAACCCTTATATATGGTCACGACCTCGAGTGTAGTTAGGAAAGAGAAAATTTTAAGTGTTTAGAACAGCTAACAAATTTAGAAAACGACATCTGAAGTCTTATTCTTGTAAACAAACACTCATAGAACATGACCATACAGTCATCGAAATAACTACATATCCTTTTCTCCTCTGGCCCCAGAAGAACTAACCACTCTGAAGGATCCCGACCAAAATGTCGGCCTTACAAAGGGCGCCTTTTGTGCTTAGAGCTGAGGAAGTTCCTGCTACCTTTGCATTTACCCAATCATACTCTGATGCACCTGATCGACTTTGAAGGTTCAAGTGGTCCAACACCCGAGCATCGTTCAGCTCATAACAAACTGTTTACAGACAAACCTGAATGAAATATTTAGCATGTTCCCTCTTTCACAAGTTGGCTCTCACCTCCTCCTCCAACAATACGCGAGGAGGCATGAGGATGTTGATGTGATTTATTCTTCCAGTAACATTCAATAAATGGGCACCTAATGACCCTGAAGAAGAAGTTTCTTCCTTCGAGAAGTTCCCAAACACCCTTTTTGAGTCAGAATCATGATATAAGATAACGAATTATGATTCTAAAGGATTACTATCAAAATAAGGAAGATGAGAATCAGGGGATGTCCCCGTTACAGAAGTAGATGAAGTTTCTAATTAAGAACCACTCCCTAAATCGACATTGTTATCACTCATCCTAACTAAGGGAATAGGAAATTTTAAAATTAAATCTTGAGTTAGAAGGCTACCTAGTTAAAGAAGGTTGATGAAGCAAGAGAAATGAAAAGAGAAAAGCTTTAAGCAAAGCTCTAAATCACTTTTAATGACATTCTAAAGAAAAGTAAACAAAAAGGTTTTCTCTGGAAAAATAATTGAAAGTTTAGAAGCTGAAAGGTTGCGAAAACATCCAAATATCCATTTAAAAATATTTATAAGAAATGGAAACTGAAGGATCAATACCAACTATGAACAGATATTACAAGATCAATGGCCAAAATCCCACTCAATGAAAAATGCCAAACACAAGTCCCCTTAAGTTCTTTATGAATTGTGCCACACCGTAGCAAGTCACGTCAAGACACAAGTCGAGAATGAGTGACGAAGCATTTCATCGATGACACCATATGAAATTCATATTTTCTCCATTAGTTCTTCAAAAAATTATCTCAAGCGATTCATTTCCAATCTACATCGTATCACGACATGGTGGTCAGTCATGGATACTAAAGGCTTCCCAACTCTTTCAAATCCTGACCATGCCTTGGGGGTAACTATTTTGGACCGGCCAAAGGCCCAATTGACCAAGGCCTAATCCACCTCACGCCTACTCTAATCGAAACAATGTATAAAAACAGTTCACATGCTATGTGAAGGTACATAATCTTTGATCTCCAATTACACTTTACTCATCTTGAATCTTGAAATGACTTGGACGTTGGAATGGTAACCATGAAGGTCCACCCCGCGTCATTGTAAAGGAGATCAGATCCACCGCTCAAAATTGACAATTATTCTTCTCTCATCATTTATGGTTTCTTTGTGAAGTTGAAACATCCATAATTTTTTATGTGTTGGTCGGATCCAATGTGTGGTCAGCTCCACATGTGTATCTCAAATTTGTTTCATTTGTGACAATCGTTTCATTTACTACATCTGAAGACCGATTGCAATCTCATCTTTGTTACCAAGGTATAGAAAATTCTTCTTATCCTTGTTTATTTGATGTTGCTATGTAATTTATTATTTAATTGGTTGTTTGTGTTTTTTTACATTATTCTAAATAATTTGGAGTCTTTTCTAAGTGAATATCATTTTGCTCATAATCTTTTCTATAGAGGACTTTCACTTCTTTTCTAACTTCATCTAAAATAGGAAAAAAAATAATGTGATTATAATCCTACTTTTATAATTATTCACTTTTATTCTAAGAAATAATATTTAAGGAGAAAGGATTTATAAATGCATGTGTCTGTGAAATCATTAGCAAAAAGGATTTCCGGATCCCTGTTATTGCAATAGTCATTGCTATTGTAGAAGTTGTGATTAAATAGTTGGAATCAATGATTAAGGGAAATGATGATCTAAAGATTCAACTGAATGATCGAGTTTCAAAAGTGAAAGCTTATGAACTCAAGGAAGAAGGAACAATACCGCAGGTGAAGCAATTGAGTGATGAATTGGACGCAAGTAAATGGAATGTAGATAAATTAAACATAAAGTTGAAAACAAGTAAATAAATTGAACTCTAACCTTGTTGAGGCTAGAGTTCGATCCAAATACCAGAAATCTCCACCTTGGAACAAACTATACACTAACAAGGGAACAAACTAGCTTTCATCGTGCAACTTTACCAATTGAATACAATGGAAAAAAATTCTACTTGGCAATGTCTTGGTGATCATATCAACAACACTGTCATCAGTCAAAACCTTCTGCACTTGGACTTATCTATGCTTGATTATCTCTGTGAAGAAATGTAGCCTCACATCGATGTGCATGGTTCGCTCATGTTAGGATGAATTCTTCGACAGGTGTATTGTACTCTGACTATCACATTTAACAGTGATAACTTAACCTTGAAGTTTCAGCTCCTTAGCAAAACCTTCAAGCTACAATGCTTCTTTCACAGCTTCAGTGAGAGAATTATACTCTGCTTCAGTGGTTGATAAGGCAACAACCATCAGAAGTGTTACTTTCCAACTGATTGTTGTGCCAAACATAGTGAACACATATCCTGAAATAGATTTTCTGGAATCCATACTATCTGCATAATCAGAGTCGACAAATCCTTCAATTTCAACTTTGCTATCATCACCACAGGCTCCACCATGAATCAGGACTCTGCTCAGATACCCATTTATGTACCTTAGAATACACTTTAATGCTTTTCACTGCGACTTCATCTAGGTTACGAAATCCAACATCACTATGCTCCACCTCAACAAGAATCTCTTCCTGTTTCATCTCTTTTGCTGAGATCTCTGCATTTCGACTAACATCATCAATTTTCTTAAACACCATTTCTGCTTCATTGAAAACTACATCTCGACTTGTAATACACGTTCTGTGACCTGGATCTAGGCATCACACCATATAAGCTTTGAATCCCCTAAGATATCCAAGAAACATACATCTTAGAGGTTTAGGTTCGACCTTGCCTTGCCTAATGTGAGCATAGGCCGCATAACCAAATACTCTAAGTCTGTCAGGATTAGGTGGATGTCTCGGCCATACTTCTTCAGGTGTTTTCATCCCTAAAGACGTTGAGGGACACATATTTATCAGGTAAGCTACAATCATGACTACCTCAGCCCAAAACACCTTCAATCCAAAACTAACCAACATGCACCCCACTCTTTCCTGAATGGTTCAATTAAATCTTTCAACTAAACCATTTGTTGGGGAGTACCTTCAGTAGTTATGTGCCTTGCAATAATAGACGCAATACAATAGTTTTCAAAAGCCTCATTATAAAATTCAAGGCCATTGTTAGTCCCCAACCTCTTGACCTTCCTGCCAGTTTGATTTTCGACCAGAGTCTTCTAACTTTTGAAATTTTAAAAAGTTTCATCCTTAGCATTCTCAATGAATACCCACAACTTTCATGAGTAATCATCAACTATGGATAGAAAATATCTTGCACCAGAGTGTGAAGGATTTCTTGCAGACCCTTAAAGATCAGCATGGATATAATCAGTGGATCCATGTATTCTTTTCTTACCTTTGTTAAACTTCACCCAACAGGATTTTCCAAATACATAAGGTTCACAAAACTCTAGTTTTTCGACCTTGTCACCACATAGCAGATTTTGTTTCGACAATTCGATCAAACCTCTTTCATTCACATGGCCAATTTTCTTGTGCCAAAGCTCAATCTTCAATAGAGGTTTTACGGATGCTACAACTGCTGAACCACTTAAAACTTTAGCCTCAAGGGTATATAG
Organism: Lathyrus tuberosus; assembly: GCA_022829125.1. Lineage (NCBI taxonomy): Eukaryota > Viridiplantae > Streptophyta > Magnoliopsida > Fabales > Fabaceae > Lathyrus > Lathyrus tuberosus. The sequence goes on along the minus strand of JALAZF010000935.1, from coordinate 70,308 downwards.
GCCTTGCCTCTTGATGCCTGTCAAGACTTCCTTCGACCCCTTCATTATCCCTCGGATACTTTTCTCTCCTTTGAAAACATATCTTTTCTTGTCGAATTCACAAATAGAAATCAAATTCCTCTTAAGTTCAGGTACATACCTGACATCAGTCAATATCATTATTGACTTATCATGAAGCTTGAATCTTACAAATTTAATACCTGCAATTTTGGAGACTTTGTTATTTCCAACCAACACTGGTCCATCATCTTGATCACATAGTTCCTCAAACACATCTTTGTTTGTAGTCATGTGTCAAGTGCATCATGAATCCATAATTCACTCATTTCTAAAGGCGCCGCTTGAAACTACTAGGACATCAGATGACTCATAATCATCTTGCACTATAGTTGCATTACCATTATCTTTTCCACTATGATTATTCAGTCAATCAGGGCACGTCTTTCTTGTGTGACCATCCTTCTTAAAGTGATAACTCCTAATAGCAGGAGCATTACCACCATAGGAATTCTGTAGAACTTTACCCTTCTTCTTTTTAAACCTGCCATCTTTCTTTGTGAATTTTCCTTATACGGACAATCTCTCACCAACAGGTTATGGCTTGTGCTCCTTTCTTTTGTTCAAATCCTCTGAGTACAAGGATGTTTGAACTTCTTCAAAGGTCAGGGACTCTCTTCCATAAAAGTGGGTTTCTTTAAAGTGAGCATGAGATCTAGGTAAAACACACAATAACAACAATGATTGATCTTCATCACTGATGGTAATCGCAATATTCTCAAGTTCAAGAATCATCTTATTGAACATATCAAGTTGCTGAACCAAGACTTTGTCTTCACTCATCTTGAATGAATACAAGGCTTACGTCAGGCAGAGATGATTGACCAACGATTTCATCATGTACAAACCTTCGAGATTCGTCCACACATCAGCTGTAGTTTTCTCCTTCAACACCTGCCGGAGAACCTTATCACTAAGGCTCAATACAATGACACCGTGGGCTTTCTCGATCATCGTCGTCTTCTCCTACTCCGTTAGGGAAGCATGCATCTTCTCTAATCCTTTCAACGCTTCTAACAAACCCTGTTGAAGTAGTAGGGTTTATATCTTCGATCGGCACAAACCGAAAACATTCACACCAGTGAATTTTTCAATCTTATACTTTGTTGACGACATCTTCTCCTCCACGCTCACCGCAACAATTTTTTGTGAAATCGATGTCCATAAAACAGAGTATGATCAGTTTTTTTATCAACAAAAAACCACAAAAGAAAAGAAAAGAGAGAAGAGAAGAGAAAGAACAATCAAAGTGGTTAAAAATTGAATTCTTGATTCAATTACACATTAGCGAACAATGTTTATAATTGAATTTAAAACACACCACTTTCTCCCTCTGATTAAAATTATAAGGGATTGATGGAGAAGTAAGAACTAGTATGTTATTTATAAGAAAACTAAACCATAGCTTTCAACAAACATACTAAACAATTGGCCCAACAAACTGACCAAATTCAACATGCTAACTTAAATAACAAACTAACAAATTTCTAGATGCAAGAACAGACTTCTACTACGACATACACATCTTTAACAACTATCGATCCATGAAGCTAACCTTATTGAGGTTAGAGTTCGATCCAAATACCCTAGAAACACTAGTGTTAGAAGGTATCATGGATATGTTGGTTCTCTCGGTATGAATGATGATTTAGATGACAGTTTCATATAGGTGAAAAAAAGTATGTTTCTTGTCTAAGAATGTTTGGTGATTTATTAGAGGAAATTGTAATATTAAACTAGATAGATAAGTCACATATGATCGTAGTTACTAAAGAATATATTGTTCACCAGAAGAAAATGGGGCTACTATGTTAGGATGCTAACAAACCCTAACAAAACTATTAGAGAAAAACTAACAAAACTATAAAGATAAAAGAGAATAAAGAGATAACTTGATTTTTTTCATTCATTTCCTAATGTGTCAAAGACAATACATATATAATGATACTAATGGGCCATTACTAAAATGCCCAATTACTTAGAGGAAGCCCAATTCAATAACAATTAAAATACCAACTACTATAAAAACCTTAATTTAACAATAAACTAAAATATTAAAATATAACTAATAATACTCTCTATCATTGCCGCGGGGTTCACTTGAACCTTGTCCCTCAAGGTTCTAAACTATAATAGAGATATATTTCGGGATCCCACTTCTTGAACTGAGACAATTTAGAAGTTGGAACAACATCTCCACGGTACATCAAACAACAAGCCATGTACATCAAACAAGAAGCCATGTATTTTCCATATTCAATTGGGACAAGGCACTCCTCAGCATCCAACAAATGCAAATCCTCCAACTCTGTTTTAACATATTCCTCTAGGATCTTACTTAGTGCTTCAGTCCCCAGAATTTGTTCTCGTGGTATCCATCCATCAATGTTCATCAAATCTAACCAGTGTCCAATGATATCCAATGAAATATGAATATCCCAACGCCAGATTACAAGGTGATGAAAACCTTCATCCCATAAAAATCCTCTTGGGAAGATTGGTCGACATGGTACAACCGTGTAAAGCTCGGCAGGCTAATATGAAATATAAGCATCATGTTCTCTATGATTAAGGGTTCTTGACTGAGCAATGTTTGACTGGCCATAGAAGTAGCCGATGCCACCTAATAAGCTTTCAACAGCATACTTACCAACAGAAATGGATTCTGAATCCACCTTCTCAGCCAAACTGAAAGTTTTCTCAATCTTTTCATCAAATGCTTGTTCTTTATATTTCAGTTCATTGGACAGTGAGGCTCCTGTGAGACTATTGACACGCTCTTCTACACTGGAACTTTCTGAATCAGTTCCTGAGATAAGTGCAATATCTGCAGTGAAAGGAAAGCCATCAACAATCTAAAAAACCAACACCTTCGAAGAATCATCTGATGAGTCAGATAGTTGCATTTGAGCATGGTTTGTTGTTTGTGATGCAAGGTTTTCCTCAACAAGATCTGACAAATTGTGAAAGTGAGGTGTGTGAAATCCAGAATAATGCAGTTTCAGATCATCCGTTGACTTTAAATGTTGCTGCCAGTCTCCAATGTCAGTTCGAGAGCCAAATGCAAGTAACGAACTCTCGCGAATGTTCAATTTTTCTCTACCTACATTAAGAACATTACCACCTTCATCGGCCAGATAGAAAAAGAGCTGGCCGCCTTTCCCAAATTCCTCATTCCAGTTAGACTTATCAATTTGCACATTAATTTGAATTGCCCAGTCGCCTCCATAACCGCTGCCATCCCCATTTGTTTTTAAGAACTCAGTAGTCAAGATCAGGCCATGGTCAACTAATACTTGATGCCCATAATCACGTCCATTATGCTTTATCCAACCATAAGCACTTAATTCATCCTCATTTTTTAGGACATGCCTCAAGTGATTACTTCTGCCTTTCACACCAATCCGCATTAATCCAGCCATCAAAGATTGTGGAGTCCTGTTTGGTAGCATAATGCGGCGAATTCTGATGTCGGGAGAGACATTGCTGGAATTATCCGCTAGCCACCTCGTCGGGTCGAAATTCCTAAAAACCCTAGAAATATTGTCCTTAATTTGCTCTCTGACATATGAGGATAAATCGAAAATACCATTAACTTCGAACGCTGATTTCACAACATCGAAAACCGAAGGACCATTCGGTGGAGGTGCCGGAACAGGTCCAGCAAAGGTCAACCAACAAGATGTTGTTTTGTTACCAATCTGCTTCTGAGGTTGCTTCAACGCCATGCGAAAATCACTATTATGCTTAAGCAAAATAAAAGCATACCCTTTTGATTTTCCAGATGTCCTATCGGTAACCGCCTTGCAGTCTTCAATTTCCCCGTATTTCTGAAACACACTGGTTAGGGTTTCCGCTGTTGCATCCCATCCAAGTACATCGACAAAAAATTTCATGTGAGCGTGGTCCACATCAGTCAGCTGAAGAACATTCTCCGACAGAATAGGATACTTCTCAATAGCCGGCTTCACGAAAGCGTGTAATTGCTTCTTCGTGAGAGGATCCAAAAGCTTCTCAACAGGTTCGTGTTCCAAACCGAGATCTTCATCGTCTTCGGCAACTTCCTTTTGTTCTTGTTCTTCTGCTTCGCCTTCACCTTCTTGTTCTTCGTTTTGAGGATACTCTTCTTTTATCGGTGTGATTTGTTCATCGACGGTCATGTTTTCATGGAATGGGTCTTCGTCAAAGGTTTCTGAAGCAGTGTGAGTTTGATTTTGTTCCATGGTGGTGATGAAAGTAGAATTAGGGTAAAGGTCTGAAAAGAGAGTGAGAAAGGGGAAAATGTGTGGTTGTGATGCAAAGAGAGAAGAAGGTGATTGTAATGAAAAATTCTGTTTCACAGTGGGTTTGAAACGAGAATAAGAAAGGGGAAAATTAGGGTAAGATTTTTTTTTGAGTTTTTTTTTTAAATTGAGATGAGATGCTTGCAAATGTTTTTCAAAATCTTTTCTAATACTTGAATGATTTTGATACTTAGGACTAATTGTAGAAGAGGTAGTTGTTGGTTGTAGTTGTTGATGATAATTATTGTAGGAGTATGAATAATGAGATGATGAATATGATGAATATGAGTTAGATGGAGGTGGTGTATACCCATGATTAAAATACAAATACGGGGTTGTAACATATGGATTTGTGTAATAGGGTGAAAAGATTTCCCATGGAAAAGATGGGAATGAGGAAGTGATTTGAGATGTAAAAGAGGGGTTTGTGGGATAGGTAGGAGGAATGTTCCATTGATGATAATCCATAGGAGGATTTGAGTACATGGATGAAAGCACCAATTGTTAGGATGCTAACAAACCCTAACAAAACTATTAGAGAAAAACTAATAAAACTATAAAGATAAAAGAGACTAAAGAGATAACTTGATTTTTTTCATTCATTTCATAATGTGTCAAAGACAATACATATATAATGATACTAATGGGTCATTACTAAAATGCCCAATTACTTAGAGGAAGCCCAATTCAATAACAATTAAAATACCAACTACTATAAAAACCCTAATTTAATAATAAACTAAAATATTAAAATATAACTAATAATACTCTCTATTAGGGGTGTGCAAAAAAACCGGTTATGCTTAACCAAATTGGTATCCAAATTGTTCAACTTTTAAAAATCCAAACCAAATGTCAAAATATAAATTCGGTTATCCATTTTATTATCCAAATATAAACCGGTAACCATATGTTTAGTTATTGGATATCCAAATTTTACTATGTGTTAAATTTATATATTTTTTTTTCATTATATAATTGGATTACTATGCACCATATTATTTTACTACAGAAAGTCTCAGTTCTATGTCCCAGTAACAAATTTTATAATTGGTACATAGAACTATTAAAAATTGGATTACTATGTTTCATTACCGGATAACAAATTGGATTACTATCAAACATTAAATTTAAATATGAAACATTATAAACCGGTAACCATCACAAATATATATATATATATATATATATATATATATATATATATATATATATATATATATATATATATATATATATATATATATATATAAAATTTGTTATGCACCAATAACAACAATTAAAAAATTTGTTAGTGAGACTTTCTACAGTTTTATTTTATAATATTTGAATCTAATAGTTATACAATTGAATTATTTTTTTTGTAGCTAGATACACAATTAATATGTATGTCATTAGAATAGTTTTGCCGGCAAATGAATAATCCATGGAAACACAAATTTAAGGATTTAAAACAAGCATATCAGTCTCATAATATGGATAGCCATTGGTTTTATGAAGTCACTATAAAATTGGAAACATTCTGATTACAAATTGGTTTTATGAAAAATCTGATTTTAAATTGGTTCAAGTGAAAAACTGGATATTAATATAAACCGGTTTTAAACCGGACTAAACCAAATAAAAACCAATTTTAAAAAAATAAACTGGTTTAATTAAAGTGGTTTTAAAAACCAAACTGAATTATATATTTGGTTCAGTTTGGTTTGGTTTTAAAACCATGCATACCCCTACTCTCTATCATACTATGTTCCAATTAAATGCTTCTTTAAGTACATAAATTTTAATTCCTCGAATAAGATCGGCCAGTGTTAAAATTGATAATAGCCGACTGTAATGAGCTGCTGGATAAAGAATACAAAATTATGTTATTTCTATATACTTATGGTTGAATGTTATTTACTTTCAGATTCATGATGGAACAGAATTAATGATTTTGATTGTTTGTAGTGCAGCATGTCACATAATTAATTATTTATTTTCATGTTTCCTGTTTTAATTGACAATATCACTTGTATGCATCAATGTTTTCTTCACACTATTCATCAGTTATCTTGCAGGTAGAGAGTATAGTATTGAGTATCTTCTTCATGCTTTCACTGACTGAAATATTTTGTTTTTTTCTTCATTAAGGTAAAATCGTTGTTGCTTAATTTCTAAACTAATTTCTTATAAAGAAAAGTGTTTAGCTTATACAACAAAGTTGGCTTGAAAAAACATTTCAATTGTATTGCAGACAATCTTTGAAAGCGACATAACAAAAATGGTTGTGTGGCATGAACATCATCAATATTCTAATCGATTTGGAAGCTACGGTTTACTAATTTTCTCTTTTTTTCTTTTAATGTGTTTAGAGGTTTATATGGTTAGAATTTTAGTAGTTTTTATCATCATGTAAAAACACTGAATCGATTCTGCAAAAGTGATCCTCATATACTGTTATAGCTTTCAAGTTGTCATATTTGTCGTAAGCATATTTCAACCAGTTTTTATTTAAGAGGAATCAATTCAGTGTCAACATTTTGTGTTTACATTCTGTTTTAGATTACAAGAGTTTTTATGATGTTTGTTGTAAGGATTTCAATTTAAGGTAAGTATAAGAGTTTACATTTTCATACATTCTTGCAGTTTTATAACCCTGATTTTTAGATTAAATTACGTTGACCTTATAACTCTTTCTATTCAATATAAAAAATCTTGTAATAAAATATTTATTAGCACGGAAATATTTGTTGACCTTATATCTTTCTTTTTTATAAGCAAAAATTTCATTAAAACGAGAACAAAAGGTTCTCGAACCCACTTACAAAAACGAGACGAAGCTCGACGAGAGAAAATTACAAACCATTTAGGTCTTTGGACAAATAAAACAAAGGATGCTTACTAAAATCATAAAAGCTACAAATGAAATTGGTAATTTTTTCAATAAGAGACCATCTCCAAATTAACAACTTGACATTCCACACCACTTCAACAATATTCTAAGCATTGTTCCTAAAAATAATACCATTCCTCAACAACCACAAGGACCAAGAAGTAGCCAACCAAATAACCCATTCCTTACCTCTTTCCACATTATTCCTTTTACAAAAGGAAAACCACCTTAAGAAACTTTCCTTAAGCTCCGAGGAACCCTCGTCATCAAAACCAACCCAAACTTCCACCTCCCTCCACACCACTCTCGCCACCGTACAACCCAACAAAATATGGTTTAAAGATTCCGTTCCGGTTAAGCATAAGACACAACTCAAATCGGTATTCGGAAAGTCACAACCTCTATAAAAAAAAGATTGTTTCGATGGGAGCCTATCTAGAAAACATCTCCAACCAAAAACTCTAATTTTAAACGGAACCTTCCCCTTCCAAACCAAAGAAAAAGCTTCATCAAACTTCTCCCTAGGCCCAAAAGGAATACGATTAAAACTAACTAGGGAGTAAAAAGAGCTCACCGAATATTTCTCCTCCATAGACGACAACCATTTCACCAAATCCTTTTCCATCGCGACCGGTTGGAAAGAAAGCAAAAGCTCCCGTAATTCCAACAAGTCATTAACTACTCCCCCCTCATCATTAGAACAAATTCCAAAATCCCCCCAATACCATCCATCACTTCTAAAACCACTCATACACGCCACCGATACCTCTTTAAGGCAAGATAAATAAAAAAGAAGAGGAAATTTATCCTTAAGACAAATATTAGAGCACCAAGAAGAGTACCAAAAAGATGAAGAAAACCCATTACCAATTGTAAATCTACAATTAGAAACAAAAAAAATTTCCGACATACCTTTGTCTAAACCGATGACATCCCTCCACCAAAAGGAACAACAATTCTTCTTTTTAATAAAACACCCGGAATTAACAATCCTCAAATTGATATCTCCATACCTCTCCTTTAAAACTTTGTACCAAAGAGCGCCATTTTCGGAGAGAATCCTCCATCTCCACTTGTTAAGAAGAGCCATATTAAAGTCTTCCACTCTACGCAAACCTAATCCCCCTTTATCAAGCGGGAGGCACACCTTATTCCAACTCACCCAATGGATTTTCCTCTCCCCCTCCTTCCCTCCCCAAAGAAAATTACTTTGGATTCATGTTATCTCTTTAATAATCTTCACCGGAGCTTTATAGAAAGAAAGCATAAAAATAGATAAACTAGCTTCCTTTATATATATATATATATATATATATATATATATATATATATATATATATATATATATATATGAAAATGCTAACATACACCCAAAATTGGTGGGCTCCACACAAAAATACACTACATTTATTTTCTTTCTATTTTTTTTCTTCATCTTTTTAATGTGAGTCCCACCTAAAATTAGTGGACTCACACAAAAATTCATGTAGGTGTGCATTAGCAACATATACCTTAGTGTATTCTCGTGTGGGGCCCATCAATTTTGGGTGGGATCCGCATTAAAAAGATGAAGAAAAAAAATAGAAAGAAAATATATGTAGTGTTTTTTTGTGTGGGGCCCACTAATTTTGGGTGTATGTTAGCATTTTCATATATATATATATATATATATATATATATATATATATATATATATATATATCCAATCAAATTAGAGGCCTAGATTTAATTATATATATATATATATATATATATATATATATATATATATATATAATTATAATTATTTTGAATTTGATCAATCTCATTTTTTAAATATATTGAATTTTTATTAGTCTTTTTTTATTTATTTTATAATATTTTTATATTTATTAATGTTAATAAAAAAATTAGTCTTTTAAAAACTTTTGGACCCTCCAAAATATGATGCCATATGCTGTAGAGTCTGCTGCCCCTGCATAGTATATATATATATATATATATATATATATATATTACAAACTTTGTATAGTTTATCAATAGTTTAAACTTGCCAAAACAAATAGAGGCTATATTTTGTTATGATTTAACTTGTCGTCATATGGTAATAAAATATGTGAACTTATATTCTTTTAGAAATAGTACCGACACGATACTTAGTTCACATATTTTTATTATTGCTTCGTTATTCTTTATAATTGTATATTGAAAACTTATATTATGTGCAATAAATTCTGTATGCTCACTATTTGGGACAATGTTTTTTTTTTTCAATAAGCAAGGAATATTATAAAAACGAGAACAAATGGTTCTCGAACCCGCTTATAGAAAAATCGAGGCAAAGCTCGACAAAAAGGAAAATTACAATCCAATTACGCTTACGATAAATAGAACAAGGGAAATTTGGTAAATTCATAAAAAGCATAATTGGTCCGAGTAATTTTCCCGATGTAAGACCATCTCCAAACTAAAGCTTTGATCTCCCAAACCACTTCCAAGACGTTCCAATTAACCCTTCTAAAAATAATACCGTTTCTCAACGTCCGTAAGTACCACACGGTAGCCAACCAAATGCAACCTTCTCTCCCCTTCCTCACTCTATTCTTCTTACAAAAGGAAGACCACTTAAGAAAACTATGCTTAAGATTAGAAGAAATAAAGTCCTCAAAACCAATCCAATCCGCCATTTCCTTCCAAACCAAAGCCGCCATATTACAACTCAAAAAAATATGCGACACCGTCTCAATGTCATTAGTGCACAAAACACAATCCATCCCACCACCCGAAAAAGAACAACCACGAAGAAAAAGAGAGTCTTTTGTGGGAAGTCTATCAATAAAGCACCTCCACCCAAAGGCCTTGATTTTAAAAGGCACAACCATCTTCCATAGTAATGAAAAGGCTTCATGAATATTGCTAGGACCAAGAGGAGTGCTATAACGACAAAGAAGATCATAAAAGCTTCTAACCGAATAACCTTCCGACGTACAAGGAACCCACTTAACCGAATCTTTTCCAACCAAACTCGGACCAGCCTTCTCAATAAGGGAGAATAACTGCTGCCGAGAATTCCCAGCAGGAGAAATCGCCCCCGGCTGCTGTAGCAGACCACCAGAGGTGTCGACGACAGCCTGTTGCACGCTGTCCAGCTGCTGAGCAGCAAAACTAGCAGTTAGAGTCTGCTGCAAACCACCGCCATTATTGTGCCTCACCCCAGACGAACCACCCGTACCGGGATCAGCAGCCACCAGACCAAGATCGCCCAAACACCACCTGTCAAGAAACCAAAAGCCCATACAAGACTCCCACATCTCTTAACTTAGACTCAAGAAAAAGAGAAGGGAATTTATCCTTAAGGCACGCGTCACCGATCCACCTAGAGTACCAAAAAGACGAAGAGAAACCATTGCCAATAGAAAAACAACAATTAGAAACGAAAAGATTTTCCGAAATCCCTTTGTCCAACCTTAGAATGTCTCTCCACCAAAAAGACACATTCGCTCCCTTAGACTTAGAGATTCCTGAACCAACCACCTTCAATTTAATGTCGCCATAGTGCGCCTTAAGAACTTTAAACCAAAGACCTTCCGAATCTTCAAGGATTCTCCATCTCCACTTATTTAAAAGAGCTACATTAAGATCATCAACCCTTCTTAAACCGATACCTCCTTTATCGGTAGGAAGGCACACCTCCTTCCAACTAAACCAATGAATTTTATGCTTCTCCTCCGAACCCCCCAAAGAAAACAACTTTGTATTCTCGTTATTTCATGAATAATCTTCGCCGGAGCTTTTTAAAAAGAGAGGGTAAAAATCGAAAGACTAGAAAGAACCGATTTTAACAAAGTTAACCTACCTCCCAAACTAAGAAGCCTATTCTTCCACCCAAAAAGCCTCATTCTCAAATTTAAAAGCAAGTCCGACCACATAGCGACTCTACTAGAATCCCAACTGTAGCGCAATTTTTGTGGTCCTGAGTCACGATCGCTTGGGTACTACAGTTCGATTCATTTTTTATCCTATTGAGCTGATTAATGATGGGAAATAGATGTCTCCAATTAACCCTACTTGCATACTGAGTTTGAACAGCGGTCTGTTAGGTTACAAATGCTATGTGGATGTGGGGCCCAATTTTTGGTTATTTGGCCTAAGAGCACAGTGTCTGGATCATTGGTGAGGCTTTTGGTAGGATGTTAAGACTTGCTGCTTCTGGGTTGATTTGGTGGAAATACTGGATTTTGGGTTTTTGATTAGTATGCTCGCTAATATTTTTCAATCTTATGCCTACGTATTCCCGTTTGATGAAACAGGAAAATCAGAGCGATCGTAGTTCCTCCTATTCTATGGGAGGAAAAAGGTTGTTTTGGTGTCTTGTTCAAAGCCCAAGACATGAGTTAAAGGTGGTTTGTATCTTGTTCAAAGCCCAAGATGTGAAGCTGAAGGGTTAGAGAGAGTTTGTCATCTCTAAAGAGGAGTTGTTGATGTTTGTATGCTGTGAGCAAGGCACCGGTTTGATGCTAAAAGGTTGATTGACTCAATTGGGGTTTTCTTTATACAAAACCTAAGAGGAGGCTATTGACCCAATAAGAGGTTGTTTTTATACGTCTTGTACGAAGCCCGAGACGGAGGCTAAAGGGAAGTGACTCAACAAGAGAGTCTGCTTGACAGGTGATTGACTCAACAAGAGAGTCTTTTATACTCAACAAGATAGTGTTTTATATCTCGTACGAAGCCCGAGATGGAGGCTAAAAGTGTTTGAGTCAACAAGAGAGTCTTTTATACTCAACAAGAGAGTGACTTTCTATCTCGTACGAAGCCCGAGATGGCGGCTAAAAGGAGATCGACTCAACAAGAGAGTCTTTTATACTTAACAAGAGAGTGTTTTTCTATCTCGTACGAAGCCCGAGATGGAGGCTAAAAGGAAGTTGACTCAACAAGAGAGTCTTTTATACTCAACAAGAGAGTGATTTTCTATCTCGTATGATGCCCGAGATGGAGGCTAAAAGGAGATCGACTCAACAAGAGAGTCTTTTATACTCAACAAGAGAGTGTTTTTCTATCTCGTACGAAGCCCGAGATGGAGGCTAAAAGTGTTTGACTCAATAAGAGAGTCTTGACCAGGTGTTTGACTCAACAAGAGAGTCTTTTATACTCAATAAGAGAGTGATTTTTATATCTCGAACGAAGCCCGAGATGGAGGCTAAAAAAGGGTTGGACTCAACAAGAGAGTCTGAAAAGGTTGGCTCCACTGGGGAGAATCATTTGTACAAAGCCCAAGAGGAGGCTATATGATGGTGACTGTTTCATTTAGTGATAGGTCCAGTATGTTGGATAAAAGAGAAAATCAGTTTTTATATGGATTAATGTTGTGCTTTGGTACTGATCAAAGGATCAGGGTTATTTCCTGTTCTTTAAGGAAATGGGAAATCTAAAGAGTACTGAGACTGTCAAAGTCTACTGGTGTTTTGAGAAATTGATTCTCGGATAAGTGAATAATCTTTGTATGATGCCCAAGAGAAGACTGGTATGTTAAGGGATGAAGGTCAACCCGTTAACTGGTCTGACACTTTACTCAGAAAGACAGCTCTAGCAAATTGATGACTAGGTTCTTTCCTATACCTTTAGAGGTCTCTGGGTCCTTGTACTAAGCCCAAGAGAAGACATGCGAGCTTTTAAGAAGCTGAAGGGTCCTTGCACAACGCCCAAGAGGAGGCGGGGATGCTTTTAGAAAGTCCAAGAATTTGGAAGAAACTCAAGAGATGTTATTCACGGAGAATAGATTAACTCTGGGGAGTAGAGTTTCTTTGATAATTTCTAAGAGTGACAGTCTGAGAAAAGGGTTCACCGAGAATGCTGCCTTTCACGTCTCCATATTGTTTAACCCCAAGAGGAGGGAAGACTGTGTCTGGTAATCCTATGGGGATCTAGTTTTGTTTGTATTTAAGAGTGACCAACAAGGCTTTACCTAGTGCTAGACGTAGTTGTCGGGGAAAACTCTAAATAACTATACTAGTATTAAATAGTTGATATTTGACAAGTATATAAAAGTTTGTGAAAGAAGACTTACAGTGAGCATCCCTACAATACAGTTATATGTATATATGAAAGCGGATAAAGAAAGCGGGTAAACACTTACTCAGTTGTAGAGCTTCCATGTTGTTTTGTTAGTTGTTCAACAAAGAAAACTTTGATAACAATATTATATTCTAAATCAAAGGAGAAAGTGCTTTGAAAAGATTGTTGGGGCTTACATCTCAAGGAGAGGCCCAAGGTTTTATCAGTGATTGCACTGTTGTTTTGAATTTGTACAGAGGGACTTATACAAGTGACTGAGGCCCAAAAAGGTTTTCTGTACAAAGGGATGGGTCTTACACTCTCTCAAGAGGCCAAAAGATTTATTTAAAGAAAAGGAATGGGGCTTATAACATGAGGGTAGGCCCAGATGGTTTGATTTTTGAACTGGCGATCGCGCTGAGGTTTTCTTTTAACGCAGAGGGACTTATACAATATCTGAGGCCCAAAAAAGGTTTTGGTTAAAAGGGGGATTGGGTCTTACACTCTATTAGAGGCCCAAAGGTGATTTTAAAAGAAAAGATGAGGCTTACAACTCAAAGAGAGGCCCAATTGACTATTTTTGAAAAGGCGATTGCGCCGAGATCTTTGAAAACACCGCGGGTCTTATACAATGACTGAGGCCCAAAAAAAAGGTTTCAAAGAGGGGTTGGGTTTTACACTCTATTAGAGGCCCAAAGATTTATTTGAAAAAGTTTGATGAGGGTTGAATTAATCAAAACCCTAATTTGTTTTCAAAATATATTTTAATTGAATAAAAATTCAATTAAAATGATCAAAATTGTTAAACATGTGTGAAAACAAATTGTGATCTTGGATCAATGTTTAAAAAATCATGTTTCTATCCACAAAATGATTGGAAATCAATTAAGTTTGGAAAATCATGGAGGAAAAAATATTTTAAATGTTAAAAACAAATAAAACATTAATTCTTTGCAAAAATATCAAATATATGAAATAAATAATATTTTTGGGATTTTTTGGTAAAATAAAATATTTTAACATTTTTGTGAATTATTAAAAAAAGAATCAACTCAAAATCATTAAAAATCAGAGAGAAATTAATTTTTGAATCAATTAAATAAAATCACAAAATTCAAATATTCAACTTTTGAAAAAGGGCGCCAAGAACAATGGCAAGAACACGCGCCACCCTCTGTTTCTGCAGATTTGCGTTTTTTATCCAATCTCACTGAATACTTGATTATATCTTGCAATCTACATATCAATTTGCTCGTTTTCACCTCACGATCATGTCTATGGTCTTTAATTCATTTATTTTAAGCATGGAATAAGAAATCAAAGAGAAATCTCAAGAACCCTAAAACTTGCATGAAGGTTCACAAATTCCATACACGATTCAAACAAAGCAATTGATTGAGGGAAAACACTCCATGCATGATTATGAACATATGGCCAAATTATTGTGCAGCAAAAAATGCATGGATCATAGAGTTAGAAGAGCTCATGCTTACCTCTTGCAGCTGGTGATCGTGTTTTGTGTTAGAGGTGTTACAGCTTGGTTCCAAGGATATGGACAGCTTCCCTAGGTGCTATGGAGTGTTTCTGGATGCTTGGAATGAATTGAAATGATCTAGAACTTGAGATGGTACACCAACTGCAAATCTGTCAAGAACTTGAGCAATTGGCTAGTGATTTTGTGATTTTGGTGTTCCAGATGTTATGTGAGTGTTTGGATCACTTCTATATGATGTTTATGAGGTGTGTGTGTGATTGGTTTGATTGGAATAACTCTCAAACTCAAAACCCGATAGTGACTTGCCTTAGAAGGCAAAATTGGAAGTGAGAAGGAGATTTTGAGGAAAGCATCGGTTTGATGGCTTTGGTGTACTCAAAATGATCATAAATGAGCTCTATTTATAGTGGAGCAAGTTTGTTTTGCAAGCAATAGTGAATGGCAACTGCTGCAGAGGTTTGGCCAATGTTGATCAATGAGAATCCAAGTCTTCTCTAGCCATTGACTAGAGGTTAGGGCACACACTGCTGGTTCCCTTGGTCTTGGATAAGTCTTGACTGAATTCAGTTGGAAATGGCTCAGTCTATGCCACCTTGGTGCATCCATTGGTTTGGCATGCTATTTTTAGTTCCAAGGACTTGGGAGGCTTATGGATCAGTGTTTGTCCTTCCTTGGTCTCCCCCTGAGGTGTTCAGATGGATAAACTTGTTTGTCATTTGCACAAGTTTGGCAAATCGAGAAAAATACACAAATCTGCCTTGCCAAGACAGTTTGCAGCAAGGCACATTGGCATGGTCATATCTCATGGCTCAAGTGGACTTTGATGGAGTTCTTGGCCATTTTGGAAAGCCCTCATATGATACAACAAATTTTTGATCATAGTTGGTTTTGATACCTTTTGGATCTAAGTGAAAAATGCCCCTACATTCGGAAAAAAGTGAAGACAAATTCTGACTTAGTGAAAATTTCACTAAGTGTTGGAAAAAAAATGACATTTTCACTTTTTGTGATTTTGATCATCCATAACTTAAAATCCATGAGGAATTGGAATACGTTGTGTTTGAAGCTTTTGTATAGGGCCGTGAGAGCTACAAATCTAGCTTTGGATGGGGAAAAATGGCCTTGTGGTTTAGGAGTTATGATCCTCCAAAGTTGGTACCCTAGCCACTTTGTTCCATAACTTAGAAAATTTCGAAGTTTTTTTATGGCTACCCCTTTTACAAGTTATCCCACTTTTCTTGATTTTTCTTGATGAATGATGATTCCAATCACACATTAACATCATTTTAGGGTCAAAGAACCATAATTGTGAAAAATCTCAAAAAGTCAAAGTTGACTTTTGGGCACAGTTAACTTTTTGTCAGATGAATTCCAAACTGTGCGATCCTCTATGAAATGAAGTCCTTGACCTAAATCAAACTTGATGGATTGATTTCATAGGTGTTATAGGGTGTATTGAATCATGTCCCAAGGTTTGGGAGCATGTCTTGGTCGAAAGTCAAAGGCACAGTTGACTTTTTCCTCGAAACCCTAAATGTGGTTCTGATGAACCTGAAACTTGGGAATATGGCTTCTTGGATCAATCCATTGTTACAAATGGATCAATGTGGTTTATTAGGGACCCTCAAATCATGTCTTGAGGTCTTGGCTCATGCCTTGTCCCAAAAGTCAACTTAGGGGTGAATTAGGTCAAGAAACCCTAATTCCTGATTTTTATTAAATGCATCCCCTGAGGCAAAATTGACTTGATGATTGGGTTTATGATGTCCCTTGGAGCATCTTAGGTTATGCTTTGAAGCATTGGCTCATGCCCAGAGGAAAATTTCCATCTGGAGGCCCTGGTCGACCAAACCCTAATTTGGTGACACTGTCGATCTTAAGGCTCAATCCACCTGGAATGCTACAACATTGTGCTTGATTCTTGCTGTGGGAGTCCTCTTGATCCATTATGGATATTTGAGAGGTTTAGACAAGTTGAAGATCATGTCATTCCTTGATTGATCCTTTGTCTAAGAGCTCTAAGAGGGCTTGAAACCCTAATTATTGTTTGTAGTGAATGCTCACCCATCTTTGGGGAGACTGATGAGGCATGATGGTGTAACCATATTGTGATGATGATTTGCCCAATTATGGGAAATCTAAGTGGTCAAAATTTGGGGTATGACAGATGCCCCTATTTAATCTTCTTGGACCCGAAGGTGTGAATGGCGAAGGTATTCGGGCATTCGGGGTGTAAGAGGATTAAATATCGGAATACCCGAAATTTTGATGGCGGTTAAGAATTGTAGTTCATGTATCCTTCTTCTTTTGCTAAGCAATGATGCTTAGAAAAGGTAAATTTCCCCTCGATCATGGTCTTCAGCCAAGGAACTGGTCTCAGTTTTCTTTTGAAATAAACTTCCCCTCGATCCTGGTTTCCTACCAAGGAACTGGTCTAAGTTTCTGAAATAAACTTCCCCTCGATCCTGGTTTCCTTCCAAGGAACTGGTCTAAGTTTCTGATATAAACTTCCCTCGATCCTGGTTTCCTACCAAGGAACTGGTCTTAATTTCTGATGTAAACTTCCCCTCGATCCTGGTTTCCTACCAAGGAACTGGTCTCAGTTTCTAAAATAAACTTCCCATCGATCCTGGTTTCCTACCAAGGAACTGGTCTAAGTTGCTGGAATAAACTTCTCCTCGATCCTGGTTTCCTACCAAGGAACTGGTCTAAGTTTCTGAAATAAACTTCCCCTCGATCCTGGTTTCCTACCAAGGAACTGGTCTCAGTTTCTTTTGTCAATAAACTTTACTGACAAGGGATGCTATGTGTAGCGGTTTTCCTCAAACTTCTCGCCGAATTTTCCCGGGGAGTTTCCATTTGATAGGAAAAGTTTTGATTGTAGAGGTGCACAAACTTCTCTGTTGGAGACGCCATTTGTCGACTCTGTTAGGGAAAACGAGTCTCTTAGGAGACTACTTTCGCTTGGGGTGTTACATTATACTTTTCTCGGGATCTTCTCGGAGAAATTCCATGTGATGTGATCTAATTTTGAGGTGCTGGTGACCTTTTCGTCAGTGGTTTTTTCGGAGAAAAAATACTGCATTGTCGAATCTCTGATTAAGAGGCTTTCTCTGGGGATTTTCCTTAATCCGGGAAAGCGAGGATATCATCTTCAATGGCGAAGAGTGATGTTTGTCGAACGTTTTCTGGTTTTTCAGAGGTTCAAGTTATCAAAGTGGTCGAGGACCAACTTCATCCCAGAAATTAACTAGAGGCGAGACTGTTCAGACGCAACATTTCCTGACGAGGAAAGAACTGACAACTCGATTGAGAGGACTTTTATCACTTGGGGACAAGGCCGACTGGAGTGATAGTGATGCAATATGAATGTGAATGCAAATCAATAATGCATGATGTATGTATGTATATGCTGACAAAATTGACACGACATACAAACTGACGGATGAACACGACTGGATACTCGGCCACTGTTGGGGGATGATAAATATCACTAGTTCACGATAGCAATTCTGCCTTGCTTACGAGAAATAGTCCCTGCGGGGAACAATCGTTGGTCGGGCTTAGGAGGTAAGAACTTTGCCGAGGGTATCAGATGGGAAAGGCGCATCTAATACAGCTGATCCTTCATTTAGGCGCACTGGTTTAGAAGAAGTACTTTGATTCTGCACTTTGAAACTTAATCGCTTTTGGAGTAGCGATCGATGTTCTTTCGATGTTCAACAGTCAAAAGAAATTGCCATCTTTATTTTAAAAGCAGAAAAGTGTTAACATGTAAATTCATTTTTGTTTCATTTCAAGAATCGTTGATCATATTAAAATGTCGTTCTATAAAGCTAAAACAAATGAGAATTATAAACAAAAGCACAATGGCTCAAATTTTATTGATAGGATGGAAATCAGCCAAACGTGTGATTCCATATAGTATTTACAAAGTTTAGAAAATGGTAATTTATGGGAAGAGGGCTACATTAAAACACAACGACCACTATCCTTCTACCAACTTTGAATTCAGGACATCCTGAGCTTCTGTCGAAGATGACCCTGACTAGAGTTTTTCTTCTGATGGATGGTGTAACTGCCGTTGAGGAATTTTCCTGTGTCAAACGTAGTTACTTGCCATTAATCCCTAATTTTTGCCTGGATTGTACTTTGAGATTTCCAATCCACCGGGATGATTTTTGATCATGTCTCTAATTTTTGCCTGGACCGCCCTTTCGGGTTTTCAATCCACCGAGACGTTTTTTTTTTAGTTTAGGCAAAGTATTTCTTGACTACATCAACATTCGTGGGGTAGGCAAACTCCTCTCCGTCCATGGTTGTGAGTCTCAAGGCGCCGCCTGAGAAGGCTTTCTTGACCATATAGGGGCCGTCATAATTCGAAGTCCATTTGCCCTGAGAGTCAGTGAGAAATGATTGAATATTTTTGAGCACGAGGTCTCATTTCCTAAAGACGCGAGGTCAGACCTTTTTGTCGAACGCCTTCTTCATTCTTTGCTGATACAACTGACCGTGGCATAGAGCCGTTATTCATTTTTCTTCGATAAGATTTAGTTCATCGTGATGACTTTGACACCATTTAGCTTCTGTTAACTTAGCTTCCATCAATACCCGGATTGATGGGATCTCTACTTCGATGGGGAGCACTACTTCCATGCCATATACTAGAGAGAAAGGGGTTGCCCCTGTTGAAGTACGGACAGATGTTCGATAACCGTGAAGAGCAAAAGGTAGCATTTCATGCCAATCTTTGTAGGTTACAACCATCTTCTGAATAATCTTCTTGATGTTCTTGTTAGCCGCTTCTACCGTTCCATTCATCTTGGGTCGGTAGGGAGATGAGTTATGGTGTTCTATCTTGAACTCTGTGCACAACTCTTTCATTATCTTATTGTTCAAGTTAGATCCATTATCCGTAATGATCTGGCTCGGAACACAATAACGGCAGATGATATTGTTTTTGATAAATCAGACCACCACTTGTCGGGTTATGTTGGTGTATGACGCTGCTTCGACCCACTTAGTGAAGTAGTCAATGGCTACCAGGATGGACCGATGTCCGTTCAAAGCCTTAGGTTCGATCATGCCAATCATGTCGATTCCCCATATAGAAAAAGGCCATGGGGAAGAGAGAACTTTGAGATGCGTTGGCGGTACATGGATTTTGTCGGAGTATATCTGACACTTGTGACACTTCCTCATGTACTTGTAGCAGTCGGATTCCATTGTCAATCAGTAGTACCCTGCTCTTAGAATTTTTCTCGCCATTGTGTGTCCGTTGGCATGAGTACCAAAGGATTCTTCGTGAATTTCTTTTATCAGCCTCTCTGCTTCTGGTCTGTCTACACATCGGAGCAAGACCATGTCTAAATTTCTCTTATAGAGTGTATCACCGCTCAGGAAGAAACTGCCTGCTAGCCTTCTGAGGGTTTTTCTGTCTTTCCTTAGTGTCCCAGGTGGGTACTCTTGTTTCTGAATGAAGCATTTGATATCATGATACCAAGGTTTGTCGTCTATGACTGCTTCAATCGCGAAGATGTGAGCGGGCCATTCAAGGTGTATTATGTCGATCTTAGGTAGGTCGTTCCATTGACCTACACTAATCATGGAAGAGAGAGTGGCTAACGCATCAGCCATGTGATTCTCTTCACGAGGGATATGATGAAACTCGATTCTGTTGAAGAAGGGTAACAACCTCCTCGCATAGTCTTTGTAAGGAATCAGCCCTGATTGGTATGTGTTCCAATATCCTTTTATCTGATTGATAACCAGGCATGAGTCGCCGTATATGTCAAAGTCCTTGATCCTTAAGTCGATCGCTTCTTCGAGACCCATGATACAAGCTTCGTATTCGGCCTCGTTGTTTATGCACTTGAACGTAAGTCTGGAAGTGAAAGGAATGTGGGTACCCTGAGGGGTAACAATGATTGCCCCAATTCCGTTTCCGTAATGATTGACAGCTCCGTCAAAAATTAGTCCCCATTGGGAACCTGGTTCTGGCCCTTCACTGAGTAGTGGTTCATCGCAGTCTTTCATTTTTAGATACATGACATCTTCGTCTGGGAAGTCGAACCCGATTGATTCCTGATCGTCAATCGGTTGATGAGCCAAATGATCGGCTAAAATACTCCCTTTAACGGCTTTTTAAGTGTGGTATTTTATGTCATATTCTGATAACAACATCTGCCAACGGGCAATCCTTCCCGTGAGAGCAGGTTTTTCGAAGACGTACTTGATCGGATCCATTTCGGAGATTAACCAAGTAGTCTGGCGAATCATGTATTGGCGAAGGCGTTTGGCTGTCCAAGCCAAAACACAGCAAGTTTTCTCAAGCATAGTGTACCGAGTCTCGCAGTCGGTGAACTTCTTGCTCAAATAGTAGATGACAGACTCTTTCCTTTTGGTTTCGTCTTGTTGGCCAAGTACACAGCCCATAGAGTCTTCCAAGACTGTTAAGTAGATGATCAGTGGTATTCCTTCCACTGGAGGTGATAGAATCGGTGGGTTCGACAGGTACTTCTTGATACTGTCGAAGGCAGTTTGGCAATCTTCTATCAAAACGCAGTCCTGGTTCTTTTTGAGTAATTTGAAAATCGGCGCACATGTGGCGGTCATGAGGAATATGAATCGGGAAATGTAATTCAGACGTCCCAGGAATCCTCTGACTTGTTTTTCAGTCTTTGGAGAAGGTATTTCTTGAATGGCCTTGACCTTGTCAGGATCAACCTCAATTCCTTTCTAACTGACGATGAACCCTAAGAGTTTCCCTGAACGGACACCGAAGGTGCACTTGTTGTGATTCAAGCGGAGTTTGTATTTTCTCAGACGCTCGAATAGTTTTGACAGATTCGTCACATGCTCCTCCTCTGTTTTAGATTTGGCAATCATATCATTGACATATACCTCGATTTCCTTGTGTATAATGTCATGAAAAAGAGTAGTCATGGCCCTTTGATAGGTTGCCCCTGCGTTCTTCAAACCGAACGGTATTACCTTGTAACAAAAAGTACCCCATGGGGTAATGAACGAAGTTTTCTCCCTGTCTTTCGACGCCATTTTGATTTGATTATAGCCCGAGAATCCATCCATGAAGGAGAAGATTTTAAACTTAGTTGTACTGTCAACCAGCATGTCAATGTGTGGTAAAGGAAAGTCGTCCTTCGGACTAGCCTTGTTTAGATCTCTGTAATCCACACACATTCTGACCTTTCCGTCCTTTTTTGGAACTAGAACGATGTTGGCTAACCATTGAGGATATTCTGATGTGGCGAGGAAACCCGCGCCAATCTGTTTTTGTAACTCCTCCTTGATTTTGATGGCCATGTCCGGGTGAGTTCTTCTCAACCTTTGTTTTACTGGCGGACATTCTGACCTTAATGGTAGACGATGTTCCACGATGCTGGTATCCAACCCTGGCATGTCCTGGTAGGACCAAGCGAATACATCGGAAAACTCTTTGAGAAGCTTTGTCAAACCTTCTTTGGCAGTTGGACTGAGCAGTTCCCTAATTTTGACTTCTTTTCTCTCTTTTTTCGAACCCAAGTTGACCGTTTCCAATGGCTCTTTGTGCGGTTCAATGGACCATTCCTCTTGTCTGAGTAAACAGGAGATCTCTTTTGGAATTTCTTCGTCAACTTCTTCTTCAGCCCCAAATACCAGGAATTCAAAGTTGGGAGAAGGCATCAGATCGTATGTTTCAACGGGGTTTAAAACAAGCAATCTGCATGACGTAATGATTTGTGTTTAGAAGAGATAGATAAAATGCAAGAGTGTGTGCAGTGTTTTTCTTTGGAAAACTGCTTGTTTTTATTGTTGAGTTGTTTTTTTAGGATTACCATTTTTCTGAAAAAGCAAAAACAGAAAACAATAATTAATGCGAAAATTACAGAACGACGTTATTTTATTTATGATTTAGTTGATTCTTGAAACTACAACCCTATAAAACAAAACTCTGTCGCTTTGGGCAAAGCGAAGAGGGATATTTACAGAAAGTGAGCCCTATCAAAACATCTGTTTCACCTGGGCAGGGTGAAAGGTTAAAGACGACAATTACTTTGACTTATGAACAATCTTCGGAACATCGACTGCAACCCATTGGTGGCGAACTCCTCGGTGAATCATAAAGTCTGGTACCTTCCTTGATTTGTCTTCAGAAATAACGCTGATTTCTGGTGGAGCAGGATCATTGGAATCTGTCTCCCAGGCAGAGTTGTTGTAGGAGGATTCCTCAGTTGTATTTTGCATAGTGTTTGTGCTCTCAGGCAAATCTCCCCATCCAGTTGGCCGGATGTCTTCGATCCTGGTATGAGAGCTTTTAGGAGCGGTGTATTTGACCATGAAGTCGTATTTTCCACTCGGTTGTCCCAGGGTGTCCCACACTTCTTTGGAACTGGAGGAGTCATCTCTTTCAATGACGTTGACCTCGGGGAGGGCATAGTTGATGAACTCTAGTCCGGCAAGCTTTGCCAATTCATCGTCGTACTGGATATTTTTTGAATGTCCTGAGTGTTGATCCCATGCCATAGTGGGGACGCAAGTATTTTGTTCAATGATGCTCAGCTGATTTTCATTATTCAACTGATTTTCTTTTGCCCCAAGTCTCCTGGGTACGACTACTAGATAGGAAGACCATCCATCGGGCCATAATATTTGTGGTCAAAGTTGTCCTTCATCAGAGTGTCCTCCTCTAATGAGTTTGGTGGAGCACGACATCCTTCTGGATCACAATCTCCATATATCATTTCGACGTCTGACCTTTCTATAAATCTCGGACTCTGTGCGGGATAGTAAAATGGCGTAGGCACCTCTTCCTGAGAGATATAATCATCCTCATTAAGATAGGACTTCCATTCCTCATCTGTGTCGGAGGAATCTTCTGTGTTGATGGTATGGACTGCTTGAGATATTGGGTGAAGGAAACCTCCACTGTGGAAGAAATCCTGAATGGGATGAAAACTTTCATCGTTAGCAGCTGTCTGGGTGCAGGTTGCAGAAAAACCAAGACCTTTCTTTGTTTTGTTATCGGTAGGAATGACAAGCTGTCCCCATCTTTTTTGTATTGTTACTTTCAATTGCCTCGAGGGCATCTTTGTATGAGAAAATAGAGGTTCCTTTCTCTGATTGATTCTCATTGCTCACCGACAGTGCTTGGAACTGAGTTCCAACAACCTCCTTCGGCTCTACACAAGTAGATAATGAAAGGTTACTCACGATCAAGGCTTGTTCTCCATAGACCGTGACAAGTTAAACGTTCTTGACAAACTTCAGCTTTTGGTGCAGCGTCGAAGTGACTGCCCCAGCCTGGTGTATCCAAGGTCTTCCTAATAAGCAACTGTATGTTGCCCGGATGTCCATGACCTGGAAAGTGATTAGGAAAGTGTGAGGACCGATAGTTATGGGAAGGTCGACTTCGCCGATAACTGCTTTCCGAGATCCGCCAAAGGCTTTGACGATGACCTCACTACCCCTCATCTGGGACCCTTTGAATAATAGTCGCATTAAAGTGGACTTCGACATAACGTTGATGGCTGATCCTGTGTCTACCAGTATGCTGGCTAAAGCATCGTCCTAGCAGTTGACTGTGATATTGAGCTCCATGTTGTGGCCTTTGCCCTCCTCCGGCAAATCCTCATCACTGAACCCTAAGTTGTTGCAGGAAGTGATGTTAGAGATGATGCTATCAAACTGTTGCATTGACACATCCTATTCCACAAAGGCCTGCTCTAAGACTTTCTGTAGAGCCTCTCTGTGGGCTTCGGAACTGAGTAAAAGTGATAGCACAGAGATCTTTGAAGGAGTTTGTAACAGCTGATCAACAATGTTGTATTCACTCCTTTGGATGAGCTTCAGCATCTCATCATTGTTTTTTGAAAGGTCGGGATCATTGGACTGACCGACCGGTTGATCGGGAGCTTCTGTCTGAAGTTCCTTTTCTTTGTTAGATTCTCCAACTCCTCGGTTGAAGATTCGACCGCTCCGTGTTACTCAACTGATGTCTGCAATATTCACGATGGAGGGTAATGGAATTTCCTTTCCATTCTTGATTATTGTCGCACCGTATTTGTAAGGGGTCGTCTTAGCTGATTCATATGGTAACGGTCCCGGTAGATAGATAACTACAGGAGCCTTCTGATTTCTCTGACTTTCGTAGGTAACTTCAATCAGTTCCTGGCTAAGAACCTTTGATTCGTCCAGTAGAGGGATGATGGTACAAACATCCTTGTTCTGTTGATGATCAGAGATTATGACAACGTCTATGATTTGATCAGCGAAGTAGTTCGGCGTCCAGTTGATTGGCCCGGAACTCGAACATGGGTGAATCTCTTTACGATCCTACTGACCTTGAAGAGCTGCCCGCACAAGGTAGCATCCTTGGTTATTCTCTGAGCAGACTCTACAGTGTTCATAATTATGTGGTGGCACCTGGCCACGTCCGCTTTGAATACAGTGTAACCTTACTAGGTCGGTTTCCGTAGATCGGACATCCTGACTTTGACGCCGAGTAGGGTTCCCATTAAGCATACTGATTTGTTGCGTGTCTTCATCCATATAGATTGGAAGCCACCAGTGGTTTAACAAGTGTTGTAAAGTTCTTTGAACAAGAGCACACCCTTGGTTACTCTCACTGCATACTTTACAGTTCAGATAATCGTGAAAAGTGAGAAAACCAAGTTGAACTTGCTTGGCGTGTAACTCCACCAAGCTGGTATTCATCAAACAAATATCAAAGATTTGAATCATGTTGATCTGATAAGAATTTTTATCATGGTAGTCTTGGATCCACCTAAGATCCATCTGACGCTGGAGGGCCTCTTGCACAAAAGAGCATCCCTGTTTGTTTACCGAGCAAGTCAGACAGGATTGTAATCGTGCCATGGCAGATTATGATACTGGCTTTGCCTTGAGTGCATCGCCACCAAGTTGGCATTCATTGCACAAATGTCGTGATTCTGAACGATGTTGGAATTTGTATAGGTCATGTTGACTTCACGAACTCGATGCTCTTGGATCCACCCGAGATCCAATTGTTCCTGTAGAGCTGCTTGCACCAAAGAACATCCCTGATTATTTTTAGAGTAGATGTCACACTGGTGATAATTATGAGGTGGCACATGGCCATATCCACTCTGTCTACAATGCATCTTGACCAAGTTGGCCCTTAATAAGAGTACATCATGAATTTGATAGATGTTGTTAGACTCTCCCTCTATCAAATTGACTGCGGCTTTCTCGTCTTGAGGCAGCGGGTTTGTGAGAACGTTCGGATTCGTATCTTTGAAAGATAAGACCCCGCTCATAACAAGCTTTTGCACATCGGATTTGAAACCGAGACAGTTCTCTATGTTATGCCCTGACCCCCCTGATGGTAAGGACAAGTCTGATCCGCTTTAAACCAAAAAGGTGGATTTTCCGGTACTGTAAGAGGAGACTTGGTTTGGGCATGCCCCTTGACCAGTAAGAACGGAAACAACTCTGTGTACAACACCGGTATAGGATCGAACCCTGGTGGTCGCGTTGTGTGGTTGTTGTTGTACGGAGGACGAGCCTGCTGAAGAGACTGTTGTGTCCTTTGCTGAAGTTGCTGTTGACTAGGTTGGCTCTGCACAACCTGAGGTTGATACGTAGGAACAGGCGCAGGATTGATAGCAAGAGTTACAGCTGCAACTGGTTGGTAACGCCGCCTTTGCATTCTGAGAGAGATATTCCCAATATCCTGATCTTTTTTCTTAGGGATAGCACTACCGTATCTTTTTGTAGTACTTGATGATCCATCGTCTTTAACTAAACGTCCTTCTCGGACCGCTTCCTCAAGACGAACTCTCATTCCCACCATTTCGGTGAAGTCACTAGGCACACTGGCAATCATTCTATCATAGTAAAATGAGCTTAAGGTTTTCAAGAAGATCTTCGTCATCTCTTTTTCCTCCAGGGGTGGAGAAATCTGAGAGGCAATTTCACGCTATCTCTGAGCGTATTCTTTAAAGGTTTCCTTGTCCTTTTGTGACATCGATCTAAGCTGATCTATGTCCGGTGCCATGTCCAGATTATACTTGTACTGCTGAATGAAGGCAGCGCCCTGATCTCTGAATGTACCGATCATGGCGCAGTTTAAACCCATGTACCGATCATGGCGCAGTTTAAACCCATGTACCATTTTAACGCGGCACCGATTAAACTATCCTGAAAGTAATGAATTAGTAGCTCCTGGTTCTTTGTCTGAGCTGACATTCGCCGAGCGTACATCACCAAATGGCTTTGAGGGCAATCTACATATCAATTTGCTCGTTTTCACCTCACGATCATGTCTATGGTCTTTAATTTCATTTATTTTAAGCATGGAATAAGAAAACAAAGAGAAACCTCAAGAACCCTAAAACTTGCATGAAGGTTCAGAAATTCCATACACGATTCAAACAATGCAGTTGATTGAGGGAAAACACTCCATGCATGATTATGAACATATGGCCAAATTATTGTGCAGCAAAAAATGCATAGATCATAGAGTTAGAAGAGCTCATGCTTACCTCTTGCAGCTGGTGATCGTGTTTTGTGTTAGAGGTATTACAGCTTGGTTCCAAGGATATGTACAGCTCCCCTAGGTACTATGGAGTGTATCTGGATGCTTGGAATAAATTGAAATGATCTGGAACTTGAGATGGTACCCCAACTGCAAATCTGTCAAGAACTTGAGCAATTGGCTAGTGATTTTGTGATTTTGGTGTTCCAGATGTTATGTGAGTGTTTGGATCACTTCTATATGATGTTTATGAGGTGTGTGTGTGTGATTGGTTTGATTGGAATAGCTCTCAAACTCAAAACCCGATAGTGACTTGCCTTAGAAGGCAAAATTAGAAGTGAGAAGGAGATTTTGAGGAAAGCATCTGTTTGATGGCTTTGGTGTACTAAAACTAATCACAAATGAGCTCTATTTATAGTGGAGCAAGTTTGTTTTGCAAGCAGTAGTGAATGGCAACTGCTGCAGGGGTTTGGCCAATGTTGATCAATGAGAATCCAAGTCTCCTCTAGCCATTGACTAGAGGTTAGGGCACAGGCTGCTGGTTCCCTTGGTCTTGGATAAGTCTTGACTGAATTCAGTTGGAAATGGCTCAGTCCATACCACCTTGGTGCATCCATTAAATGCTCCAAAACAAAATTGGAGTCTTGTCCCCTCTTTAGGGATTTCTAAGTTTGGCATGCTATTTTTAGTTCCAATGACTTGGGAGGCTTATGGATAAGTGTTTGTCCCTCCTTGGTCTCCCCCTGAGGTGTTCAGATGGATAAACTTGTTTGTCATTTGTACAAATTTGGCAAATCGAGAAAAATACACAAATCTGCCTTGCCAAGACAGTTTGCAGCAAGGCACATTGGCATGGTCATATCTCATGGCTCAAGTGGACTTTGATGGAGTTCTTGGCCATTTTGGAAAGCCCTCATATGATACAAAATTTTTTTGATCATAGTTGGTTTTGATACCTTTTGGATCCAAGTGAAAAATGCCCCTACATTTGGAAAAAAGTGAAGGCAGATTCTGACTTAGTGAAAATTTCACTAAGTGTTGGAAAAAAGTGACATTTTCACTTTTTGTGATTTTGATCATTCCATAACTTAAAATCCATGAGGAATTGGAATGCGTTGTGTTTGAAGCTTTTATAGAGGGCCATGAGAGCTACAAATCCAGCTTTGGATGGGGAAAAATGGCCTTGTGGTTTAGGAGTTATGATCCTCCAAAGTTGGTACCCTAGCCACTTTGTTCCATAACTTAGAAAATTTCTAAGTTTTTTTATGGCTACCCCTTTTACAAGTTATCCCACTTTTCTTGATTTTTCTTGATGAATGATGATTCCAATCACACATTAACATCATTTTAGGATCAAAGAACCATAATTGTGAAAAATCTCAAAAAGTCAAAGTTGACTTTTGGGCACAGTTGACTTTTTGTCAGATGAATTCCAAACTGTGCGATCCTCTATGAAATCAAGTCCTTGACCTAAATAAAACTTGATGGATTGATTTCATAGGTGTTATAGGGTGTATTGAATCATGTCCCAAGGTTTGGGAGCATGTCTTGGTCGAAAGTCAAATGCACAGTTGACTTTTTTCGCGAAACCCTAACTGTGGTTCTGATGAACTTGAAACTTGAGAATCAAGCTTCTTGGATTAATCCATTGTTGCAAATGGATCAATATGGTTTATTAGGGACCTTCAAATCATGTCTTGAGGTCTTGGCTCATGCCTTGTCCCAAAAGTCAACTTAGGGGTGAATTAGGTCAAGAAACCCTAATTCCTGATTTTTGTTAAATGCATCCCATGAGGCAAAATTGACTTGATGATTGGGTTTATGATGTCCCTTGGAGCATCTTAGGTTATGCTTTAAAGCATTGGCTCATGCCCAGAGGAAAATTTCCATCTGGAGGCCCTGGTCGACCAAACCCTAATTTGGTGACACTGTCGATCTTAAGGCTCAATCCAGCATACAATGTGCTTGATTCTTGTTGTGGGAGTCCTCTTGATCCATTATGGATATTTGAGAGGTTTAGACAGGTTGAAGATCATGTCATTCCTTGATTGATCGTTTGTCTAAGAGCTCTGAGAGGGCTTGAAACCCTAATTATTGTTTGTAGTGAATGCTCACCCATCTTTGGGGAGACTGATGAGGTATGATGGTTTACCCATATTGTGATGATGATTTGCCCAATGATGGGAAATCTAAGTGGTCAAAATTTGGGGTATGACACCAACCAATCGGAATACCAAGAAAGACGAAGTTGCTATCCTCCCTTCTACAAGAAAGGAACGAAGAAGCCACTTCCATAAAACGGGGACTAATATTAATACCAATGATTTTACTCTTATGAAAATCAATACCCAAACCGGACACAATCTCAAAGCCCCTCAAGACTGACTTGATAGCCCAAATATGATTCCAACTCCCATCACCGACCAATAACGTATCATCCGCGAATTGAAGGATATCAACAAAACACCTACCATTAAAATTAAACCCCGAAAAACCACCATTCTCCACCGCGTTGCTCACCAAATCCCTCAATCCCTCAGCCACAATCACGAACAAAAAAGGAGAAAGAGGATCCCCTTGTCTCAATCCTCTCTCAACCACAAATTCTTTCGTAGGACTACCGTTAACTAACACCGACATCTTACTTGAAAAAATTAAAGCCTCCATCCACCTCATCCATAACTCCCCAAAACCATCTTACTTAACATGAATTTAAGGAAATTCCAACTACCCTTATCGTTGGCCTTTTCGAAATCAACTTTGAATAATAAGCAACCTCTTCTTTCCTTTTTAGCATAATCCACCAATTCGTTAGCCACCAACACACCATTTAACAATTGCCTACCCGGGACGAAAGCACTTTGGCAATTAAAGATAACCGAATTTAACACCACCTTAAGTCTAGCCGCCAAAAGCTTGGAAAGCGCCTTATAAACACACCCCACCAAACAAATAGGCCTATAACCATCCAAACTCAACGGGTTAGGGGATTTCGGAACCAAAGTCAAAAAAGAAGATGTAGTAGCTTTTGACAAAATAACTTCTGAATGGAAACTTTGGAAGCAACTAAAGAAATCCTCCTTCATAAAGTTCCAACAATTCTTAATAAATAAAAAGGAGTAACCGTCCGGACCCGGACTCTTGTCCCTACCACAACTCCACACCGCTTCCTTTATCTCCTCCTCCGAGAACGGCGCTTCAAGAATAGATCTATCCGCCTCATTAATACCTTTAAAGGAAAGACCATCCAAAGAAGGCCTCTCCTTATCCGGTTCAACATATTTAGATGCAAAATGGCACCGCACTAACTCCTTTACCTCCTCCACTTTTTCAACCAAACCATTGACACCCTCTAACGGTCCAATAAAACTTTTTCTCCTTTTCTCTTTCAAGACCCGATGAAAGTACTTACTATTAGAATCCCCGTCATTCAACCACTTTAATCTCGATTTTGGATAAGCATATTCTCCTTTATCTTTAGATGCAACCAAAACTTTCTACGAGCCAACTTCTTTTTCCGCAAGATCTCCTCCTCCATAAGGGCCCCATTCACCCCATCCTCATCATCTCCTTCATTCAACTCTCTAACCCCCTCCTCGATATCTAAATCTATTTTCCCAAAAAAATTAATGTTCCACCACTTTAGCCTCTCCTTAAGGAGTCGTAATTTTTATTTAAGGATGAAATCTCTCGTTCCCTCCACCATTATCTTACTCCACTCCTTCTCGACAAAAGGAACAAAGTCTTTATTAAAGAACCACTCGTTGTTGACTCTAAACAGTTTAGACCCCTAATCCGAAATATCCGACATCAACCAAACCGGACAATGATCCGAGAGATCTCTCGAACCAATGAATTGGCTTACTAAATTCCACTCCTCAATAATGCTATCCACCACTAAGAATCGATCGATCCTACTTTTGGCCTTACCATCTCCTCCGTGCCAAGAATATTTCTTCCCCTTACAAGGAAGATCAACCAAATTGCTCGCGAAAATGAACTCCTCAAACTCTCTACTTTCAGAAATCGATCCAAAAGCGGTTATCCCTCTACGTTCATAAGAATTTTTCACCGCATTGAAGTCACCACCTAACAACCATTCACCATCCGTATGACTACTTATGAGGTCCAACAACTTCTTCCAAAGAATTCTTTTTGAACCCAACGAACATGGAGAATAAATGTTCACAATGTAATACACTTTATTTTTCCAACAGGCCTTTATACCCAAATAACCCATCCCTCTAAAACTACAAAGAACCTCCAACACCCCGACCTTCCAAAGAATGAGCAAACCGCTTGACAACCCTTCTAAATTAACATAAGAAAAATCAACCTCTTCCATCCCCCAAAAACTCTTCGCGACTCCATCCCTCATAACTTGCATTTTTGTTTCTTGAATTAAAAAAACGTCCGCATTTCCTTTTGAAATAATTTGAGATAATCTTCTTCTTTTGATCCTACTAGAACCCCCTCTAATATTCATAGACCCCACAATCATTTTAAGAAACTCAATATCGCCTTCCCTCCTACCAATTTCTCTTTATCGCCACACTCTAATTCAACAATATTTTTTTGATAATCCTTTCTAGGATCGCCCTTCGAGACCCCTAAATTGGAAAGAGCTCTCCACAATCTACCTCCAACGTTAGAATCTAGATTAACTAACATCCTTTGGTTGCATCTCTCTCTGCTCGAAATAGCCGACTCCTCTCCATGATAACAGCTACCCGCCACTGTTTCCATTGTCTGAAACGAAGAGCGAGCTGTATCCATGCTCCCCCCAACTCCATCACACTTACCTTTCCCCTTATGTTTAGACACCTTAGATTTTTTAGTTCTCTTTCTCTTACCAATAGAGGGCCCACTAGTCTCATAAATATGCTTGAGTTTGAGACTTTTCAAATTCTTTTTCCTCCTACACCCCTTTCTCAAGTCCACGTTAGAATTCACACCATTAATGCCATTATCCTTAAAACAACATGCTGGCCCCACCATTCCTTTTTCCAAAGAACAAGCCACAAAGGTGTTATCAGAAACAGTCGTACTCTCACACTCCCCAATGATCTCCTTTTGTTTCTTAGAAAGACAAAAATCATCTTTTATAGTAGCTATTGCACCATCGAAAGAAACAAAGTCTGCACCACTTTCTGTAACCTTTTTCACATCAACATCACCCAACCTACTACCTTGTGGTCCATCACCTTTTGAATTACCCACCGAACCAAGATTGTTTCTCTGATTCTCACTATCCTCCTCACTACTATCTTCCGATTCAATAATATTCCGAGCAAGAGAAACAACCTCCTTCTCCGACTCAACCCGACAACTCCTCACTTCATCTTCAAAACTCCCATTAAAAAAACTTTGGATATCTTCATCCAAGCCCGAAAACTCCGACGACGACGAAGAATCACCTGGTGCCATTCTTAAGGGAACAAGAATATCCTCGCGCAACACCAGAGAGAACTTAACCATATCAACTAACACAGTCATAGAGTCCTTTAACTCAGAAACCCACGGCACTTTCACCTTGATCCTAGCCACATCTTGAAACGTACCATTCTTTGTATTCTCATCAACACAAATGAACTCCCCCATCGAATTAGCAATCATCGCAAAAAACTCCAAATGCCATGCTTGACAAAGGATTCCATACACTCAAATCTAAACCATTCTATCACTATCGATATCGGTCTCCCTCGACGGCCTGATAACCCGAAACCATTTTTTCCACCTAGATTCGACATCCGCAATTAAATCTTGGAGTTCTCCCTCCTCCGTTTCCTCAAGTAAACAGACATTAGGACCTAACGGAGTTACTTTAACAGAGAAAAAACCTACTGACTCTAATCCCGACTGAACATTGTAAGTCATTCCCGATGATAAAACGACTCCCACAACAACTCTACTCAATCTGTCTATTAATACAACATCAGAGGAATAACAAACTATAGGCTCCTCTTCTCCCTTGACATCCATCCGATCCACTCTAACCGCCTCCGCAAAAAACTTGGGACCAATTCCAGCTTGGTGTAAAGGGCCCCTATACAAAAACTTCTCCTGCTGGATGAGACGACCAACGGACCCAGAACTCCTCCCTCTAACCTGCATATTCTCCACTCTATCCTCCCTACTAAACCTTGGAGGGTTGGCATGAATCTTTCTTCCATCTATGTGAATCTTATCCAACCTCAAAGCCAGAAGCGCACATCACTAACATCTCTGAATCTCGCGAAACCGAATCTTTTCCCGAATTTATTCCTCTTCGGTGGAATAACCACTTCAACTATCTCGCCTTCACACCCGAACAACTCAAAAATACCTTTCGCTTTAACCCTGTCTAGAAATTCAGAGAAGTAAGTTGAAGACAAAGACCCTCCTTCAACCACCTGACCCTTCTCCGATGGATGAAAATCCCACTTCTGAATCAAATGGCGGAAACCCTTCTTAGAAGCCGATCGCCACGCCATAAAGAGAAAAAACCAGACAACCAGGAACACCGAAAAAGAAACGCCTCAAAGACGCGAAAACACCTCCAAAACACTAGAAAACCCAGATACGCACACCCTAAAGACTCACACCCCCACAATAACCACCCAGCTAAAACACCGAGAGAAGGTCACTAGTTCAAAAACTAGGAATTTAAACCGAACAACACGATGAAAACCGGAGTAGTAACCATGATGTATAAGCTTTAGTGTACCTAGATCATACTTGCATGGAGGTTAAGGGGATGATTGATTCTTCTGGATTGACAATATGAACTCTTCAATAATATTTCTAGAGAGAAGTTGGAGCTTCTCTCTATTTGGGACAATGTAACATGATATATGTATTACGTTTTAGTTTTATATGATATGTTTTTGAATTTGAAGTTATAATTGTTATATATTAGGAGAATAATGGCCCGTTTATTTTGTCTTTTTTAAAAAAATAATTTTATAGTGTAATATAATTTTGTGAAAAAAAAATTTATAAAGAAATTTTTCTTAAAAGTTTTAAATAAAAATTTGGTTTGAATAGGTATTGTTTAAATATTATTTTATATATTTTATTATTTTATCGATAAAATTTGGATATCAAAATTTCAAAACATTACTTAATGTTGAAGCTATTTTAAATAGGTTTTCATAAAAATCATTTTTGAGATACATTTTTTTTTTAAATTGTGATTTCGACTATGTTTTGATCATCAATAATGCACGTTTAGGTTGTACAATATCAAAATTAGTCTTGCAATTTAAAAAATGAATATAGAAAAATTTGTAATATATTAAAAAACGATTTTACAAAATCCATTTTTGAAAATACAAAGAAAAAATCCATTTTTTAAGGTAAAACAAATAGGCCTTGATTGAAAATTTGTTTTAAACAGTTTGATTAGTTTTCTGAATTCTAGAGAAGTTGAATAGGTCAAGGTTGTCGGAACAATGTGACTTGATATGTTATGTGTATATTGAAAGTACAAGAAACACAAGAAAAAGGGTTTAAATTGAGTTTCTGGATTTAAAAGCTTTGCCACCCAATATATCAAACAATATGAATAATGATAAAGATAAGAACACAAGGTTTTTTTTATCCTGGTTCGTTGTTAATGAATCTATGTCCAGTCCACCTGCCTGAGTGATTTCGCCTTTAAAAAGGACTTACTCCAACAATAAAACTGATTATACAACTCAAAGACCAACCATGTAAGACTTCTTGTGAAATTCGGACTTTACCCTAATATCTCAAGAAAAATAATCTTAATGACTAATTGTCAATGACTTCTTCAGATTTACTACACTTAGTCTCTCAAGAATATTAATCAAAGTTAATATAAAAGGTTTTGTGTTTACAAGATGCTTCAACAAGCAGCTACACACGTTTAAATCAAATATTACACTTAACAAAAAATATTCAATATGAGTTTATGTTCTAAGTGTATAAGTGTGAGAAACACTTCTTTTATATACCTCTCTATACATATTTTCTTTGACTATAAGCGTTGATATCTGTTTTGTGCTACTTTTTTTTCAATCTTCAAATACCTCTTTATATAGATAACAAATAGATCCATTGAAGGATGAAGATGGAATATCCTCAATGTAAACGTTGTATGAATGTCACTTCTTTTGCAACAATAAAGCGACGCTTGTAGTAGAGAGTTGGTGAGGATGATGGTGTAACATCCCAATTTAGATTATATCATTTATTGGAATTCTTATGAATTTTGTGTGATTTATTTTATTGATAAATATTAATAATTAAATTATCTTGTATGGTTGAGGTGTGTGGACACGAGGTAAAGGGCTGTGGAGAGTAATTACAGATGAGTGGAGTAATTTAAAATTATTTGAACTATTTAATAATTAGAATAAAAATGATTTTTGTGACATGTTTAATTAAAGGGTTAATACCCCTTTTGCCCCCTGCCATATGGGCGAAATCCCAAAAACAACCCTGTAAAAAAAAAAACACAGATTCCATCCCTGCCATTTGTAGATTCCCTCGCTTTGCCCCCTGAGTAGATTTGGTCAACAAAATTGATGACGTGGCACTGTTTTGTTGGTTTTTTTTTATTTTATTTATTTATTTAATATGACTTGTCATGCTTTGTTGGCTTTTTTTAATTATATTTTTAAGTAAATTAATATTTAATATATTTAATAATATACTAAATTAATATTTAATTTTTTTAATTAATTGATTAATTAAAATGTTAAGAGTTTCTATTTGGGCCTGGGCCCATTTAGCTATAGTTCCATATCAATCCAATATCAATCAAACTTATCATGTATATAAACACTTTGTTTTATTACTTAAAAATCGATGTGGGACATTTGACAGCTTTACCAAAAGTTCTTATGCTGCTACAACCATTTTCTTCACATAACCGGCTACTTCATTTCCAAAAAATCCAAGGTGCCACTGCCATAATCTCCCTAAAGTTGATCCTTAAGCCGCACAAGAAGCTCGCCTGCAGCTTTTTGATTCCCATGTACGTTTGGAATTTGTAAAAGTTATCTGTTCATATGAATCCTTGCTTGCACTAAATGACTCAATGCCCTAATGCTTCAATATGAATCCTTGCTTACTTGCTATAGCAGTAGCTTGAAGCCAATTGTTTCAAATAGTGTTGTAATTATAAATTTGGGTTCCCCGGTGATTTATCCTCAAGAAAATGTAGTGCATGTAATTACTTTATTATGAAAAAATAAATGTATTTTTGTAAATTCTCTCCACTGACATGTCCTCCATGTTGCTTTCTATGAGTTGTTGGCTTATTAACATGAAAACTGATGATTTGGGGTGAATGAAAAATTTAGAAGCTCTTAATAGTGTATCTGAGACTGCACCAACTTATTTCTATTTGTTCTTTTTACATATATGTATTAAATACAATTAGTTAGAAATCCTAATTCCTAATGTCATGGGTGCAGCAACAAAATTGAGGTTGCTTATCAGGAAGTTGTCGCTCTAAAGAGACAAGAAGAACTAATTCGTGAAGAAGGGGGCATCATGGCAAGCTGAAAATGACTAGAAAACAAAACGTGGAGTCAATGAGAGGGAAAAGAAGTCAAAGAAAAAACAGGTTGTTGCAGATTGAAACAGTGGAGTGATGCAATTGCAATAGTGGATATTCTTTTCTTGCAGATGCGGATGGATAGTCTAAATAAAAATGAAGTGGATATTATTTTCTTGCAAATGTCCCACATCGATTTTTAAGTAATAAAACAAAGTGTTTATATACATGATAAGTTTGATTGATATTGGATTGATATGGAACTATAGCTAAATGGGCCCAGGCCCAAATAGAAACTCTTAACATTTTAATTAATCAATTAATTAAAAAAATTAAATATTAATTTAGTATATTATTAAATATATTAAATATTAATTTACTTAAAAATATAATTAAAAAACGCCAACAAAGCATAACAAGTCATATTAAATAAATAAATAAAATAAAAAAGCCAACAAAGTAGTGCCACATCATCAATTTTGTTGACCAAATCTACTCAGGGGACAAAACGAGAGAATCTACAAATGGCAGGGATGGAATCTGTGTTTTTTTTTACAGGGTTGTTTTTGGGATTTCTCCTATATGGCAGGGGGCAAAAGGGGTATTAACCCTTAATTAAAATAGGAGAATAGAGAAATAAGGGGTAAAGTTGGAAATTGGGAGAATAATGAGGACATAATAGAGAGTTAGGGAGTATGTGAGGGTAGAAGTGGAAAAGCCTAGTAAAAGAGGTTTATTAGGAAAAGAGGGAAGTTAGAAGAATCAACCTCAATTGTACGTGAAAAGTTTGGAGAAAAGGAGATAGAAGCTAAGGAAAAGGAGGGGAGTCTTAGAAGGCCACCATTGTTAGAGTTTGAAGGAATCCTTGCTAGAGAAAATCTAAGGTAAGGGTGGGACTTCCTCTTGTATAAGGGATTATATGATAACATGTCGGTGGGTGTTTTAGTCTCTCTGTGTTGCATTTTTTTCTCTATGTTGTGAATTATTTGATATGTGTGATGTTGCTATTATGATGTATTGTTTGGATGAATTGAGGGATGGGTTAATAATGGGGATGTAGTATGTTAATGGGATTTAGAGTGTGAAACTTGAGTAAATGACTTTCCATGAAAAAATGGGGGTTTTTTGGGATGTTCCAAGACTTTTTGTAGAGCTTCTCTGTGAGCTTCTGAACTAAGCAGGAGAGATAACACCGAAATTCGAGACGGAGTTTGCAACAATTGATCCACAATGTTGTACTCGCTCTTCTGGATGAGCTTCAGCGTCTCATCGTTGTTCTTTACAGGTTCTGGATTACTGGATTGACCGACTTGTTGGTTGGGAACTTCGACTTGAGGTTCCTTTTCTTTGGTAGGTTCTCCAACTCCTCTGTTGAAGACCCGACCGCTCCGGGTAACTCGACTGATATTGGCAATGTTCACAATGGAGGGTAATGGAGTTTCTTTTCCATTTTCTATGGTTGTTGCACCGTATTTGTACGGGATAGCTTTGTCTGACTTGTACGATATTGGACCTGACAAGTAGACGACCACATGGGCTTTTTGTGCCTTTTGACTGTCATAGGCAACCTCAATCAGTTCTAAGTTAGGAATCTTTCTATTGCTGAGAGAGACTCTCGACTCATCGAGTAGAGGAATTATGGCACAAACATCCTTGGTTTTCTCATGATCGGAGATTATGACAAAGTTTTTGTTTTGACTAGGGAGGTAATCTTGTGCCGTATTGATTGATTCAACATTCGACCATGGTTGAATCTCCTTTCGGTCTAGTTGGTGCTGGAGGGATGCTTGCACTAGATACCATCCTTGGTTATTTTCCGAGCATACTCTACAGCGTTCATAATTATGAGGAGGTAACCAACCGTACCCACTTTGTATTCAGTGCATCCTTACTAGATCTGTTTCTATCGAGCGGACATCACGACTTTGATATCTGCCAGGATTCCTATCAGTTATGCTAATCTATTGTGTGTCTTCATCCAGGTAGATCGGAAGCCACCATTGGTCCAACAGATGTTGAAGAGTCCTTTGCACAAGCGCACACCTTGGTCTTTTTCGCAACATTCTTTATAGTCTTGATAATCATGTGAAGCCAGAAAACCAAGTCTGACCTGCTTAGCATGTAATTCCACTAGACTGGTATTCATCAGGCGTATGTCAAAGATCTGAACCATATTGACTTGATGGTTACTTCTTTCATGGTAGTCCTGGATCCATCCGAGATCCATTTGATGTTGGAGGGCCTCTTGTACAAAAGAGCATCCCTGATGGTCTTTTGAGCAGATCAGACAAGTGCTATAATCGTGCCGCGGTAGATTGTAATACTGACTTTGTCTTGAATGCAATGCCACCAGATTGATGTTCATTGCACGGATGTCGTGGTTCTGAACAATGTTAGGATGTGCATGGGCCATGTTTACATTACGAATCCCGTGATCCTGAACCCATCCCAGATCAATTTGTTCTTGCAGAGTTGCTTGTACTATGGCACGCCCTTGATTGTCTTTAGAGCAGATATCACACTGATGATAGTTGTGAGATGGCACATGGTCGTACCCGCTCTGTTTGCAATACATATTTACCAGGTTGGTTCCCAATAGGAGTACATCGTGAATTTGATATCAGGTTTACCGTAGTCTTTTCATATTGCGGTAATGGGTTCGTCTGAACATTTGGATTTGTATCCTTGAAAGATAAAACCCCGTTCCTGACAAGCTTCTGTACATCGGACTTGAAGCTGAGACAATTCTCAATGTTATATCCTGTTCCTCCTTGATGGTAAGGACAAGTTTTATCTGCTTTGAACCAAAAAAGGGGATTTTCTGGTACTGTAAGAGGCGTCCTGGCTTGAACATGCCCCTTGGCCAGTAGAAGTGGAAATAACTCTGCGTACAACATCGGTATAAGGTCGAACCCTGATGGTCGTGTTGCACGATTGTTATTATTGTGTTGCGGGTGAACCTGCTGAGGAGGCTGTTGCGGCCTTTGCTGATACTGTTGTTGATTTGGTTGGCTCTGAGCAACCTGAGGTTGATAAGTCAGAGCTGGCACTGGGTTAATAGTGGGAGTTACCACTGCTACCGGTTGATACCTTCGCCTTTGCTTTCCCAGAGAGATATTACTAATATCTTGCTCTTTTTTTTTGGAAAGCACCACCGTATCTTTTGGTACTATTGGATGGTTCTGCATCTTTGACCAATCGTCCCTCTCGGACTGCTTCTTCAGGCGTACTCCCATGTTCACCATTTCAGTGAAGTCACTGGGCGCACTTGCAACCATCCGGTCATAGTAAAACGAGCTCAATATTTTTAGGAAAATCTTTATCATTTCCTTTTCCTCAAGAGGAGGACAGATCTGGGCAGCGATTTCACGCTATCTCTGAGCATATTCTTTGAAAGTTTCTTTATCCTTTTGTGACATTGCTCTGAGTTGATCCCTATCTGGTGCCATGTCTAAGTTGTATTTATACTGTTGAATGAAGGTTGTGCCGAGATCTCTGAAAGTATTGATCTTGGTGCGGTTTAAACCCATGTACCATTTGAGTGCGGCACCGGTTAAACTGTCTTGGAAGTAATGGATTAGTAGTTATTGATTTTCTGTCTGGGTAGATATTTTCCACGCGTACATCACCAAATGACTTTGAGGGCAAGAGTTGCCTTTGTATTTTTCAAAGTCGGGCACCTTGAATTTGTACGGTGTCATTAGAGACCAAATAGAGGTCAGCGGCATCCTTTCCAAATAAGTCTTGACCGTGACTGATCGTACACGTATTCGTTTCCGCCAGAAGTTGCTTGCAGAATCTGTCCTTCCGGGATAGTGTGTACCCCTTGTTGTGGTATAGTCATTATTGCGGTGACTCTTGGTGCTTCAGTGACCTGGAGTTTGTAACCTTCAGGAGTTTAGGTTGTAAATCTTACATCTTCATTTCCATGAAGTTTGTAACCTTCAGGTCTGGTGGTTCCCGCTATAACTTTCGGGTCTTTAGTGACCGGTGGGATGTATCCTTTAGGTAAAAAGTTGAGAGGCATGCCCCAGGGGAAACCTTTAGGCATGTTGTACTGAGGATGACTGTCAGGCGTCTCAAAAGCTGGTGTAGACGTACCCTCAGAGATCACAGTCCTTTGATGTTGTTGCTCCAGGGCTACTGCCAGGGATCGCATGTCATGGTGGAGTTTCTCCAAACTCTCCTTCAGAGCGTTGATTTCTTCTCTCAACTCTCTGTTCTCTTCCCCGAGATTGTCCATTTTCTTTTTTGGATTGGCCAATGTATTGTACGAATGAGTCAGTTTGACTTTATAGTGTGACACATATGTGAGACTCAAAGAAAAAAGATGTGATATGAGAGATTGATGAATGATATGCAAAGACTGAAAATGATATAATTTTTAGTTTTTGTTTAAAAGAACTGTTCACAATTATATTGCAAATATCACACAGCAGGGGGAGACCCTTTTATTGAACTTGAAAGATTGCAGTATTTTACAAAGAGAAGTACAGTATTTTACAAAGTACGATAAGGAAAATTAGGCCTATGGATCCTGATTCCTCTCTGAGGAAAGCTTAGATGTTGGTTCATGAACTTTTCTTTTCTTTGATTGGGCTCTTTCAGCCGTTGTGGGGTCGACGACTCTCTGCCAAGTGAAGGGAGTGAGCAAATTCCTCCGCTCTTCCTGACTTTCCATAGCATGTTG
The DNA here is from genome assembly GCA_022829125.1 of Lathyrus tuberosus. Taxonomy (NCBI): domain Eukaryota; kingdom Viridiplantae; phylum Streptophyta; class Magnoliopsida; order Fabales; family Fabaceae; genus Lathyrus; species Lathyrus tuberosus. The sequence continues at coordinate 28,850 of JALAZF010000935.1, read as the reverse complement.
CTTTAATATCTCAATCAGAGCATCCTTCTCCTTTAGCAGTTCTTGAATCTTGGTACATTCCAAATTAAGGATCTGATATTTGTTCTTCTAAGAGTTCTTCTCATGTTGAACTTTGTTGAGAGCGACCTGGAGTTTTTCCGCATCAGACATGAAATAAAGGACATATTCCTTTAAGGGAAAAACTTCTTTACGAGGGTAAGGTGTAACACCCCCTTTCTATACCCCCAAATAATCAAATAATCATTTAGGTACATATTAAAAATTTAGTCAGAGTATAATTATAACATGGCATAAAAGAGGCATGTCACATCATACACAATTATACAACATACAACACCTGCTCAAAACATTGATATGCAACAGTGGGGTAACTTTGCAACAGAGGAACTTTGTCCGTACACCCACATTTCAAATATTTAGAATAAAAGCGGAAAATCTAAACATTGAACCACATTCAAACATATATACAGAGATATATACTTCACCAAGTATTATTCACCAACATAATTCATGTTTACATCAACATTTATCCACAAGATACATGTACAAATGTATCACAAAAGAATAATATACGTCCTAGCTACCCGGTGCTACATATCAGAGCCAACCGACCAAAAGAATGAAGACACGCTCCACAAAAAGACCACCATCACACCTACTCTGCAATGCCTCATAGAGCATTATAAAACAGTAGAAGGGTGAGAAATATTATCATAATAACAATGTATATAATTATATATATAAACATAAAAATACACATATTCCACATTCTCGCCACAATCCATCACAATTTCCTCCATATACATCACAATGTATATCTACATATCAACCAAGCATATTCATCATGCATATATCCTGATCTCAAATCAATCTTGCTAAAAACACGCGCACCTACCAATTGGTCCATCAAATCATCGATCCTTGGAAGCGGATACTTGTTCTTAATCGTCACCTTGTTCAATTGTCGATAATCAATGCACAACCGCATACTTCCATCCTTTTTCTTTACCAACAATACCGGAGCACCCCACGGAGAAACACTTGGTCTTACAAATCTCTTGTCCAACAAGTCATTCAATTGCCTCTTTAATTCTACCAACTCCGATGCCGACATACGATACGGTGCCATCGAAATCGGTCTCGTACCCGGAACTAGATCAATAGAAAACTCAACTTCTCTTTCCGGCGGCACATCCGTAATATCCTCCGGAAACACTTCTGGAAATTCACACACCACTGGGAACACATCCAGTTCAACTTTACTCTCCACCGACAATGATGCAAACAAACCAAACAATTGAGCTTCGTCCGCTAAAAGTTTCTTCAACTCTTTAGTGGAGAGGAAACTCTCAAATTCATCATCTTCCAAAGAAGGAAACCTTACTAACTTGTGATAGCAATCTATATGAACTCGATTAAATCGCGACCAGTTCATACCCAAGATCACGTCTAAACCTTCCAACGGCAAACACACTAAATCCATCTCGAAGTCTTTACCATAAATGGTCAAAGGACAACTTAAACAAACCAACGAAGTAGTTACTGACCCCATTGCTGGAGTATCAATAACCATCTTACCATCCATCAGAGACAACACAAGATTCAAACGCTTCACGCACTCAGACGAGACAAACGAATGAGTCGCTCCCGTATCAATAATAGCAACTAAAGGCGTACTATTAATAAAGCATGTACCTTTAATCAAACGGTCTGCACTAGTAGTTTGAGTCCCTGCCAATGCAAACACCTTTCCGCCCGCTTGAGCTTGTTTCGGTTTAGTACACTTAGTACTAATGTGACCAACTTCTCCACAATTATAGCACTTCACCATATTCCTTCTACAATCTGTAGCAGCATGCCCAGTACCTCCACAATTAGAACATTTCACCACTGGCTTCCCACACTCAAATGATTTATGACCTATTTCCCCACACTTATAACACTTAATGGGACCGGAACCTCCTCCTCCAGATCTCTTCTCAAAATTTCCCCTATGCTTGCCCTTATCAACAGGTGTCACATAAGGTCCACTTCTAACTTGTTGTTTTCCCCCTCCTCTCATTCAAACTTTTGTAATGTGTAGAACGAGCCTTGCTATCTTCCTCGAAGATTCTACAACATTCCTTCAAATCCGAAAACCTTCTTATCCTTTAATATCCCACAGCCTGTTTAATCTCAGGACGCAAACCATTCTCATATTTAATACACTTTGAGAACTCAGCAGTAATTGCAGCATAGTGAGGATGGAATTGAACCAACTCCACGAACTTAGCAGTATAGTCCACCACGGACCATACTACCTTGTTTCAATTCAAGGAACTCCATCTCCTTCTTCCCTTTCACACTTTCAGGGTAATACTTCCTTAAGAACTCAGTACGAAATAAATCCCAAGTTACCTCTTCATCATCCACCTCAAGAATTTGACGCATACCGACCCACCAATCGTCGGCTTCCTCCTTCAGCATGTGAGACCCAAGCCTCACTTTATTCTCTTCCGCACAGTCCATGACTCTGAAGATCCTTTCAATCTCTTTCAACCAAAGTTGAGCACCATCGGGATCAAATCTTCCTTTGAAAACCGGTGGTTGATTCTTCCTGAACTCGTCATTAGCATTCACATTTGGCGCACCTTGCACCGCCCCTAGCCATTGCTTCCAAAGCAGCAGCCATCGCATTGTCGTTTCTACCAGCCATATTCTAATCATTCCCAAAAATAACAACAAAGTTAAACAACAATTCAAACAATACGACAACAAGACAGACACAACTGACTCAACTCTGGCTCTGATACCACTTAATGTAACACCCCCTTTCTATACCCCCAAATAATCAAATAATCATTTAGGTACATATTAAAAATTTCGTCAGAGTATAATTATAACATGGCATAAAAGAGGCATGTCACCTCATACACAATTATACAACATACAACACCTGCTCAAAACATTGATATGCAACAGTGGGGTAACTTTGCAACAGAGGAACTTTGTCCGTACACCCACATTTCAAATATTTAGAATAAAAGCGGAAAATCTAAACATTGAACCACATTCAAACATATATACAGAGATATATACTTCACCAAGTATTATTCACCAACATAATTCATGTTTACATCAACATTTATCCACAAGATACATGTACAAAATGTATCACAAAAGAATAATATACGTCCTAGCTACCCGGTGCTACATATCAGAGCCAACCGACCAAAAGAATGAAGACACGCTCCACAAAAAGACCACCAGCACACCTACTCTGCAATGCCTCATAGAGCATTATAAAACAGCAGAAGGGTGAGAAATATTATCATAATAACAATGTATATAATTATATATATAAACATAAAAATACACATATTCCACATTCTCGCCACAATCCATCACAATTTCCTCCATATACATCACAATGTATATCTACATATCAACCAAGCATATTCATCATGCATACTTTCACAATTCCCAATCATTCCACATAAACATACACAATTATGTTTACTCAACAACACATCATTATAAAGATGATAAATGCAACATAGAGACCGACTCACGACTCTATGCAAATGCAACGCGGGGGGGGTACCGACTCAATCATCTCAAGTTCACTCAGGAACTTCTGCTGGAACCATCGCTCGTTACCAAAGTAACTCCCCTCGGGACTACGATGTTCACCCATTGCTCACACCCCACATGGGCACACAATGTTTATGGATCGCTCACACCCCACCTGGGCACACGACCCGATCGCTCACACCCCACACGCGGGCACACGATCTGATTGCTCACACCTCACCTAGGCACACAATCCGATTGCTCACACCTCACATAGGCACACAATCGTTCGTAACCATCGCTCACACCTCACATAGGCCACACGATGTTACCACGGATTCTCATTAGAATCGCTCAACACAAGAATGTATTTCATGATGCCTCACATGCAAAATGACACAAAACATTCTTGAAATGCATACATATTCACAATATATTCATGCATTCATCTCATACAATCACATACAATCTATATACATTCACATCAATGCACTATTGTATGATTCACGTTCAAATACACCATCAAAACGGTAAAAGTCGCTAAATAGCACTATTCCCGACTTTCCGACATAATAAAACGGCCAACAGTTTCCACACCATCATAATCATAAAGTACAGCTCATAGCTTTCCAACAAGATAAAGAACGCCTACATCGGAATTACGGTTCGAGAATTATGAATCGTTAAAGGAAAAGAAAATTATATGAAAAAGAACAAAAGCGCCCGGCGACAGGGGAGTTTCGCCCGACGACGCTTCATTTTCGCCTTCGCTTCGCCCGGCGAAGGAGGGGCGAAGGAATTCCCCTCAAACGTGAACCAAACCAGTAACTTGGCACCCTCGCGCCTCTCAATTTCGCCCGGCGAAGGAACGAACCGCCCGGCGCTCTGGGCCTTTCGCCCGGCGCTCTGCACCAGAAGCAGAATTTCTGCTTCGTTTCCACTGTTCCAAAACCCTCAAAAACTTCATTTTCTCCCCCAAATCACTTCCAACAGCAAAACAATTCATAGCAATGATTCATAAACGTAGGGAGATTATACAACACAAATTATATCGATTTCTATCCGCGAAAACATCGATTTCTACCATTTTCTACACCAATGGGTTTATACCCCAAAACTCATGAAAATCAACAAAATCAACAATACAATCCTACATAATCATACACATTGCTAAAATAACAAGATTTCACACCCTTACCCGGATTCCAACTTGCTATGTGATTGATCTTGATGAATTTTCCTAGTTTTCCTCTTTTCCTCTTCTTTTCTCTTCCTCCTCTTTCTTTCTCTTCTTTTTTTTTCTAATTCCCTTTTCTTACTATTTTTCCTTCTATTTTTCCTTTCTATCTCTTTTCTTTCTATTTCTTTATCTCATTTTCCAAACAATCAATTAATTCATTTTTCTCACAAATTCTAATTCCACTTAATTTCTAATTCATCATTAATTGAGAAAAGTCTAAAATACTCTCCATTCTAATTTCCCCGAAAAACTCTCAAAATAGTAGAATAACATTTATCACACCAAATTCACAATTAAAATAATTTATCATCCAATTAAAATAAAAGACTCCACATAATTGGGAAATAATCAAAATCAGGGCGTTACATAAGGCATCCTCAGCCTGAGGGCTCTGGTTTGAACCCAGTGGAGATAAGGTTCTGAAGAGGAACAATTTGGTCTTCCCAGGGATTCTCTCCCTTTCCTGTGAATATGTTGCCAGACATGCACTATTTTTTTCTTTAGTGCCCTGTCATTTTCTCCTTCCTTGAAGAAAATACCTTCCAGATGAGCATTATGTGGGATATTCTTCATCGGGTATCCGAGTTGACGGCTAGCTAGATATGGATGATAGTTGATCCCTCCTTTTGTACCAATGAGGGGTACATTGGGGAAATTTCTACATTTGTCGATAATTTGTATTCCTTCGTAAATCTGATTGTACCAATCTATGTCTGTATTGGTGAGGGACATAATCTTCTGCGACCATCGCAGATTACTCTTGTGATCCCAAAAATCAGCAGATTTGGGCAAGTGGGAAATAAACCATTTGTAGAGTAATGGTACACACATGTGATCATCCCTCCACTGTACAAATTCCTTAAGTGTATTGAATGATAAGCATCTGCGAGCAAGGTTGGTACGGGGTTCCCAATCAAGAATATCTTAACATTATTGGTGTAGACGAAGTTGTCCATGTTGGGAAAAAGGAATAACCCATATGTGAGCAGAACAAAGACATTATCGAAAGCAGTTATATTTCCTACGCTAGCAAAATATAGGGCTTTCTCCATCAGGAATTTAGCTGGTAAACCCTAGATTCCTCCTTTGGTGGTCATGTGAGTCCTAACTTCTGACTCATCTAAAGAAATTGCTCTTGCAATGGTTTGTTCTTTTGGAATTTCTTCCAGTCCCGAAAATAGATCTCAATCAGTGATAGGTAAATCAATCAGGGGTGAGCTGATAATCTGGGAACGTGAAGCAGTGTTAAACCAGATCGTAGAACTCAATCAGTGTAGGCAGGATCCCTTCAACCATGTTGATCTTCAGAAGAGATAATAGTCCTCCATGCTTTGCTCTGAAAGCCTCGGGATTAGTAATCATCCTTCCCAATTTCCTTAAATCATCCAGTTTTGGAACCTTAAAGGTGTACTTGTGCATTTTTCTTCGTCTGAAATCCATAACGCAACCTTTCTGATATTTGCAATTATTGTTTTAGTTCTTTTGAAAAAAGATTTTTTTCCATATTTGAAAAGAGTTTTTTAATGAATGCATGAATGCAGCAAACAAAAACACTTGAAAACATGGGTTTAGGGGTTCATCGTCACGAGCATGGAGTCATGGATCTACCCATCCCCAAAGGTGTGTACTAATTGGTCAATTTTTGTACCTGTAGAACGGGTTCTAAAAGGTTCCCAAAATCATTGACCTCTCCTAGGGATATTAACAGCAAGCTGATTCACTCGAGCGAGCGGTAATATCCTAGGATGAATCTCCTTTGAGTGTAGTATCGCGTGTCAACTATTCCCGATAGTCACCATGCTACCTAATGGTTTAAATGGTTAAATGTCAACTAAATCCTCAGTGTCATGGATACCGCACTGGGAACACTATGCTTTCACGACGATCGGTCGTTCAACATTAGAGACTCCACACGGGTACCTCGACTGATTCGGTGGACTGCCAGGTCAGCTTGGTCGGGATTCACATCCTATAAGCCTTTCCTGGAGACGCCAACACTTATCTTAATGTTCTCTCAAACTTTCCACATGCATATCAATCGCATTCCCAGTTAACAGAAATTGAAACACGGGTATCAAGTAATATAACAGTAAATGATATATATAGCAGAAAACTGAGAAAATAAAAAAAACAGAGAAATAAAGCAAAGCATAGACCTCTTAGGAACTCTAATCCTAAAGAATTCCCCAGCAGAGTCACAATTTTTCGGTAGCGTGCGGTTTTTGTCGGTGACGTGACCACCTTACCACAATGGTTGGAATTGGGTGCTACTTTATGATTTCTTATTTATCCTATGAAGCTGGAAAGGAAAGGGAAGGTATCTAAAACTAACCCTGCACACAAATGTTTTCTTTAACAAATGCTAAGAGATTGGGGGTTCGAGGTCAGGTTATACAGAGGGAAGCTATTAACACCTAGTGTATATATGGTTATCCATAGACTTTTTATTACATGTTTCTCTGTTAATTTGAAATGTTCTATTGGGTTTATATGCTGTGGTTTGAGAAAGTTTCTCCTTTGGGAGTTTTGAGACTGTTTTTGTTATTTTCGGGTTTTTTGTTGTTTTTGGGAAGGTACTGGACCTAAAGTTTTTTAATTGTGTTCTCGCTAATATTTCACAATCTTATGCCTACGTATTCCCGTAAAGATATCTGGGAAATCAGAGCAATCGTAGTTTCTCCTATTCTATGGGAGGAAAATGTTTGGTGTCTTGTTTAAAGCCCAATATTAAAGCTGTCTGAGTATTTATGTCTTGTTCAAAGCCCAAGATTGAAGCTAAAGGAATGACTGAGAGAGAATTTGTCATATCTAAAGGGAGAATATCTCACCTATCCATCACAAGAGTTGAGTAATTGGTTATAAGGGAGATTATTTTAACTGGGATATGTGAATCCAGCAATGTCATAATTTCCTTTATAAAGGTGATGTCATGAAGGAAGAAACTTTAACTCAGTATTGAGAAATGCCATTTTTCCTTATGAATCTTTCATGCTTAGAGAGGGACATTGGCTTGGATGTTAGGAATCCAGAGGCTTGCCACTTACAGCTGTTAGATGAAAGATGATTTTTATCCAAGATAAAGGAAGGACTCCAGCTTGGATTTTGAATCAACAAGTGTGCCACTTACAACAATTATCTCGGGAAAAAGGTTTTGTTTGTTTGTTTTGATGTGATGTTTAGAGGAAATATCCTCCTGCAGAGAGGACTCATGGTCTCATCTGAGGGGATGTTGATTTTTGTGTGCCTTGATCAAAGCCCATGGTTGAAGCTAAAAGAAACTAACTCTACTAGGGGAGTTTTATGTCTGTCTTGTACAAAGCCCAAGATTGAGGCTGAAGGAAGTTGACTCCACTGGGGAGTGTTTTGTCTTTCTTGTACAAAGCCCAAGGTTGAGGCTGACTGACTCCACTGGGGGGAATTCTTATATGAAGCCTAAGAGGAGGCTATCTCTTTGCTGAGGATTATTGAAATCCAGGAGCAGATCCAGATTGTGTTGAGGAAATCCAAAGGTTTTACTCTTGCTGGGAATCATGGAAGAGTTGAGATATCAGATGCCATGAGGTTCTGATTCTCTTAGGGATTTGTTGATGGTTAATTGACCCTGGTTGGGGATTTCTAAGGTAAAAGTTTAAACCTTATTGGGGGTCTAAGAGTTTAAAGGTTGAGTTTGAAAACCTATGGAGGTTTTAACTCTGCTGGAGATTAGTATGTTGATGAAAATGATCAGGGTTTTTCCTGAGCTTTTAGGAAACTTGAGGGTTTCTTGGTGAGATCCAAGAGAAGATGAGACTTTCCAAGTCTAATTACATAAAGAGGTTGACTCTTAGCTGGAGAATGATCTTTGTATGATGCCCAAGAGGAGGCTCACTACAATAAAACGTGTTAAATTTGGCTGCCGTAAGGCAAATAAAGGCGGTTTAAAATTAAACACCGTGCAAACCGCCATATCATTCATTGTTTATAGTGGCGTTTTTAAATTGAAAGTAATGGCGGTTTCAAAGGCCATATTTTTCACATAGAAATAAATAGCTACAAGTTATTCGTCGGTTAAAACCAACGTAATTCATGCTTAGTATGTTGTTTTAAATTGGCGTAATTTAATCTTGGTATTTGCCAAGACACAATTGTATTAACCACTACAATTTTCGGATTAGTTTAAAAAACACTTAAATATGCTAAAAATAATTTTAAATATTTTTCCACAATTTAACACCAACATTAAAATTAAATTAAATATAATATTCGTAGTAAGAGCCCAAATATTATATACATGTTTATCAATTGGAGGGTTCTCAAATTTTTTTGTTAATCATGAGTGTTTAAGGTCAACCCAAATCCAAGGATATATGGATGCAAAAGTGACAGGACTAAATCTTGAGGAAATTTCATATTTGTACCCCAAGGAGCCTCAATAAATGGAAAGTTAGCCATGTTCCATTGGCCATATCCCATTGATGCAAGAACAGAAGGTGGAAATGGGAATGGTAGGCGACTTGGAGGTAAATTCATTGGAACATGAGCCTGGCCATTAAAACCTTGAGCAGCGGGAGATGTTGTCATATTCAAAAGGTCTTGATCCTCCTGATTCATCATCTGCATTCCACCTGCTCTGGCAACAGATGCAAACTCTTCACCCATGACATCTGAACCTGGCCATTGAAACCTTGAGCGGCGGGAGATGACTGACTACCGAACGAGTCATCGACTCTTGCAGCTACAGTTGGCTCAAAATTCTTCTTACATCCATTCTCTAATTTTACAAAGGAATTCTGGCCTTTAATGTTTTCTGTTCTTGTACGACTTCCTTTGGAAGAAACTTTGTCGTACGAGTCAGTCTGCTCAGGGCTAGAACATGTCTTGACAAATAGATACTTTCCACGAATATCACTAATTGGATTATTAGTTTTCATATTTCTCTGAATTTTATCAAACATAAGCACCTAGAGTAGAAGCACTTAACTACCTATCACATCTGGTAGTGAAATATATTGGACCATATTGACTTACGCACAAATCATCCCAATCAAACTTACTAAAGAATTCCAAGAACTGACACAAAACCTACATAAGAAAAGACAGTTCCATGTTGAATTAATAGTCAAAAACACTAAATTAAAGGAAGTGGTGTCTTGCCTTTTACCTCAAGCGGTCCGGGAAAGGAATTGTTGAAAAGATGAAATATGTAAGGAACCAAGTTTACTAATGCATAAGTAGAGATAATTCCATGGTGGGCCCCAAGTATTCAACTCTCATAGTAATACCAAGCTTTTATCAATGTAATGCTACGCTTGACTAAATGGTTTTGGTTAATCATACTATCAACTTACAACAACGAATTCAATTTCTTGTAAATCAAAGTCAAAAACAGTAGCATGATCTTACTTCAAAGAAAAAGATATAAAGTGGGAGGCTTCGGGGATGCCAAACTACCTCCTCAAGAAAACAAAGGGTACACAATCCTCCAAGCTTGTTAAATGATATGTCTACTACGATATTCTCAACAAGACATTTTATAATCTTCACCTGCAAATATGAGTGGAAGAAATATAAAATATTAATTATACATGTGAAGTAGAAAGAATTATAACTGTAAAAACAAATAACTAGTACATCAAATCGTAAATGCCGAGAAATTAATGTATTTTAAATTCATTCATATTTAACAATTAAGTTTCAAAAATAAAATATGAAATATATAATTAATTGCAGAAAATGTGCTTTTCAAGCAAGCAATTCTCTTAACGAGTATTATATCTTTCACCAGAACAATACAGCCTAAAATTATGTTACTGCTTTATTGTGATCAGGAACACTATATCTTCAAGCTTCTAGAACAATCTGGAATATTACCTTAAAAAGTAATATGCCAAAAAAATATAATTAACATTCACTCCCTAAATATATAATAAAATGAATTATTCACAAGAGGCATTTATGGATACCTTAGTATCACTTCATATGCATAAAAATTTATCCTATGTACTACCCTCCCTTTCACTAAATGAAACATTCATCCTCACCGAATGTGACAATGCCTAGCATAAACTTGAGAAGATTCCAACTTAAGCCCGGTAGTGACGACACTATGAGAAAGTAACTAAGATAGTGAATTCATTGATTAGTCAACACTATAAGAACAGAGTCATAATTCAACAATTACAAGTATATTGTCTTATCATAAAACATACTTCCGCTTGGATGTACAGAACCCTGTTGACATGAAAATATGTATTCTCATTCTTCTCCTTGTTCTACAGCATGTCACAAACCTGATGTGCCCAAACATCAATAACTGCAGTATTACAGCAGGGTTATAGCTTATAAACTAACATAATGCACAACTAAACTTAATTAATACAAAATTATCAAGCATCAAATAATCCACAACCACCCCATAACACTCACCTGGAAAAGGAATCACTTTGTGATCAGCTTTTGGAGGTACTCAACAACTGCATTTCGGCACTGCTTAGAGGGCAAATTAGGATGAATGCTAGCAATTAGCTCTGCAGTTCTTTGTTCAACCTTCGACCACCGCTCCGATTTTAATTGATTTTAGATTTTTGTTATTACACTTAATTGCATTTGTAGCAATGTTGTTATGTTCCTTTTTAAATAAGATGTTTCCTTCCTTCTAAACCTGATTTGTAAAGACGATTTTTGTACATAAAAAATACATATTATATAAAGTTTTGATCATAAAATTATGATTCACAGTAATAAAACGAATTAATCCTAGTTTTTTTTTTAATTTTCAAAAAGAATTTTTATAAGTTAAATAAAATAACTAAGTTACCAGCCACAATATATAAGAGAAGTATAATATTGATAAGATTCTTTAATTAGTTTACTTTTTCACTCAATTGATAGAATTTTTTACACTAAATACCATTCATCTTTTAAAAATTCAATTCCTCTTAAGCACTAAAGTGTAACGATGCAAGACTATCAATGATAATTACCATTTAATCATAGGAGAGCTCAACAACTATAACGGTGGGTAAAGAATTGTAAGAGATTGCTTTGATAGAAATACAACATAGCATATTTACCAAAGCAAAAATATATTTTGGTAGAATGACTATAATAATGTGTTTTAGAATGTAATATATCAGCATATATGTGACTAGAGCAAAAACAGTTGAAGTGTATAAATGGTAATGCGCAACTCGGCCATCGCAGATACAACTGTAATGTGCAACAATCACAATGCAATTTTGTGGAACAATCACAATGAACCTGTAGTTTTAATTGACTTTCGTGCAATCAAGTATCTTAAAGCCTGAATAATTGTAAAAAATATCTTAGTTATCAATGTTAAAAATAAATGTTAGAGAGAAAAAAATTAGTAGATAGGATTAGCACTAAGTATTACTGCAATAGAGAATATGGCATCATTGTAAAAATACTTAATATTTTATATCTTAACCTTCTATATGGTTTTTCTATATAATAGTTTTTCGTTACTCATTACCTTATAAACATGCTGGGGTTGGTGAAGCTATCTGACTTAAAGTACATGTTGAGTTATTAGTTCCTCACTCCCCTTCGATTTGAGTTTGTGAATCTGTCTTTCAAGATAAAATAATAACATATGAGTGAATGAATAGATATAAGGGGTGACAATTTCTGGATTAAGAGACATTAAAGATTGCGTAACTGGTAAAATATAATCAAACACATTTAATATATGAAAACTAAAATACAAAGGGTGTCAAAATGGTCATGTGTGGCTATCAAACGTCAACATAAACATGGATTTGAAAATGGCGGTGTATCACACAAATTATGGATACAATACATTGAAAAATATATTCTAAACGTGCCACAAAAGCAACTTCATTTGATAGCAAACAACTTGGAAATAGCCCACTCTGTGGCTTTTCCCACTCAACTTGTTCTGCAAAAACCTTTACCTTTCAACCCTCCCAAATAAGCCTACCAACCATACCCAATCCAATAAACCACCACAACTTCTTGATATAACAAACCCCAATAACCAATGTTTAAATTAAAATTAACTAAAAAATCACACAAGAAGCTTGCAACAGTGGAACATCCCCTCAAACTCTTGAAGGGGAAAACAATTATAGAACATACAACAACAAAATTAGGATTCAAATTATGATTTAACTTAACAATTCTAGGTTATATCTAAAATCAACAACAACAAAAACAACAAGAAACCTAGAATACAACAATTTGAGAACCTCTAATTGGTAAAAAAAAATTCTAACAAAAACTTCAAATTAAAAACACAAACCAACAAAAACCCACAACAAGTATTAAAGTTCGACAATCACCACTAACTCATTCCAAAGCATATAATTTCAAATTCAGAATCACCCACCTAAGCTCTATTGTGTATATTATGGCAACAATGCATAATCCGAGTTATAAATAAGCTAATAATTACCTTGAAGTTGGTCGATTATGGAACTACAGAACACCGAGAAATAGAATGGAGCAACAGAACGGCCGATTGCGTAATTGCGGAACACAAAGTAGTAGAACGGAGAAGCAGAACACCTAATTGCGGAACTTTGGATTATAGATTTGTGACTCAACAAAGAAAAACTAAAGGTTTAAATGATCGGTAGTGTTGATTGTTATGGTTCCATTTTGATACTGATATTGAAATCCTAACTTCAAATCATTGTTAGGGTTTGAAATTGAATGATTTATGGTTGGATATCGATTGAAAACGAAAGAAAGTTAATAAGAGAAAGTTGAAATAGAAAAAATATTAAGGGTAATCGAATGATGGAGAGGAAGGGTTCAAGATTAGGTTTTCTTTGAAGAGGAACGTGTTTTATTGGAAGAAGAAGAGTTCACGATTAGGTTTTGTTTTCTCTTTAATCCAGGATATTATTATTTATTTAATAGTATTAATTAAATATATTTTATTATTTAAATAAAAAATATGATAAACTAACGAAAAGAAAGAAAAAAAGAGGAGAGAGAGTATTTCGTAAAAATAAAAACATTAGAGGATAGAGTGAAAAAACAACGCTATACTAGAAGGAAAGTTTAAAAACAATTAAGTAAATAATGGCGTTTGTAACCGCCATTATTTTACTAAAATTTCGTCCTTTAATAAAACCGTCGTAATCAACCGTGAATTGTGGCGGTTTTTACTAAACGCCATAATTAAACCGCCATAATTTACGTGATTTTTTGTAGTGGCTGAGACTGTCCAAGTTAGCTTGTATGAAGCCCAAGAGGAGGCTATGGGTTTAAGGGATGAAGATCAACCCTAAAATGATATAATGTTTTGGGATTCTTGACTCTCCTGAGGATTGAACTAGAAAAGATGACTAATTTCTATCCTATACCTGTAGGAGACCTTTGGGTCCTTGTACTAAGCACCAGAGGAGGCTGAAGAACTTCTAAGAAACCTGAGAGTCCTTGTACTATGCCCAAGAGGAGGTTGGGGATTCTATTTGGAAGCCTGTGAGTCCTTGTACAAAGCACAAGAGGAGGTTGGGGATGTTTTGAGGAAGCCTGTGGGTCCAAACCAAAGAAAAGTCCAAGAAAGGTTTCACCGGGAATTAATCCTTTCTTTGTTGAACAGTTCTAGGGTTTGAAGAAATTCAAAAGAGGTTTCACCGGGAATTAATCCTCTATGGGGAAATGAATTTCTTGTACACAATATAATTCTAAGTTTGACAGTCTTGAGAAAAGTTTCACCAGGAATAATGACTTTCTCTGTTCCATATTGTATAAGCCCAAGAGGAGGCAAGACTGTATAGGGAATTTCCTATGGGGGGACTAGTTTTGACTATGTTGAAAGTAACCTCTGGTTTGATCTAAACCTAGATCTAACTGCTGGGGGAAACTCTAAGTAAATATGCACCAAATATATATATATATATTGACAGATATATATAAGAATTAAGCATTGAATATGGGGACTAACCTTCTGAGAAGAAGCCCAAGCATAATGTGATCTGTCGTATTTACTACAACTGTATTCCCTCTTTTAGGGTTTCAAGAAATTGAAGAAAGTTTTGATAACACATTGAATTTGAATTAAAAGAAAGTTGTTACAAAAGATTTGTTTGAGGCTTATAGCTCAAGGAGAGGCCCAGATGACTTATTTGATAACATTGATCGCATTGCGATACCGACAAACGTTGTGGGATTTATACTATAGTAGAGGCCCAAAAAATGTTTTTGTACAAACGGAGTTGGGTCTTACACTCTATTAGAGGGCCAAAAGTGTTTGTGAAAATAGAAGATGGGATGATTTATTTGAAAAAGGCGACGATCGCGCCGTGATTTTGAAAACCACTGAGGGACTTATACAATGACTGAGGCCAAAAAAAAAATATTTGCAAAGGCATGGGACTTACACTCTACAAAGAGACCCAAAAATGTTTGAAAATAAGAAAGACGGGGCTTACAACTCAAGGAGAGGCCCAGATGAAAATTGTTTTGAAATGACGATCGCGCCGATATTTTTAAAATCGTATCGGGACTTATACAATGACTGAGGCCCAAAATCAATTATTTACAAAGGGATGAGACTTACACTCTACAAAGAGGCCCAAAAATGTTTTTCTGAAGTTTGAAAAAAAATCAAAATTTAGAGAAAACCCTAATTTTGAATTTAAAAATATAATTTTTGAAAGGAAATTAATTGAAAAATGATATAAAATATCAAATATATTCAAAAACAAGTTATCAACTTTGAAAAATATTTTGAAAAATCATGTTTAATCACATGAAAACTTGAAATTCAAATAAATTTGAAAATTCAAGGTGGAAATTTCATTTAAAAATGTTAAAAAACAAATAAAATGAAATTATCTACAAAAATTCCAACTATATTAAATAAATAATATAAATGTGATTTTTTTTTATAAAATTAAATATTTCAACATTTTGTGACATTAAAAAAAAAAAACCAATAAAAAATGATTAAAAATGAAAGAGAAATTAATTTTTGAAATCATTTAATAAAAATATCAAATATTCAAAAATTCAAAATTTTGAAAATGGCGCCAATGCCATCTTCTTCTTCCTCGCGTGTACCTGCCATAGCCAATTTGGAAAACCTCACATATCTCTCTGATTACTCAATAAAAATGACTTTTGTAAACATGAAAGTTGTGTGTTTTTGAACAAGGATTTCAGTCATATAAATTAATTGCATTTATATTAAGTGTGGAGTGAGAAATAAAGTGATGAACTCAAGAACTCTAATTTTTGCAAGAACACTATGAAATCTTATACACAAAAGCTACAAAGCAATTGATTGAGGGGAATCACTCTACATAAGTGCATAAACATGTTTGTAACTTGAAAACACATTTATGATGCATGGATTATAGAGTTTGAGAGTGTCAGGCTTACCTCTTGCAAGAAGAATTCGAATTCTATGTTGGAGGTGTTACAGATGTTGTGTAATGATCTAGACAACTTCAATGGACCTAATATAAGGTGTTTGGAAGCTTGGAATGGATTGAAACAGCCTGGAACTTGTTGTGACACCTCAACTGCAAGTAGGCCAAAATTCTTGAGCAAATAGGGGGTGACTTTGTGATTCTGATGTTCCAGATGTGTTTTAAGGTTATGGATCACTCATGTATGATATATGTGAGGTGTTGGCATGATTGGTTTTGATTGAATTGCTCTCAAATTGAAAATTCGATAGTGACTTGAAAGAGAAGCCAAATCTGTTTTTTTGAGAGTGATTGGAAGGAAAACATGAATTCAGATGTTTTGGGGTGGTTTTATCAGTCACACATGACCTCTATTTATAGTAGAGGAAGTTTTTTTGGAAGCAATAATGTTTGGAGGCTGATCATAGCAGTAACTTGTAGCCATTGACTTGGATAATCCAAAAGTGCCAAGTCAACTCTTCTTATCTTGACTCCATTAATCTTTGTAGGTTTGAATGCTCAGAGTTTGGACTGAAATTTTGACTGGCTTGGAGTGTTGTGATCTGGTTCATGACACCTCAATGTATAACATTGATGTTACCTTGCCAAATTTGAATACCAAGTTTCATGTCATGATGATTTTCACATGCCAAGTTGAATTCCTTGCCTCTTTGATCATGAACCAAGTGAGTCATCAGATATTTTTGTGTTTTTGGAAGATGACAGATGTAATACCTCGTAAATTATTTTACTCTGGATAATATTAGTTGTGATCAACTGAGTCCCGGTGTGCTCTGAGAAATTATCGGTAGAGATAATTAGGGTAACTGTTGAACTTAGAGTAAATCCAATTAATATTATCTGACTCTGAGATATTTAAGTATTTGAACTTTAGAGACTTTTTGGACAATTAGTAGTGTTGCTAATTGATGATATTATACTATACCATTTCTTTTCCATTCCTTTTCCTTATTAGATCAAGAGAAAGAAAAAAATAGAAAGGATTTTGGAGAGAAAGACAAGAGAAGGAAAGGAAGAGAAAAAGAGGAAAAAGTCCAAGAGAAAGATCATCAAGAACATCATCAAATCTTCATCAAATCATCTTCCCATCTTCACCATCATCATCTATTCAAGGTGGGTTCTAGATAGAAACTTAAGTTCTAGAGTTAGAAATGATTTTTTTTAGCTTAAGTTAGGTTTATGAGAAATTGCTTAAATTGGTAATCGATGAAATTTTAACGGTTGAAATGTGTTATAAACTGAGTAGTATAAGTTATATGAGTGTAGAATCATCTATATTTGATTGTGGGATGTTTGGATATGTTTTGGTGAAGTTTTGGACCCATGGGAACTCAGCTGTTACGCAGCAGAATTTCTGCATTTTCCCAGATTCGCACTGCGAATCCCCCAGCGAAGGGGAAATCGTGCACTCGCTGGATGTTCGCACGGCGAAGAGAAAGGCGAACATTCGCCATAGGTTCGCACTGCGAACTTTACCTTGTTTTGGTTCTGACTTGGTTCGCCAGATGTTCGCACTGCGAAGGGTGCAGCTAACAAGTGTTGGCTAGGCATTCGCTGGGAGCTTCGCACTGCGAATGAGGAAGCGAGCATTCACTGGCTTCTTCGCAATGCGAACATGACAGATCATCCAACTTGTTTCTTTCATAACTTTTTACTCGTTTATCCATTGTGGGTGTTCTTGATATCGTTGTGAAGCTAGGAACATCCTCTAGCTAATGGTAGTGAGAAATATCTGTTTATTGCCCGATTAAATAAATCGGAGGGAATCGTGAATTGGTGTAATGTGTGATAAGTTGCATTATGTGATTGAAGAATATATGCCTATGCTCCTATTGTTAAACATGTCTGAATATGTATGCATGCTAAAATACGAAATAGGTAGAGTGAGGAATATTACCGTAAACAATGGTCGGTTAGTGTGGAAATAACATAGTGACAACGCTCGTGCATGAGAGGCTGAGGCGTGTGTCTAGTAATCATAACTAGTTTATCTTACGGTGTAGTTTCATGAGACTCGAGCACCTCCTCTGAAACGTATGCACAATTACTTGGCAGGTTTGATTCCCGCGTGTAGTACGAATGGAGCCTATATGGTAAAGAGACTTGTGATGGTTAACAGGCCATGAGAAGTGATAGTTCGCGGTTAACAGGCCGATGATCCCGAATCCATTTCGTATGCCAAGTAACTACAAGGATCCATGACTCGAATCGTCTTCTAGATGTAGAAGCGGACGGGAAAAGGGGATGCCTTGGTACGGTTAATGATTAGCGAGATTCTTGAGTTAACAGGCTCAGGACTTACTTTTGTATTAGTGTGAGTTAACAGGCTCACGAGTGTGGATCCATATATGGCGTGTGTGTACTCAAAGTCACTTCCCTTCCCTTTTGACTTGAGTTAGGTTGTCAGAACCTTGTAAAGCCGAGAGGACTATAAGATAGCGAACTCACTGAGATTTGATGTATCTCACCCCACGTTGTTGTTTACATCACAGGTACTACAGGTTCGGCGAAGGGTAAGAATAAAGTGGTTTGACTTTTCCTTGCGGGTCGTAGCTTTTGAGATGGCATGGCTTCCGCTATGGTGTTTTATTTTGAGATCATTGTATTGATCTAGTTCTTAGTGCATTTTGGGACAACTTATATATGTTATGCCGTAGACTTTAGAACTTTGTATTTAGGCCATTTAATGTATATAATGTGTTAACTAGGAACTTATGGTATTTCAGTACCAAATACTTGGATTCATGTATAATATATATGCTTTGATGTATGTTGTTATATATGGGCGTTACAGTTGGTATCAGAGCAGGTCGTATCCTCGACCTAGCCATGAAATAGTATAAGTGTTTCTTTCCGTTTCATATGCGTTGTGTCACCATTGGTCTTACGTGTTATATTTATGGTATTGAGCCTGATCAACTTAATCCTATCTGTATGAAATTTAGGAACATGGCTGACGGGCTCAGAAACAACCACGGGAGACCGAGAACTACTCCAGCAGGGACAAATGCGCCAGGGGACGAAGGGAATGCCCCTTTGTATCAATTTATGCAACAGATGCAGCAACAGCAAAATCAGTTTGTGCAACAGATGGTACATCAAATGGCTGGTGGTGTGCATCCTCTAGTGGTTGTTCTTGAGGCTGCAGGGAGAACCTTTAGGGATTTCATTCGTATGAATCCTCCGGAGGGGAGGGTTAGGTCCAGTAAAGGCTCATGAATGGATATCCGGTATGGAGCGAATTTTCTTGATAGTTCAGTGTAGTGAAGAAAATAAGGTTGTTTTCGCTTCTCACTTGTTAAAGGGTCCTACTATGAGATGGTGGGAAAGTGCTTCAGCCTTAATGACAATTCAAGTGGTACCGAAAGTATGGTAGCAGTTTAAGATAACTTTTATGGAGAAGTATTTCCCAAGTTCCTTAAGGTCTCAGAAGGAATTCGAGTTTCAACAATTGAGACAAGGCAACTTGACTGTGGCTTCTTATGCAGAAAAGTTTGAGGTTATGGCTGCTTATTCTAGGCAGGCTATGTATGCTCCAGATGAGAGATGGAAGATCAATCAGTTTCTGTTCGGGTTGAGGGATGAAATTTCACATAGTGTGTCTCAGAGAGAATTCACTAGCTATGCCGAATTGTTACGACAGTGTTATGTGGCAGAGCATAGCTTAAAGAAGGTGCAAGCAGAAGGAGAGTTAAGTAGGGTGAATCAAAGTGATCGTGGGAGATCAAATCAACAATTTAGACCGAGACAACAATCTTTCAAAGGGAAGCAAGTTCAGAGTTCCATGACTAGTACGCCTCTGGTATGCCGTACTTGTGGAAAGAATCATTTTGGTAGGTGCAGTTGGGAAGGAATAAGGTGTTATCAGTGCAATAAGGTGGGCCATGTATAGAGGGATTGTCCTCAGAGGAGGAATCAGACGCAAGAAAAGAATACCGGGGGAGTGTATACCTTGGATGCGAGGAAAGCAAAGGGTGACAACTCTTTGATTGCTGGTACGTGTTTTGTGAATGGAAATCCTTACTTTGTTTTATTTGATTGTGGAGCTACACACTCTTTTGTATCGATGCAATGTGTAAAGCGGCTTGGGTTGCAAGCGGTTCCCTTGTCTCCACCCATGGTGGTTACTACTACCATGGATGAGATTGTTGAAACACCATTGATGTGTGAAAATTGTGTATTATCGGTGAATGAAAGAGTTTTCCAGATTGATTTGTTTTGCTTACCGCTTAAGAAAGTGGATGTTGTTCTGGGAATGGATTGGCTTTCAGCTAATTCGGTATTCATCGGGTGTGAAGAAAAACTAATCATTATTCCATCTACCGAGGACACTCCGAAGGATGTGTTAACTACTATTTTAGAAGGTACGGTTGGAATGATTAATTTCTTGTTTGAAGAGGAAAAATCCGTTCTTTTAATTCTTACTAAGGAGGAGGGTAGTAACCGTCAAGTTTTGAGTATTCCGGTAGTTTATGACTTTCCTGAAGTTTTCCCCGAGGATATCACTTCTCTTCCCCCGGAGCGGGAAGTGGAATTCTGAATTCTTTATTGACCTGATACCGGGAACGACTCCAATATCCGTTTCTCCGTATCGGATGGCACCACTTGAAATAAGGGAATTAAAGGATCAATTGGAAGAGTTGTTGGCTAAGCATTTTGTTCGACCCAGTGTTTTGCCCTGGGGAGCTCCTGTGTTGTTGGTAAAGAAAAAGGATGGTGGAATGCGGTTGTGTATTGATTACCGTCAGTTGAATAAGGTCACCATCAAGAACAAATACCCATTGCCAAGGATAGACGATCTGTTAGATCAATTGAAAGGAGCCTGTGTGTTCTCGAAGATTGATTTACGGTCGGGTTATCATCAGATTCGTGTGAAGAGTTCAGATGTACCAAAGACTGCATTTAGAACCCGTTATGGTCATTATGAATTTTTTGGTGATGCCTTTCGGTGTGACGAATGCTCCTGCAGTTTTCATGGATTATATGAATCGGATATTTCAACCTTATTTGGACCAATTTGTGGTGATTTTCATTGATGACATTCTTATCTATTCTCGTGATCCTCAAGAGCACGGAGAACACCTAAGAATCATTTTACCCATCTTACAAGAGAGACAACTTTTTGCTAAGTTAAGTAAGTGTGAGTTTTGGATGTCGGAGGTGAATTTTCTTGGACATGTCATATCTCAGGGAGGTGTCACGGTTGATCCATCAAAAGTTGAAGCAATGATAAATTGGGAGAGACCGAAGAATGTGTCTGAAGTTAGAAGCTTCTTGGGACTAGCGGGTTATTATAGAAGGTTTATTAAGGCTTTTCCCAACTGGCTTTACCGATGATGAGACTTACTCGGAAGGATTATTCGTATGAATGTGATTCAGCTTGTGAGCAAAGTTTTATGAGCTTGAAAGAGATATTGAACGACCGCTCCTGTTTTGGTTATTCCTGATCCTAGCAAGTCGTATGAGGTATATTGTGATGCATCGAAGATGGGATTATGAGGTGTGTTAATGCAAGATGGATATGTAGTGGCTTATTCTTCACGACAGTTGAAAGTCCATGAAGAGAATTATCCAACGCATGATTTAGAATTGGCGGCCATTGTATTTACCTTGAAGGTGTGGCGTCACTATTTATATGGTGTACGTTTTGAGATGTTTAGTGACCACAAGAGCTTAAAGTACCTCTTTGATCAGAAGGAGTTGAACATGCGTCAAAGGAGGTGGACGGAATATTTGAAAGATTTCGACTTGGAGTTAAAATACCATCTGGGTAAAGCGAATAAAGTGGCGGATGCTTTGAGTAGGAATATGTTGCATAATACCGAGTTGATGATGCTAGAGTATACTTTATTGGAAAAATTTCGAGATCTAAATCTTCAATTTGTTTGGACTCCTAATGGTGTGATTATGGGAAATTTGAATATCACTTCTACTCTTCGGGAAGAAATCCAACAAGAGCAAGGGTTAGATGAGAAGTTACAAGAAGTGTTATTGTTAACCGGGTTTTGTGTGAGCTACCGACGGAGTTATTGTATTTAACCGAAAGGATTTGTGTTCCGGATAACACGAAGTTAAAAAGGAGGATTTTGGAAGAAGCGCATAAGGGTGCTTTTACTTTACATCCGGTATCTTCAAAGATGTACCAAGATATAAAGAGGGACTATTGGTGGTCCGGGATGAAAAAGGATATTGCAGCGTATGTGTCGGAATGTGCGGTGTGCCAACAAGTGAAGATAGAACACCAAAGACCGGGTGGCTTGCTGCAACCTTTAGAAATTCCGGTGTGGAAATGGGAGAGTATTTCGATGGACTTCGCGATGGGATTACCCCGTGCGCAAGGTGGTTATGATTCGATTTGGGTGATTGTGGATCGGTTAACGAAATCCGCGCATTTCTTAGCTATGAAGACTACCTACAAGGCGAGTCATCTCGCAAGGTTGTTCATTTCGGAGATAGTGAGATTGCATGGTATTCCTACTAGTATCGTTTTCGGATAGAGATCCAATGTTTTACTTCGAGATTTTAGAGAGCTTTTCAACAAGCCATGGGAACGAAGTTATGTTTGAGTACGTCGAATCATCCGCAAACGGACGGTCAGACGGAACGAACAATACAAACCATGGAAGACATGTTGAGAGCTTGTGTACTTGAAAGTGGAGGAAATTGGATAGAAATTTTGCCGTTGATTGAGTTCTCTTGTAATAACAGTTATCATGCAAGTATTGGTATGTCACCTTATGAGGCATTGTATGGAAGGAAGTGTAGGACACCGTTGTGTTGGGCAGAAGTTGGTGACGATAAGATGTTGGGACCTGAGATTATTCACGAAACTACGGAGAAGATTAGGATGATCCGTGAAAAAGTTAAGCAAGCACAGGATTATCAGAAGAGTTATGTGGATAATCGAAGAAGACCTTTAGAATTTGAAGAAGGCGATCACGTGTTTTTGAAGGTTACTCCGAGATTGCGATTGAAAGGACCGTTTCAGTCACGGAAGTTAAGTCCGAGGTACGTGGGACCATATCAGATTTTGGAAAGAATTGGTGAAGTAGCTTACAGATTAGCCTTACTGCCTTCTTTGTCAGAGATGCACAACGTTTTTCATGTGTCTCAGCTTCGGAAATTTGTCCCAGATCCTTTTCAGCCAATTTTACCAGATACAATTGAGATAGAAAGAGATTTGACATTTGAGCCTCAACTGAGTCGTATCACCGGAAGAGAAACTAAAGTGTTAAGGAATAAAGAGATTCAGCTTGTTAAGGTCTAGTGGGATGTGACGCATCCGGGCGATGCAACTTGGGAATTGGAATCGGAGATGCGAGAGGTCTATCCTCATCTTTTCAGGTATTTGTTTTAAATTCGTGGGCGAATTTCTATTTAAGGGGGGAAGGATGTAATACCCCGTAAATTATTTTACTCTGGATAATATTAGTTGTGATCAACTGAGTCCCGGTGTGCTCTGAGAAATTATCGGCAGAGATAATTAGGGTAACTGTTGAACTTAGAGTAAATCCAATTAATATTATCTGACTCTGAGATATTTAAGTATTTGAACTTTAGAGACTTTTTGGACAATTAGTAGTGTTGCTAATTGATGATATTATACTATACCATTTCTTTTCCATTCCTTTTCCTTATTAGATCAAGAGAAAGAAAAAAATAGAAAGGATTTTGGAGAGAAAGACAAGAGAAGGAAAGGAAGAGAAAAAGAGGAAAAAGTCCAAGAGCAAGATCATCAAGAACATCATCAAATCTTCATCAAATCATCTTCCCATCTTCACCATCATCATCTATTCAAGGTGGGTTCTAGATAGAAACTTAAATTCTAGAGTTAGAAATGATTTTTTTAGCTTAAGTTAGGTTTATGAGAAATTGCTTAAATTGGTAATTGATGAAATATAACGGTTTGAAATGTGTTATAAACTGAGTAGTATAAGTTATATGAGTGTAGAATCATCTATATTTGATTGTGGGATGTTTGGATATGTTTTGGTGAAGTTTTGGACCCATGGAAACTCAGCTATTACGCTGCAGAATTTCTGCATTTTCCCAGATTTGCACTGCGAATCCCCCAGCGAAGGGGAAATCGTGCACTCGCTGGATGTTCGCACGACGAAGAGAAAGGCGAACATTCGCCAGAGGTTCGCACTGCGAACTTTACCTTGTTTTGGTTCTGACTTGGTTCGCCAGATGTTCGCACTGCGAAGGGTGCAGCGAACAAGTGTTGGCTAGGCATTCGCTGGGACCTTCGCACTGCGAGTTGGCTAGGCATTCGCTGGGACCTTCGCACTGCGAATTTGGAAGCGAGCATTCGCTGGCTTCTTCGCAATGCGAACATGATAGATCATCCAACTTGTTTCTTTCATAATTTTTTACTCGTTTATCCGTTGTGGGTGTTCTTGATATCGTTGTGAAGCTAGGAACATCCTCTAGCTAATGGTAGTGAGAAATATCTGTTTATTTCCCGATTAAATAAATCAGAGGGAATCGTGAATTGGTGTAATGTGTGATAAGTTGCATTATGTGTTTCCATTATGTGATTGACGAATATATGCCTATGCTCCTATTGTAAAACATGTTTGAATATGTATGCATGCTAAAATACGAAATAGGTAGAGTGAGGAATATTACCGTAAATAATGGTCGGTTAGTGTGGAAATAACATAATGACAACGCTCGTGCATGAGAGGCCGAGGCGTGTGTCTAGTAATCATAACCAGTTTATCATACGGTGTAGTTTCATGAGACTCGAGCACCTCCTCTGAAACGTATGCAAAATTACTTTGCAGGTTTGATTCCCGCGTGTAGTACGAATGAAGCCTATATGGTAAAGAGACTTGTGATGGTTAACAGGCCATGAGAAGTGATGGTTCACGATTAACAGGCCGATGATACCGAATCCATTTCGTATGCCAAGTAACTACAAGGATCCATGACTCGGATCGTCTTCTAGACGTAGAAGTAGACGGGAAAAGGGGATGCCTTGGTACGGTTATTGATTAGCGAGATTCTTGAGTTAACAGGCTCAGGACTTACTTTTGATTAGTGTGAGTTAACAGGCTCACGAGTGTGGATCTATATATGGCGTGTGTGTACTCAAAGTCACTTCCCTTCCCTTTTGACTTGAGTTAGGTTGTCAGAACCTTGTAAAGCCGAGAGGACTATAAGATAGCGAACTCACTGAGATTTGATGTATCTCACCCCACATTGTTGTTTACATCACAGGTACTACAGGTTCGACGAAGGGTAAGGATAAAGTGGTTTGACTTTTCCTTGCGGGTCTTAGCTTTTGAGATGGCATGGCTTCCGCTATGGCATTTTATTTTGAGATCATTGTATTGATCTAGTTCTTAGTGCATTTTGGGACAACTTATATATGTTATGCCGTAGACTTTAGAACTTTGTATTTAGGGCATTTAATGTATATAATGTGTTAACTAGGAACTTATGGTATTTCAGTACCAAATACTTGGATTCATGTATAATATATATGCTTTGATGTATGTTGTTATATATGGGTGTTACAACAAAGTTGGCAAAGTGACAAGATTTGAAGGGCAAAATCGTGTGGCACAAGTTTGGTTTCCATGCTATCTTGAAAAATCAGGTTTTTAGGCCATGTTTCAAGGCTTGTAACTCCCTACTCAAGTGGAGTTAGGAGGAGTTCTTGTAATTTTTGGAAAGCCCTAATAACATACTTCAACTTTGATGTCCAACATTGGTCTTGAATCAACTTGAATCATAATGAAAAATGGCCCCAAAGTTGGTGAAAATTCAAGACAGATTCTGTCTAAAATTTTCAATAAGTGTTGGAAAAAGTGTCTGTTTTCATGTTTTTGTGATTTTGATCATTCTATAACTCAAAATCCACGAGGATTTGGAATCTGATATAGCTGAAAATTTTGGAGTATGTAATGAGAGGTTTCATTTGAGCTTTGGATGAAGGAAAAAGGCCTTGTGGTTTAGAATTTATGACCTTGCAAAGTTGGTACCAAATCACTTTTCTTCCATAACTTAGAAAATTTTAAGTTTCTCAAGGTTGCCCCTTGTGCAAGTAACCTCACTTTTCTTGATTTTTCTTGATGGATGATGATCAAAACCATGAATTAACATTGTTTTTTACTTAGGGAAGCCATGTTTGTCAAGAAATTCAAAAAGTCAAGCTTGATTTTTGGCACAGTTGACTTTTTGTCAAATGAATTACAAACTGTGTGATCCTTTATGAAATCAAGTCCTTGACATAATTCAAACCTAATGGATGGATTCCATAGGTGTTATAGAGTGTCTTGAATCATGCCCCAAGGTTTTAGATCATGTCCCAAGGTTTGGGATCATGTCTTGGTCAAAAGTCAAAGATATAGTTGACTTTTCATCAGGAAACCCTAATTGGCCCAGATGAATTTGAATCTTTGTATTGCTCATGAACCAAGTTCTTTGAATCAATCCAATCTTATAAATGGATCAATATGATGTATTGGAGGTATTCAAAACACTTCTTGAGGTCTTGGCTCATGTCTTGCTCCAAAAGTCAACTTAGGGGTGAATTAGGTCAAGAAATGTTCAACAATCCTCGAGAAGATTGATGAGGTATGATGGTACATCCATATTGTGGTGATGATTTGCACAATGACGGGAAATCTTGTGGTCAAAATTTAGGGTATGACACTATGATAAGTCCAAGCTTTTGAGATTGACATTAATTTTGGTAAAACTAACTTGACAGCAAGATGTTAGATAAGATGTCCTAACATGAAGAACAAACTGAAGAACAAAATGTTGGACAAGACGTCTTATCATGATGATTCGACATCTTTGTCTGTTACTTTTCAGTTTTGATACTGCTAATTTATTTCCAGATTTCAAAATATTGTGGGAATATTTGTTTATCCTAGGTGACGTTCAAGATTGAGGAATCAAAGATTCTATTTGAATTTGAAGATGCCATTTTCTATGTGTGGAGATATTTTATGAAACTTTGGATTGAAGAAACTATTCTTGAGGAGAAATAGTTGCAGATTCTATGTAACAGAGTTGCTGCGTTTTTGAAGCCCAAATCCAGTCTAGTTTATGGTTATAAATACGATGGATTTAACCTAATCAAAGTATGGAAAATACATTGTTTCTTAATGAGTTTTAGGGTTTGTGTATTTGTGAGCCTCTCTTGTATCGTGTTGATACTAGAGATGGACTGTTTGCATTGAGTTGTAATTTCTGTCACTATTGTGATTGAAAGGGAATTGAGAAGGGTCTCATACCTAGGAGAGTCTTAGGTAGAAATTAAGCACGGGTAGTGATTAAGTGATAAGTTGTAAACCGGAGGTTGTTTAGCTTAGAATTAATATTATCTAGTGGATTTCATTCTTGGCTTGGTAGCCCCCAGACGTAGGTGTTGTTATATACCGAACTGGGTTAACAATTACTGTGTGTTTATTTACTTTCTGCAATTTTTATCGTGCTCCTTCTTGTCATTTTGCTTAAAGTAGAGATCAAGTGTCTCGACATCTCTTAGGACATCTGAGATCTATATACCAGAATTTCAGCCTAGAATCGGCTTGGTCGAGTCTAATGTAGACACATTTGTTTTTAGTTGATGCTAAAGTTTAGCATTAAGAGTTTTAGACTACCCTGACACTAACGATAATTCCTTGTTAGGGTCGGTTTTTTGGCTTTTAGTGCCGAATTATAGCTGATGCTAAATGTTGTTTTTCTAGTAGTGGTCGGATATGCAATACAAGAAACACAAATTTCTTCTCAAGAATGAGCAAAGCCATCAAAATCATATATTTGAACTTTGTACTAGGAACGACAATTGCCTAAAGCATTTTACTATTCACATATTTGTAATCTAAGTATAACATTTATTTTATACTATGATATGGATATATTGTTCATTGATTTTGGAAAAATGAAAACACTCAGTCATTATATAATATTTGCAAATAATTTCGTACAGATAAATGGAGTTATGAGCCAAAACCAAGCCTGAAAGTTGAAGACGTGAGCAAAAACTCTAAAGGAAAAGAAAGTTGGAACTTGGTGAAAAGTATAAAAAAAGGAAGCAAATAACAAGAATTTTCCATTGAATTTCTCGTGATCGTGATGATGACATCGTGGGTGCAATGACTTCATATTGCGATCGCAATGAATTCTAAAACGGTTACAATGACGATTTTCCCTAACACACGTTTTTAGCTTTTTAAAGGAACTTTTGCTAATTTTTTAGAGTTATGAATTTTAGAAAGAAAGTGACGACCATGAGCTTTTGTGAGAGATTTTGGAGAGCATTGAAGCCATTGGAGAGCCTATTGTCCATTGATTTTGATGAATTATTCTTATAAACTCAGGGTAATTATTAATTTCACCATGAGTAGCAAAATTATTTTAGATTAGATATTTTGAGATGAACATAATTGCATTCTATTGGATAATATGACTGTTTGAGAAT
Organism: Lathyrus tuberosus; assembly: GCA_022829125.1. Classification (NCBI taxonomy): domain Eukaryota; kingdom Viridiplantae; phylum Streptophyta; class Magnoliopsida; order Fabales; family Fabaceae; genus Lathyrus; species Lathyrus tuberosus. The sequence goes on along the minus strand of JALAZF010000935.1, from coordinate 205 downwards.
AATTGAATTTTTTTTTCTGTTATAATCATTATTTAATTGTTCTCCGTGTCGATTCCTTTTTGTGGGTTGCCAAGTGCACAAATTGATCTTAGATGAGTATAGATTATTTCCCGTAAGTCTCCTGATCTAAACTAGTATAATTACTCAACTTAGTAATTATCAACTAGGGGTAAGTAATTATAACATGTGGCTTTTGAATTAATGT